>CM033325.1:43022877-43622877 GCA_019359835.1 Pharus latifolius
TCACGATTGCAGGGTTGGCCAGCCACTCGGAGTGCAAGACCTCCCGAGTGAACCCTGCGTCTCGGAGCTTGGTAATCTCAACCTTGATTGCCGCTTGGCGTTCAAGGAAGAGCTTTCTCAACTTTTGTTTGACCGGGGGGTGACCGGGGGTCACAGCGAGGTTATGCTCAATGACCTCCCGGGTGACGCCCCGCATGTCGGCAGGCTTCCACTTGAAGACATCAGAGTTCTTGTGTAGGAAGGCCGCGAGTTGCTCCGCGTGCTTTTCGGAGAGGTCCACCCCGAGCTTGACGGTCCTGCCTCCGTCGTCTGGGAACAGCCAGACCTTTCGGAGGTCCCCTTCCAAAAGTGGCTTGGGGGGAGACCTCCCGGAGGGGACGGCCGTGGCGTCCGGCATCGGGGAAGAGGTCTCTCCCCCCGGGGCCTTGATCATGTTGGTGCTCCCAATCATCGCAGTGGCGCGCTTGTACAAAGCGCGGGCCACATCCTGGTTGCCTCGGGTGGTGATCACGCCATGAGGCCCAGGGATCTTGACGCAGAGATAGTTCTGGTGGATCGCCACCCCCAAGCGGTTGATTGTGGTCCTCCCCATTATTGCGTTGTATGAAGAGGGGAGGCCCACTACGTCGAACTGGACCATCTCTGTCTGGTAGTTGTCTGGGGTACCGAAGGTCATGGGGAGGTCCACCTTGCCCACCGGGTGGATGGTCTTCCCCGGGACAAAGCCCTGCAAGGGCCTGGCTGTAGGCTACAGCAACTTCTCATTGACCTGCATTTCCCTGAATGCCTTCAGGTACAGGATGTCTGTGGAACTACCGCCGTCGACGAGTATACGCACCAACTGGCGATGATGAGCGCGTCGTCATGGGGGAAGCGAACCCCGCGCGCGTCTTCTGCAGTAAAAGTGAGGGGGATGTCCGACCACTTTGGTGGCCGAGACGTGTGTAGCACCCCCACAACCTTTACCTCCCGCGCATACTCCCTGCGCTGGCGCTTGGAGTCCCGCCCTGAGGCGGACCCCCCATCATGACATTGACGCGCCTTTGGGAGGTTTGAAAGGGGAGCTCTTCTATTGTGCCCCCTTCCTGCTCTTCTGTTGAGCCCCCTTGCTGCTCCCTCGAGGGGGTAGGAAGAGCTGACAAAGCCGACTGGGGGGGCAAGGAGGCAGAACTCCCTCCCCCCTGCCCACGCTGGTCGAGGAATGCGGCGAAGTGTTGGAGAAGCTGGTGGCATTCCTGGGTAGCGTGGGTATTGGACTTGTGGAAAGTGCACCAAAGGCCCTCCTTGCCCCCCGCCATGGGGCCTTCACGGCCACGGGACGATTGTCCCCCCCACGGCCTTTCGGCTTGGGGAAGGGATGGTTGCCCAAGGGGGCATCGCGCGAGCCTCCTCCGCCCTCGAGGACAAAGGTATCTCGAGGCCGTGGCTCGCTGCGGTTGCCCCTCTTGGGGCGCTTGAGGGGCTCCTTGGCCTCCTGATCAACGGGGGTGGGAGCCCCCTGGTTCTTCTTCCAAAGGTCGTCCTCCTCCGCCTGAGCGTATTTTTTGAGCATAGTGAAGATCTCGTTGGCGGAGGAGGGGCAGCTCCAGGAGAGTCTCCGATGGAGCTCCTCGGGGAGGATCCCACTCTTGCACGCCTCAATGACTGTGGAGTCAAGGACATGAGCCACTTTGCTCTTCACCTGAGCAAAGCACTTGAAGAAGATACAGATGGTCTCCCCCGTACTCTACCGGATGGTGTAGAGCTGCAATGAGTACAGGGGACGCACGTAGTTCCCCTGGAAGTTCGCACAGAATTCGCGCTTAAGTTGTGCGAAAGACTTGATGGAGCCGGCCTTCAGGTTGTAGAACCACGAGCGGGCGATCCCGATAAGGTAGAGGGGGAAGACGTTGCAATGCACTGTCTCATGCCCCCCAGCCGCTGAAATGGCCGTGGAGTACACCTGCACAAACTCGTAAGGATCGGCCTCACCATTGTAGTCCTCGATGTGTGGCGGGCAGTAAGGTCGCGGCCATTGAATGCACCAGAGTCGGCGACATAGTGGTTGGTTGGCCCCCTCCACCTCCCGGGGAGAGTCCTGGTCGCTGTCCCCTTTGACAGGGGACGCGCATGCGTTTTGGAGTTGGGGAGGGGTCCAAGAGGTCTGCAGGCGCGGCGGTAGCATCTCTTCTCCTTCGGGTTAGTCGAACTAACCTCCTGGACATCTTGGCACCCCCCGAAAGTGGCAATTGCCTCCTCAATGGGTCTATTCCCTGGGCTGGGACGGGAGTGTGGCTCACCGCGTCCGCAAGCCAGAGAGGGCTCCATCTGGTAGCGTGAGGGAGCCTCTCTAGACTTGGTGGTACGCATTTGCTCAACCTCCTCCCGGGTAAAGCGGACTTGATCCGCCGGGGGAGCCTTCGGGTGCGGCCCCGGGGGAGGAGGGAGCTCATGCGCGGCAGTTACCGGCTCGGAGGGTGCTACTGGGACGCATGTGGAATCCGCCACCCGGCAGGCCCCCGAAGCGACGTTCGGAATTGGAGAAGGGGGGCCCTCATGGGGGAGGTCCCGTGGCTGAGTGGGAGCTGTCCGGTGGACAGCCTCTAGCGTGGCAGATGTGACCGGCTGGGCGCAACCGGCTCCCTGCCTTTGGAAGATCCCTGGTGGGGGGGTGAGCCCCTGGTATGGGAAGGCTCTGGGTATAAGGTAAGCCCACCGCATCGGGAAGGCTCCCGGCGCCGGGAATGCTCCAGATGATGGGTCCGCCGAAAGGGACGTAAGCCCTGGTGGGATCGTAGGTCCCGGGAGCGGCCGGGCCTCCGAGGATCACAGGGGCCACCGGGTGTCCCAGAAACGGGGACATTGCCCCATGAATAGGAACTGCGGCGGATAGATGGGGGCCAGCGGCGGCGCCAAAACGCGGAGTAGCTCATCCATGGAGCATTGGGTGCGGAGTTGGCCCTCCAAAATAGCTTCGAGAAGGGTGTCCTGAGAAGGCTAGTCCCCACCGAGGCTCCCGCGGTCACTGGGCTAGACCCGGAGGCCTATCCACCAGAAACAATCGGAAGGGTTAGAGGTGGTACCTGGGTTTGGCCGTGTCCGGTCGGAATGCCGGGGCGGCCGTGTCTCGAGGGGATGGCGCCGGGTCATTGGGACCAGCGTCACCGGGTAGGGCGCGAGCCCTCGTTCTTGCGGGAGCCATGGCGATTTGTCATGACGTCCCCACAGACGGCGCCAACTATCGTGGTATTACGAATACCACGGCAGGTTTGGTGGAGGTTCCTAGCTAAGCAAACACAACGCGAGCTGACTGAGGGTCACCGGGGCCCTTTTCCCCGAGCAGAAGGCAGTGCTCGGGACGAAGGCTCTGAGGCCTTTGTCCCCGGGCAAAAGGCAGGGCCCGAGACGAGGGTCACCGGGGCCGTTGTCCCTGGGCAAAAGGCGGTGCCCGGGACGAAGGCTCTGGGGCCTTTGTCCCCGGGCAAACGGCGGCACCCGGGACAGGGGTCACCGGGGCCTTTGTCCCTGGGTAAAAGGCAGAGCCCGAGACGGGGGTCACCGGGCCCTGTCCCATACCGGGATTGATTGCAGGGAGATTTCCCCCAATATGAGAAAAACTTTGGCTAAAACAATGGATTCGAGAAGACTTTTTCTATCACGAAAGGCCCAGTCCTTCGTGATTCTTTTTGAAGATGTGATGTGGACTTGAATGCCGTAATCTGTATTTGGTTGGCCCTGAAAAAGAAAAAGAAAAAAAAAGAAAGAGAAAGAGAAGGAAGAAAGGAAAAATAAATGAAAGAAAAAGCATTGGGTTGCCTCCCGATGAGTGCTGGTTTAACGTCCTGCTCGACGTAGAGCATAACATGATCTTTATGGAGGTTCCCAATACTGATTTTGAATGTTTCGTGCAGTGGGAGACCTAAGCCTATTGTCTAGCAATTCAGATTCTTTAGCTTTCATTGTAGCTAGGTTTAATCAGTGTGGAGGCTCCGTAATCTGAATTTGGTTGGCCCTGAAAAAGAAAAAGAAAAAGAAAAAGAAAAAGAAAGAGAAAGAGAAGGAAGAAAGGAGAAATAAAAGAAAGAAATAACATTGGGTTGCCTCCCGATAAGCGCTGGTTTAACGTCCTGGTCGACATAGACCATAGCATGATCTTTATGGAGGTTCCCAATACTGATTTTGAATGTTTGGTGCAGTGGGAGACCTAAGCTTGTTGTCTAGCAATTCATATTCTTTAGCTTCCATCGTAGCTAGGTTTAATCGGTGTGGAGGCTCTATACCAATTAGATCATCAATAGAATATCCTAATTCCTTGCGATGCAGTGCTAACGTATTGATCACTGTACTTGATGGTTTATCAGTTATATTGGCCTCTACAAGCATAGGATTATGTTTATCTCTATCCAGAAGCATATATTTCACCGAGGAAGGAAGGGGAGTGAGATTTGGTACCTTGTTAAGAGTTGATTGGGCAATGATGATATGTTTGTAGTGGCATGATCATCCTTTTTATTGCTCATCTTTGTGTTGTCATCTAGAGCATCATTTCTAATTTGTTTACCCTACAATATAGTCTCAAGAGGGTCTATCCTGCATGTGGTGTCCTCATACATAGGGCAGTTAGCAATTTCAGGCAATTTATACAATATTTTCTCATTCCCCATATGAAAACCACTTGTACCCTCACATATATCAATTTGAGCTATTTCTAAATCATCCAAATCCCTTTTATTTGTATGAATTTAATTTAAGAATTTTCCATATGAAGGAATTTCAGTGATAAGATCAGCAAAAGGCACAATCACATTTGATTTCTTCAGGATATCAAAGGATTTGTCATTAGAATAAGACTAGAGGTAACAACTTGGAAAAGATGGAGTCAGTTTAGAAACATGTGTTACCTCATTATTACCTAATTCTGTTTCTTTTGATTGTTCATCCTTACCGAGGTCATCTTCCGGCTTAGGTGGATCATTATGCTTAAGTTCAGTCGTCGGCATCAAATCCTTGGTAGGCGTCTTTGTTGGTTCCAGTTGCACCTTTTCTCTTTGGAAAGTTCCTACACCATTCAAGTCAACAGTATCAACACAAGATATAACATTAATATGTTCAGAATTACGAGGGTTGATAGGTTGAGAAGTTAGAGGGTTAAAAATCATTGGTGCATGATTGGCCAATTTGCACAAATTGAGTCTCAAGCATGCGAATGTGTGTAGAGATGGAGTCGATCTTCTGGTTCGATGCAACTTTTTCCTTCTCTTGATTTTCTAGAAAAGCTTCTAGAATGCGTTCGATGTTGGATTGTTCAGGTTGATTTTGTCGTTGATGTGGTGGCCAGTACGATGTTGTTGTTGTTGTTGCTGAAACGATGGCCATGGTACTTCATATGACTGTTGTTGTTGAGGGAGTTGGTGCTGCGGTTGGATCAGTCTTGATGCAGCGTGTTCATTCCCCCATTGCATGTAGTTTTGTGTCATACGTTCAATTATATCATACGCATCATCAACGCTTTTGTTCATGAGTGCACCGCCAGCTGTGGCGTCAACATTCATCCGTGCCATGTAATTCAAAGCGTTATAAAATGTTTGAATTATAAGCTACTTTTCCAGGCCGTGGTGTGGGCATGACCTTAAAAGTTCCTTGTACCGCTCCCATGCTTCGTAGAGTGATTCTCCTCCTTGCTGAGTAAAACAAAAAATCTGGTGCGAATATATGCAGTATTAGGTGGAGGAAAAAATTTATTGAGAAAAATTCGTGAGAGTTCATCCCATGTTGCTAGTGAAGCGGGCGGTAGAGTGTACAACCATGCTCTCGCCTTATCTCGAAGAGAGAAAGGAAAGAGACGCAGTAGTAGCGCATCCTGCGAAACTCCATTAATTTTAAAAGTATCAAAATGTTCAAGAAAAATATGGAGATGCAATGAAGGATCTTTTGTGGCAAAACCACTGAATTGATTTTCTTGTATCAAATTTAATAGTCCAGGATTAATTTCAAAATTATTTGTTTTGATTGCTGGTCTAAGAATACCTGACTGAAACCCCATGCTGAATGGGATTACATAATCCTTCAATTTCTTTTGTTCACCCATCTTTGGTGATTCGCCTTCCTTCGGTGTTTGATTGTCCAATTTGGCTCGTTCTTGATCGTATCAGATGCACTTCCAACATACAGGGATTTGTCGTGCACAAAAAGAAGAAAAAAGAAAAATATAAGCAAGAATCAGAAGTAAGATTGCTTATATCAGCAAAAAATAATCTAAAAAGATGAATTACCGTTGTAACCCGGAAATGGCGCCAAAAACTTGATCGCAACCGAAAGGGTCGTGATTATGTAATAACCGCAAGTGAACGGTTGAACGTTGAGTACTTGAGGGTCGAATTCCACGATGAACAAGCGTATTCGTCTTTCTAGCTTAATGGATCACTGAGTAAGTCTAATACGAGTTGTGGGTGTGTTTTTTCTACAACTATGCTATCAATCCACCGTTTGCAAGCTGAATGAAAATCTAAGGTTGTGGGAGTTCCATAACCATCCGACATAATTCTATCCAAGGTCTGATGATTGTAAGTTAATTTCCATTGTTTTCCAAGACAAATTAAGTTTCCAGTTTGGGGCGCTAGGTCAACAGTCAGAGGATCGCTTCTACTGTCACGTTTGGCAAGAGCCTCTCTCCTGTTCAGGATCTCGCGTCGAAGCACTCAGGACTCAAGAACTCCCCTAATTTCTTATTAAAACTCAACTGTTACGTCTGTTGTCCAAACAAGAAATTAGGGTTTGGAGGAAGAAAATATCAAGAAATTACTCCAAAACTTGAAATAAAGACCGAGGGAGAATCAAGCCTTCTGGATTAGGTCATCCCTAACCCTAGAGGGGATCTACTCACTAAAAGCCATAATAATGCAGAAATAACCTTAAGAAATAAATAAAAACATACTTGATTGCTTGAGAATTGAAGTTGCCGTCGTCGCTGGCTTACAGAAGCAATAAAAATACAGAAGGGGGCTTTTCTAAGAAAATTAGACTAAAAACTAAGCCCTAACGACTTCTAAACCTAAGAAAAAGATAGGGTTTAAACTAGGGTTTGCTCTGTTTTGAGGTTTAAACTAGGGTTTGCTCTTTTTTGAGATTTAAACTAGGGTTTTCTATCAGTTGTCAAAACTGGTGTGTTAGGAAATTTATTTTTTAATTGGAACTAGAAATTGATCATATAATTTACTTACATAGAATTTACATAATATCATGAGAATGAAGGGATAAATAACTTAGCTGATAGTTGTAGTATTTCCTTATAACTAGATTATTTAGTCTTACCCTCCTAGTGTTGATTTGTGCATGTTTATTAGTTGTTCCCTCCCTCTGGACTAGAAAAAGATCTAGTTATCAAATTTATTTTCCTTATATGGGTTTCAATGGTGGTTTCTATTCTTGACTGAAAATCCTTCTGTTTGTTGGTTTACCTGGGTATAAATATTTGTTATTTCATATGAACACGTACAGCTTATTTGCACATACGACTGTTGAGAACTTGAGATAGTAAGAATAATGTATTCAGTTGTCGCGCCCCAAAACTGGGACAACGACTACTCCTGTAGAGACCTAGCTCGCTGCAGCTAGTCCCATTCTCACAAACCTTTGACTTCCCAGGATGAGTCAATCACAGGAGTATATTACATTGCAACAGAGTACTCACAAAATATTAAGCAGTGTGGCCTGCTGGCCTTAATATTACATAAAGAGGATTACAATGCCTACAAGGCATTCAGGGTTTAGCAAAATATTTAACTACACAGCAGAAGATAGGTGACCCTCCCACAAAAGAAGTTGACGGCAGAACAACACACTTCAGGGCTCTGGCGGAACTGATTCTCCTCCTTCTGGATCCACGAAGTACTCCATGCCATCATCTTGATCAAGGTAGGCTCCATCTATTGAGTTGAATGTTGCAAGGGTGAGCACTTACGTACTCAGCAAGTCATAGATAAGAGTAGATACATATAGTAGTGATGATATGAACCTAGACTAGTCAAGAATTATGGATATTTGTAAAATAATCTTTTTCTTTCTTATCTCATCTTATGGCAGCACTTTTCATAATATAACATCATCAATCATGTTCACTAGATTATAGCACTACCGCGACACGTCGACACACGACAGCCCACGGCAGCACTCCTTATCATGACAACACATGTCATTTGGGTAATCTTGATTAAACATATTTTATTTAGAAAATAGTACTTGTGTCACACCCCGTGGATTTAATCCACCGCAGCAGACTCCTATAAACCCGGGAGCTCGGAGTATTCGAATATGTTTTTAAGCTCTGCAGACAGGTACCAATTCACCCGCAAGATATTCCACTTTCAAGCCCATCCTATCAAAATGATTAGACCCCTCCTCACAACCATGTGTGAGTGGCAAGGTGGAGATAACAAGAACTTTTGTTATGTATCACTTACAATTCACCCCCGACCCTGTGGCTCTCAGCGAGACACAGTTGTGGCAGGTTGTATCCAAACCTCCACCCCTTTTCTTATTCCCATTACTGGGTCAGCGTGCTTGATCACCTTCAGTGATATGTGTGGGAGCCGCACTCCGTGTTTATCGTGCATCACTACACATCTCATGCAGGGGTTTCATGTGCGATCCACATAATTACTTGTTCAGGCCTGTCCCATACCAGGCTTGCGGTTAGCACGTTGTTCATGCCACTAGACGCACAACACAAGGTTCTAGTCCTTATAGGCCAGTGACCAGACCATCCACAACCCTGCACCTTCAGTGCCTGCATATCCTTTGCAGTCTAGCACCTCCAGTGCTACAGCCATTCCACACCATTTTTCTGGTCACGGCTAGGGGTTTTTTTTCATGAATATAAGTATATAAATACATATATAATAGTTCATGGCTCAAAACTTGTTTATTTCACATTTCACAGATAACCAGTCTAGTACTGCCAATTCATAAATCAACCATTCTCAATCTTTCACATGCAATATTGCCTATATTCAAGGTTATATTATAGCAACATTTAAAATATAGGTTCAAGATGACCAAGGATATGACTTGCCTTCCGCGTCGTAAAATACAGCAGTTGACGTCGGATCTGCAGTGAAGTCCTCGAACTCGGGCTCTTGATGTGCTCTCCAATCAAACAAATAACCAATAATAACAATCTTTTCAATACATTATTATACTATATGCAATGATGCAAAGATGAAGTCTTGATGATTCTGAAATGATTGGGTTTAGAGGCTGATTAGGGTTAAGTTAAGGAAACCAATGTTAAGATTAGCTGTCAAAGGTTTACAAGGTTCCAAATGTCTCAAAATATCAGAATGATATCAAGGTTGCGACTGGTTCACTCAAAAACAGCGAACGTCTTTAGGTCGACATTCGGTTCAAAGCATTGACATAGGGTCGATGAATGATAGAGGGGTTATCTCAACTTGTGGTAGTAGAAGAAAATGTAGATCACAACTCTACAAATTCAGTGGACAAAGTGGTTTTCAAAATGCACAAACAGAAGTGGGTAAACAAGGTCAATGCCACTGGCTGACAAGCTCTGGCATAGGGCTGACAATGCCAAAAACTAGGGCTTAGCATAAAATGCTGTTCAAGGGCTCAACTGATGTGCTAACTTTGTCTAGGAGGTAGGCTTGAGTAACAGGAACAAAAGTTACAATAGGATCTATGGCTGAAAATGGCTGGACAGCAAGAAATTTGATGATGAACTGAGAAGAACACACTGTACTAGATCATTTCTGGACACAATCTTGGCAAAGCTAAAACTTTCAATCTAGGCCGATCTAGGTGTCGGGCTAGAAGACAAAAATGCTCAGGAGGTCAAGGCACACAACTAGACAAGGTTTCGAGGGCTGAAATGGCTGGAACAAGCTTTCCGGTGATCGGCGCCGGAGAAGAAGCACTGCCAATTGGGGGTTTCTGCTACAGGCCAAAAGAACTTAATTCCTTGCTTGGAGAGTATCTAGGAGGTAAAAGAAAGCTTCTGGTATAATTAGATTGGCCGGAGGATCACTGGAGAAGCCTGGCGACGATCGCCGGTTTCTGGTGAAGCTCGGGTTAGGGAAAAGCTTCGAATGGTGTTTAATTGGAGATTCTAAGCTTACAGGCTTGCTTGAAAAGGTTCACTGATCAATTTTGTTTACAAAATCGAAAGCTAATTTGTACTGGATTGAGCCACATTACAGAAACAGGGCAAACGGCAATTTCCGGTGATCGCTGGCGTTAGAGGTCACCGGGGAGCAATTAAATGATATCACACAGAGAGGATGAGTAGGGAAACTCACTGATGTTGTTAATTTGGCAGGAGATTAAGTGTAGAGCGCTGGCACCGTGAGCCTCCTCGACGGCTCGCCGGAGAAGAAAATGAAAACAGCAAATTCTGGAACTTGGCTGGTTTCTGGTGAAGTGTAGAGGAGCTGCTAAGCACAGGAGTGCTTAAATAGGCCAGGCGAATTTTGCAAGGAGGAGACAACGAAGTAATTGGCAGTTGCGATGAGATGGATTGCGTGCTGAGCATCAGCGACGAAGACACAGCGAAGAACGGTGATTGCGACGGCGACAGGACTGCAACTGTCCACATTGTCGTTCATCGGGACTTTGCAAAGATGGAGCAAGCGGTGGCGACAACATTGGCGCGGCAAAGCGACGTGGCGAGGAGTTGCTGACAAAAAGCCGTTGATCGCGCGCGGGAGTAGGCGTTGGTCGTCGACGTAGCAGCGACCTTGCCACGGCACTAGCTGGAGCAAGGACACGTGCGCACCGGCATGCACAGTCACAAGCGCGGCGAAGCCTCATCGGCGACGAGCAACCACGGCGCACAAGCACGGCGGTTTCTGGTCGTGCGCACAGTAATTGGCCTGGTCGAAATTTGGACTGAACTGCAGTTTCAATTCTTTGAGTTTTGGACTGAATTGTAAATCTGGAAATTCTGGAATGGTTTAAACTGAATTTTCTTTCACTAATCTGGCAAATATAATCAACAGGATATTTGGCAAAGGTAGTTGATAAGATTTGGCACATTTGAATAATTTTTTATACAAACTGAAAATAGGGTAAATTAGGGTAAAGTAAGATTTGAGTTTTGTCGATTTCGAATTCTGGCATTTAGGGTTTGATTTTGATATATGCACAGAAGAGAGACTTGTGGCAAATAGTATTTTGAGAAGATTTGTCGAAGAAATTTTGAGTTTGAAGTTAATTTGGAGATTTTAGCCTTTTTGGGTTTTCAGATATCAGATAAGGACTAATTTGCGATAACTCTTGGACTGATTTGTGAAAAGAGTCTAGATGATAAAATCTGGCTGCCAACTTTCTGGTTTAAGGTATTGGCATACCCATGATCATATTCCAGGAATAATCTGGTCTGAACTTGGTCAAGATTTAGATTAAATCTGGATTTCTGAACTTAGGGTATTTAGGTAATATAAGATATTTCTGTTTTCGAAAACAGAATGAAGTTGATAATTCTGGGATTTAGAAATAGAATTGGATCTAGGTTCTGAAGACTTTTAAGTTCAGAGTAACCGATAGATCACATCTGAACAATCTGATCTTGATTTGAGGTCACAGGTTAGATTTGGAGATTTTAGGGCTTGAGATAGATACTGATTTGGCTACTACTACTGATACATGCATGCATGCTATTTATGAAAAAGGAAATTTTCACCCCTAACTCAGGGTGTTACATTAGTGGTATGCCTACTTAGAAATTCGGGGCATGTTTGGATCTTCTAGCGATTGCCGATTTGAGAAAACTTGCTCATTGGGCCAAAGTTTTCTGAGCAAGGTTTGCTGTTTGGATTTCTTGCCCAGAAAGTGTAAAATTTAGAGTGCTTTGAGATATAATCAGTAAATTCTTAAAAAGCTTTAATCAATTGACCAATTTGGCTCTTCATGTGGATGACAATGGCCTTATGTGGTGCTCTGCGTGAATGACACACAGCAAAACACACACACCCATGTCAGAGATTAAATTTGGTTCTGTCACAGGCAAGATAGGTTGCTGGGCAAAGAAAAGGATATAAATGCATACTGTAGCAAGGCAATGCTATTCTTGGCATTGGCCAGGTGCACAAGAGAACCAAACATGCCATCTATCTCTCTTCCAAGTCTTTCCAGAGCTCCTGTAGTCCAGCCAACCCAGATCACTATGTTGGTGTTACCTTCATGCCAAACTTACGAAACATTTTATGACTTGAAACAATTTAAAATGCTTTGGTTTACCCTTGGTGATATGGAATCCATTTTGAAATAAAAAGGGAAATGTCCTTCTACCTCAACTTTGAGGCTGGGTCCATTTTAGGTTGTGAACTTTTTGGGAGCACCTCTTTTTTTTTGTCTCAACTTTGGGGATGAGTCCAAAATAATCTTTCCAAGTAACTGACAGTTGGGCCCGACTTGTGACTAACTTGAAGATTTAATGGATTTGGCAGTTTTTTTAATGGAAGCCTCATTTTGGACATGTGCACAAATCAGTACTAGTAACTACCACAAAGTGTTGAATGATGAATTGTTTTAATTGTACAATCAACAATTTAGAATCAGATCCGTGTTTGATAATTAATTATTGTATGGCATTGCCATTCCATTTTAGTTATGAACTTTTTCATGTAAACCCTTTCTTCATATCAATTGAGTTTAAGGCTAAGTATGTGACTTCTAGTTTAGCTACTGCTTTTAGTTTGCAAACTGTCCTGCAAAGTCCATACTTCAATTTACAAGTTATTTGTGCTATTTCTATATGAACTAGGATTTTTCCTACTAGTTGCTATAGATTCTTTGAAAAGTATGTCAGTTGAAAATTTTTCAGAGGGAGGAGCTAACTAGTGGCTATTGTGCAAAGATTTTAGTTCATTTTGACTAATATATCATTGGCATGAGCTAATGATTTAGATATGATATTTAGGGATTGAAATTGTAACTCCAAATTTTTATACCTCTGGCTATTGTACAAAAATTTTAGTTTATTTTGAGTAATATAGTACCAAAAAGAGTTAGTGATTTAGATATGATATTTACGACTCCACAACCAGCACACCTGAAGGGTTGTGAATCCATATGGAGTGCATGCTCATGCTCGAACTGAATGGGGGAGGAATTTAGGTTCAGGCCAAGTCACAACTATCATTTTTTCAAATAGAATTAATGAAATATAGTTGTTCTCTTTGAGAGTTGGAAGATATTAAAATGATAAAGTGGTAGACAGAAACTGGATAAAAAACCAATGTTTAACTAGAATATGAGTGAGCTTACATGGTGCTATGCATATCTTGAATCAGAGGATGCATCTTTGCCTTGGTTGTAGAGAAAAATATTTGATGATTAAATTCTTATTAAAACTTGTATGCAACTTGAAATGAATTTAGGTAATAGGTGGTAGTTCATCAATTGCTCCCCTTAAGGACAAATACTACGTCAAATGTGACCACTTAAGTTGTTTAATCTTATATGTATTGTACCATTTACTAGTAATGTCACTGCCATTCCATTTTAGTAATGAACTTTTTCATGTAAACCCTTTATTCATATCAATTGATGGTTTGTTCATGAAATTTTAGGCAAAGCCAAGTCGGCATCTTCCTCATCTAATGGTAGTGGTTCGACGAGGGGCAACGTAGCTGATGCTGCTTTGTCCCAGTGCAAGAGGAAGGAGCGAGGAGCGACGATGTTGTGCCATTTGGCCAAACGCACAGATCTTTCCTGTGAGTTCAACCAATTTGGGAGACCAATAGGAAAGAACGCTGGGCAGTACGCTGCCTATGTTGGTTTGTTGGCGAAGGAAAGGGTGAAGATCATCGTCCAGAGCTGGAAGGGCGTGAAGGCCGATGAGAGGGATAGGCTGTGGGCGGAAGTTGATGAGACAGCGGCCTGATCTTCTGATAGGTTCGATTAATCGACTTGTGGACATTGGTGTTTTGAGGCTTCCGATCAGCGGACCATCACCTCGCAATCCCTACACCTGCATGTCTCATCGTTATTGACCACGCTCGTACACGGCCGACCTTACCACGAAGGTAATTGTTCCTACAACAATCGAGAAATTCATAAGAACAAGGAAGAAGCAATATGCAATTGCAAATAAAGATGAAGCACACGAGTTGGGGTTCCACAAACCAACGCAGCGGCCTAGTCGGTCCGGTGCAGAGGCGAAAAGTGTCGTGCCCCGAAACTGGGACTACGACTACTCCTGTAGAGACCTAGCTCGCTACAGCTAGTCCCACATATGCATACCCTTGACTTCCCAGGATAAGTCAAGCACAGGAGTATATTACATTGCAATAGGGTAACTTACAAAATATTTAAGCAGTATGGCCTGCTGGCCTTAATATTACATAAAGAGATTACAATGCCTTCACGGCATACATGGTTTAGCAAAATAACATCTACACAGCAGAAGATAGGTGACCCTCCCACAATGAGAAGTGGACGGCATAACAACACACATCAGGGCTCTGGCGGAACTGACACTCCTCCTTCTGGATCCAAGAAATTCTCCATGCCTTCATCTTGATTATTGAACACTCCATCTATTGATTTGTAGGTTGCAAGAGTGAGCACTTACGTACTCAGCAAGTCATAGGTAAGAGTAGATACATATAGTACTGATGATATGAACCTAGACTAGTCAAGAATTATGGATGTTTGTAAAATAATCTTTTTCTTTCATATCTCATCTCATCTCATCTTATGGCAGCACTTTTCATAACATAGCATTGCTATTCATGTTCACTAGATTATAGTACTACCGCGACACGTCGACACACGACAGCCCACGGCAGCACTCCTTATCATGACAACACATGTCATTTGGGTAATCTTGATTTAACAATATTATTTCGAAAACATACTTGTGTCATATCCCGTGGATTTAATCCACCGCGGCATACTCCTAAAACTCGGGAGCACGAAGTATTCGAATACGTTTTTAAACTCTGTAGAGAGGTACTAATTTACCCGCAAGATATTCCACTTTCAAGCCCATCCTATCAAAATGATTAGACCCTTCCTCACAACCATGTGTGAGTGGCAAGATGGAGATAACAAGAACTTTTGTGATGTTTCACTTACAATTCACTCCTGACCCTGCAGTTTTCTTCACACAAACCACAGTTGTGGCGGGATATATACCCCCACACCCCAAATGCCTCTTCCCATTACTGGGTCAACGTACATGATTATAAATGTGGAGGAGCTGAACCCCGTGAAATTAGTGTATTATTTTCCATCTCATGCAGGGGTTTCATGTGCGATCCACATAAGTACTTGTTCAGGCTTGTCCCATACCAGGCTTGTGGTTAGTACATGTTTCATGCCCCTAGACGCACAACACAAGGTTCTAGTCCTTATATGCCAGTGACCAGACCAACCACAACCCTGCACCTTCAGTGCCTGCACATCCTTTGCAGTTAAGCACCTCCAGTGCTACCACCATTCCATACCAAAATACTGGTCACAGCTAGGGGTTTTATTTCATGAATATATATAAATACATATATAATAGTTCATGGCTCAAAACTTGTTTATTTCACATTTCACAGATAACCAGTCTAGTACTGCCAATTCATAATTCAACCATTCTCAATCTTTCACATGCAATATTATCTATATTCAAGGTTATGTTATAGCAACTCTTAAAATATAGGTTCAAGATGACCAAGGATATGACTTGCCTTCCGCGTTGTAAAATACAGCAGTTGATGTTGGATCAGCAGTGAAGTCCTCAAAATCGGGCACTTGATCTTCTCTCCAATCAAACAAGCAACCAAGAATCACAATCTTTTCAATACATTATTATACTATATGCAATAATGCAAAGATGAATGTCTTGATGATTCTGAAATGATTGGATGATTCTGAGATGATTAGGTTTAGAAGCTGATTAGGGTTAAGTTATGAAAACCAAGATTAAGATTAGTTGTCAAAGGTTTACAAGGTTCCAAATGTCTCAAAGTATCAGAATGATATCAAGGTTGTGACTGGTTTGCTCAAAAATAGCAAACGGTTTTAGGTCGACATTCGGTTCAAGGCATCGACATAGGGTCGATGGATGATAGAAGGATTATCTCAACTTGTGGTAGTAGAATAAAATGTAGAGCACAACTCCACAAGTCTAAGGGACAGGGTTATTTTCAATTTGCACAACTGGAAAGAGGTGAAACGAGCTAATGCCACTGGCTGACATACTCTGGCATATGGTTGACAATGTCAAAATCTAGGGTTAAGCATAAAATGCAGTTCAAGGGCTCAAATCAAGTTATGATAGAAGAAGAAATTGTAGATCACAACCTCAGGAATCTAAGGGACAAAGTCATGCTCAAAATGCACATCTGGAAGGAAGTGAAAAGGGCTAATGCCACTGACTGGCATAGATTGACATTGGACTGGCATGGCCAGAAACTAGGGCTTGCCATAACTTTTGATCTAGAGCTCCAACTGATGCACCACTTTGTCTGAGAGGTAGGCCTTGATAACAGGAACAAATGATTCAATAGGTTCCAAGGTTGAAGATGGCTGGATGGTGATGAAAATCAGTGAAGAAGTGTGGTGGCGACACGGCACAGTGAAGCCACTGGACAAGATCTTGGCATAGCTATATTTTGCAATCTGGACGGTTTCAAAGATCGGGCTAGAAGACAAAATTGCTCAGGAGGTTGCGGCACATTTGATGGACAAGGTGGCTGAAGCTAGATTGGCTAGGAATAGATTTCCGGTGGCCGGCGCCGGAGAAGATGGCACTACAATTAGGGGTTTTCGATACAGGTCAATTGAACTCAATTCCTTGCTCAGGGAGTATCTAGGAGGTATAATAAAGCTGTTGGCATGGTTAATTTGATCAGAGAATCACCGGAGAAGCCTAGCGACGATCGCCAGCGACTGGTGAAGTTTCAATTTGGGATATACTTTGATTCGAGTTCAATTTGGAAATCTGGATGCACAGGCTTGCTTAAAATAGCTCACTGATCATTTTGTTCTACAGAATCGAAAGCTAATTTTGGGTAAATCGGGCTACATTGCCGGAACAGGGCATTTGGCATTTCCGGCGATCACCGGCGTTAGGGTCCAAATCACTAGAACGATCAGGAGGATGAGAGATACTCACTGCTGGCTTCAATTTGGCAAGAGGTTCTGTGATTGGAGCTGGCACCGTGAGCCCCCGAGCTGGACTCACCGGAGAAGAAGATGACAGTGGAGGAGATTTGGAATTGGCTAGGTTCTGGTGAAGTGAAGATTACACAGAGTATTGGGCTGCTTAAATAGACTAGGGACAGAGTTGGCAAGGAGGGAGCAACAAAGAATTTGGCGCCGGTGTGACAACGGTGAACAGTGATGCGATGGCGCACAGGCGGTCCAACAACTGATCAAATTGTCACTTCATCGGGACTCAACGTTGTCGGGAGGTACAAAGCGGTGGAGACAATGGCTGGAAAAGCAAGGCAACGTGGCATGGAGTTGCTGACAATGGCTGCTGTTGCTGCTACTGGTCGCGCATGGGGGCAGGTTTTGGTCGTCGACGCTGCCACGGCGATGGCTGAGATGCGGACGCATGCGCAAAAGCAAGCACAAGCATGCACGGGCACAAACACATGCAAGGCTTGGCCGGCGGCGAGCAAACACGGCGCAAGAATCACGGCGAGGCTCTGGTCGAGAACTAGCTGCTGCCCTGGTCGAATCTGGACTGATTTGTGATTTATAAATCTTAGCTTTGGACTGATCTGTAAATCTGGAGATTTAGAAGATTAGGATTGAATTTGATTCTGCTGATTTGGAAAACTTAATTCAACAGATAATTTGGCACAGATAGAAGATAAAATTTGAGATATTTGAATGATTTTTGATATAAACTGAAAATAGAGTATATTAGGGTATTTGAAATCTGGATTTTGTTGATCTCGAATTCTAGGATTTAGGATTTGATTTTGAGATACTCATAAAAGAAGATTTTGAGTTGAAAAGCATTTGGGAGGTGTTCCCTGAATCAGATTTGGATTTGGAGATGATTTGCAACATTTTGCCTTTTCAGGCTTCTAGAAAATCTGGAAAAGGACTAATCTGCGATACTCTTGGACTGATTTGCGAAGAAGGTTTAGATGATGAAATCTGACTGCCAACTTTTTGGATTAAGGTATTGGCATACCCTTGATCACAATCCAAGAATAATCTGGTCTGAACTTGGTCAAGATTTTGATTAAATCTGAATTTCTGAAACTTAAGGTATTTGGGGTAATAAGATATTTCTATTTTCGAAAACAGAAAAGAGTTGATAAATCTAGAAGTTAGGGATAGAATTGAATATGGGTTCTGAAGGCTTTTATACTCATGATAGATAGTAGATCAAATCTAAAAAGTCAGATCTTGATTTGGGTCTACACGATAGATTTTAAGATTTTGGGCTTAGAACAGAATAGAGTTGGGGCTGATTTGGCTGATCTAGAAGAGACATATGCATGCATGACTTTTTAAGAAAGAAATTTTCACCCCTAAACTCAGGGTGTTACAAAAGGAATCTACAAAATGTCGTATAGATGCAATCTAAGAAAAAACCCGCCTGTTTGTGACGGCTAAGGGAAGTATTTGAGGGGTACACAACCCTAGGGGCGCGCCCCTAATGGGCTCTACTTGATACAAGGCCCATTGGCCCAAGTTAAGGTGGTGCAGCACAATTTCCAGGAAGGAACACGGACTCTTTCTACTTTTGCGGCTGGTTCAGGTAGAATTTGGAGATGAGGCTAGATCTGTTAAAAAGTAGACTTGATAAGCTTTCCATGAAGTCCAAGAACGTCCTAAACGGAGTCTGTATGAGGAAGTTACGGCCATTCGAATTCAGTGCTGTTGCAGCAGTCCGAATCCAAATCCAGCGCGAACCCAACTCAAACTCTAGCTTTCCTTGGGCCCAAAGTGATCCGGGGATCTTGTGGAAACATTGATGAAAGTATGGGGCAGGTGGTTGCAAGACTAAGCCCATGTCCGGCTCACTTGTGGCACCATCTATCCCTCCTTGATCAACTGAAAGGTGATGTCTTGAGGCAGCACTTGTCGAGTTCCTCTCTTCCCCTACTCCCGCGTTCCTGATCGCAAGTAGATCACAAGAGTTAGGTAGTAATCCATTCTGAAAATCCAAAGTATTAAACCCGAGGAAAGAGTCACCCTGATAGTTTAGTTGTCGTGCCCGAGCTCTAGTTATAGGTCCAAGTATTTGTTCCAGTTCAGCTTCATCTAGAAAAGTAGTCGTGCATGTATCCAAGGTTGTTATGTCCTCATCATCCTCCCCCTCTTGAAATGGAGTCGTCCTCGACTCTAACTCATCTTCTTTGCCTACGTATGGCTTCAAATTTGAAATGTTAAATGTGGGACTAACCTCAAAATCTGCAGGCAAATCAAGTTTGTAAGCATTATCATTAATCTTTGCTAGAACTTTAAATGGGCCATCAACTCGAGGCATTAGTTTTGACTTTCTCAACTCTGGAAACCTATCTTTTCGCAAATGTAACCAAACAAGATCACCAGGTTCAAAAGATAAATGTTTTCTACCCTGAATACCAGCAATCTTATATTTTGCAGTCATCTTCTCAATTTTTTCCTTAGTATTTTCATGAATTTTCAGCATCAGTTTAGCCCGCTTTTTAGCATCCAAATTCAACCTTTCAGATGTAGGTAATGGTATAAGATCAATCGGAGCATGGGGATTAAACCCATATACTAAACGGACTTACCTTGGTGGTGGAGTGTACCGACCTGTTATAAGCAAATTCAACATGCGGTAGGCACTCTTCCCACATCTTCAAGTTCTTCTTTAGCATGGCCCGCAACATTGTAGACAAGGTACGGTTGACAATTTTAGCTTGTCCGTCTGTTTGAGGATGACATGTGGTAGAGAATAGTAGCTTCATCCCCAACTTGTTCCAAAGTGACCTCCAAAAGTGACTCAAAAATTTCACATCGTGATCCGAGACAATAGTATTGGGCACTCCATGTAAGCGTATGATTTCCCTGAAAAACAAATCAGCTGTGTTTGTGGCATCATCGCTCTTGTGACAATGTATAAAATGTGCCATTTTAGAAAAATGATCCACAACCACAAAAATACTATCCTCCCCCTCTTTCTCCTAGGTAGTCCTAAAATGAAGTCCATAGATATATCCTCCCAAGGTGCACTAGGAATAGGAAGAGGCATATAGAGTCCATTTGGATTGAGACGTGACTTAGCTTTGTTGCATGTAGTGCAGCGTGCCACATAGCGCTCGACGTTGCATCTCATCTTAGGCCAAAAGAAATGAGCGGTCAACACATCTTTAGTTTTCTTCACTCCAAAGTGCCCCATTAATCCTCCTTCATGCGCCTCATGCAAAAACAAAAGACAAACAGAGCTAGCTGGAACGCATAACTTGCTAGCACGATATAGCAAACCATCATTCAGCACATACCTATTCCATGTTCTTCCTTCTCTACAGTTATCAAAAGCTTCTTTAAAGTCCAAATCAGTAGCATACAACTCTTTTATTGTTTCTAATCAAAAAATCTTATGATCAAGTTTAGATAACAGGGTATAGCGTCTAGACAGAGCATCATCAATCACATTGTCTTTGCCTTTCTTATGCTTAATGATATAAGGAAATGACTCAATAAATTCCACCCATTTAGCATGTCGTTTATTCAGTTTAGCTTGACTTTTAATATGTTTCAAAGATTCATGATCAGAATGTATAATAAATTCTTTCTGCCATAAATAGTGTTGCCAAATTTCTAATGTTCGAACCAAAGCATACAATTCTTTGTCATAAGTTGAATAATTCAAATTAGGCCCTGACAACTTCTCACTAAAATATTCAATCGGCTTACCTTCTTGAATCAGCACGCCTCCAATCCCAATTCCACTAGCATCGCATTCTAGTTCAAAAATCTTACCAAAGTCTGGGAGTTGGAGTAGTGGTGCATGAGTCAACTTCTCTTTAAGAAAATTAAAGGCATCTTCGTGTGCTTGTCCCCATTGGAAAGGAACGCCTTTCTTTGTTAGCTCATTCATGGGTGCGGCAATGGTGCTAAAATCCCTCACAAAGCGGCGATAGAATCCAGCCAGCCCAAGGAAGCGCCGCACCTGTGTAACCGATTGAGGAGTCGGCCAACTCTGGATTGATTCAATCTTGGTCTCATCAACCTCTATTCCCTATGGAGTCACAACATAACCAAGAAACGAAACTTGATCCATGCAAAAGGTGCACATCTCGAAGTTACCAAACAAACGTGCTTCTCTCAAAGCAAGAAAAACAGCACGTAAATGTTCTTTATGCTCATCTATAGACTTGCTGTAAATCAGGATATCATCAAAATAAACTACCACAAATTTTCCAATGAAAGTGCGTAAAACTTCATTCATGAGACGCATAAAAGTACTAGGTGCATTAGTTAAGCCGAAAGGCATCACTAACACTCATACAAGCCAAATTTAGTTTTAAACGCTGTCTTCCATTCATCACCCAATTTCATCCTAATATGGTGGTAGACACTACGCAAGTATACTTTAGGGAACACTAGAGAGCCACTTAATTCATCAAGCAAATCATCTAACTTAGGGATAGGATGACGATATCGAATAGTAATATTATTAATGGCTCTACAATCAACACACATACGCCATGATCCATCTTTCTTAGGTACCAAAATAACCGGAACAGCACAAGGACTAAGGCTCTCACGTAGGTACCCTTTGGTAAGAAATTCTTGCACCTGATGCTGAATTTCCTTAGTTTCTTCAGGGTTGGTCCTATAAGGAGCACGGTTTGGCAAAGAAGCTCCCGGGATCAAATCGATTTGATGCTCGATTACTCTCATAGGTGGCAGACCCGGGGGTATTTCACTTGGAAACACATCAGCAAACTCTTACAAAAGGTTAGCAACAGTAGGAGGCAAAGAGGAAGGCAAGTCCGTAAGTGTAAACAAGGCCTCTTTGCAAATCAAAGCATAGCAGATAAAATCATGTGCACTTAGCTCAGAAATATCAGATTTAATAGCTAACTGGGCAGCACCTTTCAACGTAATTGTGTCTTTCCTAGCATGTGGTCCTTTCTTCTCCCTTTTAGGTGGAAAAATATCTTGAGGTACTTGCTGATTTTCAGATTTAGATTCATTTACTTTTCTCTCATTTTCAGCACATTCTACATCATCCTTCAAAATTTAAGCAGGGGTCATTGGTGACGAGGATTGACACCCGGGTCACTTCTAATAAACTTCTGGTTCAAGACAAGGTCGAACCAGACATGTGTCTGGAGATGCGAACTCAAGCTATTCTGAGAGGCATCACCACGAGGTCGCAAGCTTTACGCGATCAAGTCGCAGCTTTACGCGGTCAGACCGTAAGCCTTGCGCGGTCAGAAGTTCGTGGGCTATACGCGAACTACACATTCGAGATATTACGCAGTCAGCCGAATCCCGCGGTCAGAACATCTGCCGATCAGGATACCTGGAATCCATCAATTGGTTGTCCATATGACAAGATATTCTAAGTATCCCGAAGATTCCTACACGTGGAAAATCAACCGTCAGGAGGTTAACACGTACAGTTATCCATGAATAACACGTGTTTAACCTACGTGGAGGTTAAGAGCAGTTTCAAAAACCGTATCCAACCGTCCGTGCAACCGATTGATGCAGTTTCCTTCACATGGCACCCTTTCAAGCAGTATAAAAGGATGGCATGAAGTATCAATCAGAAAAATCCAAGTTAACCAAGTTTACGGCACACCTCATATAGCATTTTTAAGTCTTCTTTAGCTTATCTTTGTACACTTTTACAGGAAAAATCCTTGCCTGTGAGGACTTTTCCTTCCATTTGTAAACATTTTACCACACTTAGTGAAATCTCAACAGGACGTAGGGCTTTTACTCCCACCATCGAGGGCCCGAACCTGTCTAAATTCTCTGTGCTCCTGTTCACCATTGTTCAGCATACCTTCCCGAAGGGTCATCTTGAAAGGTCTCACTACTACAAATTCTGCATAAGTTCGGCTGAGGACTCCGAGTCCAAATCGTCGACAGCTGGCGCCCACCGTGGGGCCTTTCTCAAGGCGTCTTAATTGAAATTCGGAGGTTTGCCGAAACATGGCTGGAGCATATGATTCCGAGAATGATTTCAATCTCGAGGATTATGCTCATATCCCAATGCCTTCTCTAAGTGATCCCGTTCCGATGGAAGAGGTCGAAGGCCAGAATCTTCCACAGGATGAATCATCTCCCCAAGTCATGATAATCGACCAGGAGGTAACTGGCACAAGGTCAGAACCCGCAGAGGTTCTTAATGTGTTAGGTGATGAATCCGGCCCGTCATGCGATCCCGCTGAGGGAAAGTATGATGGTGACCCCGAGGTTAGCCCAGGAAGGTTCGACCCTGATAACCTCCACCGTCTCTTTGATTTCGAGTCTGACTCGGAACAGACCGAGATGTTCTCCCCATCGACAACTTCTCTCCCTAGGCAGTTTGCTGCGTTGTCGGAGGAAACTCCCGATCAACAGGCTGCCAGGGAAGAACAAGATCGCAAACAGAAGGAGGAGCAAGATCTCGAGCAACAAAACAACGAACTACGCAGAACTGCCCTAGAGGCTCTTCAAGATGCGCAGGCTCGTTACGATGCTGCCCCGAGTTCTTCTCGACGGTCGCGTGGTCATAGACGTGACCAGACTCCTTCCTTACCACCGAAGCACTTCCCAGTGGACGAGGAAACAATAACACCTGGTGCCCCTAGGAGAAGTACCCATGGTCGACTGCGATCTATCGCGGAAGTCATGCGCAATTTTCCTCCTACAGTCACGGATGCGCAGAGACCGGCCTTTTACAGGATCCTGGCGGAAAGATTGGACGAGGTCGCATCCGAGGCGACCCCAACAGCCTCTTCCCGCTCAGTGACACATTCCCGTGATCAAGATGGTCCTCATTTTGGCTCTGGCCGACGGAGTTACCCGCCGCCTATACCGTCCCGACAGGACAAATATCGGCGAATGCAGGACTCTCGCAGTAGGGATCGAGTTCCCGTTCATTCTCGTTTGGGACCCCGAGTAACCCCGCCATTAAGTGAGTTTGCTCGAAACCCGACCGAAAGTCGCAGGACGGTTCACGGTCCTTACGTTGGTTGCAAAGCTTTCTCGCCTGGCCTACGAGCAGTCGTTTGGCCCGATAAGTTTCGACCAGGGGCCATTGAGAGGTATGATGGAACTCAGAACCCATCCGAGTTTCTTCAGATCTATATTACTGCCATCCAAGCAGCAGGAGGCGATGACAAGGTCATGGCCAACTACCTGCCAACAGTCCTCGTAGGACCGGCTAGAACCTGGTTGTTCAATCAGCCTGAGGGTTCTATTTATAATTGGGAAATGCTATGCGATGCCATCCTCAGCAATTTCCAAAACTGTTACCAAAAGCCGGGTAAGGAGGACGACTTGCATAGATTGCGGCAAACTTCGACCGAAACGCTTCGGCAGTTTGTCAAGAGGTTTGTCGGGGTAAGAAATACCATCCCGAACATATCTGATGGCTCCGTAATCAGGGCATTTAAGCATGCCGTTCGATACCGGAGATTCACTGAAGACTTGCTCATCCACCCTCCTCGATCGGTGGCCGATCTGTTCGATATGGCTGATCGATACTCCGATGCAGCCGAGGCAGTCGAATGGAACCGAATGGTTGACAAGGGGGACCTACCGCCCCAACCAGGCTTCAAGGACGCCAAGAAAGAAGATTCGAGCAAAAAGCCGGAGTCTTCACCGGGTGGGAAGTCAAAAAAGCAGAAGAGGAACCGCTCTGGACAGTACCGTGAGGTCGCGGTCGCGGAAAAACCACCTTCGACCAAAGGTAATAAGTCTTCTTTTAAAAGTAAAACTGCTTCTGGTGGCCGGGATTCCGACCAGCCAGAAAAATCAACTAATCCGCAGGAGGGCAAAAGGTGGTGTCCACTCCACAATTCCGCAGGCCACGATCTCAAAAACTGCAGGAGTTGGTTGAAACAGCTGGATGATTTCTACCAAGGAGCTGGGCCAATGCCAACCTTACCGCCCAAAGAGCAGGCGTGCGGGGTTAGAGACGTCGATGGAGACGAAGAAATGGCTTACCAGGTACCTCAAAATCATGTTAATGTCATTTTCGGAGGTTCCTCCTCTTTCGTTTCCAAAAGGCAGTTTAAAACTTTTTGCCGAGAGGTTAACCAAACGGAGACATCCCTTGGTGAACCTCAATATCCCCGTTGGTCGGATATGCCTTTGACGTTCGACCGCGCTGACTGTCCTGCGGGGCTAACTCGACCATTGAGGTTACCTCTGGTTATTACCCCAATCATCAGTAATGCGAGAGTCGAAAGGGTCCTGATCGACGGGGGAAGTTCCCTTGATCTTTTATTGGTCAAGACACTCGACGAGATGCAAATTCCTCGTTCGAAGATCAAGCCCATAATCCATCCGTTTTATGGGATAATCCCAGGCTCCTCCATGATGCCATTGGGACAAGTGGTCCTCCCGGTCACTCTGGGAGAACCAGATAACTTCCGAACAGAATTGGTTACTTTCGATGTAATCGATTGTGATTCAGCTTATAATGCAATCTTTGGCAGGCCTACTCTCGCTAAGTTCATGATGGCAACTCACTATGCTTATCAGTGCGGGAAATTGCCTGGCCCCAAAGGTGTCATTTCGGTCCGAGGTAGCCGCAACGTGGCCCTCACGTGCGACCGGCTATCTTTGGAGATGGTCGATCAACTTCCCCTCCGGGACGCTCAGGTCGCCACTGTCGCCATCGATGCGATCAGGGCTGCTCCTCGACCAGATGAGAAACTCAAACAAGTTCCTTTGTACCCAGATGACCCATCCAGGACAATTCGGGTTGGGTCAGCCCTGGATGACAAATAGGAACTCGACCTCGTTGCTTTCCTCCGAGCTAACGCAGACGTGTTTGCGTGGAAACCGTCCGACATGCCCGGTGTCCCAAGGGAAGTAATTGAGCACAGGTTAGCAATTCGACCTGGACAACGACCAATAAAGCAAAAGCTCAGGCGTTTTGCCACCGACTGACAGGAAGCCATCCGAGAAGAGTTAGACAAACTCTTACAAGCCGGGTTTATCCGCGAGGTGAATCACCCGGACTGGCTCGCCAATCCGGTCATGGTCCGCAAGTCAAATGGCAAGTGGCGCATGTGCGTCGACTATACTAGCCTCAACAGTGCCTGTCCGAAGGACGACTTTCCCCTTCCCCGCATCGACCAGCTGGTTGACTCCACTGCGGGTTGCGAACTGATGAGTTTTCTGGATGCCTACTCGGGATATCATCAAATTAGCATGGCAGAAGACGATGAAGAGAAAACTGCCTTCATCACCCCGTTCGGCACATACTGCTACGTCAGAATGCCGTTCGGTCTCAAGAACGCTGGTTCCACGTACCAGCGCTTGATGCAAAAGACCTTTCTTTCCCAGATAGGGCGTAATCTCGAAGCATATGTAGACGACTTGGTTGTAAAGAGCACCGAAAGATTGTCTCATTTGGACGATCTTGCTGGAACCTTCTGTAACTTGAATCGCTTTGGAATAAAATTGAACCCGGAGAAATGTTCTTTCGGGGCTTCTTCAGGAAAGCTTCTTGGTTTCCTTGTGTGTTCCAGGGGCATTGAGGTTAATCCTGAGAAAATCAGAGCTATTGAACAAATGAGGTCGCCCTCGACCATGAAGGATGTTCAACGCCTGGCTGGTCGCATGGCGGCTTTAAGTCGCTTCATATCGCGATTAGGCGAAAGGGGACTACCTTTCTTTAAAGCCTTGCGTAAACATCGTAACTTCACGTGGTCCGACGAAGCCGAAAAAGCGTTTCAGGAGGTAAAAACATACCTTTCCAGTCCGCCGGTATTGGTGTCTCCTGAAAAGGAAGAACCATTACTTCTGTATTTGGCGGCCACCCCGCACGCGGTCAGCGCAGTTTTGATCGCGGAAAGGGAAGGAGTACACAGACCCGTCTACTATGTGAGCGAAGTACTTTATGGTCCTAAGGAGCGCTACCCTGAAGTCCAGAAGATACTTTACGCACTACTGATGGCTTCCCGTAAGCTACGACATTACTTTCAAGCACACAAGATCACAGTACCCTCCTCTTTTCCTTTAGGGGATATTGTCCGAAATCCAGAAAAATCTGGTCGAATCGCCAAATGGGCGGTCGAATTCGGTGCCTTTGAGATCCATTTCACCCCTCGCACGGCGGTTAAGTCTCAGGTTTTGGCCGACTTTGTGGTCGAATGGACCAACCCTGAGCCACCCGTGCAGTTGGCAAAGGAACTGGAGTGCCCCGATTATTGGACAATGTACTTTGACGGCTCCCGTAGTTTTCAACACTCGGGGGCTGGAGTGGTCTTAGTTACGCCTCAGGGCGAACAGCTTAAGTATGTCATTCAACTACACTTTGTTGCAACCAACAATGCAGCAGAGTATGAAGGTCTTCTTGCAGGGCTCCGGGCAGCAAAATTCCTTGGAGTCCGTCGATTAGTGGTGAGGGGGGACTCACAGCTGGTCGTAAACCAGGTAAACAAGGAGTACAGCACCTCCGATGAGACAATGGCTCATTACCTGGGGGAAGTGAGGAAATTGGAAAAACACTTCAGTCACTTCGAAGTCCAATACATCCCGCGAAAGGACAACATTCTCGCAGACCAATTATCCATAATTGGATCCTCACGCTCATCCGCTCCGGCAGGAGTGTTCATTGAACACTTGGACCATCCTTCGATCATGACTTCGGTCGAGGATGATCCGGCAATAGCCTTCGTTGCCAACCTCGGTCAGGAACAAGATTGGACTTATCCATTGAGGGTCTATCTTTAACACGGGACCCTACCCGAGGACGAAACCAAAAGCGATCGGTTAATTCGAAAGGCGCGTCTGTACAAACTCATAGATGGGGTTATGTACAGAAAGGGTACTCAAGGAGTATTCATGCGCTGCATATCTCAGGAGGAAGGAAAATCCCTCTTGAAAGAAATACATGACGGTGTATGCGGTGCACACGCGTCACACCGAACACTGGTCGGAAAAGTTTTTCGACAGGGGTTCTACTGGCCTTCGGCACTCGATGATGCCAAGCTTATGGTCAAGATGTGTCCACAGTGTCAGTTTCATGCAAGACAGGTTCATCAACCTGCTTATGCATTGCAAACTATTCCTCTCGCATGGCCTTTCGCGATCTGGGGAATGGACATCGTCGGTCCTATGCCACAAGCGGTCAATGGATACAAGTTTCTGTTCGTAGCCATTGACACGTTCACAAAGTGGATTGAGGCCGAACCAGTACGAAATATTACTGCATCAGCCGCACAAAAGTTCTTTCACAAGAACATTGTGGCACGATTTGGTGTTCCAAACCGTCTCATCACAGACAACGGTTCTCAGTTCGCTAGCGGTCTTTTCCTAGACTACTGCGATCAGATTGGGACCAAGGTG
Organism: Pharus latifolius; assembly: GCA_019359835.1. Taxonomy (NCBI): domain Eukaryota; kingdom Viridiplantae; phylum Streptophyta; class Magnoliopsida; order Poales; family Poaceae; genus Pharus; species Pharus latifolius. The sequence goes on from CM033325.1 coordinate 43,051,333, forward strand.
TGCTTTGCTTCCGTGGCATATCCACAAAGCAATGGTGCCGTAGAATGGGCCAATGGGCAAGTATTGCAAGGTATCAAAAAACGTGTTTTTGATCGCCTCAAGACCCGCTCGGGGGCTTGGGCAGACGAGCTCTATACTGTTCTATGGGCACTACGGACTACCTCTAGTCGAGCCACCGGTGAGACACCCTTCCATTTGGTCTATGGAGCCGAGGCTATGTTGCCTATGGAAGTAAGTATTGGATTTGTTCGCACGAATCAATTCGAACAGGTCAGCCAATCCGAACAGCGATCGCGAGATCTCATCCTCCTGGAAGAACGGCGTGATCGCGCCCTGATTAAGTCCGCGGTATACTTGCAGGCTCTACGCAAGTATCACAGTAAAAAGGTGCGACCACGTGATCTCAACGTGGGCGACTTGGTTTTACGAAAAATTCAAGACCAGTCTAACCGCAATAAATTCTCCCCAAAGTGGGAGGGACCATACACTGTCGTCTCAGTGCCGCGGCCAGGATCTGCCCGGTTAGCCATGGAGGATGGTCGGATTTTGTCCAATACTTGGAACATCGATCAACTTCGCAAGTTTTACGTGTAAGTATTCCAATCACTTTTTTCCTGTTCAATTAGCATCTTTTCATAAAAAGCATGTCTTGTTTTCATACAATGAGTGTTTTTCTTTAAGCCCAAATTATACAAATTCGACCTGGGGGCTGATCGCTGGCGGTTAGGTTATTACAGCATTTTTCAACCGGATTCGCTGGTCAATCTCATGATCACTTCCAGATAAGTTACTCCTAAATAAGCCGTTTCTCAACGCTCATGGGACTATCTGGCTAGTCTTCGGTCATCCGGGTGGCTATCAGTTTGCAATAAGGTTAAAATGTTATTTTAATCTTGATCATTGGCTTGAAGCGCATATCCCTGGTCATCATACTTATGTTTTCCCCTCTGCTTAAAATACTAAGGCTTCAGTATTCACAAAACAGAGGCGGGGGCTAGAGGAATATACTTATAGTATGAAACTTATGATGTGAATATGCACTTTCTTTTGAAAAAATAGTTTTACATACATAGCATTGTAATTACAATTGTTTGGTTACAAAATGTAAGGATCATTCGATCCTTAGCTCAGCCAAGAGTTTATCAACGAAGGGCTTAACTTCTTCAATAACGGCGTCAAGCAGTTCTTCACTCTCGACCTCAACCGGTCCCACCAGCGCGCTCAGATTCGCATCTGAGCCATGGTGAAGTCGAACCCGGCTGAGTACGGCAGAAGCGGCTGATCGGACTCTCATCCTGATTGTCTCTTCACGTCGCCGTAAATCTCCAGGGAGATATTCGAGCAGTGATTCTGCTTGAGTTGTGAGCAGTGATGCCCAATCGCTGACATTTGGGTCGTCCTTCCTCAACTCTACCACGTTGGTATTCAAAAGGCTGGCTATGGCCTTCAGTTTTTTGAAGACCAGTAGGCTCAACTCTTTGACCACTTGATCAGTATGGTTGAGCGAGGACTCGAGAAGCATCTTGTCCTTGACAAGCTGTGTAATGTGACCTGCTTGCGCTGTACAGAGAAAAGAGGTTATTAAACAAGAAACGGCTTTAAGTTTTCTCAAATTGAGAATCGACTTACCAGCCTTCTCAGACTGAAGTTTATTGATTTCAGTCCGTAGTTTCTGGAACTCTGTAACTGAGTTCAGCTTTATCTTGGCTAACTCTTTCTTCAAGAACGTAACCTCTCTGCAGCAAAATCAGGTTAGTCACAATTAAAGCCTACTTATATTAACAGAAGAATGACGATCCTCACTTGCGCAAGCCGTCACGATCTTTTTGAACAGCCGCCATGCTAGCCATTGCAGCATGCGACTGGCTCGTCACCCATGACAAGCCCTGTGACACGAAGCAAGAGAGTTAAATATACTCTAAAGGCATTTCAAACGCCGAAACAGGGGTCATCATACCTTCATAAACTTATTTAAAGCGGCATCATCCATGCTAGCAGGAATCCTTGCTAGCGCGCCTGAAGTGCCTGCGACGGGGACAGTTGATGGGAGTGCCGGCCGGACGCCACCCCCAGAGGCCACTGGTGGTGACCTAGTCCCTGTACTTGTTTCACCTCCCGCGGTCCGGACGACTTCCTGAACCACGGGAGTAGAGCGCTCTTCATTAGAGGCTCCCTCATCAGCCCTAGCTTCAACCTCCCCAGTGGCGGTTGAAGGTATAGGCGCTGTCTTCTTTTGCCTAACAGGAAGAGTGGGTCAGACAGCTTTTATCTAAGATTGCTGTCAAGTAAGAGTTCTTACCTTATTCGAAATCCCATTCGTTCCTGGGACTTCTGGGAAAATTCCCCTTGTGAAGGAGAGCCGTCTTCGGTTCTTGCCTTCCTTATGGTAAATAAAACAGCACCCCCCTGGAAATATCATATTATAGGCATATTCTTAGGGAACGGGTAAAAACACATAGAAAGATCTTTACCTGGACCACCGGACTAACTGGTGGGGCTGCATCCGAAGGCCTTGGCGATTCCTGAGTTGCTGGAACCGTCACAGCCGGCCTTTGTTCGTCTACCTCCTCCTCTGTCCGCGGAGGAGAAGGATTTTCCTCCCTGGAATCCCCAGTGGACCCAGGGGGAAGCTCTCCTCTCTGTATGTACATTAACTTATCAAATGTGCAGAAAGAGCCATAGGAGGAATGATCGAAAAGATTCTTTACCTCAGTCGTCCCTTCGACCAGGGAAGCAGAGATGATTGACCCTGAAACCTCGGGGGCTTCAGGAAGTGGAAGGTCACCCGCGACCACAAGATCCTCGGTGGTCGCAGGGACAGCCACGGCCACCTCTTCGGCAGTTGTGGTCTCTGCGGGACAACTTGGGGCATCGCTGGATGGAAGATCCGCGATCTTCCTCCTTCGAAGGATCAGAGGAACGTCATCCTCTTCCTCCTCGCTCCCCTCTCCCTGTACGACGAAGAAGTGATTCCATGTCGCGCCTGAAAAAGTAGCAGGAATGCGATATCTTACCGCAGTCTTTCTTGCGAGACGAGGAATGCTTCGTGAAGACCCCTCTCCAGGGTTCAGCTTGGTCTTCTTAGAGGCAGGACTCTTTGTCCTGGGTCTCTGAGAGACCTTCTTCACGTTCCTCGCCGTCGGCTTCTTCAGAGAGCCGACATTTTCACTTGGGAATGTTGCATCCGCAAACCTCCCTAGGAGCTATTCTCATTCCAATGGGATTGATTAGTGCTGGACATACATGAAACCTGCAAAACAGAGGACAGGTGGAAAGTTTACCTTTCGGCGCTCCTGTTTAAGGTCGTCGCCAGCATGAATCAAGCTTTGGGGGCAAGGTGATCCCTTGGGGCCCTCTACCTCGGCGTTGTACGCCCTGAGGAGGTAGTTAGTCCGCCTCTCAATCTCAGCTGAGGGCAGGACTATTCCCAGATACGAGTTAAATTGATACATTTCAAAAAATGACAAAAGGATTTCAATGTCAGAAATGAGTACCTTCGTTATAGTCCAGGGTAGTGTCCGCCATGGACTTGATATCCCAAGCCGAATGAGCCCTTTCACGTAGGGGGCTCACCCGATTCTTCACAAAGTCTCGGATGACGTCACGTGCCGTCAGCCCTTGTTCGACTAAGTGAAGGATCACCTCGGCATGCTTCATGAACTCCGCGTTCATCGCCGGGAGAGTATCCAACTCGCTCGTTTTCTCCGGCCGCGAGTTCTCAAACCACAGCCCGCTCTCGGTCGGCGGGGTGCAGTAAAACCATTTCTGGTGCCACCCGTGCACTGAGTCTCGCAGGGGTGGGGAGGGATACTCCTTTTTATCCCTCAGCCGGAAGTAGATGCATCCAGCGGCGTTGGTGCTCTTCGACCACGCCGAAAAGTAAAATCGTCGGAAAAGATCCACGCTGGGATATACTCCGACGAAGGCTTCGCAGAGATGCTGGAATACTGCAAGAATCAGCATCGCGTTGGGGTGGAGGTTGATCAGTTCCCACCCGTAATGTTCAAAGATATCCTTAAGGAACCGACTCTCAGGGAATCGGAACCCGCAACGAAAATACTCCTCAAAAACCACCAACTCGCCTTCTTGGACAGTTGGGGTTTCTTGGTCCTTCTCCGCAGGTCACCAGTTAATGAGCAGCCGCGGAGAAAGGATCTCCTCCTTCTCAAGCGCCATCAGGCTCTCCTCAGAATGATGAATGGATCTGCTCCAGGACGCCATCTATGGTGTAGAATCAAAGGGGAAGCTGGCGATTTGGGGAAGATGAAGGCTGAAGAAAGTGAGGGTTTTGAGCGGCGGGAATTCTAAGGGTTTTTTCGCGGCTGAGTGGCTTCCTCAAGAAGTTACCTACTGCTTTTTATAGACCCAAGGCGACGCATTAATGAGTAAACGGCTCGTTTCAAACGTTCCATTAAATGCTTTATTCATTTCCCATAATGGATACTGTCTCTGATGGACCCGATAAAGTACTCAGGCGTCGGATCTGAAACAAAAAGACTTCTTTGTTTTGGAAACTGAAAGTGTAAAAGGACTGAAAAATTTCCAGTACTTTTCAGAGGAAGTTTTTCCTTTTTATACTTTGAACATTTTGTTCGAAAAAATCAAGTAACCCAATTTTTAACGTACTGAAGTGTTTCTAATTGGGTTATGGTTTTATCGAAATCGTGTTCTAGGCTAAAACTTCGTCTCTAATCGAAGTAATAGTCTAACCGGATGTTTAACTCTGGTCGCAATTCAGTTCTAACCGCGGCCTTAAGTCTGATCGCGGCATCAGGGCAAGTCATAGTGATCTTTTAAAGTGCGATTCTAATCGCAGAACTGAAATTTCCTGTGTATGAATGGTCGCGGACTAAGCTTTTAGCCTTGATTTCGCACAGAAGGTATGAAGAATGTTCATATGGATAGAAGAAACTTTATTTATTACATTTTTTACGTACAAAAGGGATACGGTCGATAAAAGCATCGACTTGTTCCGAAAGAAGTTTACAAAGTTCCCCAAGGGACATATTGTTGTCAGTAGGATCTACACTGACAACCCCCAAGGAACTAGCGACTACTCTAAGTCTATCTATATCGTCCCTAACAACAGACGCACTATTGTCCCTAATCAAGTCAGAGAGTTCTCGCTGTTGCTGAGCGAAGTCTCTCTCTCGACGGAAATGGTGCGCCTCCTCTCGGGATCGATCAAGACATTCTGCTAAACGCAGAATCTTCGAGGCCATCTCCTCGGTCTTCTTCTCCAGGGCATTCTTCTCTTCCAGAAGAGTCTGTCCGGAAGGAAGAGATGGAGCAGCAGAAGGCTGATCGCTGGGGCCTCCTACCTCCTGCATTTTGCAAAAGTTAGTCATATTAACTAAAATTATCAGCAAAAAGGGAGAAGAATTGTTACCTGTCCCGGTGCATAACCCATTGATACACCCATCTTGGGAGGAAGATCATCATATGGTGGAAGAGCAACCTTCCCAGAAGAAGATTGCTTCGCCAACCCAATATGGCAATCATCTGATCGAGGGATAGTCACCGCTTGCCGACCAGGATGTTGATCACCCAAAAGGATGGGGGAATTGGACGTAAAGGGATCTTTCTCTAAGGATAAAGGCCTAAAGGCATGAACGGGGAGGGTCAAAGGAACTGAAGGAAGAAAGAAACTCGCTACATTCTTCACCTTTGTTCCACTGGAAGATCCTTCGTCAACCTTGGGTTTCTTCCTTAAGGGAGACAGGACTTCATTCGTTTGAGACCCTTGTTCGACAATTTCCCCTTCATCGCTCTCAATCTCGATGATTTCGTGATCTGCCATTGGGAAGAGTAAGTGAAAAGGAAGGAGGCCAGGTAACAAGAAAAAGACTTAGGCGTGAGAGGGAAATTGTAAATCTTTACATGTCCAGGGGTCTGGTATTTATAGCCGCCAGGTCGACGGTTCGCCTCCCAGACACCTCGAGTTTCGTTAAAGACATTTACAATTTTACCTCGAGATAAAAATCTCTACGGCGCCATCATTGCCCGTCACGTAATGTTAGAACCCGTCTTGAAAAACCAACCGTTTTCACTTAGTGCGCCACTAAGTGGAGAAGTTAAAGGGCCGGGTTAAAAATCCAATGCACGGTTTTTGAAATTCGAAATAAACACGTCTCTCCATTTTCTTCGAATTTGGGGGCTAGCTGACGAGGATTGACACCCGGGTCACTTCTAATAAACTTCTGGTTCAAGACAAGTTCGAACCAGACATGTGTCTGGAGATGCGAACTCAAGCTATTCTGAGAGGCATCACCACGAGGTCGCAAGCTTTACGCGATCAAGTCGCAGCTTTACGCGGTCAGACCGTAAACCTTGCGCGGTAAGAAGTTCGTGGGCTATACGCGAACTACACATTCGAGATATTACGCGGTCAGCCGAATCCCGCGGTCAGAACATCTGCCGATCAGGATACCTGGAATCCATCAATCGGTTGTCCATACGACAAGATATTCTAAGTATCCTGAAGATTCCTACACGTGGAAAATCAACCGTCAGGAGGTTAACACGTACAGTTATCCATGAATAACACGTGTTTAACCTACGTGGAGGTTAAGAGCAGTTTCAAAAACCGTATCCAACCGTCCGTGCAACCGATTGATGCAGTTTCCTTCACATGGCACCCTTTCAAGCAGTATAAAAGGATGGCATGAAGTATCAATCAGAAAAATCCAAGTTAACCAAGTCTACGGCACACCTCATATAGCATTTTTAAGTCTTCTTTAGCTTATCTTTGTACACTTTTACAGGAAAAATCCTTGCCTGTGAGGACTTTTCCTTCCATTTGTAAACATTTTACCACACTTAGTGAAATCTCAACAGGACGTAGGGCTTTTACTCCCACCATCGAGGGCCCGAACCTGTCTAAATTCTCTGTGCTCCTGTTCACCATTGTTCAGCATACCTTCCCGAAGGGTCATCTTGAAAGGTCTCACTACTACAAATTCTGCATAAGTTCGGCTGAGGACTCCGAGTCCAAATCGTCGACAATTGGTAGCAACTCTATCTTTTTACCCTTATGTGTGAAACTGTATGTGTTAGCTCTACCACGGTGCAAGACATCTCTATCATATTCCCAAGGTTTACCTAGCAATAAAGAACATGCTTGCATAGGCACCACATCAAAGTCTGAACTATCATGGTAGTTGCCTACTGAAAAATGCACTCTTACAACTTTGCTTACCTTCAACTTACCACAAGAGTTGAACCATTGGATATAGTAAGGACATGGGTGCGGCTGCGTGGTCAAGTGAAGTTTCTTGATTAGATCTGAACTAGCAAGGTTGTTGCAGCTCCCTCCATCAATGATGACACGGCATGCTCTCTCCTTCACGATGAACCTTGATTGGAACAAATTGTAGCGCTGATTGTGCTCCGCTCGCGCCATTTGAGCACTTAGCACTCGTTGTGCCACAATGCTCATGTATTTTGACATATCTACAGCACCTATTTGCTCTACTCCATCACCCTCATCACCGTCTGTCTCATAGTCTTCACCTGCATGGTTAGCTGCAAGTACTAGTTCATCGTCAACATCGCTAGCACTAGTGTACTCACCATTGTCATTAGCAATAAATGCTCGCTGACTTGGGCAATCCTTCATTACATGGCCCATTCCTTTGCAACGGTGACAAATAATCTCACGTGATCGACCTGTGGACATAACCGATGAAGAGTTCTTCACTGGTGCCTGCACACTAGAGGATTTACTCACCTCGGGTGCACGTTGCGGTGTCGACGGTGCTGCTGAACACTAAAGGAGGGGGCAGCAGACCGAAAAGCAGTAGGAGGTGTGGATTTGGCTTGCCCTGGCATCGCTCCTAGTGTAGAAGTACTCCCAAAAAGTGTTCCTTGTCCGTTGTTGCTTTCCCTGCAATTCTGTTTCTACCAACATAGCAAGATGGAACAATCTATTGATAGTATTATATTCCTTATAATTGATAATGACCTGAATTTCACATCATAAACCCCCATAAAAACGTGCCATTTTACCCTCCTCATCCTCCTCTAGCCCACAACGCAGCATGCCTATTTAGAACTCCTGATAGTACTCCTCTACAGATTTGTTACCTTGGTTGAAGCGCTGAAATTTCTGACGCAAATCACGTTTGAAAGAAGGAGGAATACATCTACCACACATAGCTCTCTTTAATCTATTCCACGTGTCAGGTTCTAGGCCAGATTTAACTAGTTCATTCCACCAAAGGATAGCGAAACCTGTGAACTCACTAGTTGCTTGCCTAACTCTGTGTATTTCAGGGACTAAATGGGAGTTAAACTTCTGCTTAACCGTCATCTCCCAATCTAAATAAATTTCAGCATCATATGTACCAGCAAAGGAAGGTATGGTAAATTTAACATTAGCAAAAGGATCATCATTACCACGACCATTGCGATTAGCATTATTACCTCCCATACTGTGATGGTTGTTGTTCAATCGTTGCTGTAGGCGTGCATCTCGTGCAGCAGGGTGGTCAATATGGGCATCGCGATCTTCTCCATCAATATCATCTCCTGCGATGGATCCTTCATTCTCTGGTGCTACACCATGGTGAAGTGGCTGGTTTCTTGCTGTGCCATCAATGCGTGTAGTGAGCATTGCAATGCTATCAGTGAGTGCCTCAATATTCCGTTGCAAGGTGTTTATGGTAGCCGCATTTGTTTTGAGCTTCTTGTTAAGCTGGACATGTCGCTCGTTCATGGCATGTTGTTGTTCATCCATATGCCTTGTGAGCTTAGTCCTCGAAACACACTCCTCCCCATCATGATCTCTAATTTGCGGACCTGTCATTGTTAGTAGGAAACAGAAGAGAACACGAGAGTATTATCCCTATCAACTACTAGGTGGTGGAAAGGTGGAAACACACACTCTCGAGCATCTTACCAAGCTCTTATGAAATTCTTACCAACTGCCGCTAGTGGTACAACCGAAGAGGTGGGATGTATGACGGGGGAGGTGAGCGATTGCAAGGATCCAACCTGAACTGATCAGAAGAATGTGGAGCTCGGAAGACAATTTATGAGTAGTAAGGATTAGCAACAATTCAATTTAGAAATTGCAAGACTGAAAAGTAGTCCCAAGCTAGTCTATGTCGTTGCTGGCCTAAACTTGTTTGTGACCCAGTTCAAGCAACACGACGCACACAACTCAGCAAAGGACTCAAAAGAGGCAATCACTTCACTTATGTTTTTTTTCACTTATGTTTTTTTCTATTTTTTGCAATTCAACCAAGGAATCACAAGCTTAAGGTCGGGAAACAAAGATTACACAACTTTGAAGCTAGAAAAACTCAAACTAGATGTAAAAGATCGACAAAAACGGTTGTCGAAACTTCGGAGGCTATTTTGAGGCCCTAAAGGACGTTTTTGGGGTTCGTTCAGCTGCGCGTACATGGCCGTAAGTATGCTATAGAAAGAGCATTGATTTCATACTTATGGATTTTCAAAAATAACTTTTTGTAGGCTTTCCAACAGTCCAAAGAACACCTGATCGGAGCTCATATGCAAAAGTTATGGCTGTTTTACTGCAGGGTGGTCGAATTCCGTAGTGGAATGGAAAAATCCACCGGAAAACTCAACGACAAGACCTAAACCAGCAACTTTGACACAACGACACGGCTAGGCACCAAATTTCAGAAAAGCAAACTGAAAACGAAAAATTGCAAAAAAAAACTCAAAGGGTTTGGACAGCGAAGAACATATATATATATATATATATATTTGGGCGATTTTCTGAACTCTAGGGCGAAGAACAGATTTAAACTAAAGGAAAAAAATGTTGATACCTAACGGGCAACACGACTCTGATACCACTTGATGAGACAGTGGCCCGATCTTCCGATAGGCTCAACTAATCGACTTGTGGACATTGGCGTTTTGAGGCTTCCGATCAGCGGATCATCACCTCGCAATTACTACACCCGCGTGTCTCGTCGTTATCGACCACGCTCGTACACGGCCGACCTTACCACGAAGGTAATTGTTCCTGCAACAATCGAGAAATTTATAAGAACAAGGAAGAAGCAATCTCGAATTGCAAATAAAGATGAAGCACACGAGTTGGGGTTCCACAAACCAACGCAGCGGCCTAGTTGGTCTGGTGCAGAGGTGAAAAGAATCTACAAAATGTCGTGTAGATGCAATCTAAGAAAAAACGTGCCTATTTGTATTTGAGGGAAGTATTTAAGGGGTACACAACCCTAGGGACGCGCCCCTAATGGGCTCTACTTCATACAAGGCCCATCGGCCCAAGTTAAGGTGGCGCAGCCCCATTCAGGGAAGGAATGCGGACTCTTTTGAAGTTTACGGCCGGCTCAGGTAGAATTTGGATCTGAGGCTAGATCTGTTAAAAGGTAGACTTGATAAACTTTCCATGAAGTCCAAGAACGTCCTAAACAGAGTCCGTATGAGGAAGTTACAGCCATTCGAATTCAGTGCTGTTGCAGCAGTCTGAATCCGAATCCAGCGCGAACCCAACTCAAACTCTAGCTTCCCTTGGGCCCAAAGTGATGCAGGGATCTTGTGGAAACATTGATGAAAGTATGGGGCAGGTGGTTGCAGGTCTAAGCCCATGTCCAGCTTCACTTGTGGCACCATGCATCCCTCCTTGATCAACCGAAAGGTGATGTCTTGAAGCAGCACTTGTCTAGTTCCTCTCTTCCCCTACTCCCACGTTCCTGATCACAGGTAGATCACAAGAGTTAGGTAGTAATCCATTCTGAAAATCCAAAGTATTAAACCTGGGGAAAGAGTCACCCTGATAGTTTAGTTGTCGTGCCCGAACTCTAGTTATAGGTCCAAGTAATTGTTCCGGTTCAGCTTCATCTAGAAAAGTAGTTGTTCGTGTATCCAAAGTTGTTATGTCCTCATCAGAAGTGAAGATAACATTAATCAAAATCCTGAGCTCTTTCGTAATCATATTCCCTTGGCTTATCCTAAAGATTAACTAAGTCCTGCTTATTTGCACCATTTGAAAACAGGCCAAGTGGAACATCTCTGACGATGGACCCAAGATGGCTTGCTTGAAGGACATGAACAACACATGGAAAACATTCAAGAGCTTCCTCGTCAGTGCCTTCCTCGCTGAAGGCAAATCTCCGTGCGAGAAATACCCATTCATAAAGGAGGAGGTGTGGGAGCAATCCACCCAGTAGAAGGGGACCCCTGAGTTCAAGGTATGTGTGCTTCCTTTGCTTGGTCACACCGTTGTATGGAGTAACCAATGGTGCATTAATTTTCTTGATTCTGCTACGAAGGCCCTTAATGAGAAGAACAAGGCAATCTAGAGGAGGAACGACCAATTGGTGTATGTGTGTATTTGTATTGGTGTATTTGTGAATAAATTCAATCTGTTGAATGTATGTATCTCTGTATTACTGTATTTGTGAATATACTTTTTAATTTGTATCTGTAACTTCTTGTAACGGTTCTACAGAACAGGTGTTAGAAGAGAATAAATATTCCAATGGTTCATTCATCCCAACAGTTAGGATACCTTACAATATTCTAACGGTTATGATTTAGAACCAATAGAATAATATAACATATTCTAACGGTTACTAACTCAAAACCGATAGAATAATAATACTAACGGTTTGTTTTGTCAAACCGTTAGAATAAGTTTCCCTCTAGTAACAAAGCTTCTCTCTTCTAGCGGTTTATTTTATCCAACCGTTAGAACAAGGCTCCCTCCAGTCAAACCTTAAGCTCCTCTCTTCTAGTGGTTACTACTAGCAAACCGTTAGAAGAAATTAGCATAGTACTAATGGATTAATTTATCCAACCGTTAGAATAAGGCTCCATCCGATCGAACCATAAGCTCCTCTCTTTTATTGGTTACTACTAGTGAACCGTTAGAAGAAATTGTGCTAGTACTAACGGTTTAGTTCATTTAACCATTAGAATAAGGCTCCCTCCGAACGAACCATTAGCAGCTCTCTTATAGCGGTTAATAACCTGGAACCGTTAGAAGAAATTGTATAGTACTAACGGTTGCGATTAGTGAACCGTTAGAATATAGTGAGCTATTCTAATGGATCACTAATAAGAACACCTAGAATACAGTTGTTGTACTGATGGTTTATAACCGTTAGAGTAGTGCTAGGCTTGTTCTATCGTGCCGATCACTAGTGGTATGAGAACCGTTAGTACATACATTTTTGAACCGTGAGTGCAAAGCATTACTATAGTAGTATTTGTGATGTTTTCGACCTCCTCAACAGAAGCCCTGCACCAAAATATCAGGAAAATGATATACGAAACAAAGAAGGAATCAAATAAGTTCTCGAGAACTTATTGGTTCTTTGCCTCCCGAAGTTTGGTTACCGCCCTATCCCGCTCGCCCTTGATCTTGTTCAGGTGGCGCATAAAGTTGTCAAGACGGGCCATGCTCCTCATACCGTGCAGAATTGCAATCGACCATAAGTTAACATCAGAAGACAATGTCTGAAGATCCGTATGCAAGGTAGGGATACTTACATTGGTCACCTCATCAGCATAGGCTCTCCATAGCTCCTCGCCACTCCACACCCCTTCTGAACTACAGCCTAATCCTTCCATGTCTTCTACATCCTTTCCCTCGAAAAGGAGTAAGAAATAGAGGGAAGAGGACCCTGTTTCTCTGAAGAAGTTGGCTGCAGGTCGATTGGAGGAAGATTGGGTTGTTCGCGCTTAGGGATGCCACAATCAACTTCTTGACCAGCCCATGGACTGGAGAAGCAGGTCCACATCGGTCGCAGCCACCTCATTGGAGCCACTTTGGAGATTCGCACCTCCATTGCAGCCTCGACTTCAGCCACAAAAGGTGGAGGGGATGATAGCTTTCCATCATTGCCCATGGTAGAAAGAGTGTCACAATACTCTTTCTCCACAGACTCCAAAGTGGTCGAAGGCACTTTGATTGGGGCCTCTGCCATAGGCTCATCTGAACTATGACCAAAAAACTTCCTCGGTTCACAATAAAAAGGATCAGGCTAAAGAAGATCATGAGAAATAATCTAGCAATCAGAAAATAAAAAGCTCTTGCGACTAGCCGTTTGGAGGCTCTTCAGGCACAGGTTGGTACCGGTTTTGGACGGTGGAGGATCTCACTTGCTTCTTCTCCTAGTCTCTGGTGGTTCATTTGATGTTGGAGGGAGGTTGATCTTGGTTTTGCTGGTTGGAAGTTCTAGTGGCTCGTTTCTGAGTCTTCTATACGGTTTGTTCTTCGTGGTCATTCTTGACTTGGTGGTGGTCGATCTCAGGTTTGTGGTGGTTTTTCGTCATGAAGATCTGGTGGTTGTTTTTTTTATTTGTCGTGGAGTCTCTTCCGTCATACTTGGTTCTTCTTCATATTCTAGGATTTATTTGTTAATCATGTTTGATCCTATTAAGTTGGATAGGAAAATCGGGTTTTCTTTGTTGGATCCAAGTAGATCTAAGTATCTAGGTTTTGATGATTAATGATGTTTTGGATAAATCTGTTGGGGGAAATCTCCACGAGACAAAGTCCAGGTAAGTTGCGTCACATTTGCCCTGGGACATGGCCTCCAGTGCCTGTCCCGGGCGCCGCCTTTGGCCCGGGGACATGGCTCCCGGTGCTTGCCCCGGGCGCTACCTTTCGCCCGGGGACAAGGCCTTCGGTGCCTGTCCTGGGCGCCGCCTTTGGCCCGGGGACATGGCCCCCGGTGCCTGTCCCGGGGGCCGCCTTTGGCTCGGGGACATGACTCCCGGTGCTTGTCCCGGGCGCCGCCTTTCGCCCGGCGACAAGGCCTCCGGTGCCTGTCCTGGGCGCCGCCTTTGGCCCGGGGACATGGCCCCAGGTGCCTGTCCCGGGCGCCGCCTTTGGCCCGAGGACATGGCTCCCGGTGCCTGTCCCGGGCGCCGCCTTTCGCCCAGGGACAAGGCCTCCAGTGCCTGTCCCGGGCGCCGCCTTTCGCCCAGGGACATGGGACCAGAGGCCTTGTCCCCGTGCGAAAGGCGGCGCCAGGGACAGGCACCGGGTGCCATGTCCCCGGGCCAAAGGCGGCCCCCGGGACAGGCACCGGGCGCCATGTCCCCGGGCAAAAAAGCGACGCCCGGGACATGGCCTCTGGTCCTGGGCGCCGCCTTTGGCCTGGGCACAAGGCCCCCGGTGCCTGTCCCGGGCGTCGCCGTTTGCCCGGGGACATGGCCCTCGGTGCCTATCCCGGGCGCCGCCTTTCGCCCAGGGACATGGCTCTCGGTTCCTTTCCCGGGTGCCGCCTTTCGCCCGGGGACAAGGCCTCCGGTGCCTGTCCCGTGCGCCACCTTTTGTCCGGGGACATGGCCCCCGGTGCCTATCCCGGGCTCCGCCTTTCGCCCGAGGACAAGGCCCCCGGTGCCTGTCTCGGGCGCCGCCGTTTGCCCGGGGACATGGCCCCCGGTGCCTGTCCCGGGCGCCGCCTTTCGCCCGGGGACATGGCCGCCGGTGCCTGTCTCGGGCGCCGCCTTTTTGCCAGGGGACATGGTCCCCGGGGCCTATCCCGGGCGTCATCGTCCTTCCGGGGATCGGAGCCCCTGATCCCACGTCACGCGCGGGTCGCGTAACAAGCACCTCCGTCACGTACGGGTCGCGTGACAAGCGCCTCGGGAATCAGCGGCCACCTGTCAAGCATCCGAGGCACCTGGCCGGGAGAAGGACGTTGCTACCCCTCGATCCGACGGTAGCGTCCGGGGTAGTTTAGTCTTTTTGCTTCTTTTGGGGCTATATAAGCCCTTGTACCCCCTGTTGTAAGAACAGGTTGCTCATTATTTGCTAGAATAGCCAATCTCACAGGTGTGCTCCGGAAGCCTCTCCCCGAGAGAGCTTCCCCAGCCGACTCTAGTCGGGAGCACGCCGACAGGACTAGGGCCCCCACCGGGACCATAACCTGTATAAACCCTCGTGTCATTTGTTGTGCTTGTCCGGCGGGGGAGGACCGGTCACCCGGTCAGCCCGCATCGCGTTTTCTTCGCTAGGATCGTCCACAAAACCTGCCGGGGTGTTCGTAACACCACGACAAAATCCATGATGATTAAAGTTAATCTGAAGATGTCAGACTTGATGATCAAATGACAAATTAGATAAATCCTGATTTGGCACAAGTAAGTTGAGTTGATTATCGGTAAACCCTGAATTGGATGTTTCCTCGGTTGCGGATTTGATATTGATGCATATGTAGAGGGGGAGCTCGGTGGATGTATCAAGCTTGTGCTAATTGATTGATCAAGATGTTATATGGTAAATCTTGAAGTTGATGACTCCAGTTGTGGATTTGATATCGATACACATGTTGAGGGGGAGCTCATCACTTTGATCATCTTGGTTGATTGATATCATGATATGAGTAGTATAGATCGTGTGCGTATGTGTTTATCATCTACGATCTATATGATTGTATTTCATCTCATATTCATTTGCTACTCGCTGAATGTAGTTTGTCATATCATTTGAAAGAGAAATCGTTGAGCTAACTCCTGTGTGGAGTAGTTTCTCTGGAGATGATTAATGATGACTTATATATGAGACTAATGTTGTGCATTGAGTGTACATATTGTAGTCTCAGTTTGATTGCAGGATAAAAGCAGGCAAGGGTGTGAAGAGGATGAAAACGATATGAGACATCTCGTGCAAGGTCAAGCTTAGCAAGGACGAGCTTTGCGAAGACAGGCGTCAAGCGGTCGAGCTTCGCGTGGTCAAGCTTAACGAGATCGAGCTTTGCGATGACGAGCGTCGAGCGATCGGGCTTCATGAGGTCAAACTCCACCTAAGGTAAAATCCAAGATTAAGGATTGTTTTCTTAGGGTTTTACCGGTCTCGGTATTTGGAGATAGACCGGATTGATAGGAGTCTTTTTACTAGTTTGACCGTACTATTAAGAGGGGTCGGAAACTAGTAGCTGGAATCTATCTAGTGTGGAAGCTCAGATGCATCCATATCATCTTGCACTAGCATTTCATCGTCTCTTGCATTGTTAGAGAGTCAAAGTGTAGTTTGTGGTGCATTAGAGAAAATGTTTTGAAAACTGCACTTAGTCGTGATCGCCAGCTATTTAAATTGGTTTATTTATCTAGAGCTGGTCGTGATTGTATTTGCATATTCTGATCGTATCAATGTTGATACATGGTCGTGGTCGTGTCGCTTGTTTGGCGGCTTTCTGTTTAGGGTTTGGGCGTGGTCGTAGGAGTTCGGATTGGTGGTATCAGTCTTCGGCTCGCTTGCGTACGCTCGACGAAACCCTATCGACCACCTGTTTTTATCGGATGTCAGACCTGTGTGGTCATGGTCGTTGCTGAGTGACAGCATTCACACCCACGAGAAAACGGCAAATCCGCATGTGCAAATACTCTAAATTGTATTTGAGATGATTTTTGGATTGGACATTTTGATAGTAGGAAAGTTTCTGAGTTTTCTAGAAGTTTCTAGACCTTTCTAGGTCTTGCTTCTGTTGACAAAATTGTAGAGCTCTAAGTTATCTTTCCAACAAGTCAAAAATCACCTCAATCGAATCTCTGTATCAAAATTTATACTTGTTTACTGTCAGTGTGCAGTGGCCAGACATTATCCGGGCATGGGCGGACAATGTCTGCCCTGTACAAATTTTTTCAGCCTTTTCCTGAGTGTAACCAGAGATATTTGCATCCGTCCGGGGCTATCCATCCGGGGAGGCTGGACATTGTCCAATATGGCCGGACAATGTCCGGCCTGTACAAATTTTTTGAGCCCAGAAATGAAACAGAGACAAATGCATCCGTCCGGGGCATTTGTCCGTCATGGCCGGACAATATCCGACATGGCCGGACAATGTCCGGCCTTTACAGAAAAATCACCCTACGGTAACTGACACATTACAACGGCTGTTTTCGTTGAACTGGGCAGACACTGTCTGAAGTGGCCGGACAATGTCCGGCCTGTACAAATTTGGCTCAGTTTCTTGCAAACGGTTAGTTTTTCTTTGAGGCTATAAATACTTTGTGTATGGCATCATTTGTGGGTGCTCAAAGAGTTCATTCTTCAGCTGAAAACCTAGCCAATTGAGTTGCATATGTGTTATTGCATTTAGAGGCTAGAATTGAGCCCAAATTTGAGTGATTTGAGAGAGAGAGCAATTGTGTGAAGCTAATAGTGCTTAGTGCACTTCAATCACCATTTGCATGCTAGTGCTAGAGTGTTAAGCATCTCATTTGCATTCTTGAGTTCCTAGAACTTGATTTGTTCAAGTGAGCGTATCCGGCTTGTTACTCTTGGCTATCGCCTTCGCCTAGATGGTGCCGGAGAAGAGCCAAGATCTCTCCAATTGGAGTTTGTCGGAGAGGCCGGCAAAGGATTGTGAAAGGTGTGGTGCTCGCCTATCCAGTGTGGAGAAGGAGCAACCCTAGTGAGATATTCTTCGTGGATATAGAAGTAAGGCGCTGAGAGAGCGCTTCAACGAGGAGTAGGGGAGACCGGGCGAGTCTCCGAAACCTCGGTAAAAATATTGTGTCAATTGCGTATTTTATACTTGTTTTACTTTCATCTTGACACAATTGCTAAATTTATCATTCTTACTTGTCATATTGAATAGTTCATTTAGTTGAATGCAACAAATTGTTTAAATTACCTTTAAGCCTCATTGTATAATTTAGCTCAAACAATTATCGTGCTTAAAATTGCTTAGTGGGGAAGAAAATTTAAAAGCCTCCTAATCACCCCCCCTCTAGTCGGCATCCTCGATCTTACATTCTTTTGAGAAAAAGGAGTATTTATGATCTCAGGAGGGGGCTAGGGGAATACGGCCATAATATAAGACGAGATTAAGTACATTTTTTCCAAAATGAAAGGCATGCATCTGCATATTTTCTACTATAATTGTATATGTGCAGGTACAAGTCAAAAAGAGGATCATTGTTCATTACAATGAGATCAGGATAAACTAAGTTCTTTCAATAGATTTTCAACTAAAGCTTGACTTCTTCCATTATGACTTCAAGCTGGTCTTCACTCTCCAATTCAGAATCTCCCACCACTGGATTTAAATCCAAATTTGGGCCGTGGTGATGTCTTAATTTTCACAAAATGGCAGAGGCCGCAGATCTTACATTTGTATTCAATGCCTCTTCTTGCCACTTTGTATCTTCAGGAAGAAACTCGAGAAGTGATTCAGCTTGAGCTGCAACCAATTTAAACGATTCACTGAGGCTTAAGTGTTCCTTTTGTGGATCAATGATATCAACCTTCAGTAAATCCGCAACCATCTTCAGTTTTTTGAAGACTTCTGACTGAATGCTGCTGCAGGTTGAGATTGTTGCTTTCAAGGTTTTCCTCTCCTCGCAGATAGTTTCAGTCGTCTTTTTGAATGACTCTATGGTTGCACTTTGGTTCTCAATGGTTGCATGAAGTTTCTCGTTTTGAGTGTCAGCCTGGGTACACTTCTACTGGAAGTCATTGTTTTCCTTAGAAAGAATGCTTATCTGCTCCTCTTGTACTACATGAACACAGCAATGAGATTACAGTAGTTCATATAAGGAAATAACATCTTTTGGTTCAAAGTAAACTTACAGGCAAGCTTTAACTGCGCCTCGTTGAGTTCTTTCTCCATAAGAGAAAATTTCATGGCCGCATTTTCTTCCTGACCTCGTCGATCAACCATGCTTTTCGTCAAGGAAGAATTCTGCCTGCAACCAGAGAAGTAATTGTTATACTTAGATGAAGTTCAGGTTAGTATAATCAATGTATGGATACTTATTGTTGTAGATGGCTGATCTCCTTTTGTGGGACCCCAATTTGTTCTGCTAGAGCTTTTGATTTGGTCAACATTTGGGTTAGATCCTGAAACATAGTAAAACATGTTATTTCATCCTGAACATTCCTAAGATCTTCAATTTCAAAGAGGGTAAAAAGTTTTTGCTTACCTCTAAGAAATTGCTGAAAGTAATCTTCAACATGGTCTCAAGTTCATTTGAAGGTTGAACCTCGAGAGCAGTGATTTCCTTGACAACGGGAGCAGCAAATGTTGTTTCTTGCTGATTTGCTCCCGCCATCGAGACTAATGGTGCGGTTTCCATCTGATTGTATTGGAGATCCACAATTATTTCTTCCAGAATGGTCTGATGAGCCGTCTTAGCCATTGTGCTTGTGCCTGCATTCCTCACGACCTCCATGGCAGGTGTTGCGCTGGTTTTCGGTGAGGTCGGCAGGGTGCTAAGCGCATGGTCCCTAGAAAAATCGCAATTGGTAACATTTCTGATTTTAAAATTAGGATTTGGTAAGACGTGATATCCTTACCTGATTCGAAACCTCATCCGACTTTTGGGTTTTGATGATGCACTTCTTGGAGAAAGGAGCGCGCTCCCCTGTTGCAGCGTCATCGGGGCTTGTTCTTGTTCTTCTCTTTTTGAACAGATGGTAGACTCCTCTTCCTGCATATTCAAAAGATGATTAATATATGCAATGGAGTAAAAGTCATGGAGTGTGACATTCTTACCAAAACAACTCCTTCAGTGTGTGAAGGAGGTATCACTGGATCTGAGGCCACTGAAATTATGGCCGCAGAGTCTTCTGCGACCATGACTGTGGAAATTCTGGCCTCAGGGCTGGTAACTTCCTTCGTGACCGCGAGTTCTCCCGCAGCCATGAGATCCCCTGCTTCAATAGCCGCCTCCGCCATTGAGGATAGTATGTTGGCTATGGTGGGGGAGGATGGCCTCTCTGGAATGTCAATCTCCAGAGGGTTCACCGTCCTTCTCTTTCAGCGGATGAGAGGAACGTCGTCTTCTTCATCCTCGCTCCCCTCACCCTGTACGATTAAGAAGTGACAACTATTCATACATGCTATAACAGGGGGAAGAGAAAACCTTATCACAGCAGTTTTCTTCACCTTCGATGAAGCCCCTCCTATGGTCTTTACTTTGGATGTTCTAGGGGCTGGTTCCTTCATCTTCCTAGTTTTAGAAGAGATAACTTTTATTCTCTTCAATGCTGGCCTCCCAGAAGGTCCAGCGTCATGCCCAAGGCGTTTTGTCCTAATAACTTGCCCCTTCAGTAGCTGCATCATTTCATGATTTGCGATTTGATGATTGATATCAACAGGCATCATTCAACAAGTTTTCCAAAAGAAGTCTTACCTTTTGACTTTCTTGTCTCAAACCGTCGTTGCTATTGATCAATCTCTAAGGACGGGGTGATCCAAGAACTCCTTTTGTCATCGCATTATATGGCTTCAGAAGGTTGTTTGTCCTCCTATCAATTTCTGATACGGACAAGACTGTTTCACAATCGCAATTACTCAGTATGACATTGATCATCAGTAGTAATGTGTATTTTGTGAACAAGTGAAACTTACCATTATTGTGGTCCAGGGTATTATTTGCCATGGACTGCACCTCCCATGCAGGGTGCTCCCTCTTCTTTAGGGGCTTTTTCTGTTCTTCACAAAGTCGCGAATGATATCTCGCACGGTTAATCCCTGGTGGACTAAGTGAAGAATTACTTGCGCTTGTTTCTGTAAATCAGCGCCTAACACTGGAACGACGTCCATTTCGCTGCTTTTCACCAACCGCCGGTTCTCAAACCTGAGGTTGCTTTCCGCTGGTGTCGAGCAGTAGAACCATCTCTGATTCCAGCTGTGCACAGAATCACGCAGCAGGAAGGAGGGGTAATCTTTTTTCTCGTGCAGGTGAAAATATGCAATGGGGCTTTTCGACCATGCTAAGGAGTAAAATCATCAGAATAGATCTATGCACGGTAACACTCCCACAAAGGCCTCACACAAGTGCTGAAAGGCAGCCAGAATGAGGATAGCGTTGGGATGTAGATTTACCAGCCCCAAGTCAAAGTGTGTCAAAACATCTTGCAGGAATTTGCTTTCTAGCAAGCGGAATCCACATCGCAGGAAGTATTCAAAAATCACCAGTTCACTTCCTGGACTTTGGGGGTTTCTTCTTGTTTCTCCACCAGCCGCCAGTTGATCAGCAATTGTGGGGGGAGGATTTCCTCTTTTTCCAATGCCACCAAACTCTCAACATTGTAGTGGCTTGATCGACACCAGGACACCATGCTGTGAGAATCTTTGGAAAGATGAAGGCTTTGGTGGAAATGAGAGCAAAAGTGAGCAACGAGGGTTTTTTGAGGCAGAGTGGCTACTGCGAAAGAGGGTTTTTTGAAGCTTCTCAAGCAAGGTACCTTCCTTTTATCTGCCCAAGGCCACTACCTGCTGCATCCATTATTTTAATATTTCCTCATAACGGGTCTTTCACTGATTGAACCAAAAATCATATCGTTAACCCTGGTAGAATCTGAAACAAAATGCATCTTTTTTGGGAATTAAAAGGTCATTTTATTTCACATTCGGGGGCTACGATGCAAGTAATTATATGAGAATTTTTTGTGGTGTTAATACCCTATGATTTTAGGGTAATCTCATAATTCAGTACTGTTATGATCTCAAAGTAAATTTTGTGATCTCAGTACTATGCATGGTCTCGATACAATCTGTGGTCGCAATGTTATTTTGTGACCTCAGTGCTCCTTATGGTCTCAATGCTATTCTGTGACCACAATACTGATTATTGTCTCAACATAATCCTGAGACCTCAGGGATTCATTACTCTATTTTACCTGTGGATGTTATGGTCGTAGAGGCATTTACCTGTAACCATTTTTCGCACAGAGATATTCATTCAAGAATTCCAACTAATGATTATAGATTATGCGTAATCATTAAACGAATTCAAGATGTAAAGAAGAGGGATTTTATTTCTTGCATTCTTTTCATAAAAAAGGAATTTTATTTCTTGAATTCAACCTGATCCGAAAGTAATTTACAAAGTTCTCCAAGGGATAGGTTGATATTAGTAGGATCAACACTAACTGCCCCAAAGGAACTCGCGACGTCCCTCAGCCTATCGACGTCATCTTTTATTTACAAAGAGGAACTTGTCCATAATTGCCTTAGAGAGGTCCCTCTGATCTCGAGCAAGATCCCTCTCTATACGGGCCAACCATGTCTCTTCGAGAGCTTCATCATAGCACTCTGACAGACACTCCATAACCGAGAGGACAGTCTCAAGGTTGTGTCCTCGCCTGTTGAAGTGCTCCTGTAGCTCCTCTTTTTCTTCTTCGAGAGTTCTGCATAAAGCAGACTTCTCCCTCAGAAGAACCTGGATCTCAGCAAGCTGTTCATTGAGGACCCATAGAGCCTTGGCCTCCTATGCATATATGGGTTAGCTCCAAAAATATGTAACAAGCAGAGAGGATAAAGACAGTAACCTGGGTCGCAGGCTGGGTGGCAAAAGCTGATGAAGGAGGAGGACTTGGTGACAAAGGCACTACAGGTGCAGTGATACCTAACATCCCAGAAGATAGATGCGAAGAAAGTGCTGAGGGGGGAACAGAAGTTGGATGCAAAGCGGAAGCTGGGGGTTATGTGGCAACCCAGTCATCAGTCCCCATTAGCTTCTTGGATGAAGTTCCATTGGATGATCCTGCGTCATCTCCAGACCATTTCTTCAAAGATGTTGAGTCCTCGAACATCTGAGAATTCCAATATACATTGCTCTGGAAACACTTAAACTGCAAAGAAAAGATTCACACAGATGTTTCAGAAGAGAATTACCTTCTAAAGAGTCTGTTCAATCTGATGTTCTATCTCTATTACTTCCTCATCGCTCTCAACAATCTTTTTCAAGTCTCTGATCACCATTAAGCTGAGAGTAAAGAAGGAAAAGTGAAGTAAGAAGATGAGAAGAAGTTCTAAAAGACTTAGCCAAAGAAAACTTGTGAGTCTTAGAACTGAAGAGCTTCGTTATTTGTAGCGCCTGGGGGCGACGGTTCGTGTTCATAGAGGCCTCGAGCTCCTAAACGCACTTACATTTTTCCTTGAGTATGAGGTAAAAGCCTTCATGATTACCTGTCAAGTTAAACACAGAGATTTTCTTGGGAAATAAACCACCACACGGTGTAAGTACATCAGAAGAAGGTGAAGCGTCGGGTACTATATCCAATGATTTTTAAATTTGAAGTTATAATCTTTTTATCGCTTCAAATTTGGGGGCTAGTTGACGAGGATTATTACCCGAGCTAGTTATTTATTTAATGTATCATATTCAAGATATTCGGATATGATATATAAATATGTGCTTTAGCAGCCGTCTCAGAAGTGATTTCTTGTGTACCAGAAGGTCGCAGGTGCAGATCCAGTCATGGTCGCAGATCTTGTGCGACCAAGGTGACCCAAGGGTTACCTGTAACCTAAGTAGTGTTTGAGCTTTACCAGACACATTTCCAGGGTAAAAGATAACTTCTCCCACATATGAAGACAACCATCAAGGAGTTAAAATGTGTGGTTATCTAAAACTACACATCTTAAACTAGCGAGGAGATAAGTGCAGTTATGCAACTGCATATTATCAACCATCCAAACTGCTTCACGTTGACATCCCTTCATTCCGTATAAAAGGAGGGAAGGAGGAAACGGTCAAAAAGAAACAAGAGATATATGAGATATATCAAGCAATAGTCAATAGACAGAAGTATAAAGGGAGATTGTTAACTCTTGTAACAATCTCCTCTTCCCTGTAAACACTCTTATACATAGTAGAAACACCACATGACCTAGGGTTATTACTCAATTCATTGAGGGCCCGAACCTGTATAATTCTTCATGTCACCAACTCGTACCTTAACTTACCTGATAAGTGCCCTGAAAGGTCTCACTCCCTACTCACAAATCTGCGTAAGATCAACTAAAGACCACGAGTCCCAATCGTCGATGGCCATGGTGGTGGCCTCCCTTGCTCCAGCTACTAATCATCCTCGGCAAGTGGTTGCTAACTATTTTCAGAATGAAAGAGGAATGCATGTCCACGTTTCACCATTGGCTCTTGGACCGGCGTCAACCATGGTATGTTTTGCTTCCACCTTAGAAAGGGACAGCATGATGAAGGAGGGTTTGCATTTTATAGAGGACTTCCTCCTTTTTCTTTCTAAGCACAATGAGGGACCTAATTTGAGAAAGAAGAGTTTTAATTAGATTGTTTGGCTCATGCTCCTCAACTTCCCTTTGGATTTTGGGTCAGCCCACAATCTTGCTAAAGTGGTGTCTACTTTTGGCAATTAAAGGAATGCGATAAAGGTTATCAATTGGATGGGGATCATTCTCATGTTAGGGTTAAATGTCTTGCTACTGATCTGGTTGACATCCATTGTTTTCTCGTTATCACTGAGTCGAACGAGAATTTAGGGTTCAGTTGGACTCTCCAAGTGGTCATTTGTTTTGTGCACCATACTGAAGCTTTGAATGGAGATGAAGATGACCCAGATGATTTTCATCCTGGGGGTAATAGGGTTAATGAGCCTCACGATGATAATGCTGATCAGAATGAGGGTGACAATGATGATGGAGATAATGAGGAGGACAATCCTGATCAAGGCTTTGATGAAGAGGTTGGTGATCCTCTTGGGACGCGTTAGTTCCGCAAAATCATGTTGATCATGACTGGCCGCAGGGGGATGTTGAAATGCAAGAATCTATTGGTTCATTGTCTTTCTCTAACTCTTCTGTATCCTCGAAAAGTGTTCTATGCAGCCCTCTCATAGAAGATTCAGTGACCTTCTCTTATTTGTATTTTGAGAAGTGGTTGTGTGTTTCGGCTTCTTTGTCATCTTGGACTTTCAATCAATTGATCTTAAGTTCTTCATTATGCTTGATGGTTTCATGGACGCTTCTTATTCTTGATGCTTCTAGAACAATGGTCCGTAATCGTTTTTGGAGGTTGGTTGTGAAGAAGTAGAAATCTTTTTTCTAGCACTTGAAGACTTCTAAACCTATTTTAAAGAAGCAGTTGACTCCTATTTCTTCAATGTCTCTTAGAAGAAGCCCAAGATTGGAAGCCAAATTCTCTCATTTCAAACCTTCAGTAGTGCCTTCTCTTCCTCTAGAAATGATTCAAGTTCATGGTGCAAATTATGGGTTGTCATCTAAGTTGTTATCAGCTGGTCACTTGCAAGGACCTATACTTGAAGAGCTAGATGATTGATCTTGTTTTGTTGATGGGTGTTGTTGTCAGTTTTTGGTCATCTTTGCTAGAAATTAGGTGGTCGTGGAGGTCTTTCTCGGCCGTGCTTGGTCTTTCTTGGAGCCTGGTGCTGGTCGCGGGTGTCCTTTTGCTTAGTGTTTGGTGGTCGTGGAAGGATTTTTTTGCTCTGTTTTACTTTCCTGTTATGGGGTTGGCTCTGGTTGTTTTTGGGCTTGTCTATTGCATTGTATGTAATAGAATATTTGAGTTTTACTATCCTCCTTATGGTTAATAGAAAATCCTTTACTGTCCTTAACTGGAATATCAGATGTTTAAATTCTCTTGCTAAGAAACGAGCGGTTTATAATAAAGCAAAGAAGCTAGATGTTGCATTATTTGTCTTCAAGAAACTAAAATGGAAGTAGTTGATTTGTTTCTAGTTAAAAGTTGCTGCCTAACCAAGATTATCACCCGAGCTAGTTCAAAATAATATACATTTGGTTTAAAGATAGAATCAGATTAGACGTGTGCCTATAAGTCCGTCGCTATGGTCTCAGACGACCTGAAGGGTGCGGACACAAAGATGATTTATGATCGCAGCCCTTGCACGATCATGAGGTCGCAGACAGTGCGCGGTCAGAAGGTCGCTGATTATCTGTGACCAGAGTAGCTCGGGAGTGTCTAACTTTTTAACGGGCACATCCCTAGGATCATGGTGATTTCTCCACATATGAAGACAACTGCCAGGAGGTTAACATGTGCGGTTATCCCTTGACTGCACGTGTTTAGCCTGCGTGGAAGTTAAGTGCAGTTATCAAAATTGCATCCTAGCAACCGTCCAAGGCCGTTTCGCATTGGTGCCCTTTTGTCTAGTATAAAAAGGTGGTCAATGCACGATCTAAAGGACGGTTAGGCATACAATCATTACCAGGAGTTTCAGTAACTTGAAGACTTAGACATAGATAGATAGACATTGATATAGGAGAGATCTTCGCCTATGATCATCTCTTCCTCTCTCTTGTAAACACTTTTTTCCTATATAGTGAAATCATAACAGAACATAGATCTATTACTCCCACCATCGAGGGTCCAAACCTGTATAAATTCTCTTGTGCCCATATAGATATTACTCATCCTACCTTCCCGGAGGAGCGCCCTGAAAGGTCTCGCGACTCACAAATTTGCATAAGATTGACTGAGGACCCCGAGTCCAAATCGTCGACAGATGGTGCCCACCGTGGGGCCTTTTCTCAAGGTGCTTTCCCTTCATCTGGAGGTTTGGTGAGCCATGTCTAGGGCATATAACTCCGAGAACGGCTTCGATCTTGATGATTATGCCCACATACGAATGCATTCGCCTAGCGATCCCATTCTAATGGAAAAGATCAGTTGCGAAGACATTCCGAAGGAACGTCATGAAGACACATCTTCCCCTACCCAGGTTATGTCCATTGACCAGGGGATGGAAGAGACAGGTTCTAGGATGGCAGTGACCAAGAACTCAGTCTGGGGCGGTTTGATCCTGACAACCTCCACTCTCTCTTTGATTTCGAGTCTGACTCGGAACAAACGGAGATGTTCTCTCCTTCTACGGCCTCGCTCCCCAGAGAATTCACTGCCTTGTCGGAGGAAACTCCCGATCAGTGAGTTGCTGGGGAAGAACAGGAGCGCAGACAAAAGGAGGAACATGAACATAAGCAAAAGGAGGATTAGGACCGTTAGTGACGAGATAACAAATTTCACAGAATAGCCTTAAAGGCTCTGCAAAATGCGCAGTCTCGTTATGACGCTGCTCCTGGTTCCTCTCGTCGCCCACATGGTCGCAGGCGCGACCAGACGCTGTGGGACCCTCATTTGAGGATTCTAGTGGCAATCGCCCAGGTGGATTGCACTCAGAAAAGGCACATTGCAGCTCACAATAACAAGATGCATTATATAAAAATTCGAGTAATTAAAAACAAGTGCTGATCACAAGGACCAACATTACAATAACTTAGCGCCAAAATGACGCATTTAAATGTTGATACAAATTAAGGAGTTTTCGACACAAAGGTCGGCACAAAATAAAACAGTAATAATAAACAAAAGGACTTCATTGGTCTTCTTTTTCAGCAGCAGCGGTGTTGCACGGGCCTTCTCCACATCGAACTCCACCTTGGTGCATAACCCTTTAACCAGAGGGGTCTTCAGTTTCTTCTTCTTGTTCCACATTGGGTTCAAGACCATAAGATTCGGGGTCGACGAATCCTTCTTCTAAATTCGTTTGTAAAAGCAAGGGTGAGAACATTGTCCACATGGTGCTCAACAAGTCCCAAATAAGAATGCGAGTGTATATATAGGTGGGGGAAATTTCTCAAAGAATAGCTCCTTGGCTTCATATATGTATATAGAATAGATTTTCACACTTAGTCTTTGGAGAAAAGACTTTTATTTTCAAAAGCAGTGCTTTTAAAACCCTAAGCTAAATTCTCAGAAAATGTTGTGTGTGGCGGTCTTTCATGAGTCACCACTTTATCCTGATTTTGTGAAAACTTTCCAAAAGCTACTTGTGCTGCATCGACGTGAATAGAATCCACAGCGCGCAGACTCCATAACCTGGGAGCTCAGAGTATCCGATACTTTTTAAACTTTGCAAAGGTGTACCACCTTAATCCACCGATCATTCGGCTTTCAAGTCGGTACCTCTCCATGCGACTCTTACGCATGTGACAAGGCCGAGATGACACAACAATTTACAGTCCTAGCATTAACTATTTCCCTGCCCGGTAAATAGACAGTTAAGTCTCAAGTACCGTTGTGGGTCCTCCCCACTGCCTTACTTCCTAGCCTGGGTCTATGTTCTCGCAAGACACATAGCCTCTCTTGATTACAGTAGCGCACGACTTAATCTGGCATAGGGCGTCTTCCTTCTTTCCACCTTTTCCTCTCATTATTTTTCTGAACTCACATCACTCATGGCCTTCTGTGGCCCACCAGTTCTCGCAAGACATTGGATTGACAACCATTGCAGGGAAAAGCTAATACTAAAGAAAGCTACTAAGTTGCGCCCGTCCCATAAACAGGCAAGTGGTTGGTACGTTTTTCATGCCGCATAGAAGCACAACACAAGGTTCTAGTCCTTATGAATCTCTAGCGAGGAGTCTTTCACATTCCCAGTGCGCACACAGCACCATCCTATCAAACCATCCTCACTATCGATTCCAATCATATTTTCTTTCACAAAAGGGTTTTTGAACATGCTTTTCTCATATGTGACCATTCAACATTTATCATATAATCTTTAAGCATAGCATAGCCTAAGCATGATATTCTAGGGTAACAAGGGTGCAGGGGTATTCAATGTCAAAAGGGGCTTTACAATCATTTAGGTCATATCTAATCATTTTATTGAAACATAGTTCTTATTTGAATCTAAGGCATGCATATACTTGAAAACAGATAACATACTTCATTTTAAAATAATAGGCTAGACATGATCAAGGGTTTGAGACTTGCCTTGCAGTGATGGGTCTAGCTGCTCAAATGAATCCTCGAAGATCTCCTCGGTTCCTTCAACGTCTGGTTCCACGGCGGATACAAACAACACATACACACTATATAAGCATACAAGTACTGGAAAATAATACGTAAATACATCATGCATGCAGGGGTAAGGGTTTGGACATGGTCACTTGACATAGGTTGAAGAGATGGGCTCAAAGGGCTTGAATGTCGAAGGGCTGACATTCGACTCATGGCTTGACATTGCTCTAAATCGGTTCTAGGTCTGATTTCTGGAGATGTGATAGTAGGGAATGTTGTAGATCATGGCTCAAAGGACTTACTGGACAAAGTGGCATTTCAATTGCTCAATTGAAACAAGTCTAAATCATCCAATGCCACAGGTGGACATGCACTGACATAGAGTTAGACATGGTCAGAAAATAGGGCATTGCATAACTTTTGACTCAAGACTCCAATTGATGTAAAACTTTGTCTGGGGTTTATGCATTGATAACAGCTACAAAACTCTCAACAGGCTCAAAGGCTGAAAGTGGCCGGAAGGTGGCCAAATCCGGTGAGCAAACACGGTGGCCTGAACATGAACTGAACCACTGGACAGAAACCTTGGCATGATCATAACTTTTGATCCAAGTCGATTCAGGGTTCGGGCTAGTAGACAATATTGCTCATGGGGTTGAGATCTATCTAAATGACAAGGTTTCACCGGCTAGTTTGGCCGGAAAACGAACTCCGGCGATCGGGGCCGAAGACGAAGGCACCGATTTGGGGGTTTTCGTTCTAGGGCGTTTGAACTCAATTCCACGCTCAGGAAGCATCTAGGGTCTGTCACAAGGCTATTGGTGCACTCAATTTTGCCAGAGATTGGCTAGAGAAGCACGGCGGCGTAATCCGGCGAACTGCCGAGGCTCGAACATGGAATTTCGAAGCTCGGGGCAAAATTGGCGATTCCAAGCTTGCAGGTTTGTTTCTCCTAGCTCACTGATCAATACTCTCTACTGGCACGAGGATCAATTTGGCTTGAATCACTCGGCATTATGGGAACAGGGGATTTCAGTTTTTCCGGTGATTGCCGGCGTTGAGGTTCGCCGGGGATCAATTAAACACTATGGCACGAAGAGAGGGATGAAGGGAGCTTACTGGTGGCGTTGGTTTGGAGGAAGAAGCTTCGGGCGAAGCTGGCACCGGTGGCCTCAGAAGCAACTCGCCGGAGAAGAAGGTCTTCACGGCGGCGCTGGAGAACTGGACTACTCTCTGGTGAAGGAAGCTACGGTTTGAAGTTGTGGAATGGTGTGAAGAGATGCTGGGCGAAGGGGGGCTTTATATAGCCGCGGGTGAAGCTCTCGGGAGCTGCAGCAATCGCCGGGGGATTTTTCTTCTGGCACTGGGGCGGTCATCGAGGTACTTGGGGACACGGCGGGGTTCTGCCAGAGACGATGAATCGCGGGAAATCAGGATTCCGTCAGGAAGGCGAGGTGCTGATCTCCGGGATGGCAGCCATGTGGCGTGAGGCTTCTCGCAACAGCGGGCACACGCGCGCGCGGGGAAGAACACGGCATGGTGTGGTTGAGGCGTTCCACGGTGGCGGTACAGTTGTGCAAGGTTGGTGGCTACGTGGCCGTGAAGGTGGCAGCGCGAGGGACTTCGCCGGCGGCGAGCTCAACGGCGCGGCAAAGCGGCAGGGCGCTGGTCGAACGAACACTGGTCGCGGTTGTGCACGCGGTCTCCTGGTCGTGGTCGAAGAAAAGGCTAGGGGCTTGTTTGCAAACTTTGGACTGATTTGAGACGGTTTGGACTGAACTATGAAGGTTTTGGCTCGGGAATTTGGGCCTATTTGGAATTCTAAAGAACTGAAGGGCTGATTTGAATTCTGACTTTGCAGATGAGTGCTACTAAATGTCTTAGACTCATCCAGCAGGAAAAATGGTAAAATCCGATAAGATTTGGTGGTTTTGACAAAAATCGAAAACAGGGTATTTAGGGTAAACAGGGTAATTAGGGTCTGAAACTTTTGTCGAGGCTGAAACTAGGGTTTCGGTTGAGATTCTCGAATTCTTCCAGAAGGGAAAAATGTTCAGAAAAACGAAGGAAAGGTAATCACTTGATCAGATCTGGATTTGGAGATGATCTGAGACTTTTAGCCTTTTTGGGTTTTCTAAAAGGACTAAACTAAAGCACTTTTGGACTGAATTGTAAAAACGATCTGGGAGATGAAGTTTAGCAGCCAACTTTTTAGGTTAAGGTAGTGGCATACCTAAGATCAAGATAGGGTTGAGACAACAGGGATTCCAAAGAATATATGCTGACACGTAAGCAGAAAAGATAGTCAAAAATAGGGATGTTACAGACGCCTTCTTTGCCCTCGGAATATTTGCCGGCGAATGAAGAAACAATGACACCTGGCGCACCAAAGAGAAGTACACATGGCCGACTTCGATCTATCGTGGAAGTCTTGCGTAATTTTCCTCCTACCCTCACAGACGCGGGCAAACCAGCTTTTGCTAGGATCCTGGCGGAGAAGCTGGATGAGGTCGCATCCGATGCAACCCCTACAGCTTCCTCCCGGTCTACGATACGTTCCCATGAAAAGGAGTATTCTTACTCTAGTCATGGCAGACGTAATCAACTACCATCTGGATCACTTTGGCATGACAAGTCCAGACGCATGGGAAGTTCTCGTGATCGGGATCGAATTCCTGTGCATTCTCGTCTAGGACCACGTGGCGGGTATCCATCGTGTGAAATCACTTGTGGTCAGGCTGGGAACCGCGGAACTGTCCACCGTACCTATGTTGGCTGTAACAATTTCTCGCCAGGCCTTCGTGCGGTCGTCTGGCCGAATAAGCTCAAGCCGGGGGCAATTGAGAGATTTGATGGGACCCAGAATCCGTCAGAGTTCTTTCAAATTTACATCACCGCTAACCAAGCGGCTGGTGGGGATGATCGCGTCATGGCCAATTACTTGGACGGTCCTTGAAGGACCTGCAAGGACCTGGCTATTCAATCAGCCCGAGGGTTCGATATATAACTGGGAAATATTGTGCGACGCCATTCTCAACAATTTCCAGAATTGTTATCAGAAACCCAGGAAAGTAGACGATCTTTATCGTCTACGGCAAACATCTACGGAGACTCTTTGCCAGTTTGTCAAAAGGTTTGTTGGGGTGAGAAATACCATCCCAAAAATATCCGATAACTCTGTTATCAGGGCGTTTAAGCACGTCGTTCCGTATCGAAGGTTCATGGAAGATTTACTTATCCACCCTCCTCGTTCAGTGGCCGATCTTTTTGATATGGCTGACCGCTACTCTGACTTGGCTGAGGCCGTTGAGTGGAATAGGATGGTGGATAAAGGGAATTTACCGCCCCAACCAGGTCTCAAGGACGTGAAAAAATAGGATACTGGCAAGAAGCCGGAGTCTTCATCGGGCGGGAAATCAAAGAAGTCTAAAAAGAATCGAACCGGACAGTATCGAGAGGTCGCAGTCACAGGAAAGCCTCAACTGGCGAATGGTAACAAGTTTTCATTTAAAAATAAAATTGCTTCTGGTGGCCGCAACACCGACCAGCCAAAAAAAACCGACTAACCCGTAGGAAGGCAAGAAGTGGTGTCCGATCCACAACTCTCCAGGACACGACCTCAAGAACTGCCGGAGCTGGTTGAAGCAACTAGATGACTTCTACCAGGAATTGGTCCAATGCCAACTTTGCCACCAAAAGAACATACTTGCGGGCTTAGAGACGCTGATGGGGACGAAGAAATGTCCTACCAGGTACCTCGTAATTATGTTAATGTCATTTTTGGAGGTTCCTTCTCTTTTGTTTCTAAACGTCAGTTTAAAGCATTTTATCGAGAAGTAAACCAAGCGGAAGTTCCCCTTGGCGAACCTCAATACCCCCGTTGGTCAGACACTCCTTTGACATTTGATCGCTCTGGTTATTACCCCAATTATCAGTAATGCGAGAGTAGAAAGGGTCCTGATCTACGGAGGTAGTTCCTTGGACCTTTTTTTTGGTCAAGGCATTAGACGAGATGCAAATCCCTAGTTCGAAAATCAAACCCATAATTCATCCGTTTTATGGGATAATACCTGGTCCCTCGATGATGCCAATGGTGATGTGACGCGGGCGGTCGGATCTTTCGATGAGAACAACAACTATCGATTTGTGAAGACGACTCTCATGATCCGGCTACCAACCGTACAAGACTGATACGTCCTGGCAATCGCTGAACCAACTTCGAATTGTTATCGACCGAACTAGAAGCACGATCGACCTGATCACGAAGATCTATTCCAGCAAGCAATCGAAGAACAAGCAAGAACAAGATAAACAAGCAATCTGAAATTGCCAATATAAATTGAATCACAAAAAAGAGTTGGGGTTCTGAATATAGATATTGATGTTGATCTAGCCGACAAGAAGAATATCTCAATAGCTTCACGAAGGAAAGACTATGACTAAACAAAACCCGCAGAACCCTAATGGTTCGGCCATATTATATAGAGGAGGTAAAAGAGGTTGGTGGCCAGGTAAGGAAACCTGAAATCGACACGGACTCTTTCCCTACTTGCACTCTAACTGATACATGGGCCTTGACCCAACCAAAAAGGTGACGCAGCACCGACTAGGCCCAATTAGAATCTAGTTGAAATTTGTTTTGTGAATTTCCGGCAATACATAAGTAATTTGGACGTGGGGCTAGATCCATTGGAAAGATCTCGTCGTGGGCTTCTCCATGGACTATAATAATGTCCCAATCGGACTTCGTATGAGGGAGTTATGGTCGTTTGAAGGCAGACTGCTCCTGGATGGCCGAACCGGACTCCAACTCGAATCCATCCTAGACTCCAACTCAACTTGGGCTCCTTGCTGGTCCTTGCATCCTTGCTGCTCCTCTCCATGGTTCCTAAGCACAATATTATCACTATTAGGTAGTAAACGATTCTCAAAACAATATATATATATATAAACTTAGTAACGAGTTCACCTCGAAATGCAACAATCGGGCTTTGCTGCGCGTTATTGGTCCTTGTGTAACAAGCGGAGAATTATGGTTGGTGCGTGTATTCGAAGAAGTGATGTCCTCATCAGATGGGACAGGTGGTGCTCCCAGTGATACTGGGTGAACCGGATAATTTCTGAACAGAATTGGTTACTTTTGATGTAATTGATTGTGATTCGGCTTATAACGCGATTTTTGGCAGGCCAACTCTCGCTAAATTTATGATGGCGATGCACTATGCTTATCAGTGCGGCAAGTTACGTGGCCCAAAATGCGTTATCTCGGTCCGAGGCAGCCGCAATGTGGCATTGACTTGTGATTGGTTATCCCTGGAGCTAGTAGATCAACTTCCCCTCCGGGATGTCAAGATCACCACCACAGCTGCGGATACGATCAAGGTCGCCCCTCGACCAGAGGAAAAGTTGAAACTAGTTCTGTTATGCCCAGATGATCCATCTAGAACAATTTGGATTGGATCAGGCCTGGATGACAAATAGGAACTCAAACTCATTACATTCCTCCGAGCTAATGCAGATGTGTTTGTGTGGAAACCATCCGACATGCCCGGTGTCCCAAGGGAGGTAATTGAGCACAGGTTAGAAATTCGACCTGGACAACGACCAATAAAGTAGAAGCTCAGATGCTTTGCTGTTGATTGGCAAGAAGCTATCCGCGTGGAGTTAGATAAACTCCAAACGACCAGATTTATTCACGAAGTCGTTCATCCGGAATGGCTTGCAAACCCGGTCATGGTCTGTAAGTGAAATGGTAAGTGGCGCATATGCGTTGATTACACCAGCTTAAACAGTGCCTGCCCGAAGGATGACTTTCCACTTCCTCGTATCGATGAGTTGGTCGACTCTACTGTGGGTTGCGAACTGATGAGCATTCCGGATGCTTACTCAGGGTATCATCAAATTAGTATGGTAGAAGAAGATGAGGAGAAGACTGCCTTCACCACACCATTTGGCACCTACTGCTACGTCAGAATGCCATTTGGTCTCAAGAACGCAGGTTCCACGTACCAGTGCTTGATGCAAAAGACCTTTCTTTCCTAGATGGGGCGTAATCTTGAAGCTTACGTGGATGATTTGGTTGTAAAAAGCTTAAAAAGCTTGACTGATTTAGATGATCTTGCTGAAACCTTCTGTAATTTAAACCGATTTGGAATAAAATTAAACCCAGAAAAATGTTCTTTCGGGGTTTCGTCTGGTAAACTTCTAGGTTTTCTTGTTTGTTCTAGAGGAATTGAGGTTAATCCCAAAAAAATCAGGGCGATTGAGCAACTGAGGTCTCCTTCGACCATGAAGTGCATAGCAGGTGGCATAGTGGCTCTAAGTCGATTTATATTGCGACTAGGCGAAAGAGGATTACCTTTTCTCAAAGCTCTTCAAAAACACCATGGTTTTACCTGATCGGATGAAGCCGAGAAACCGTTCCATGAGGTTAAAGCATACTTATCTAGTCCGCCATTGTTGGTTTCTCCGATCACAGGGGAACCACTATTTCTTTGCTTGGCAGCCACACCTCACGCGGTCAGCGCGGTTCTGATCGCAGAAAGAGAAGGTGTGCAACAACCCATCTATTACATAAGCGAGGTACTTCATGGCCCCAAGGAGCGTTACCCTGAGGTCCAGAAGATACTTTACGCGCTACTGATGGCTTCCCGCAAGCTACGACATTACTTTCAAGCACATAAAATTATAGTGCCCTCGTCTTTTCCTCTGGGAGATATTATCCGAAACCCAGAGAAATCTGGTCGAATCGTGAAGTGGACTGTGGAACTTGGAGCATTTGACATCCATTTCATCCCTCGCACGGCGGTCAAGTCTCAGATCCTTGTAGACTTTGTGGTCAAATGGACTAACCCTAACCCACCTATGCAAGAATCTAAAGACTTATCATGCACCAACCACTTGACGATGTATTTTGATGGCTCTTGCAGTTTTCAATACTCGGGGGCTGAAGTGGTCTTAATCACACCTCAGGGCGACCAACTCGAGTATGTCATTCAACTACATTTTGTTGCGACTAACAGTGCAGCATAATATGAGGGTCTTATTGTAGTGCTCCGGGCAGCAAAATTCCTCAGAGTCCGTCGATTAGTGGTGAGGGGAGACTCATAGCTGGTCGTAAACCAGGTAAACAAGGAGTACAACACCTCCGATGAGACAATGACTCATTACCTGGGGGAAGTGAGGAGACTGGAAAAATACTTTAGTCATTTCGAAGTCCAATACATCCCGCGGAAGGACAACATTCTCGCAGACCAATTATCTAAAATTGGATCCTCACATACATCTGCTCCGGCAGGAGTGTTCGTCGAACACTTAGAACATCCTTCGATCATGACTACAGTCGAAGATGACCCGGTAACAGTCTGCGTTACCAACCTTGGACATGAAGAAGATTGGACCCATCCATTGAGGGTCTATCTCGAACATGGGACCTTGCCCAAGGATGAAACCGAAAGTGATCGGTTGATTCCAAAAGCGCGCCTATACAAACTTATAGAAGGGGTTTTATATAGGAAGGGTACTCAAGGAGTATTCATGTGTTGTATTTCTCAAGAGGAAGGAAAGTCCCTCTTGAAAGAAATCCATGGCGGTGTATGTGGTGCGCATGCGTCATTCCGCACACTGGTTGGGACGGCTTTCCGACAGGGTTTTTATTGGCCTTCGGCACTCGATGATGCCAAATACTTGGTCAAGACATGCCCTCAGTGTCAATTTCATACATGTAACATCCTGAGTTTTGGGGTGAAAGGATTCTTTCTTAAAAGTCATGTATGCATATGTCTCTTCTAGATCAGCCAAATCAGCCTCAGTTTTATTCTGTTCTAGCCCTAAAATCTCCAAAATCTATTATGTGACCCCAAATCAAGATCAGATTGTTCAGATATGATCTATCAGTTGTCCTAAACCTAAAAACCTTCAGAACCCAGATCCAATTCTATCTCTAACTTCTAGATTTATCAACTCCTTTCTGTTTTAGAAAACAGAAATATCTTATATTACCTAAATACCCTAAGTTTCAGAAATTCAGATTTAATCAAAATCTTAGCCAAGTTCGGACCAAATTATTCTTGGGTTATGATCAAGGGTATGCCAATACCTTAATCCAAAAAGTTGGCAGTCAGATTTCACCATCTAAACCTTTTTCGCAAATCAGTCCAAGAGTATCGCAGATCAGTCCTTTTCCAGATTTTCCAGAAGTCTGAAAAGGCAAAATGTTGCAAATCATCTTCAAATCTAAGTCAGGGAACACCTCCCAAATGCTTTTCAACACAAATTCTTCTTTTATGAGTATCTCAAAATCAAACCCTAAATCTCAGAATTCGAGATCAATAAGATTCAAACTTATTTTACCCTAATCTACTCTGTTTTCAGTTCATATCAAAAATCATCCAAATATCTCAAATTTTATCTTCTATTTGTGTCAAGTCATCTGTTGAATCAAGCCCATCAGATTAATACAATTAAATTCAGATCAAATCATCTAAATCATCAGATTTACATTTCAGCCCAAAATAAGAAATTGGAAATTGCAAATCAGCCCTAATTCGACCAGGCCAACTACTGTGCACACGACCAGAGCTCACCGTGATTTTTGCACCGTGCACGCTCGCCACCGGCCAAGCCCCGCCTGCACTTGTGCTCGTGCATGTTTGTTCTTGCTGTTGCGCACGCGTCCGCATCTTAGCCATCGCCGTGGCAGCGTCAACGACCAACGTTTGCTCCTGTGCGCGACCAGCAGCAGAAACAATAAGCTTTTGTCAGCAACACCGCGCCACGTTGCTTACTTTGCCAGCCCTTGTCGCCACCGCCTTGCACCACCCGACATTGTTGAGTTCCAATGAAGCAACAGTGATTAGCTTTGCACCGCCTGAGCACCATCGCATCACCGCTCGCAGTTGTTGCATCTGTGCCCGGCAAGTCGCTGACGCCAATTCATTGCTATTACTTCCTTCCAAGCTCCGTTCTCTGGTCTATATAAGCAACCATTACTCTGTACTAGCTTCACCTCACCAGAACTTAACCAAATTCCAAATCACCTCCACTACAGTCTTCTTCTCCGGCGAGCCGTCGAGGAGGCTTCACGGTGCCAGCACCTCCTGCCAAATTAACAGCATCAGTGAGTTCCACTCATCTCCCTCATTGTGCTGTACCACTTATTTGAATTATCTTGCATCCTATCACCGGTGATCGCCGGAAATTACCGATTGCCCTGTTCCGGCAATGCAGGCCAAATTACCTCGAATTAGCCCTCGAACCTGTGAAGTAAAATGATCAGTGAACTATTTGAAGCAAGCCTGTGCATCCAGATCTCCAGATTGAGCTCAAATCGAAGGTTTCCCCAATTTTGAACTTCACCCGTTGCCGGCGATCGTCGCCAGGCCACACCGGCCATCCTCCGACCAAATTGATCATCCTAGTAGCATCTCTATACTTCCCTCATACTCCCTGAGCTTGGAATTGAGTTCAAACCTTCTGTAACAAAAACCCCCAAATTGTATGTCATCTTCTCCGGCACCGTTCACTGGAAATCCATTCCCGGTCGTTTCAGCTTCATCCACTTTGTCCTTCAGGTGTGTCTCAATTTCCTGAGTATTTTTACCTTCTAGCCTTATCTCTGAAATTGTCTAGATTTTGAGTTATAGCCATGCCAAGATTTTGTCCAGAACTAATATCCTGTGGAGTGAAGTTCATCGAGTTCATCACTGAATTTCATCACCTTCCAGCCATTTCCTGCCCTAGATCCTGTTGAATGATTTGTTCCTGTTATCAATGCCTACCTCCTAGACAAGATGGTGCATCATTTGGAGCCCTAGATCAAAAGTTATGCCAAGCCCTAGTTTCTGGCCATGTCAGATTCAATGCGAGACTATGTCAGTCAGTGGCATTAGCCCTTTTCACTCGCTTCCATATGTGCATTTTGAGCATAACTTTGTCCCTTAGATTCCTGAGGTTGTGATCTACAATTTCTTCTTCTATCATAACTTGGTTTGAGCCCTTGAATTATATTTACTGCTAAACCCTAGTTTTTGACATTGTCCCAATGCATGCCAGCCAATGGCATTGGCCTTGTTTACCCACTTCTGATTGTGCACTTTGAAAGCCACTTTGTCCACTGAATTTGTAGAGTTATGATCTACACTTTCTTCTACTGTCATAATTTGAGATAAGCTCTCTAGCTTTCCTTGAAGTTATGTCGGAGTCTTGATCCGAATGTCAATCTGCTGACATTCGCTGTTTTTGATCAAACCAACCATAAAATTGATGTTCTTTGTTGGGGGAAATCTCCGCGAAACTAAGTCCAGGTAAGTTGCGCCACATTTGCCCGGGGAGATGGCTTCCGGGGCCTCCCCGAGGGCCGCCTTTTGGCCCCCGGGGCTTGGCCTCCTGCGTCGTCCCGGGCGCCGCTTCTTGGCCCCCGGGACCTGGCCTCCGGCGCCGTCCCGAGCGCCGCCATTTGCCCGGGTGAAAAGGATCTAGGATATCGACTAGAGGGGGGGTGAATAGGCGATTTTACCAAATTACAATAAATCAAACAATTTGTAGTAAATGAGAGCAATTTAAATAACACAAGATGAACTATGAGCAATCTCAACACAAGGATATATCCCGTGGTCTCGGTGATTTGCCGATCACCCCTAATCCACGTTGAGGCAAACTCAAATCTCTAACCGCTCCTCTATCTAGTCAATCTTCTCTCAAGAAGTGACCTAGATCTTGAGCCGGAATAGTGTGATGAGTTATCCAAACCTCGATTTCACTAAGGATGCACTTTACCGCTCCGGCAAGGCGTGCTCAACCTTTCACAAGACGTTTTGAAGCTTCTTCACAATCTTCCTTGAAGAGCTCTTCAAAACCTTTCTCCTAGCCGTCTAGGAGCCGGCAAACTCCAATAGTAACAAGCCGGTGATGATCACTTTGCCTTCTTCTAGTGCCACACGATTGATTCAATGATCTAAATGCAATGCACTAGAAGATCTCAAATGCACACTCTCACAAATTTGAGAATTTGAAACCTAGAGTGTATGAAACTAGCTTAGGCTCTCAAGGATGATGACAATGCTCAAGATTATGCCAAAAGTCCTGAACAGGGCCGTGCATGGGAGTATATATACCCCCCACAATTAATATAGCCGTTACAGGCCGTTGGGAGAAAAAGATCACCTGGCGGTCAGACCGCAGGTGTAATCTCGGTCAGACCGCCGCAATTGCAACGGCATTAAACAGGCGCAATAAATGATCAACTGCCCTTGTCAGGCACACATACGGTCAGACCGGATCCTATTTCGGTCAGACCGTGCAACTGTCCAGAGACGACATAGTTTCTGGACACCTTATACGGTCAGGCCGATATATACGGACAGACCGGCCAAACGGTCAGACCGCAGTTCAAAAACACGGTCAGACCGATTTCACGGTCAGACCGGTCTAACAAACGGTCAAACCGTAATAGCTCAAAATGCCAGAAGGATAAACCAAGAGGTTCCAGGAGTCTGACCGAGAATTTAACTACGGACAGACCGACCTTAAAAAAGAATACACTATGCATAGAAACAACATCGGTCAGTCCGAGATCTTAAACGGTTAGTCCGATAATTCGGTCAGACCGGTATAACACACGGTCAGACCGACTGAGACAGACATGAGCTGAACTAAGCATTCTCAAAGGATGTGACCTTCTAGCATGCAATGCAAGTTGATTTTATGATTTGTGGCACATAGATGAAGTATTTTGTGATACACCACATGCTCCTCTTAATAGTACGGCAACTATCCTAACATCCGGTCAAAATTCTTCTCTAATCACCTTAGACCGGTAAAAATGGAAAAGATCCTATTACGTACCATTGCCTTTTGATCAATGCCCTCTCTTCATCATGATGCTCTTTCTTTGCCTTTCATTGACCTGTCTTTTAAGTATCTTCTTGACACAACTAGGCAGGTAACGTTAGTATAGCATTTGTAGTTGTCATTAATTATTAAAACACTATAGGGGCCTAGAAGCTACACCGGGGACCTGGCCTCTGGTGCCTCCCCGGGCACCGCTTCTTGGCCCCCGGGACCTGGCCTCCGGCGCCGTTCCGAGCGCCGCCATTTGCCCGGGGACCTGGCCTCTGGTGCCTCCCTGGGCGCCGCTTCTTGGCCCCCGGGACTTGGCCTCCGGCGCCGTCCCGGGCGCCGCCATTTGCCCGGGGACCTGGCCTCCGGTGCCTCCCCGGGCGCCCCCATTTGGCCCCCGGGACATGGCCTCCGGCGCCGTCCCGGGCGCCGCCATTTGCCCAGGGACCTGGCCTCCGGTGCCTCCCCGTGCGCCGCCTCTTGGCCCCAGGGACCTGGCCTCTGGCGCCGGTCCCGGGCGCCGCCATTTGCCCGGGGACCTGGCCTCCGGGGCCTCCCCGGGCGCCACCATTTGGCCCCCGGGACCTGGCCTCCGGCGCATGTCCCGGGCCTCTTCGCCCTCCTCAAGGTAAAGTCTCGAGTTATTTATCACGTGCAAGTCACGCGAGGAGCGCCTCGGGAAATAGTGGCCACCTGTCAAGCATCCAAGACGTTTAACCGGGAGAAGGACGTTCCTACCCCTCAATCCGACGGTGGCTTCCGGGGTAGTTTAGGCTTTTTGCTTCTTTCTGGGGCTATAAATAGCCCTTGTACCCCTCAGTTGTAACGAGGTGATTCATTGTTATTGGAATAGCTAAACTCACAGGTGTGCTCCGGAAGCCTCTCCCCCGGAGAGAGCCTCCCCAGCCGACTCCGGTCAGGAGCGCACCGACAGGACTAGGGCCCCCACCGGGACCCGAACCTGTATAAATCCTCGTGTCATTTCTTGTGCTTGTCCGGCGGGGGAGGACCGGTCATCCGGTCA
Organism: Pharus latifolius; assembly: GCA_019359835.1. NCBI lineage: Eukaryota > Viridiplantae > Streptophyta > Magnoliopsida > Poales > Poaceae > Pharus > Pharus latifolius. The sequence continues at coordinate 43,092,701 of CM033325.1, forward strand.
ACCCGCGTCATGTATTCTTCGCTAGGATCGTTCTCAAAACCTGCCGGGGTATTCGCAATACCATGACAGTTGGCGCCGTCTGTGGGGACTCGTGCCAAGACGCCATGGCTCCCCCAAGAACAAGGGCTCGCACCCTTCCCGGTGACGCCGGTCTCGGAGACCCGGCGCCGCCCGTCCGGGACACTGCTATCCCTGTGCTTCCGCCCGGAGGCGGCCTGGCCCAGGTACCGCCTCCCTCCTTTCCTCTTAACTTAGGTGCTTCCACCTCCAGGTCGTTCATGGTGACCGCGGAGACCTCGGCCGGGACCAGGCTCCACCCGACGGCTCCCCCGGCTCCCCGGGACGCCCTGCTTGAGGCTCTGGTGGAGGGCCAGCTCCGCGCCCAGCGCTAAATGGATGAGCTGCTCAGCGTGTTGGCGTGGCCTCCGGGCCCCACATTTGCGTTCGCACCCGTACTCGGGGACTATGCCCCCGTTTATGGGTTACCCGGCGGCCCCTCCGTGGCACGAGGGGGGTACTTCGTGCCAGGGCCCTTCGTAGCACCAGGGGGGTACCCCGTCCCTGGCCTATTCCCGGGGCCGGGAGCCCACTTCATGCTGGGGGTTTTCCCTACGCCGGGAGCCAGTCCCGCCCCCCGCGTCGCGTTTACTGCACCGGGGGCGGTCGACAGAGCAACTCTCGTGCCTCAGCGGACTTCCCCCCGCATGGGCTCCCCGGTTACGGACGTCGCCGCGGGGGCTCCCTCGTCGCTGGTTCCGAATGTTACAGGGGCTTCCCCCTTTCCGGTTCCGGTCGTTGCCACTGGGGCCCCCTCCACTTCGGTTCCAAACGTCGCTACGGGCGCCCCCTCCTCGGTTCCGGATGTTACAGGGGCTTCCCCCTTTCCGGTCCCGAGGGTCTTCGCAGGGGGCTCCCCCCAGCCGTCCCTGGAAGCCTTCGGGCCGGTACCTACAGTGCATAAGCTCCCTCCCTCGGCGGAACACGTCCGTTTCGGCACGGGGGAGGTCGAGCGAATGCATTCACCCGAGCGCAGGGAAGAACTTCCCCCCGGTCGCAGGCAAGGGGAGCCTCGCTCTCGCACCGGTCGGGGGAAGAGACCCGCGGAAGACCCAGCCTCCCCGGGGGAGAGCCCGGACGTCCGGGAACTCAGCTCCGGTCCAGAAGAGAAGCGTCGCCACCGCCACTCCAACGGACCTCTTGGACCGCTCCCTGACTCCGACAACGAGGGCCCCGTCAAAGAGGACAGCGACCGGGACTCCCCCCGGGAAGTGCAGGGGGCTAACCAGCCCCTATGCCGAAGACTTCGTGGCATCCGGTGGCCGCGGCCCTACCGCCCTCCTCACATCGAGCATTATAATGGTGAGGCAGACCCTTACGAATTTGTGCAGGTCTACTCCACTGCCATCTCCACGGCCGGGGGGGACGAGACGGTACAATGCAACGTCTTCCCCCTCTACCTCACCAGCATCGCCCGCTCCTGGTTCTACAACCTGAAGGCCGGCTCCATCAAGTCTTTCACGCAGCTCAAGCGGGAGTTCTGCGCGAACTTCCAGGGGAACTATGTGCGCCCCCTGGACTCCTCGCAGCTATACACTATCCGGCAGAGGACTGGGGAAACCAGCAGAAGCTTCTTCAAGCGCTTTGCTCAGGTGAAAAGCAAAGTGGCCCACGTCCCCGACTCTACGGTCATCGAAGCCTGCAAAAGCGGCATCCTCCCGGGGGAGCTCCACCGAAGACTCTCCCGGAGCTGCCCCTCTTCCGCCGACGAGCTCTTCAACGTACTCGAAAAGTACACTTGGGCGGAGGAAGACGACATTTGGAAGAAGACCTAGGGGGCTCCCGCCCCCGCCGACCAGGGGGCTAGGGATCCCCTCAGGCGCCCTAGGCAGGGGGGGCGTAACGAGCCACAGCCTCGGGACACCTTTGTCCTCGAGGGCAGAGGCGGCTCACGCGACCCCCCGAGGGGCAACCGCCCCTTCCCCAAGTCGAAAGGCCATGGGGGAGGACAGTCTTCGCGCGGCCGGGAAGGTCCCGCGGGGAGAAGGTGGGAAGGACCGTGGTGCAGCTTCCACGGGTCCAGTACCCACACTACCCGCGACTGCAACCAGCTATTGCAGCACTTCGCAGCGTTCCTCGACCAGCGCGGGCAGGGGGAGGGGACTCCGGCCTCCTTGCTCCCTCGGCCAGCTATTCCGGCCCTTCCCGCTCCCGCGGGGGGTCAGCAGACGCAGGAGGGGGAGCCTTCAGAAGCTCTCCCCTTTCAAACTTCTCAGCGCCGCATCAACGTCATCTTGGGAGAGTCCGCCTCTGGGTGGGACTCTAAGCGCCAGCGTAAGGAGTACGCGCGCGAGGTCAAGGTTGTGGGGGTGCTACATGCGTCCCCGCCACCTAAGTGGTCGGACATCCCCCTCACCTTCACGGCGGAAGACGCGCGAGGGGTTCGCTTCCCCCACGATGACGTGCTCATTATCTCCGCGACCATCTACAACTGCCACTTGGCCCGCATCCTCGTGGACGGCGGGAGCTCCGTCGACGTCCTATTCCTGAAGGCCTTCAAAGAAATGCAAGTGGATGAGAAGCTCCTACAGCCCGCGGCCGGGCCCCTGCAAGGTTTTGTCCCGGGGAAGGTGATCCACCCCGTGGGCAAGGTAGACCTCCCTATGACATTTGGCGCCCCGGATAACTACCGGACCGAGCTTGTCCGCTTCGACGTAGTGGACCTCCCCTCCTCCTACAACGCGATAATGGGGAGGACCACAATCAACCGACTGGGGGCAGCCACCCATCAAAACTACCTTTGCATGAAGATCCTCGGGCCGCATGGCGGGATCAACGTCCGGGGAGACCAAGACATGGCCCGTGCTCTATACGAGCGCGCTGCAGCCACAATCGGAAGCATCAACCTCATAAGGACGCCCGGGGGGAGGCTTCTCCCCCGGAACTAGACGCCGCTGCGCCACAGCCCGGGAGGCCCCTCCTCAAGCCGCGTCCGGAAGGGGGCCTCTGGAAGATCGTGCTGTCCCCAGGCGACGAAGACAAAACCGTCCGGATCGGGGCGGAGCTCCCCGAGGAGCATGCAGCGCAACTTTGCGGCTTTTCTGCGCGAAAACTCTGATGTTTTTGCGTGGAAGCCTTCGGACATGCGGGGCGTCGCCCGGGAGGTCATTGAGCACAAGCTCGCAATGGCCCCCGGTCAAAGAGAAGCTGCGGAAACTCTCCCTCGAGCGCCGAGAATCAATCTAGGTGGAGATCACCCGGCTCCAAGAGGCGGGGTTCATTCGGGAGGTCCTGCACCCCGAGTGGCTCGCGAACCCCATCCTCGTCAAGAAGTTAACCGGCAGGTGGCGGATGTGTGTGGACTTCACCGACCTTAACTGCGCCTGCCCCAAAGATAACTTCCCGCTCCCGCGGATAGACCAGCTCGTCGACTCTACTGCAGGGTACGACCTCATGAGCTTCCTAGATGCCTACTCGGTCTACCATCAAGTCCGGATGGCGGAAGTGGACGAGGAAAAGACGAGTTTCATAACTCCCCTCGGAACCTTCTGCTACGTCCATATGCCCTTCGGGCTCAAGAACGCAGGGGCGACCTTCCAACGCCTCATGACGCTGGTCTTCAAAGATCAAGTCGGCCGCAACGTCGAAGTCTACGTAGACGATGCGGTCGTCAAGAGTCCCCGCGCAGCCTCCCACATCGACGACCTGGATGAAACCTTCCGCAACCTCCGCGCGTTTGGGCTCAAACTCAACCCGGAGAAGTGTGCCTTCGGGGTGCGAGGGGGGAAGCTCCTAGGTTTCCTCGTGTCCCAGCGAGGCATTGTGGCAAACCCCGAGAAGATCCGGGCATTCTTAGATATGCCCCCGCCGCGCTCCGTCAAGGATGTCCAGTGGCTCTCCGGCCGCCTAGCCGCGCTAAGCCGCTTCGTCTCCCAGTCGGGGGAGTGGGGCCTCCAGTTCTTCAAGATCCTCCAGGGGCTCAAGGGGTTCCGCTGGACCCCCGAGGCCCAGGAGGCGTTCGACGACCTCAAGAAGTACCTCACGAGCCCTCCAACGCTCGTGAGTCCGTCTCCAGAAGAGCCCTTGCTCCTCTACCTCGCCGCGACCCCAGTCGCCGTCAGCGCAGTCTTGGTGAAGTAGCAAGGGGGGCAGCAGCGTCCTGTGTACTACGTGAGTGAGGCCCTCCAAGGGGCCAAAACTCGGTACACGGAGATGGAGAAGATCTGCTATGCCCTCCTGATGGCGTCCCGGAAGCTTCGCCATTACTTCCTGGGGCACCCCATCACCGTCCCGTCGTCCCTCCCCCTGGGGGAGGTACTGCGAAACAAAGAAGCCACCGGCCGGATTGGGAAGTGGGGGGCCGAGCTCACCCCCTTCTCCCTGTCCCTTACCGGCCGCTCCGCTGTCAAGTCGCAGGTCCTCGCCGACTTCGTCGCAGAGTGGACTCCCGCCTCTGGGTCTGGGGACGAAGACCTCCCTGTGCCGCCCCGACGCAGTGATCATTGGACCCTCATGTTCGATGGGTCGCTGTCGCGGTATTGCGAATACACCGGCAGGTTTTGAGAATGATCCTAGCGAAGATTACGCGGCGCGGGTTGACCGGATGACCGGTCCTCCCCCGCCGGACAAGCACAAGAAATGACACACGGATTTATACAGGTTCGGGTCCCAGTGGGGGCCCTAGTCCTGTCGACGCTCTCCCGACAGGGGTCGGTTGGGGAGGCTCTCTCCGGGGGAGAGGCTTCCGAAGCATGCCTGTGAGTTTAGTTATTCCAATAAAAGTGATCCGATCCTTTACAACAGAGGGGTACAAGGGCTATTTGTAGCCCCAAAAGGAGGCAAAAAACCTAAACTACCCCGGAAGCCACCGTCGGATTGAAGGGTAGGACCGTCCTTCTCCCAGTCAAACGCCTTGGATGCTTGACAGGTGGTCGCTGATTCCAGAGGTGCTCCTCGCGTGACCTGCACGTGACAAACAACTCGAGACTTTACCTTTAGGAGGGCGATGAGGCCCGGGACGGCGCCGGAGATCATGTCCCAGGGGCCAAACGGCGGCGCCCGAGGAGAGCCCGGGCCAATGGCGGCCCCCGGGACGGCGCCGGAGGCGACGTCCCGGGGGCCAAATGGTGGCGCCCGGGGAGTGGCCGGAGACCACGTCCCCGGGCCAATGGCGGCGTCCAGGCCGGCGCCGGAGGCCATGTCCCGGGGGCCAAATGGCGGCGCCCGGGGAGCGGCCGGAGACCACGTCCCCAGGCCAATGGCGGCGCCCGGGACGGCGCCAGAGGCCATGTCCCGGGGGCCAAATGGCGGCGCCAGGGGAGCGGCCGGAGACCATGTCCCCGGGCCAATGGCGGATCCCGGGCCGGCGCCGGAGGCCATGTCCCGGGGGCCAAGACCACGTCCCCGGGCAAATGGCGGCGCCCGGGGAGGGGCCGGAGACCGCGTCCCCGGGCAAATGGCGGCGCCCGGGGAGCGGCCGGAGACCATGTCCCCGGGCAAATGGCGGCGCCCGGGAGGGCACCGGAGGCCATGTCCCCGGGGCCAAATGGCGGCGCCCGGGGAGCGGCCGGAGACAAAGTCCCCGGGCCAATGGTGGCGCCCGGGACGGCGCCGGAGGCCATGTCCCGGGGGCCAAATGGCAGCGCCTGGGGAGCGGCCGGAGACCACGTCCCAGGGCAAATGTGACGCAAGTTACCTGGACTTAGTCCCGCGGAGATTTCCCCCGACAGCCTGGACTTAGTCCCGCGGAGATTTCCCCCGACAGTAGCCCGCCATGCCCCCCGGGGACGAAGCTTGAGCCCCCGGTGGGTATGGCATATGTTACCGGGAAAATCTCCGGACGAAGTCACCGGAACCGTGACGCTTCGATTCCCGTGCCGGATGCTTATGGCGGCGCCGTTTCGACATAAATGCGCTCGTCCCTTCGTTTCCCACGCACGGTTTGAACTTCTACGGTCCAGATTGCTCCGCGGGTGCCACGTGGTGCGCATCTAGACAACGTCCCGCCCCTATAAATAGGGTCTTGGGGGGCCCGGAAGTTCATTCCAATCTTTCAGCCTTAGCGACTTTTGCTCTCCCAGTAGCCCTCTCCCGGTAGCTCTTTCCGGTAGTTAGCTCTCGGTAGCAGACGTCCGAAAGTTTTAGTAGTAGCCTCCTGAAAGGTTAGCCACCGAAGAAAAAAGAAGAGACTAACCTCATGGCACCCAAGTGCCCCCGGAGGAGATCCCTCCGGATTTCCTCTAGGCGTCGGAGTTCATGGCTGAGGACGCCGAGTCCTTGGTCGAACGCTGCGTCGTCGCGGACGGGGACATCTTAGTCCCCATGAAGAAAGACGGAGCCCCCCGCCCCAGGCCCGGAGAGGTCGTGGCCTTCGAGGCCTTCCTCGAGGCGGGGCTCCGGCTCCCGGTGCATCCCATGCTCCGGGAGTTTCTGAAGGAGTATGGGGTGGCGCTCAACCACCTCACCCCGAACGCGCTCGTCCGGATGGGCCTCTTCATCTGGCTCTACGAGACGGCGATCGGGCGGGAGCCCACCATTCGCGCCTTCCGGTACTTCTACGAACCGGCGGCACGGAGCTCCCACCTGGTGAAGGGGGGACCCAAGTCCCCCTTCGGTTCGGTGATGGTACAAATGCTGCCATCCCGGGTGGCTGACTACCCGGCGGCGGCCTCCCGGGACCACTGGGGCGACTGGGTTCGGAGGTGGTTTTACCTCCGGGTCCGGGACGAGGCGGTGGTGTACGCCCCGGAGCCCCCCACGTACAGCCGATCGTCCGCGCCGAAGCCGCCGGTGTGGACGGACGAGGAGTTCGAGCTCCTCGGCCGGGTGGTCCTTTCCAAGAAGACCCGCTCAATGCGGGACGCCGCCAAGGAGATGGCTCTCCTCCGGATCTCCCCCTTCACAGGCGGGAAGAGGGGGATCGGCATGGGGCCCGAGCAGCGGCCCCCGGTCAAACCGGTGACTCGACGTAAGTCCACTACCTGCATTGCATTTACAAGATTCTGGGAATTTGGCTAACTCTTTACCTCTTGTAGTCCGGCCTACCCGCCGGCGCGGGAGAAGGCGGAGAACCTCCTGGGGTGGTACTTCGCCGACGAGCACGAGCGCGTCGTGCGCCTCGTGGGGGAGGGTCCTCCCCAGAACTTGGTAGCGGCGGCCTACGGGCTCAAGCTGCCGGAGAGGAAGCCTCTCCCCACCCCCAGGTCGCACAAACGGGGGAAGGATGCGACCGGGGGCTCGGAGCCCAAGAAGGCCAGGGTCCAAAAGACCCCCGGCCCATCGTCGACACCGGCGGCAACACCGACGAAGCCCCAGGACCGAGGGTGCCCGGGCACCGGCCCGGAAGGGAGCAACACCTCCTCCCCCGAAGAGCCCTGTCGAGGCCCGGGGGAAGGAGGCGGCCGCGGGCGGGGTGGCGTCCGACTCGAAGAACTACGCCCCGTCGCCACCCTCGGTGGAGCCCCTCCTCCCTCTTCCGGCTTCTTTGGAGCCGGAGAGGCTGGAGGTGAGATTCGCGGAGGCCTCGCCTCTGCGGGTTTGGCCGGTGGACGAGGGGGGGAGCCCCTCGGTCTACGAGGTTCCTCCGCAGGAGGAGGCCCCGAGGACCTTCGGCCCGGGGCGGGAAAAGGTCTGATGATCCCCCCCCGGGCAGGGACCCCCACCCAAAGCTCCTCAGCCACATCTTCGGAGGAGACCTCCTCGGCCACGAAGACGCCGGTGACATCGGCCGCGTTACCGGACTCACAGGTCCAGGGACCCCCCACCGGCCGTGATGCCGGCACCGGGCGAGAGGCCCCTCTGCTTCCCGCGGGAGAAGTCACCCGCTACACGGAGGGCCTGCACACCCGGAAGGTGCAGGCCTTCGTCGCGGAGGGAACGCTCCACGAGCGTTTCCAGGGGCTTCAGTCCCTTGGGGCCCAGGTAACCCGAGTCGATGACGTCTTCATTCATTTCCTGCACTTTGAGATTTTTCTAACTCTATATATTTTGTAGGTGGCGGCTGTTACCTGGGGCGTTGAGCAGCGGGTCGCCCGGCTGCTTAAGGAAGCGGAGGGCCGGGCCGCGGCCTCCGTAGGGCAGCGTGAGGAGGCCCTCCGGGAACGCGACGAAGCCCTCGTGGAACTGACCCGGGTCCGGGCCCAGGTTCATATTTCTGAGGCTGTCAACGGCCGCCTCCGGGAGGAGGCCAAGGCGAGGGAGGAGGCACTCCGGGAGCTCGAGGGCTCGAGCGTCCGGGCGGTGGCGGACGAGGGCCGCTCCGTCCGTTCGGCCCTCGAGAGTCTCGGCGTAAGCCTAGGCTCCGGGAGCAAGGAGGTGCTGCCGGCGACCCTCGCGGAGGCTGTGGATTTTCTCAACGCACAAGTTTCCACCATTCCAGAGGCTGCCGACGCTCGGGCGCGGGCCGGGCGATCCCCATTGTCGCGGCTGCTGCGGAGCTCGTCGAGTTCCGGGGGTCGGCGCCCGGGCGATCGGGGGCCGCATCCCCCGAAGCTTTCCGGACTCCTACAAGCCATCGCACCGGGAGGTCGAGCAGCTTGCCGGAGGATTCTACGACCGGATCATCCGGGTGAGATTCCCGTCTCCGGCGCCTCCGGCGGGGGATGTCCCAGCCCCGGCCTTGGAAGAAGCCCCCCGGGGGGAGGACGCCAACGAAAAAGTATGAGCCTCCCCCTGGGTCTTTAGATAGGAGTCTTTTGTTTTGTTAGGACTTTTGATTCCGGTAGCTTCTTAGAAGAAGCCCCGGACACTTGTACAAAAACATTTTGAATGCAATGAAGTGAGAATTTTTTCTAAGTCTTTGAATTGAATGTTGTTACCAGGGTTCCCGGGAGGTTGCTCCCGAGCGAAGGTCCGAGAGGGGCTCCCCGGGGGACGCCCAAGCGGCTCTAATCTTGCTAAGCCTTGTCTCCGGGAATTGCGGCGGGGGTAGCGTCCGGGAGCCGATCCGGTTGAGGTGGCGTCCGGAGTGGCACTTGGACAACTTTGACAATCATCATGCCGAATTGTCCCCTCCGCGACCGGGGTTCCGGATGATACCTCCCCTCTGGATACTTCCACCGGCAGGATACGAGTTCTGGCCCGAAGGTGTGCTTCGGGACGCTCGGCGCCGTGTGCGAGCATTGTACCGAGACATGGCCCGGGAGCTAGCGGAGAGCCTCCGAGAGTATTAGGCGTACGAGCCTTAGGGCATAGAGGATCCCCCGGGTTAGAACCCGGGTTGTATCGTTTCCGAAGCCCACCGGAGGGGGAAGATGTCCTTCGGGTTTGACAATCAATAAAGCGGTGTTGTTGCTTCTTTCATTGTCTTTTTGTTTCTTCTTCTTGGTGGTCCGGACGACTCCTTTTCACGAGAATGAGCTAAGTTTGCTCGTGGGCGGTACGGTCGACACCCGGGGGTTCCTTATCCCCCCCCGCCCATAGTGGGCCGGAGGATAGCTCCGCGCGCTGTGGGGGTAACAAGGCCCCCGGGATGGAAGTCACCTGTAGCATAGGAATTTTTCTAAGTTAGGAAATTTTTAAAAAGAGCTTTCTTGGGAAAAGACCTTCCGGGAGACAAGCGTCCGGTCGCCGTGAGAACGGGGAGCCGGGAATAAGGCCCCTTGTGGAAGAAACATCCAAGAAAAACCCGATGAGATTTCCGGAGTCGAGCTTCCTAGGAGACAATCGTCCGGTCGCCGTGAGAACGGGAAGCCAGGAATTGGGGCTCCGGGAAGAAAATGTCCGAGAAATCCGTGACTTCTCCGGGAGACAATCGTCCGGTCGCCGTGAGAACGTGGAGCCAGGAATAGGGTCTCCGGGAGGCATTCATCCGGTCGCCGTGAGAACGGGGAGCCGGGAATAACGTCGACTCCCGAAGGAGGAAGATAGATCCGATCAGGCCGCAGGGGGCTGATCATCCGGTCGCCGTGAAAATAGGGAGCCGGGAATAACGTGGACTCCCGGAGGAGGAAGATAGATCCAATCAGGCCGCAGGGGGCCGATCATCCGGTCGCCGTGAAAACGGGAAGTGCCCGGAGACGGGTCTTGAGTGTTTGGGCAGGGGACTAGTCTCCCAAAGTGACTCGTTACCGCGGCCACTGTGACCGGGTTGCCGCTTACACCCTCAGTCCACGAGGGCTGATCGTAAGCAGCCCTACAGGAGGGACTTGTTGGGCCTGGCCCACTTCCTCGCGGAGAGGGCATCGTCACGGGGAGGGCTTCCTCACGGGGAGGGCATCCTCGCGGGGAGGGCATCGCCGCTAGGGGCGGTAATGAGAAAGACCTGCAATGAGACAGTTTGAAAAGCAAGACCTATGTATTGCTAATAAAAATGAAGTACAGGGCCTCCCCCTGCGAAGTCGCGAAAGGGGAGGAAAATACAGTGTCCCTCCTCCTCCTCCGGCGTGAACGCTCTGGGGGAGGGGACAGGCCCGTAAGCTAAACATAGAACTTGCGAAGTAAACGCAAGTTCCACGTGTGCTTTCGCTCTTGCTCTTGAAGGTTGGAGAGCTTGTAGGCCCCCGAGCCCAGGACGGCGGAGATCCTGTAGGGGCCCTCCCACTTGGGGGAGAGCTTGCCCTGGGCCTGGGGGTCCGTCACGCGCTTGAGGACAAGGTCCCCAAGGCGGAAAGCCCTCTCGCGCACGCGCTGATTGTACGCGCGCGCCATTTCTTGCTCGTAGATGGCGTGGCGTAGGAGCGCTCGGTCGCGTTCCTCCTCCACGAGGTCGATCTCCAGGCGCTGGTTGGCCTCGTTGGCCTGGTACGCTGCGGGCGTGGCTCCCTCCAGGAGCTCGACCCGCAGCGACCGGAGGCTGATCTCCGGGGGGAGGACTGCCTCCGCCCCGTAGACCAGGGAGAAGGGAGTACGCCCCGTCGCCCGGGACGGGGTCGTTCGCATGGAGCAGAGGATGCTGGGGAGCTCCCCTGCCCATGCACCCCGCTTAGAAGCGGTTTGCTCGAGTCTCCAGAGCAATCCCTGTAGGATCACGCCGTTGACCCTCTCGACAGCCCCATTGCTCCGGGGATGGGCCACTGAGGCGAAGTGGATGACGAGCCCCAGGCCTTCGCAGAATTCGCGAAAATAAGCCGAGTCGAATTGGGTTCCGTTGTCCACGGTGATTTCCCGGCGGACACCAAAACGACAGACGACGTTTTTCCAGAAAAACCGTTGGACGGCCCGGGACGTGATCCTGGCCAAAGGCTCCGCCTCAACCCACTTTGTAAAATAGTCGACTGCGACTACCGCATACTTGTATCCTCCGGGCGCTAGGGGGAAGGGCCCTAAGAGGTCCATCCCCCAGCACACGAAGGGCCAAGTGATGGGGATTGTCTGCAGCGCTATAGGGGGGAGGTTCGAGCCCTTGGCCATCTTCTGGCATGCCTCGCACGCGGAGACAAGGTCTCGCGCGTCGCGCATGACCGTGGGCCAGTAGAAGCCCTGCCGGAGGGCCTTGGCCGCAATGGCACGCGGGGCTAGGTGAGAACCACAGCTCCCCGCGTGGATGTCTTCGAGAAGTTGAAGCCCCTCTGGCCGGGGGAGGCAGCGCAAGAGGGCGGAAGCCCCCCGCTTGTAGAGCCTCCCCTCCAGCAGGAGATATGCCCGGGCTTTAGCCCGAGGCATTTAGCCTCGGTCTCACTAGGAGGGTCCCCACTTCTCGATCCGGCCGGTGGCTTCCTTGTTCCGCAGTACCTCCCCGATGGGGAGGGACGACGGGACGGTGATGGGGTGTCCCAGGAAGTAATGCCGAAGCTTCCAGGACGCCATGAGGAGGGCGTAGCAGATTTTCTCCATGTCCGTGTACCGTGTTTTGGCCCCTTGGAGGGCCTCACTCACGTAGTACACGGGACGCTGCTACCGCCCTTGCTCCTTCACCAAGGCCGCGCTGACGGCGACGGGGGTCGCGGCGAGGTAGAGGAGCAAGGGCTCTTCTGGAGACGGACTCACGAGCATTGGAGGGCTCGTGAGGTACTTCTTGAGGTCGTTGAAGGATGTCCAGCGGAACCCCTCGAGCCCTCGGAGGATCTTGAAGAACTGGAGGCCCCGCTCCCCCGACCGGGAGACGAAGCGGCTTCGCGCGGCTAGGCGACCGGAGAGCCGCTGGACATCCTTGACGGAGCGCGGCGGGGGCATATCTAGGAAAGCCCGAATCTTCTCAGGGTTTGCCTCAATGCCCTGCTGGGACACGAGGAAACCTAGGAGCTTCCCCCTGCGCACCCCGAAAGCGCACTTCTCCAGGTTGAGTTTGAGCCCGAACGCGCGTAGGTTGCGGAAGGTTTCAGCCAGGTCATCAACGTGGGAGTCTGCGCGGGGACTCTTGACGACCGCGTCGTCTACGTAGACTTCGACATTGCGGCCGACTTGGCCTCTGAAAACCAACGTCATGAGGCGCTGGAAGGTCGCCCCCGCGTTCTTGAGCCCGAAGGGCATATGGACGTAACAGAAGGTTCCGAGGGGAGTTATGAAACTCGTCTTTTCCTCGTCCCCTTCCGCCATCCGGACTTGATGGTAGCCCGAGTAGGCGTCTAGGAAGCTCATGAGCTCGCACCCCGCAGTGGAGTCGACGAGCTGATCAATCCGCGGGAGCGGGAAGTTGTCTTTGGGGCAGGCGCGGTTAAGGTCGGTGAAGTCCAGCACATCTGCCACCTGCCAGTTGACTTCTTGACGAGGACGGGGTTCGCGAGCCACTCGGGGTGCAGGACCTCCCAAATGAACCCCGCATCTCAGAGCCGGGTGATCTCCACCTTGATTGCTTCTCGGCGCTCGAGGGAGAGTTTCCGCAGCTTCTGTTTGACCGGGGGCCACTGCGAGCTTGTGCTCAATGACCTCCCGGGCGACGCCCCGCATGTCCGAAGGCTTCCACGCAAAAACGTCGGAGTTTTCACGCAGAAAGGCCGCAAGTCGCGCTGCATGCTCCTCATGGAGCTCCGCCCCGATCCGGACGGTTTTGTCTTTGTCGCCCGGGGACAGCAGGATTTTCCGGAGGCCCCCTTCCGGGCGCAGCTTGAGGAGGGGCCTCCCGGGCGATGGCGCAGCGGTGTCTAGTTCCGGGAGGGAAGCCTCCCCCCCCGGGCGTCTTTATGAGGTTGACGCTTCCGATTGTGGCTGCAGCGTGCTCATATAGAGCACGGGCCATGTCTTGGTCTCCCCGGACATTGATCACACCATGCGGCCCGGGGATCTTCATGCAGAGGTAGTTTTGATGGGTGGCAGCCCCCAGCCGGTTGATTGTGGTCCTCCCCATTATCGCATTGTAAGAGGAGGGGAGGTCCACTACGTCGAAGCGGACCAGCTCGGTCCGGTAGTTCTCCGGTGTGCCGAAGGTCATTGGGAGATCTACCTTGCCCACAGGGTGGATCGCCTTCCCCGGGACAAACCCTTGCAGGGGCCCTGCCGCGGGCTGCAGGAGCTTTTCATCCACCTGCATATCTTTGAAGGCCTTTAGGAATAGGACGTCGACGGAGCTCCCGCCGTCCACGAGGATGCGGGCCAGGTGGCAGTTGTAGATGGTCGCGGAGACAATGAGCGCGTCGTCGTGGGGGAAGCGAACCCCTCGTGCGTCTTCCGCCGTGAAGGTGAGGGGGACGTCCGACCACTTAGGTGGCGGGGACGCGTGTAGCACCCCCACAACCTTGACCTTGCGCGCGTACTCCTTACGTTGGCGCTTAGAGTCCCGCCCGGAGGCAGATCCTCCCACGATGACGTTGATGTGCCGCTGCGAAGTTTGAAAGGGGAGAGCTTTTGAAGGCTCCCCCTCCTGCGTCTGCTGACCCCCCGAGGGAGCGGGAAGGGCCGGAACAGCTGGCCGAGGGGGCAAGGAGGCCGGAGTCCCCCCCCTGCCCCCGCTGGTCGAGGAAGTCCGCGAAGTGCTGCAGGAGCTGGCTACAGTCTCGGGTAGTGTGGGTACTGGACCTGTGGAAGCTGCACCGCGGTCCTTCCCGCCTTCTCCCCGCGGGGCCTTCCCGGCCGCACGAAGACTGTCCTCCCCCATGGCCCTTCGGTTTGAGGAAGGGGCGGCTGGCCCTCAGGGGGTCGCGCGAGCCGCCTCCGCCCTCGAGGACAAAGGTGTCCCGAGGCCGTGGCTCGCTATGCCCCCCCTGTCTGGGGCGTTTGGGGGGATCCCTGGCCCCCCGGTCGACGGGGGCGGGAGCCCCCTGGGTCTTCTTCCAGATGTCATCTTCCTCCGCCCGAGCGTACTTTTCGAGTCCGTTGAAGAGCTCGTTGGCGGAAGAGGGGCAGCTCCGGGAGAGCCTTCGGTGGAGCTCCCCCGGGAGGATGACGCTTTTGCAGGCTTCGATGACCGTAGAGTCGGGAACGTGGGCCACTTTGCTCTTCACTTGAGCAAAGCGCTTGAAGAAGCTTCTGATGGTTTCCCCAGTCCTCTGCCGGACAGTGTACAACTGCGAGGAGTCCAGGGGACGCACGGAGTTCCCCTGGAAGTTGGCACAGAGCTCCCGCTTGAGCTGCGAGAAAGACTTGATGGAGCCGGCGTTCAGGTTGCAGAACCAGGAGCGGACGATGCCGGTGAGGTAGAGGGGGAAGACGTTGCATTGTACCGTCTCGTCCCCCCTGGCCGCGGAGCTGGCTGTGGAGTAGACCTGCACAAACTCGTAAGGGTCTGCCTCACCGTTATAGTGCTCGATGTGCGGAGGGCGGTAGGGCCGCGGCCACCGGATGCTGCGAAGTCTTTGGCATAGGGGCTGATTAGCCCCCTGCACCTCCCGGGGAGAGTCCCGGTCGCTGTCTTCCTTCACGGGACCTTCGTTGTCTGAGTCTGGGAGCGGTCCCAGAGGTCCGCCAGAGTGGCGGTGGCGACACTTTTCCTCCAGATCGGGACTGAGTTCCTGGACGTCCGGGCTCTCCGCCGGAGAGGTCGGCTCTTCAGCGGGTCTCTTCCCCCGACTGGTGCGAGAGCGAGGCTCCCCGCGCCCGCGGCCGGGGGGAAGTTCATCCCCGCGCTCTGGTGAATGCATTCGCTCGACCTACCCACGGGCGAAACGGACTTGTCCCGCTGAGGGAGGGAGCTCATGCACTGTAGCTACCGGCCCGGAGGCTTCCGGAGCCGACTGGGGGGCGCCCCCTGTGACGACCCCCGGGACCGGAAAGGGGGAAGCCCCTGTATTATCCAGAACCGGGGAGGGGGCGCCCACGGCGACGCTTGGAATCGAAGTAGAGGGGGCCCCAGTGGCCACGACCGGAACCAGAAAGGAGGGAGCCCCTGTAACATCCGGAACCGGCGAGGGGGGAGCCCCCGCAGCGACGGCCGGAACCGGGGAGCCCATCCGGGGGGGAGTCCGCTACAGCACGGGAGCTGCTCTGTCAACCGCTCCCGATGTGGTAAACACGACGCGGGGGGCGGGACTGGCTCCCGGCGTGGGGAAAACCCCCGGCGTGAAGTGGGCTCCCGGCCCCGGAATAGGCCAGGGACGGGGTACCCCCCTGGCGCCACGAAGGGCCCCGGCATGAAGTAACCTCCCGGCACCGGGACAGGCCCGGGTGCCGGGAAGGGCCCGGACGTATATCCAGCAGGGGGAGGGAACCCACCGGCAGGATCATACTGGGCGGACAAACCCCCGGAGGCCGGAGGGGCCGTCGGGTAACCCATAAACGGGGGCATGTTCCCCGGATACGGGTGTGACGCAAATGTAGGGGCCGGAGGCCGCGCCAACACGCTGAGCAGCTCATCCATAGAGCGCTGGGCGCGGAGCTGGCCCTCCACGAGAGCCTCAAGCAGGGCGTCCCGTGGAGCCGTCGGGGGGAGACTGGTCCCGGCCGAGGTCCCCGCGGTCACCGGGACCGACCTGGAGGTGGAAGCACCTAAGTTAAGAGGGAAGGAGGGAGGCGGTACCTGGGCCAGGCCGCCTCCGGGCGGAAGCGCCGGGACAGCAGTGTCCCGGACGGGCGGCGCCGGGTCTCCAAGACCCGGGTCTCCGAGACCCGGGTCACCGGGAAGGGTGCGAGCCCTTGTTCTTGGGGGAGCCATGGCGTCTTGTCACGGGTCCCCACGGACGGCGCCAACTGTCGCGGTATTGCGAATACCCTGGCAGGTTTTGAGAATGATCCTAGCGAAGATTACGCGGCGCGGGTTGACCGGATGACTGGTCCTCCCCCGCCGGACAAGCACAAGAAATGACACATGGATTTATACAGGTTCGGGTCCCGGTGGGGGCCGTAGTCTTGTCGACGCGCTCCCGACTGGGGTCGGTTGGGGAGGCTCTCTCTGGGGGAGAGGCTTCCGGAGCACGCCTGTGAGTTTAGCTATTCCAATAAAACTGATCCGATCCTTTACAATAGAGGGGTACAAGGGCTATTTATAGCCCCAAAAAGAGGCAAAAAACCTAAACTACCCCGGAAGCCACCGTCGGATTGAAGGGTAGGACCGTCCTTCTCCCAGTCAAATGCTTTGGATGCTTGATAGGAGGTCGCTGATTCCCGAGGTGCTCCTCGCGTGACCTGCACGTGACAAACAACTCGAGACTTTACCTTTAGGAGGGCGATGAGGCCCGGGACGGCGCCGGAGGCCATGTCCCGGGGGCCAAACGGCGTCGCCGAAGGCCACGTCCCGGGGGGCCAAACGATGGCGCCGAAGGCCACGTCCCGGGGGCCAAATGGCGGCGCTCGGGGAGCGGCCGGAGACCACGTCCCCGGGCCAATGGCGGCGTCCGGGCCGGCGCCGGAGGCCATGTCCCGGGGGCCAAATGGCGGCGCCCAGGGAGCGGACGGAGACCACGTCCCCGGGCCAATGGCGGCGCCCGGGACGGCGCTGGAGGCCATGTCCCGGGGGCCAAATGGTGGCGCCCGGGGAGCGGCCGGAGACCACGTCCCCGGGACAATGGCGGCGCCCGGGCCGGCGCCGGAGGCCATGTCCCGGGGGCCGAATGGCGGCGCCCGGGGAGCGGCCGGAGACCACGTCCCCGGGCCAATTGCGGCGCCCGGGATGGCACCGGAGGCCATGTCCCAGGGGCCAAATGGCGGCTCCCGGGGAGCGGCCGGAGACCACGTCCCCGGGCCAATGGCGGGGCCCGGGACGGCGCCGGAGGCCATGTCTCGAGGGCCAAATGGCGGCGCCCGGGGATCGGCCGGAGACCACGTCCCCGGGCCAATGGCGGCGCCCGGGACGGCGCCGGAGGCCATGCCCCGGGGGCCAAATGGCGGCGCCCGAGGATCGGCCGGGGACCACCTCCCCGGGCCAATGGCGGCGCCCGGGAGGGCACCAGAGGCCATGTCCCGGGGGCCAAATGGCGGCGCCCGGGGAGCGGCCGGGGAGCGGCCGGAGACCACGTCCCCGGGCCAATGGCGGCGCCCGGGACGGCGCCGGAGGCCATGTCCCGGGGGCCAAATGGCGGCGCCCGGGGAGCGGCCGGAGACCACGTCCCCGGGCAAATGTGACGCAACTTACCTGGACTTAGTCCTGCGGAGATTTCCCCCGACAGTCGCTGTGTCTCGCCGGGGCTGGTGTGGGAGTAGTCCTCCGGAGCCCTCAGGGGAAGGAACTCGAGTACGCCGCGAGGCTCGAGTTCCCCGCAACCAACAACATCGCCGAATACGAGGCTCTGCTCCTCGGGATGTGCCTTGCGCGCTCCCTGGGGATCCGGTGCCTCCTAGTCAAGGGAGATTCTCAACTCGTAGTTTGCCAAATGGACAAGTCTAACCTGTGCCATGCAGCAAACTTAAGCCTTTATTTGCAGGAAGTGCGGAAGATGGAGAGGCATTTTGACGGCCTCGAGGCCCGGCATATCCCACGAAGGGACAATGACCGGGCCGACGCCTTGGCCCGGGCGGCAAGTGCCCGGGAATCGCTCCCCAAGGGGGCTTTTCTAGAAATCATCACGAAGCCCTCGGTGGCCCCCCCGGACATGGGCGACGAGCCTCATGTCCTGGAGGTCACCGAGATCACCCGGACTCCGTCTTGGATGGACCCCCTCATGTCCTTCATCAAGGGGGAGGGGGACCCTCCTAATGAGACCGAGGCTAAACGCCTCCGGGTTAAAGCCCAGGCATATCTCCTGTTGGAAGGGAGGCCCTACAAGCGGGGGGCTTCCACCCTCCTGCGCTTCCTCCCCCGGCCGGAAGGACTTCAACTCCTCGAAGACATCCACGCGGGGAACTGTGGTTCTCACCTAGCCCCGCGTGCCATCGCGGCCAAGGCCCTCCGGCAGGGTTTCTACTGGCCCACGGTCATGCGCGACGCGCGAGACCTTATCTCCGCGTGCGAAGCGTGCCAGAAAATGGCCAAGGGCTCGAACCTCCCCCCTATAGCGCTGCAGACGATCCCCATCACTTGGCCCTTCGTGCGCTGGGGGATGGACCTCTTAGGGCCCTTCCCCCCAGCGCCCGGAG
This sequence comes from Pharus latifolius, assembly GCA_019359835.1. NCBI lineage: Eukaryota > Viridiplantae > Streptophyta > Magnoliopsida > Poales > Poaceae > Pharus > Pharus latifolius. The sequence continues at coordinate 43,111,016 of CM033325.1, forward strand.
GATACAAGTATGCGGTAGTCGCGGTCGACTATTTTACAAAGTGCGTTGAGGCGGAGCCTTTGGCCAGCATCACGTCCCGGGCCGTCCAGCAGTTTTTCTGGAAAAATGTCGTATGTCGTTTTGGTGTCCCCCGGGAAATCACCGTGGACAACGGGACCCAATTCGACTCGGCCTATTTCCGGGAATTCTGCGAAGGCCTGGGGCTCGTCATCCACTTCGCCTCAGTGGCCCATCCCCGGAGCAATGGGGCTGTTGAGAGGGTCAACGGCGTGATCCTACGGGGGTTGCGCCGGAGACTCGAGCAAACCGCTTCTAAGCGGGGTGCATGGGCCGAGGAGCTCCCTAGCATCCTCTGCTCCATGCACACGACCCCGTCCCAGGCGACGGGGCGTACTCCCTTCTCCCTGGTCTAAAGGGCGGAGGCAGTCCTCCCCCCGGAGATCGGCTTCCGGTCACTGCGGGTCGAGCTCCTGGAGGGAGCCACGCCCGCAGCGTACCAGGCCAACGAGGCCAACCAGCGCCTGGAGATCGACCTGATGGAGGAGGAACGCGACCAAGCGCTCCTCCGCCACGCCATCTAAGAGCAAGAGATGGCGCGCGCATACAATCAGCGAGTGCACGAGAGAGCTTTCCGCCTTGGGGACCTTGTTCTCAAGCGCATCACAGACCCCCAAGCCCAGGGGAAGCTCTCCCCCAAGTGGGAGGGCTCCTACAGGATCTCCGCAGTCCTGGGCTCGGGGGCTTACAAGCTCTCCAACCTTCAAGAGCAGGAGCTGAAGCACACGTGGAACTTGTGTTTACTTCGCAAGTTGTATGTTTAGCCTTACGGGCCTTTCCCCTCCCCCGGAGCGATCACGCCGGAGGAGAAGGAGGGACACTGTATTTTCCTCCCCTTTCGCGGCTTTGCAGGGGGAGACACTATACTTCATTTTACTGGCAATACATAGGTCTTGCTTTTCAATTGTCTCAATGCAGGTTCTTCTCATTACCGCCCCTAGCGGCGATGCCGTCCCCGCAAGGATGCCCTCCCCGCGAGGAAGTGGGCCCAGACCCAGCAAGTCCCTCCTGTAGGGCGGATTACGATCAGCCCTCGTGGACTGGGGGTGTAAGTGGCAACCCGGTCCCCAGCGGCCGCGGTAACGAGTCACTTTGGGAGACTAGTCCCCTGCCCAAACACTCAAGACCCGTCATCGGGCACTTCCTCCTCCAGGAGTAGACGCTCTCCCCAGTGGGACGTCTAATGGCATTCTTGGATATTTGGTCCCCGGCGACCTTATTCCCGGCTCCCCGTTCTCACGGCGACCGGATGATTGCTTCCCGGCGACCTTATTCTCGGCTCCCCGTCCTCAAGGCGACCGGACGATTGTCTCCCTGAGAAGTTACGGATTTCCCGGACATTTCTTCCCCGGAGAGCCTATTCCCGGCTCCCCGTTCTCACGGTGACCGGATGATCATCTCCTAGGAAGCCCGCCTCCGGAAATCTCGTCAGGTTTTCTTGGATGTTTCTTCCACATGAGGCCTTATTCCTGGCTCCCCGTTCTCACGGCGACCGGACGATTGTCTCCCGGAAGGTCTTTCCCTTGGAAACCCCGTTTTAAAATTTTCTAACTTAGAAAAATTTCTATGCTACAGGTCACTTCTACCCCGGGGGCCTTGCTACCCCCACAGCGCGCGGTGCTATCCTCCGGCCCACTGTGGGCGGGGGGGATAACGAACCCCCGGGTGTCGACCGCACCGCCCACGAGCAAACTTAGCTCATTCTTGTGAAAGGGAGTCATCCAGACCATCCAAGAAGAAAAAATAAAAAGACAATGAAAGAAGAAGCAACAATACAACTTTATTCATCGTCAAACCCGGAGGACATCTTCCCCCTCTGGTGGGCTCCGGAAACGATACAACTCAGGTTCTAACCCGGGGGATTCTCTACGTTCTAAGGCTCCTACGCCTAGTACTCCCGGAGGCTCTCCGCTAGCTCCCGGGCCAAGTCCCGGTACAATGCGCGCACGCGGCGCCGAGCGTCCCGGAGCACACCTTCGGGCCAGAACTCATATCCCACCGGTGGAAGAATGCGAAGTGGGGGGACCATCCGGAACCCCAGTCGCGGAGGGGACAATTCGGCGCGATGATTGTCAAAATTGTCCAAGTGCCACTCCGGATGCCACCTCAACCAGATCGGCTCCCGGATGCTGTCCCCGCTGCGCTTCCCGGAGACGAGGCTTAGCAAGATTAAAGCCGCTTGGGCATCCCCCGGGGAGCCCCTCCCGGACCTTCGCCCGGGAATAACCTCCCGGGAACCCTGGTAACAATGCATTCAATTCAAAGACTTAGAAAAATTTCTAACTCTATTGCATTCAAAATGTTTTTGTACAAGTGTCCGGGGTTTCTTTTAAGAAGCTACCGGGAGCAAAACCTAAGAAAACAAAAAGGGCCCTAACTAAGACCCAGTGGGAGGCTCATACATTTTCATTGGCGTCCTCCCCCCGGGGGGTTTCCTCCGAGGCCGGGGCCGGAACGTCCACCGCCGGAGGCGGCGGTGCCGGGAATCTCGCCCGGATGATCCGGTCGTAGAAGCCCCCGGCGAGCTGCTCCACCTCCCGGCGTGAAGGCTCGAAGAACTCGGGGAAGCTCCGCAGGATGCGGCCCCCGATCGCCCCGGCCCCCGATCGCCCGGGCCCCCACTCCCCGGTGCTCGACGAGCCCGGCCGCGGCCGCAACGACGGGGATGGCCCGGCCCCGAGCCCGGGCGTCAGCCGCCTCGGGGATGACGGAGACCTGCGTATTGAGAAAACACACGTCCTCCGCGAGGGTCGCCGGGGGCACCTCCGAGCTGCTCCCGGAGCCTAGGCTTACGCCAAGGCTCTTGAGGGCCGAACGGACGGAGCAGCCCGCGTCCACCACCTCCCGGACGCTCGATCCCTCGAGCTCCCGGAAGGCCTCCCTCCTCGCCTTCGCCTCCTCTTGGAGGCGGCCATTCACCATCTCCGAGACGTGAACTTGGGCTCGAACCCGGGCCAGCTCCTAGAGAGCTTCGTCCCGCTGGCCCAGGAAGGAGGCGGCCCTGTCCTCCACGTCCTTGAGCAGCTGGATGACGCGCTGCGCGACACCCCAGGTAATAGCCGTCCCCTATAAATTCCAGAGATAGAAAAATTTTGAATGTAGGAGCCGAAGGAAAGCGACAACCACTTCGGGTGAATACTTGGGATCGGAGGGACCGAAGCTCCGCGAAGCGATCATGGAGCGTCCCCCCCGCGACGAAGGCCTGGACCTTCGGGGTCTGCAGGCCTTCCGCGTAACGTTCGACCTCCCCTGCGGAAAGCAGGGGGGTCTCCCGCCCGACTCTTGTCCCGGCGCGGCCGGTAACGCGCTCCCGGACATGGGCACCCGGCGCGACCTCGGACGGGGTGGCGGTCGTCGTCGTCCTTGTTGCGGAGGTGCCCCCCGAGGAAGTGGCCGAGGAAGTCGTGGAAGGAGTCCCTCGCCGGGGGGGGACCATCAGACCCTTCCCCTTTCCGGGCGGGAGGGCCCCCGGGGCCGCCACTTCTGGCAGGACCTCGTAGACCGAGGGGCTCCCCTCCTCGTCCACGGGCCAGTCCATCCGTGGAGGCGAGGCCTCCGCGAACCTCACTGACGAGGATTGACACCCGGGTCACTTCTAATAAACTTCTGGTTCAAGACAGGTTCGAGCCAGAGCATGTGTCTGGAGATGCGAACTCAAGTTATTTTGAGAGGCATCACCACGAGGTCGCAAGCTTTACGCGATCAAGTCGCAGCTTTACGCGGTCAAACCGTAGGCCTTGCGCGGTCAGAAGTTCGTGGCCTATACGCGAACTACACATTCGGGATATTACGCGGTCAGCCAAATCCCGCGGTCAGAAAGTCTACCGATCAGGATACCTGGGATCTATCTATTCGGTTGTCTATACGACAGGATATTCTAAGTATCCCGAAGATTCCTACACGTGGAAAATCAACCGTCAGGGGGTTAACACGTACCGTTATTCATGAATAACACGTGTTTAACCTACGTGGAGGTTAAGAGCAGTTTCAAAAACCGTATCTAACCGTCCGAGCAACCGATTGATGCAATTTCCTTCACATGGCACCCTTTCAAGCAGTATAAAAGGATGGCATGAAGTATCAATCGGGGGGAGATCCAAGTTAGCCAAGTCTACGGCACACCTCATATAGCATTTTTAAGTCTTCTTTAGCTTATTTTTGTACACTTTTATAGGAAAAATCCTTGCCTGTGAGGACTTTTCCTCCCATTTGTAAACATTTTACCACACTTAGTGAAATCTCAACAGGACGTAGGGCTTTTACTCCCACCATCGAGGGCCCGAACCTGTCTAAATTCTCTGTGTTCCTGTTCTCCATTGTTCAGCATACCTTCCCGAGGGGTCATCTTGAAAGGTCTCACTATTACAAATTCTGCATAAGTTCGGCTGAGGACCCCGAGTCCGAATCGTCGACAGCTGGCGCCCACCGTGGGGCCTTTCTCAAGGCGTCCTAATTAAAGTTCGGAGGTTCGCCGAAACATGGCTGGAGCATATGATTCCGAGAATGATTTCGATCTCGAGGATTATGCTCATATCCCAATGCCTTCTCCAAGTGATCCCGTTCCGATGGAAGAGGTCGAAGGCCAGAATCTTCCACAGGATGAACCATCTTCCCAAGTCATGATGATCGACCAGGAGGTAACTGGCACAGGGTCAGAACCCACAGAGGTTCTTAATGTGCTAGGTGATGAGTCCGGCCCATCGTACGATCCCGCTGAGGAAAAGTACGATGGTGACCCCGAGGTCAGCCCAGGAAGATTCGACCCTGATAACCTTCACCGTCTCTTTGATTTTGAGTCCGACTCGGAACAAACCGAGATGTTCTCCCCATCGGCGATTTCCCTCCCTAGGCAGTTTGCTGCGTTGTCGGAGGAAACTCCCGATCAACAGGCTGCCAGGGAAGAACAAGATCGCAAACAGGAGGAGGAGCAAGATCTCGAGCAACAAAACAACGAACTACGCAGAACTGCTCTAGAGGCTCTTCAAGATGCGCAGGCTCGTTACGATGCTGCCCCGAGTTCTTCTCGACGGTCGCGTGGTCATAGACGTGACCAGACTCCTTCCTTACCCCCGGAGCACTTCCCAGTGGACGAGGAAACAATAACACCTGGTGCCCCTAGGAGAAGTACCCATGGTCGACTGCGATCTATCGCGGAAGTCATGCGTAACTTTCCTCCTACGGTCACGGAGGCGCAGAGACCGGCCTTTTACAGGATCCTCGCGGAAAGATTGGACGAGGTCGCATCTGAGGCGACCCCAACAGCCTCTTCCCGCTCAGTGACACATTCCCATGATCGAGATGGTCCTCATTCTGGCTCTGGTCGACGGAGTTACCCGCCGCCTATACCGTCCCGACAGGACAAATATCGGCGAATGCAGGACTCTCGCAGTAGGGATCGAGTTCCCGTTCATTCTCGTTTGGGACCTCGAGTAACCCCGCCGTTAAGTGAGTTTGCTCGAAACCTGACCGAAAGTCGCAGGACGGTCCACGGTCCTTACGTTGGTTGCAAAGCTTTCTCGCCTGGCCTACGAGCGGTCGTTTGGCCCGATAAGTTTCGACCAGGGGCCATTGAGAGGTTTGACGGAACTCAGAACCCATCCGAGTTTCTTCAGATCTATATTACTGCCATCCAAGCCGCAGGAGGCAATGACAAGGTCATGGCTAACTACCTGCCAACAGTCCTCGTAGGACCGGCTAGAACTTGGTTGTTCAATCAGCCTGAGGGTTCTATCTACAATTGGGAAATGCTATGCGATGCCATCCTTAGCAATTTTCAAAACTGTTACCAAAAGCCGGGTAAGGAGGACGACTTGCATAGATTGCGGCAAACTTCGACCGAAACGCTTCGGCAGTTTGTCAAGAGGTTTGTCGGGGTAAGAAATGCCATCCCGAACATATCTGATGGTTCCGTAATCAGGGCATTTAAGCATGCCGTTCGATACCGGAGATTCACTGAAGACTTGCTCATTCACCCTCCTCGATCGGTGGCCGATCTGTTCGATATGGCTGATCGATACTCCGATGCAGCCGAGGCAGTCGAATGGAACCGAATGGTTGACAAGGGGGACCTACCGCCCCAACCAGGCTTCAAGGACGCCAAGAAAGAAGACTCGAGCAAAAAGCCGGAGTCTTCACCGGGTGGGAAGTCAAAAAAGTCGAAGAGGAACCGCTCTGGACAGTACCGTGAGGTCGCGGTCGCGGAGAAACCACCTTCGACCAAAGGTAATAAGTTTTCTTTCAAAAGTAAAACTGCTTCTGGTGGCCGGGATTCCGACCAGCCAGAAAAATCAACTAATCCGCAGGAAGGCAAAAGGTGGTGTCCACTCCACAATTCCGCAGGCCACGATCTCAAAAATTGCAGGAGTTGGTTGAAACAGCTGGATGATTTCTACCAAGGAGCTGGGCCAATGCCGACCTTACCGCCCAAAGAGCAGGCGTGCGGGGTTAGAGACGTCGATGGAGACGAAGAAATGGCTTACCAGGTACCTCAAAATCATGTTAATGTCATTTTCGGAGGCTCCTCCTCTTTCGTTTCCAAAAGGCAGTTTAAAACTTTTTGCCGAGAGGTTAACCAAACGGAGACATCCCTTGGTGAACCTCAATATCCCCGTTGGTCAGATATGCCTTTGACGTTCGACCGCGCTGACTGTCCTGCGGGGTTAACTCGACCATTGAGATTACCTCTGGTTATTACCCCAATCATCAGTAACGCGAGAGTCGAAAGGGTCCTGATCGACGGGGGAAGTTCCCTTGATCTTTTATTGGTCAAGACACTCGACGAGATGCAAATTCCTCGTTCGAAGATCAAGCCCATAATTCATCCGTTTTATGGGATAATCCCAGGCCCCTCCATGATGCCATTGGGACAAGTGGTCCTCCCGGTCACTCTGGGAGAACCAGATAACTTCCGAACAGAATTGGTTACTTTCGATGTAATCGATTGTGATTCAGCTTATAATGCAATCTTTGGCAGGCCTACTCTCGCTAAGTTCATGATGGCAACGCACTATGCTTATCAGTGCGGGAAATTGCCTGGCCCCAAAGGTGTCATTTCGGTCCGAGGTAGTCGCAACGTGGCACTCACGTGCTACCGGCTATCTTTGGAGATGGTCGATCAACTTCCCCTCCGGGACGCTCAGGTCGCCACTGTCGCCACCGATGCGATCAGGGCTGCTCCTCGACCAGATGAGAAACTCAAACAAGTTCCTTTGTATCCAGATGACCCATCCAAGACAATTCGGGTTGGGTCAACCCTGGATGACAAATAGGAACTCGACCTCGTTGCTTTCCTCCGGGCTAACGCAGATGTGTTTGCGTGGAAACCGTCCGACATGCCCGGTGTCCCAAGGGAAGTAATTGAGCACAGGTTAGCAATCCGACCTGGACATCGACCAATAAAGCAAAAGCTAAGGCGTTTTGCCACCGACTGACAGGAAGCCATCCGAGAAGAGTTAGACAAACTCTTACAGGCCGGGTTCATCCGCGAGGTGAATCACCCGGACTGGCTCGCCAATCCGGTCATGGTCCGCAAGTCAAATGGCAAGTGGCGCATGTGCGTCGACTATACTAGCCTCAACAGTGCCTGTCCGAAGGACGACTTTCCCCTTCCCCGCATCGACCAGCTGGTTGACTCCACTGCGGGTTGCGAACTGATGAGTTTTCTGGATGCCTACTCGGGATATCATCAAATTAGCATGGCAGAAGACGATGAAGAGAAAACTGCCTTCATCACCCCGTTCGGCACGTACTGCTACGTCAGAATGCCGTTCGGTCTCAAGAACGCTGGTTCCACGTACCAGCGCTTGATGCAAAAGACCTTTCTTTCCCAGATAGGGCGTAATCTCGAAGCATATGTAGACGACTTGGTTGTAAAAAGTACCAAAAGATTGTCTCATTTGGACGATCTTGCTGAAACCTTCTGTAACTTGAATCGCTTTGGAATAAAATTGAACCCGGAGAAATGTTCTTTCGGGGTTTCTTCAGGAAAGCTTCTTGGTTTTCTTGTGTGTTCCAGGGGCATTGAGGTTAATCCTGAGAAAATCAGAGCTATTGAGCAAATGAGGTCGCCCTCGACCATGAAGGATGTTCAACGCCTGGCTGGTCGCATGGCGGCTTTAAGTCGTTTCATATCGCGATTAGGCGAAAGGGGACTACCTTTCTTTAAAGCCTTGCGGAAACATCATAACTTCACATGGTCAGATGAGGCCGAAAAAGCGTTTCAGGAGGTAAAAACATATCTATCCAGTCCGCCAGTATTGGTGTCTCCTGAAAAGGATGAACCATTGCTTCTGTATTTGGCGGCCACCCCGCACGCGGTCAGCGCAGTTCTGATCGCGGAAAGGGAAGGAGTGCACAGACCCGTCTACTATGTGAGCGAAGTACTTCATGGTCCTAAGGAGCGCTACCCTGAGGTCCAGAAGATACTTTACGCGCTACTGATGGCTTCCCGTAAGCTACGACATTACTTTAAAGCACACAAGATCACAGTACCTTCCTCTTTTCCTTTAGGGGATATTGTCCGAAATCCAGAAAAATCTGGTCGAATCGCCAAATGGGCGGTCGAATTCGGTGCCTTTGAGATCCACTTTACCCCTCGCACGGCGGTTAAGTCTCAGGTTTTGGCCGACTTTGTGGTCGAATGGACCAACCCTGAGCCACCCGTGCAGTTAGAAAAGGAGCTGGAGTGCCCCGATTATTGGACAATGTACTTTGACGGCTCCCGTAGTTTTCAACACTCGGGGGCTGGAGTGGTCTTAGTTACACCTCAGGGTGAACAGCTTAAGTATGTCATCCAACTACACTTTGTTGCAACCAACAATGCAGCGGAGTATGAAGGTCTTCTTGCAGGGCTCCGGGCAGCAAAATTCCTCGGAGTCCGTCGATTAGTGGTGAGGGGGGACTCACAGCTGGTCGTAAACCAGGTAAACAAGGAGTACAGCACCTCCGATGAGACAATGGCTCATTACCTGGGGGAAGTGAGGAGATTGGAAAAACACTTCAGTCACTTTGAAGTCCAATACATCCCGCGAAAGGACAACTTTCTCGCAGACCAGTTATCCAAAATTGGATCCTCACGCTCATCCACTCCGGCAGGAGTGTTCATTGAACACTTGGACCATCCTTCGATCATGACTTCGGTCAAGGATGATCCGGCAATAGCCTTCGTTGCCAACCTCGGTCAGGAACAAGATTGGACTCATCCATTGAGGGTCTATCTTGAACATGGGACCCTACCCGAGGACGAAACCGAAAGCGATCGGTTAATTCGAAAGGCGCGTCTGTACAAACTCATAGATGGGGTTATGTATAGAAAGGGTACTCAAGGAGTATTCATGCGCTGCATATCTCAGGAGGAAGGAAAATCCCTCTTGAAAGAAATACATGACGGTGTATGCGGTGCACACGCGTCATACCGAACACTGGTCGGAAAAGTTTTTCGACAGGGATTCTACTGGCCTTCGGCACTCGATGATGCCAAGCTTATGGTCAAGATGTGTCCACAATGTCAGTTTCATGCAAGACAGGTTCATCAACCTGCTTATGCATTACAAACTATTCCTCTCGCATAGCCTTTCGCGATCTGGGGAATGGACATCGTCGGTCCTATGCCACAAGCGGTCAATGGATACAAGTTTTTGTTTGTAGCCATTGACACATTCACAAAGTGGATTGAGGCCGAACCAGTACGAAATATTACTGCATTAGCCGCACAAAAGTTCTTTCACAAGAACATTGTGGCACGATTTGGTGTTCCAAACCGTCTCATCACAGACAACGGTTCTCAGTTCGCCAGCAGTCTTTTCCTAGACTACTGCGATCAGATTGGGACCAAGGTGTGCTTTGCTTCCGTGGCACATCCACAAAGCAATGGTGCCGTAGAACGGGCCAATGGGCAAGTACTGCAAGGTATCAAAAAACGTGTTTTTGATCGCCTCAAGACCCGCTCGGGGGCTTGGGCAGACGAGCTCTATACTGTTCTATGGGCACTACGAACTACCTCTAGTCGAGCCACCGGTGAGACACCCTTCCATTTGGTCTATGGAGCCGAGGCTGTGTTGCCTATGGAAGTAAGTATTGGATCTGTTCGCACGAATCAATTCGAACAGGTCAACCAATCCGAACAACGATCGCAAGATCTCATCCACCTGGAAGAACGGCGTGATCGCGCCCTGATTAAGTCCGCGGTATACTTGCAGGCTCTACGCAAGTATCACAGTAAAAAGGTGCGACCACGTGATCTCAACGTGGGCGACTTGGTTTTACGAAAAATTCAAGACCAGTCTAACCGCAATAAATTCTCCCCAAAGTGGGAGGGACCATATACTGTCGTCTCAATGCCGCGGTCAGGATCTGCGCGGTTAGCCATGGAGGATGGTCGGATTTTGTCCAATACTTGGAACATCGATCAACTTCGCAAGTTTTACGTGTAAGTATTCCAATCACCTTTTTCCTGTTCAATTAGCATCTTTTCATAAAAAGCATGTCTTGTTTTCATACAATGAGTGTTTTTCTTTAAGCCCAAATTATACAAATTTGACCTGGGGGCTGATCGCCGGCGGTTGGGTTATTACAGCATTTTTCAACCGGATTCGCTGGTCAATCTCATGATCACTTCCAGATAAGTCACTCCTAAATAAGCCGTTTCTCAACGCACACGGGACTATCTGGCTAGTCTTCGGTCATTTGGGTGGCTACCAGTTTGCAATAAGGTTAAAATGTTACTTTAATCTTGACCATCGGCTTGAAGCACATATCCCTGGTCATCATACTTATGTTTTCCTCTGTTTAAAATACTAAGGCTTCAGTATTCACAAAACAGAGGTGGGGGCTAGAGGAATATACTTATAGTATGAAACTTATGATGTGAATATGCACTTTCTCTTGAAAAAATGATTTTACATACATAACATTGTAATTACAATTGTTTGGTTACAAAATACAAGGATCATTCGATCCTCAGCTCAGCCAAGAGCTTGTCAACGAAGGGCTTAACTTCTTCGATAACGGCGTCAAGCAGTTCGTCACTCTCGACCTCAACCGGTCCCACCAGCGCGCTCAGATTCGCATCTGAGCCATGGTGAAGTCGAACCCGGCTGAGTACGGCGGATGCGGCTGATCGGACTCTCGTCCTGATCATCTCTTCACGTCGCCGTAAATCTCCAGGGAGATATTCGAGCAGTGATTCTGCTTGAGTTGTAAGCAGTGATGCCCAATCGCTGACATCTGGGTTGTCCTTCCTCAACTCTACCACATTGGTATTCAAAAGGCTGGCTATGGCCTTCAGTTTTTCGAAGACCAGTAGACTCAACTCTTTGACCACTTGATTGGTGTGGTCGAGCGAGGACTCGAGAAGCATTTTGTCCTGGCTGAGCTGTTTAATACGACCTGCTTGCGCTGCACAAAGAAAAGAGGTTATGAACAAGAAATGTCTTTAAGTCTTCTCAAGTTGGGAATCGACTTACCAACATTCTCAGACTGAAGTCTATTGATTTCAGTCCGTAGTTTCTGAAACTCTGTAACTGAGTTCAGTTTTATCTTGGTTAACTCCTTCTTCAAGAACGTAACCTCTCTGCAGCAAAATCAGGTTAGTCACGATTAAAGCCTACTTATATTAACAGAAGGATGACGATACTCACTTGCGCAAGCCGTCACGATCTTTTTGAATAGCCGCCATGCTAGCCATTGCAGCATGCGACTGGCTCGTCACCCATGACAAGCCCTGTGACACAAAGCAAGAGAGTCAAGTATGCTCTAAAGGCGATTCAAACGCCGAAACAGGAGTCATCATACCTTCATAAACTTATTTAAGGCAGCATCATCCATGCTAGCAGGAATCCTTGCTAGCGCGCCTGAAGTGCCTGCAACAGGGACAGTTGATGGGAGTGCCGGCCGGACGCCACCCCCAGAGGCCACTGGTGGTGACCTGGTCCCTGTGCTTGATTCACCTCCCGCGGTCCGGACGATTTCCTGAACCACGGGAGTAGAGCGCTCTTCGTTAGAGGCTCCCTCATTAGCCCTAGCTTCAACCTCCCCAGTGGCGGTTGAAGGTATAGGCGCTGTCTTCTTTTGCCTAACAGGAAGAGTGGGTCAGACAGTTTTTATATAAGATTATTGTCGAATAAGAGTTCTTACCTTATTCGAAATCCCATTCGTTCCTGGGACTTCTGGGACAACTCCCCTTGCGAAGGAGAGCCGTCTCCGGTTCTTGCCTTCCTTATGGTAAATAAGACAGCACCCCCCTGGAAATATCATGTTACAGGCATATTCTTAGGGAACAGTTAAAAACACATAAGTCTTTACCTGAACCACCGGGCTAATTGGTGGGGCTTCATCCGAAGGCCTTGACGATTCCTGAATTGCTGGAACCATCACAGCCGGCCTTCGTTCGTCTACTTCCTCCTCTGTCCGCGGAGGAGGAGGATTTTCCTCCCTGTAATCCCCAGTGGACCCAGGGGGAAGCTCTCCTTCCTGTATGTACATTAACTTGTCAAATACGCAGAAAAAGTCATGGAGGGAATGATCGAAAAGATCCTTTACCTTAGTCGTCCCTTCGACCAGGGAAGCAAAGATGACTGACCCTGAAACCCCGGGGGCTTCAGGAATTGGAAGGTCACCCGCGACCACCAGATCTTCGGTGGTCGCAGGGTCAGCCACGGCCACCTCTTCGGCAGCTGTAGTCTCTGCGGGACAGCCTGGGACATCGCTGGATGGAAGATCCGCGACCTTCCTCCTTCGAAGGATCAGAGGAACGTCATCCTCTTCCTCCTCGCTCCCCTCTCCCTGTACGACGAAGAAGTGATTCCATGTCGCGCCTGAAAAAGTGGCAGGAATGTGATATCTTACCGCAGTCTTTCTTGTGGGACGAGAGACGCTTCGTGAAGACCCCTCCCCAGGGTTCAGCTTGGTCTTCTTGGGGGTAGGACTCTTTGTCCTGGGTCTCTGGGAGACCTTCTTCACGTTCTTCGCTACCGGCTTCTTCAGAAGGCCGACATTTTCAATTGGGAATGTCGCATCCGCGAACCTCCCTAGGAGCTATTTTCACTCCAATGAAATTGATTAGTGTTGGACATACATGAAACCTGCAAAACAGAGGCCAAGTGAGAAGTTTACCTTTCGGCGCTCCTGTTTAAGGTCGTCGCCAGCATGAATCAAGCTTTGGGGGCGAGGCGATCCCTTGGGGCCCTCTACCTCGGCGTTGTACGCCCTGAGGAGGTAGTTAGTCCGCCTCTCAATCTCAGCTGAGGGCAGGACTGTTCCAGGGTACAAGTTAAATTGGTACATTTCAAAAATAACAAAAGGATTTCTATGTCAGAGATAAGTACCTTCATTATAGTCCAGGGTAGTGTCCGCCATGGACGTGATCTCCCAAGCCGGATGAGCCCTTTCACGTAGGGGGCTCACCCGATTCTTCACAAAGTCTCGGATGACGTCACGTGCCGTCAGCCCTTGTTCGACTAAGTGAAGGATCACCTCGGCATGCTTCATGAACTCCGCGTTCATCGCCGGGAGAGTATCCAACTCGCTTGTTTTCTCCGGCCGCGAGTTCTCAAACCACAGCCCGCTCTCGGTCGGAGGGGTGCAGTAAAACCATTTCTGGTGCCACCCGTGCACTGAATCTCGCAGGGGTGGGGAGGGATACTCCTTTTTATCCCTTAGCCGGAAGTAGATGCATCCGGCGGCGTTGGTACTCTTCGACCACGCCGAAAAGTAAAATCGTCGGAAAAGATCCACGCTGGGATATACTCCGACGAAGGCTTCACAGAGATGCTGGAATACTGCAAGAATCAGCATCGCGTTGGGGTGGAGGTTGATCAGTTCCCACCCATAATGCTCAAAGATATCCTTAAGGAACCCGCAACGAAAATACTCCTCAAAAACCACCAACTCGCCTTCTTGGACAGTTGGGGTTTCTTGGTCCTTCTCCGCAGGTCGCCAGTTAGTGAGCAACCGCGGAGAAAGGATCTCCTCCTTCTCAAGCGCCATCAGGCTCTCCTCAGAATGATGAATGGATCTGCTCCAGGACGCCATCTATGGTGTAGAATCAAAGGGGAAGCTGGCGATTTGGGGAAGACGAAGGCTGAAGAAAATGAGGGTTTTGAGCGGCAGGAATTCTGAGGGTTTTTCGCGGCTGAGTGGCTTCCTCAAGAAGCTAACTACTGCTTTTTATAGACCCAAGGCGACGCATTGATGGGTAAACAGCTCGTTTCAAACGTTCCATTGAATGCTTTATTCATTTCCCATAATGGATAATGTTTCTGATAGACCCGATAAAGTACCCAGACGTCGGATCTAAAACAAAAAGGCTTCTTTGTTTTGGAAACTGAAAGTGCAAAAGGACTGAAAAAATTTTCAGTACTTTTCAGAAGGCGTTTTTTCCTTTTTATACTTTGAACATTTTCTTCAAAAAAATCATATAACTCAATTTTTGACGTACTAGAATGTTTCTAATTGGGTTATGGTTTTTTCGAAATCATGTTTTAGGCTGAAACTTCGATTATAATCGTAATGATGGCCTGACCGAGTCCTAACTCTGGTCGCACTTTAGTTCTGACCGCGGCTCTGAAACTGCTCGCGGAATCAGGGCAGGTCGCGGTGCCTTTTCCTTAAAAACGATTCTGATCGCAGAACTAAAGTTTCCTGTGTATGAATGGTCGCAAACGTAAAATTTATGGCTATATTTTCGCACAGAAGATGTGAAGAATATTCATGAAAAATAAGAAACTTTTTATTTCTTACATTCTTTACATACAAAAGGGATACAGTCGATCAAAACATCGACTTGCTCCGAAAGAAGTTTACAAAGTTCCCCAAGGGACATATTGTTGTCAGTAGGATCTACACTGACAACCCCCAGGGAACTAGCAACTACCCTAAGTCTATCTATATCATCCCTAACAACGGACGCACTATTGTCCCTAATCAAGTCGGAGAGTTCTCGCTGTTGCTGAGCGAAGTCCCTCTCTCGACGGAAATGGTGCGCCTCCTCTCGGGATCGATCAAGACATTCTGCTAAACGCAGAATCTTCGAGGCCATCTCCTCGGTCTTCTTCTCCAGGGCATTCTTCTCTTCCAGAAGAGTCTGTCCAGAAGGAAGAGATGGAGCAACAGAAGGCTGATCGCTGGGGCCTCCTACCTCCTGCATTTTGCAAAAAGTTAGTCATATTAACTAAAATTATCACCAAAAAGGGGAGAAGAATTGTTACCTGTCCCAGTGCAACGTTCCCAGAAGAAAATTGCTTCGCCGACCCAATATGGCAATCATCTGGTCGAGGGATAGTCACCGCTTGCCGACCAGGATGTTGATCACCCATAAGGATGGGAGAATTGAATGTGATGGGATCTTTCTCTGAGGATAAAGGCCTAACTTGCCGAGAGACATGAACGGGGAGGGTCAAAGGAACTGAAGGAAGAAGGAAACTCGCTACACTCTTCACCTTTGTTCCACTAGAAGATCCTTCGTCAACCTTGGGTTTCTTCCTTAAAGGAGACAGGACTTCATCAGACCCTTGTTCGACAATTTCCCCTTCATCGCTCTCAATCTCGATGATTTCGTGATCTGCCATTGGGAAGAGTAAGTGAAAAGGAAGGAGGCCAGGTAAAGACTTAGGCGTGAGAGGGAAATTGTGAATCTTTACATATCCAGGGGTCTGGTATTTATAGCCGCCAGGTCGACGGTTCGCCTCCCAGACACCTCGAGTTTCGTTAAAAACATTTACAATTTTACCTCGAGATAAAAATCTCTACGGCGCCATCATTGCCCGTCACGTAATGTCAGAACCCGTCTTGAAAAACCAACCGTTTTCACTTAGTGCGCCACTAAGTGGAGAAGTTAAAGGGCCGGGTTAAAAATCCAATGCACGGTTTTTAAATTCGAAATAAACACGTCTCTTCGTTTTCTTCGAATTTGGGGGCTAGCTGACGAGGATTGACACCCGGGTCACTTCTAATAAACTTCTGGTTCAAGACAGGTTCGAGCCAGAGCATGTGTCTGGAGATGCGAACTCAAGCTATTTTGAGAGGCATCACCACGAGGTCGCAAGCTTTATGCGATCAAGTCGCAGCTTTACGCGGTCAAACCGTAGGCCTTGCGCGGTCAGAAGTTCGTGGCCTATACGCGAACTACACATTCGGGATATTACGCGGTCAGCCAAATCCCGCGGTCAGAAAGTCTACCGATCAGGATACCTGGGATCTATCTATTCGGTTGTCTATACGACAGGATATTCTAAGTATCCCGAAGATTCCTACACGTGGAAAATCAACCGTCAGGGGGTTAACACGTACCGTTATTCATGAATAACACGTGTTTAACCTACGTGGAGGTTAAGAGCAGTTTCAAAAACCGTATCTAACCGTCCGAGCAACCGATTGATGCAGTTTCCTTCACATGGCACCCTTTCAAGCAGTATAAAAGGATGGCATGAAGTATCAATCGGGGGGAGATCCAAGTTAGCCAAGTCTACGGCACACCTCATATAGCATTTTTAAGTCTTCTTTAGCTTATTTTTGTACACTTTTATAGGAAAAATCCTTGCCTGTGAGGACTTTTCCTCCCATTTGTAAACATTTTACCACACTTAGTGAAATCTCAACAGGACGTAGGGCTTTTACTCCCACCATCGAGGGCCCGAACCTGTCTAAATTCTCTGTGTTCCTGTTCTCCATTGTTCAGCATACCTTCCCGAGGGGTCATCTTGTAAGGTCTCACTATTACAAATTATGCATAAGTTCGGCTGAGGACCCCGAGTCCGAATCGTCGACACTCACCTCCAGTTTCTCCGGCTCCAAGGGGGCCAGGGGTGGTGGCAGGGCCGCTACCGATGACGGCGACGGGGCGTAGTTCGCCGAGTCGGAGGCCGCCCCGTCCGGGGCCGGTTCCCTCCCCCGAGCCTCAACAGGGCTCTTCGGGGGAGGGGGTGTTGTCTCCTTCCGTGCCGTCGCCCGGGCGCGCTCGGTCCCGGGGGTCTCGTCCCGGGGCTTCGCCGGAGTCACCGCCGGCGTCGTCGACGGGCCGGGGGTCTTTTGGACTCTAGCCTTCTTAGGCTCAGAGCCCCCGGCCGCGTCCTTCCCCCACTTGTGCGACCCGGGGGCGGGGAGGGGCTTCCTCTCCGGGAGTTTCAGCCCGTAGGCCTCAACCACCAGGTTCCTGGGAGGGCCCTCCCCCACGAGGCGCACGACGCGCTCGTGCTCGTCAGCGAAGTACCTCCCGAGGAGGTTCTCTGCCTTCTCCCGCGCCGCCGGGTACGGCCGGACTACAAGAGGTAAAGAGTTAGTCCAATTTTCAAAAATTTGTAAATGCGATGCAGTAGGTTACCGGTACTTACGTCGGGTCACCGGCTTGACCGGAGGCCGCTGCTCCGGGCCCATGCCGGTCCCCCTCCTCCCGGGCGCGAAGGGGGAGATCCTCAGTAGCATCATCTCTTCGGCGGCGTCCCGCATAGAGCGGGTCTTCTGGGAGATGATCACCTTGCCGAGGTGCTCGAGCTCCTCGTCCGTCCACACCGGAGGCTTTGGTGCGGATGACCTGCTGTAGTAGGCGGGCTCCGGGGCGTACGTCACCCCGTCGTCCCGGACCCGGAGGTAGAACCACCTCCGGACCCAATCGCCCCAATGGTCCCGGGAGGCTGCCGCCGGGTAGTCGGCCACCCGGGACGGCAGCATCTGCACCATCACCGAGCCGAAGGGGGACTTGGGTCCCCCCTTCACCAGGTGGGAGCTCCGCGCCGCCGGCTCGTAAAAGTACCAGAAGACGCATAGCGTGGGCTCCCTCCCGGTCGCCGTCTCAAAGAGCCAGATGAAGATACCCATCCGGACGAGGGCGTTCGGGGTGAGGTGGTTGAGCGCCACCCCGTACTCCTTCAAAAACTCCCGGAGCATGGGATGCATCGGGAGCCGGAGCCCCGCCTCCAGGAAGGCCTCAAAGGCCACGACCTCTCTGAGCCTGGGGCGGGGGCCTCCGTCCTTCTTCACAGGGACCCGGATGTCCCCGTCCTCGACGACGCCGCGCTCGACCATGGACTCAGCGTCCTCGGCAATGAACTCGGACGCCCAGAGGAAGTCCGGAGTGACTTCCTTCGGGGGCACCTCGGTCGTCTTCGCTCGACCCTTCGGTGCCATCAGGTTTGTTTACTATTCGGTGACTAACTTTTCAGGAGGCTAAGCCTAAAAGTCCCGGACGCTTGCTACCGGGCGCTAGCTACCGGGAAGAGCTACCGGGAGAGAGCTACCGGGAGAGCTAAAATTCGCGAGCCGAGGAAGTTTAGAATGAAGTCACCGGGCCCCCCAAGGCCCTATTTATAGAGGCAAGCCGTGGTCTAGATGGGTGCCACGTGGCACCCCGCGGATCAATCTGGACCATTGAAGTTCAAACCGCGCACGGGAAACGAAGGGACTGGAGCGCGAATCGAGGCACCGGTTGGAACCACGCGCGCATTTATGGCGAAAAGGCGAGGCCATAAGCGTCTGGCATGAAAACCGAAGCGTCACAGCTCCGGTGACTTGGTCCGGAGATTTTCCCGGTAACAAGTACCATACCCACCGGGGACTCAAGCATCGTCCCCGGGGGGCATGGGGGGCTGCTGTTGGGGGAAATCTCCGCGGAACTAAGTCCAGGTAAGTTGCGCCACATTTGCCCGGGGACCTGGCCTCCGGGGCCTCCCTGGGCGCCGCCTTTTGGCCCCCGGGGCTTGGCCTCCGGCGCCGCCATTTGCCGGGGACCTGGCCTCCAGTGTCTCCCCGGGCGCCGCCATTTGGCCCCCGGGACATGGCCTCCGGCGCCGTCCCGGGCGCCGCCATTTGCCCAGGGACCTGGCCTCCGGTGCCTCCCCGGGCGCCGCTTCTTGGCCCCCGGGACCTGGCCTCCGGCGCCGTCCCGGGCGCCGCCATTTGCCCGGGGACCTGGCCTCCGGTGCCTCCCCGGGCGCCGCCATTTGGCCCCCGGGATGTAACACCCTGAGTTAGGGGTGAAAATTTCCTTTTTCATCAATAGCATGCATGCATGTATCAGTAGCAATAGCCCGATCAGTATCTACCTCAAGCCCTAAAATTTCCAAATCTAATCTGTGATCCCAAATCAAGATCAGATTGTTTAGATGTGATCTATCGGTTATTCTAAACTTAAAAGCCTTCAGAACCCAGATCCAATTCTATCTCTAACTTCCAGAATTATCAACTCCTTCTATTTTCGAAAATAGAATATCCTATATCACCTAAATACCCTAAGTTTCAGAAATCCAGATTTAATCCAAATCTTGACCAAGTTCAGACCAGATTATTTCTGGAACATAATCAAGGATATGCCAATACCTCAATCCAAAAAGTTGACAGCCAGATTTCACCATCTAGGCATTTTTCGCAAATCAGTCCAAGAGTTATCGGAAATTAGTCCTTATCTGATATCTGAAAACCCAAAAAGGCTAAAATCTCCAGATTAACTTGAAACTCAAATCTCTTCAGCAAATCTTTTCTAAATGCTATTTGTCACAAGTTTCTCTTCTGTTCAGATTTCAAAATCTCATCCTAAGTGCCAGAATTCGAAATCAATTGAAATTCAGCTTTCAATTACCCTAAAATACCCTATTTTCAGTTCATATCGAAAACTATTCAAATGTGCCAGATTTTATCAAACATCTTTGCCAAATATCTTGTTGAATATATCTGCCAGATTAGTGAAAGCAAATTCAGTTTAAACCTCCCAGAATTCCAGATTTACAATTCAGTCCAAAATTCAATATTTGAAACTACAGTTCAGTCCAAATTTCGACCAGGCCAATTACTGTGCGCACGACCAGTACTCGCCGTGTTTTGCTTCCTTGCGCCGTGCACGCTCGCCGCCGGCCAAGCTTCGCCTGCAACTTGATCGTGCATGCTGTTGCGCACATGTCCTCGCTCCAGCCGTGTCGTGGCAGCGCCACTGCAACGTCGACGACCAGCGCCTGCTCCCGCACGCGACCAGCATCCTTTTGTCAGCAATCCACTGCCACGTTGCCTTGCCGCGCCAGTGTTGTCGCCACCGCTTGCTCCATCTTTGCAAAGTCCCGATGAACGACAATGTGGACAGTTGCAGTCCTGTCGCCGTCGCATCACCGCTCTTCGCTGTGTCTTCGCCGCTGATGCTCAGCACGCAATCCATCTCATCACAGCTGCCAATTACTTCGTTGTCTCCTCCTTGCAAGCTTCGCCTGGCCTATTTAAGCACTCCTGTGCTCAGCAGCTCCCTCCACACTTCACCAAAAACCAGCCAAGTTCCAGAATTTGCTGTTTTCGTTTTCTTCTCCGACGAGCCGTCGAGGAGGCTCACGGTGCCAGCACTCTACACATAATCTCCTGCCAAATTAACAACATCAGTGAGTTCCCCTACTCATCCTCTCTGTGTGATTTTGTCCAGAAATGATCTAGTGCAGTGTGTTCACCTCAGTTCATCATCAGATTTCTTGCTGTCTAGCCATCATCAGCCATAGATCCTATTGTAACTTTTGTTCCTGTTACTCAAGCCTACCTCCTAGACAAAGTTAGCACATCAGTTGAGCCCTTGAACAGCATTTTATGCTAAGCCCTAGTTTTTGGCATTGTCAGCTCTATGCCAGGGCTTGTCAGCCAGTGGCATTGGCCTTGTTTACCCACTTCTGGATGTGTAATTTGAAAACCACTTTGTCCACTGAATTTGTAGAGTTGTGATCTACATTTTCTTCTACTACCACAACTTGAGATAAGCACTCTAGCTTTTCTTAAAGCTATGTCCAAGCCTTGATCTGAATGTCAATCTGCTGACATTCGCTGTTTTGATTAAACCAGCCACAAAATTGTTATCCTTATTGTAATCCTGAAACCCTAAGATTATCTAATCACCATCCTTAGCCCAAATTCCTTGAAACCCTAGAATCTCGACTCAGTTCAGTTTGCAGTTCAAATTATCTCCAGTATAGTTCAATCATTCTTGTTGAGCATTTCTGCATATAAGTCATAAAACATTTTAATATTATAAGTAATCATTGTGTGTTTGTTTGTCGTCGAGCAGATCAAGAGCCCGAGTTCGAGGACTTCACTGCGGATCCGACGTCAACTGTTGTATTTTACGACGCGGAAGGCAAGTCATATCCTTGGTCATCTTGAACCTATATTTTAAATGTTGCTAAAACATAACCTTGAATATAGATAATATTGCATGAGAAAGATTGAGAATGGTTGATTTATGAATTGGCAGTACTAGACTAGTTATCTGTGAAATGTGAGATAAACAAGTTTTGAGCCATGAACGATTATATGTATTTATATATTTATATTCATGAAATAAAACCCCTAGCCGTGACCAGAAAAATGGTGTGGAATGGCAGTAGCACTGGAGGTGCTAGACTGCAAAGGATATGCAGGCACTGAAGGTGCAGGGTTGTGGATGGTCTGGTCACTGGCATATAAGGACTAGAACCTTGTGTTGTGCGTCTAGTGGCATGAACAACGTGCTAACCACAAGCCTGGTATGGGACAGGCCTGAACAAGTAATTATGTGGATCGCACATGAAACCCCTGCATGAGATGTGTAGTGATGCATGATAAACACGGAGTACGGCTCCCCAACATATCACTGAAGGTGATCAAGCACGCTGACCCAGTAATGGGAATAAGCAGAGGGGTGGAGGTTTGGATACAACCTGCCACAACTGTGGTTCGCGGAGAGCCACAGGGTCAGGGGTGAATTGTAAGTGATACATAACAAAAGTTCTTGTTATCTCCACCTTGCCACTCACACATGGTTGTGAAGAGGGGTCTAATCATTTTGATAGGATGGGCTTGAAAGTGGAATATCTTGCGGGTAAATTGGTACCTCTCTGCAGAGTTAAAAACGTATTCGAATACTCCGAGCTCCCGGGTTTATAGGAGTCTGCTGCGGTGGATTAAATCCACGGGGTGTGACACAAGTACTATTTTCTAAATAAAATGTGTTAAATCAAGATTACCCAAATGACATGTGTTGTCATGATAAGGAGTGCTGCCGTGGGCTGTCGTGTGTCGACGTGTCGCGGTAGTGCTATAATCTAGTGAACATGAATGATGATGTTACTTTATGAAAAAGTACTGCCATGAGATGAGGTATGGAAGTAAAAGATTATTTTATAAACAACCATAATTCTTGACTAGTCTAGGTTCATACCATCACTACTATATGTATCTATTCTTACCTATGACTTGCTGAGTACATAAGTACTCCATGCCACCATCTTGATCAAGGTAGGCTCCATCTATTGAGTTGAATGTTGCAAGGGTGAGCACTTATGTACTCAGCAAGTCATAGGTAAGAATAGATACATATAGTAGTGATCAAGATATTAAGGCCAGCAGGCCACACTGCTTAATATTTTGTTAGTACTCTGTTGCAATGTAATATACTCCTGTGTTTGACTCATCCTGGGAAGTCAAAGGTTTGTGAGAATGGGACTAGCTGCAGGGAGCTAGATCTCTACAGGAGTAGTCGTAGTCCCAGTTTCGAGGCGCGACACGGGACATGGCCTCCGGCGCCGTCCCGGGCGCCGCCATTTGCCCAGGGACCTGGCCTCCGGTGCCTCCCCGGGCGCCGCCTCTTGGCCCCCGGGACCTGGCCTCCGGCGCCGGTCCCGGGCGCCGCCATTTGCCCGGGGACCTGGCCTCTGGGGCCTCCCCGGGCGCCGCCATTTGGCCCCCAGGACCTGGCCTCCGGCGCCGTCCCGGGCACCGCCATTTGGCTCCCGGGACCTGGCCTCCGGCGCATGTCCCGGGCCTCATCGCCCTCCTCAAGGTAAAGTCTCGAGTTATTTATCACGTGCAGGTCAGGCGAGGAGCGCCTCGGGAAATAGCGGCCACCTGTCAAGCATCCAAGACGTTTGACCGGGAGAAGGACGTTCCTACCCCTCAATCCGACGGTGGCTTCCGGGGTAGTTTAGGCTTTTTGCTTCTTTTTGTGGCTATAAATAGCCCTTGTACCCCTCAGTTGTAACTAGGTGATTCATTGTTATTGGAATAGCTAAACTCACAGGTGTGCTCCAGAAGCCGCTCCCCCGGAGAGAGCCTCCCCAGCCGACTCCGGTCGGGAGCGCACCGACAGGACTAGGACCCCCACCGGGACCCGAACCTGTATAAATCCTCATGTCATTTCTTGTGCTTGTCCGGCGGGGGAGGACCGGTCATCCGGTCAACCCGCGCCGCGTATTCTTCGCTAGGATCGTTCTCAAAACCTGCCGGGGTATTCGCAATACCACGACATTCTTATTGCAACCTTGAGATCCTAAGAGCATCTAACACCCATCCTTAGCCAATTCCTTCAAACCCTAGACTCTCAACTCAGTTCAGCTTGCAATCTCAATTATCTCCAATATCGTTCAGTCATTCTTGTAAAGCATATCTGCATATAGATCCTAAAACATTTTAATATAATAAGTAATCATTGTGTGTATTGTTTGGTTTGTCGTCGAGCAGATCCAGAAGCTGAATTTGAGGACTTCGCTGTTAATCCGTCATCAACTGCTGTTTCTTACGACGCGGAAGGCAAGTCATATCCTTGGTCATCTCGAACCTATATTTTAAATGTTGCTATAACATAACTTTGAATATAGATAATATTGCATGAGAAAGATTGAAAGTGGTTGATTTATGAATTGGTAGTACTAGACTGGTTATTGTGAAATTTGAAATAAACAAGTTTTGAGCCATGAACTATTATATGTACTTATATACTTATATATTCATGGAATAAAACCCCTAGCCGTGACCAGAAAAATGGTATGGAAGGCGGTAGCACTGGAGGTGCTAAACTACGAAGGATAGCAGGCATTGAAGGTGCAGGGTTGTGGATGGTCTGGTCACTGGCATATAAGGACTAGAACCTTGTGTTGTGCGTCTAATGGCATGAACAACGTGCTAACCGCAAGCCTGGTATGGGACAGGCCTGAACAAGTACTTATGCGGATCGCACATGAAACCCCTGTTGGAGTTGTGTAGTGATGCACGTTTGGCACGGAGGATGGCTCCCACACATATCACTGAAGGTGATCTCGCATGCTGACCCAGTAATGGGAATAAGCAGAGGGGTGGAGGTTTGGATACAACCTGCCACAACTGTGGTTCGCGGAGAGCCACAAGGTCAGGGGTGAAATGTGAGTGATACATAACAAAAGTTCTTGTTATTTGCACCTTGCCGCTCACAATATGAAGTGAGTCAGGGGTCCAATCATTATGTTATGATAGGAAAGGCTTGAAAGTGGAATATCTTGCGGGTAAATTGGTACCTCTCTGCAGAGTTAAAAACGTATTCGAATACTCCGAGCTCCCGGGTTTTATAGGAGTCTGCTGCGGTGGATTAAATCCACGGGGTGTGGCACAAGTATTATTTTCTAAATAAAATGTGTTAAATCAAGATTACCCAAATGACATGTGTTGTCATGATAAGGAGTGCTGCCGTGGGCTGTCGTGTGTCAACGTGTCGTGGTAGTGCTATAATCTAGTGAACATGAATAGTGATGCTATATTATGAAAGGTGCTGCCATGAGATGAGGTATGAAAGAAAAAGATTATTTTACAAACATTCATAATTCTTGACTAGTCTAGGTTCATATCATCACTACTATATGTATCTACTCTTACCTATGACTTGCTGAGTACGTAAGTGCTCACCCTTGCAACCTACAAATCAGTAGATGGAGCGTTGAATAACCAAGACGAAGGCATGGAGAACTTCTTGGATCCAGAAGGAGGAGCGTCAGTTCTGTCATTGCCCTGATGTGTGTTGTTCTGCCGTCCACTTCTCTTTGTGGGTGGGTCACCTATCTTCTGCTGTGTAGATGTTATTTTGCTAAACCATGTATGCCGTGAAGGCATTGTAATCTTCTTATGTAATATCAAGGCCAGCAGGCTACACTGCTTAACTATTTTGTAAGTTACTCTGTTGCAATGTGAATATACTCCTGTGCTTGACTTATCCTGGGAAGTCAAGGGTATATGTATGCTATGCATATATGGGACTAGCTGCAGCGAGCTAGGTCTCTACAGGAGTAGTCGTAGTCCAAGTTTCGGGGCGCGACAATACAAGACAGGTTTATGAGCCTGCATATGCCTTACAAACTATCCCTTTAACGTGGCCCTTTGTGGTCTGGGGGATAGATATTGTGGGTCTTATGCCACAAGCAGTTAATGGGTACAAGTTCTTGTTCGTAGCTATTAACACATTTACAAAATGGATCAAGGCTGAACCAGTCCGTAATATCACCGCTGCTGTGGCACATAAATTCTTTCATAAGAACATCGTCACTCAATTTGGTGTTCCAAGTCGTTTCATTACCGATAACGGTTCCCAATTCGCTAGCGGTCTATTTTTGGACTATTGCGATAATATTGGAACCAAGGTGTGCTTTGCTTCTATAGCTCATCCACAGAGCAATGGTGTCGTCGAACGTGCCAACGGGCATATATTACAAGGCATCAAGAAGCGGATTTTCGATCGCCTTAAGATGCGCTTTGGGGCTTGGGTAGATGAACTCCACTCCGTTCTGTGGGTATTACATAATACCTGTAGTCGAGCCACCGGTGAGACACCTTTCCAATTGGTACATGGCGCTGAGGCTGTACTACCTATGAAAATTTGTATTGGTTCTGTCCGGACAGATCAATTCGATTAGATTGATCAAGTCGAACAACGTACTCAGGATTTAACCCTCCTCGAAGAAAAACGTGATCGAGCGCTGATAAAGTCAGCAGTATATTTGCAAGCTTTGTGGAAGTATCACAGCAAGATGGTGCGGCCGTGTAGCCTTCACGTGGGTGATATGGTTTTACGAAAAATACAAAACCAGTCTAACCACAATAAATTCTCTCCTCAATGGGAAGGCCCTTACACTGTTGTTTCAGTACCACGACTAGGATCACCTCAGTTAGCAATGGAGGATGGTAGAATCTTGTCTAATACTTGGAACATCGATCAACTACGCAAGTTTTACGTGTAAGTTCTCCAATCTTTTTTCCTGTTCAATTAGCATGGTTTAACAAAAAATTCGTGAGTACTTTTCTTCGGCTCATGTTACGTTCGTTTCTTTATTTGTCATACCTATACCGGATTCGCTGGCCGATCTCATAGTCGCATCCAGATAAGACATCCCTCAATAAGCCGTTTCTCAACGCACATGGGACTTACTGGCATGTTCCTGATCATTCGAGTGGCTACCAGTTCATAATAAGACCAGGTGTTGTATTAAGGTCAGTATCGGTATGATCGGATGATCATATCTAAGTTAAAGCATTTCTTAGATATTCATAACGCCCATATTTTTTCCTGAGATTATAATACTAGGTCTTCAGTACTTATGATCTTAGGAGGGGGCTAAGAGAATATGGTCATAACGTGAAATGAAGAAAATATCACTCTTTTCCAAAATTTAAGGCACGCATTTTCATGTTATAAATGTAATTTCTCAGGTACAATTACTAAAAGAGACATTGTTCATTACAATGAATTAAATAAGGCCTAGTTCTTTCAACAGATCTTCGACTAGAAGCTTGACTTCTTCAGAGATGGCTTCAAGTTGTTCACTCTCGATCTTTGCGTCTTCTACCACAGGCCTTAGATTCAGATTTGGGCCATGGTGAAATTGTAATCTGCAGAGAATGGTAGAGGCTATAGATCGTACATTCGACTTCATTGCCTCTTCCTACCATTTTGTATCTCCAAGAAGATTCTTGAGGAGTGATTCGGCTTGGGCCGCGACCAATGTGGCTAACTCGCTAAGGCTTGGATTGTCCTTTTGTGACTCGATCACATCTGCTTTTAGCAAAGTTGCCACCATCTTCAACTTTTCGAAGATGTTCAATTGAGTACTGCTGCAGGAGGAAATTGTTCTATTTAAGCCTTCATTCTCCATGCTGACAGTATCAATCTTCGAGTTTTGTAACTCGATGGTCGCCTGAAGGTCTTTCTTCTCTTCTGAAAGATGGCTTATTTGATCCTCTTGTGCTGTATGAACGCAGTAAACACTTACTATAAACAGTTCATATGATGAGATGATTTCTTCTGGTCAGAAGTATACTTACAGGAGAGTTGCAATTGCGATTTTTGGAGTTCACCCTCCAGAAAAGAAATCTTGGTGATTGCTACCACCTCCTGGTTTTCCCGATCAGCCAAGCTCTTGTTCAGGAAGGCGTTCTCTCTATGACAAGGCAAATAATCATTAAACCTAAACTCGAATTCAGGCAAATAAGATGCAATTTCACTTACTGTTGTAGCCAGCTGATCTCTCCTTGCGCGACCTCAATGTGCTTTGCTACAGCTATTGATTTGGTCGCCACTTGGGTTAGGTCCTAGAACACAATGGGAAATCTCTCTTAAAAACTTGAATATTCCTAAGTTTTTGAAAATCTTATAAAAGGAGTCCTACATACTTCTATATAATCGCTGAATGAGCTGCTCTCAAAATCAGCGTGAGGTTGAGCCTCAAAACTTATTTTTTCCACGACCGGAGTAGTGGATGATCTTTCCTGTTGATCCTCCTCGGTCGGGATTATGGCTTCCATCCCCTGGGTTTGGATGTCTGCTATTATTTCTTCTACAATGGCCTGGGAGGATTCCTCAGCCATTGGAGCAGGACCTGTTTCGCCCGTGACTTCAACAGCAGTTGATGTGCCAATGATTGCAGATGTTATCGGGGCAGTGAGGACAAAGTCCCTACATCTGAGTACATCGCTACTTAGAATGTCTCTTGTCAGTAATACATAACTCACAAGGGATAGTATGTTGATATTTACTCGATTTGCCTTATTATTCTGTACATTCTCCTCATGCTTTCACACATATTAGTCATTTCCTTCGGCATATATACCTAGATTATTCCAGATTAATTGCCAAATCGATCGGATTACTCGTTTTTCCAATTTTTATCGCAGGTCGACGAGGATAGGATGGATTTTCAGCTAGCGGATGCGCGTCCTCAACTTAATCTAGCCATCAGATGATTCCTGATGGAAGTGCGCGTTTTCGCGAACGTGTAGGATCTGACCGCACTGAAATCGGAGTCTCCGGGGGCCCAGAATCCCAAACCCTAGCCACGAGGCCACATTTCTAAATTTCCAAAACCTCGAGGGCTTTTCTGCAAAAGTGCCAAATTGCCCTTTTTACCTTGCCGCCGGCCATCTGAGGCATTTGAGCCCGGTTTTGTTTTCTTTTTGCTTCTTCTTCTTCCCTCAAACCTCCTCCACACCTCCCTCCACCTCTCCGCCGGCGGCCGGGCCATATGCCGGCGGTGCTCCATCCCCTTGCCGCACTTCTCCACCGCACCTCTGGCTAGATCCGCCCCTTTTAGCTTCATCGAAGCAGATCTGCAGCCCGATCCGGCGCCACCCAAGCTGCCGACACCGCCGAAGCGCCTCCCTCGGCGAGTGCGGTGCATCTCCTCGACTGCCGCCGGCGCCTCTTCTGCACCTCTCCCGTAGACCCCACAGCGCCGTCGGGATGGATCTACACCGCCGTCAGCCGCCACAACACCACTTCCCCACCGATCTGCATCTCTTCTGCACCGGCGTCAGCTCCCTTCATCCGATCCCACCATCCAGCCGTCGGATCTGGCTGCTTCGACACCAAGAGCCGCCGATTAGGCGCTGGGTCGCGCCATCCACATCGGCAGCTTCCTCTGCTCCACCACGCGCTCTCCTCCCGTTCCCTCTTCGCCGTGCTTCCACACCATCTTCTCTGTCGCCGATCTGCTGTCTTCGGCTTCTTCATCAATCTCTCCTCCAGCAACTGTTGCAGCGACCTTCATCTTCATCAATGATTCTTTGGCAACAATTCCTTTCACTCAATCCCCTTCTCTTCTCCCCCTGATTCGTTTCCTGTGATGCTTGTGTGATGCTTGTATGAGAACAGGGTTTAATTGTGAATGAGCATTTTTGACATTTGAGTAAATTCCAGTTTAGTTGTGTGTTGATTGCTCTGAGCTGTAGTCCTTGGTGATCTCTCTGTTCGTGTTTGTTCGTCTTCAATTAAGAATTCTGTTTGTGTTTCTGCTGATGTTGGACTGTGACAGTTGGTAGGAATAAGAGCTAATTGCAATTGAGTGGCAGCCTAAGCCTGATTTTAATTTATTGTCTAATTCGCTGCTTCTCTTCATGAATTGTCTGTAGTGAAAACTGAAGTCCATTGTTATGATTGGCTGTTGACTGTTTTGATCATATTTCTCGAGTTCTTATGCTACAGCCTGTGATTTTTGATCTCTGCACTGATTCACATTAAACCCACATTCCTCTTTGCGGTTTTGTTTGATTTTCTGATTTGGATTTAGTTAGACATATTTTGCTCTCATCTAGTCCTTTGGGAGAGAACGACATACTCGCCTTCTACTGCGACCTCGTCCGCTTGCGAGGCCCCGTTTTAGGTGGTATCATATGTTTACTTTATCTGAAACCCCACCCAAGGTTTTAGCGATGAGCTTTGGGGAGAAAGAAGCCCACTGGATGCCCCTGATAAAGCTTCATCAGCACTTGTCCGTGTTTTTCTTCTCTTAAACAGGATAGTGTCTTCTCCTCCCTTCACGATCACAAGATGACGAGGATGTGTAGGAAGAGGAAGATAAAAACACTGTGAAGTACTCACCACAGCAACCTTTTTGATTACTGGAGGAGGCATTATCAACCTTGGGGTTTCTCAAACCTCAAGGATTGGCATCTTTTTTGTGATCGCAGGGCCTTCGGTGGCCACAGGAACTTCAACTTCTGTGCCGACCCCCGTAACAGGGAACAAAACATTGCCAATAAGGGACGAGGTGGACCTCTCTGGAATGTTTACCTCTAGAGAATCTGTCACTTTCCTCTTGCCACGGATAAGAGGAACTTCGTCTTCCTCATCCTCGCTCCCTTCACCCAGTACGACGAAGAAGTAATTTCCACTCGTACCTAGGAATACAGGGGGGTACGGAAAATCTTACCACAGTCTTTTTTGAGGTTATAGTTTTCTTTAGTGAAGAAGCACCTCCCAGGATCTTCTTAGGTTTTTTGGGAGCAAGCTCCTTCATTTTGCGCTTCGAGGGGATCCTCTTCGCCTTCTTCATGGCTAATCCCCCTGAAGGACCAGCGTCCTCGCTTGGACGCTTTGCCCCAGCAAATTTTCCCAAAAGCTGTATTATTTAAAATGCTTTTGGTAACACAAGTCAAATGGATGATTTACAACAGAGCTTTGTCACACCCCTGTTTTTGCTAAACCCTAAAATAGCCAAAATCCACATCTGAACCCCAAACCATAATCTGCTTCAGCCATTCCCTTCTAATTGTTGTTCAGAGCATTTTTCCCTTCGGGACCATCTCCAAAATCTCACCCTAAAGCTGAGTTTCAAGCCTTGCCATTTTAAAACCCTAATTACCCTATTTTACCCTAAACCGTTTTCCCCAATTGTGTCGAAACTCTTCAGATCTTGCCCGATCTTACCAAACTTTGGCCAGATAAGTTCTAATAATCTTTTGCAACTTAGCTGCGAAATCAGATTTCAGATCGGACCCTCAGATTTCCAAATTTGCAAACAGGCCCAAGTTCTATTCAAGTTTTCTTCACAAAACAGCCCCTGGAACAAGTTTCAGAAATTACAGAACGGCCCAAACTTCTTTTCAGGTCCTTTCGACCAGCACCTGGTCGTTGCCCACGACCAGCGTGTCTTCGCCGTTGCCGCGCCGTGGATTTCGCCGTGCTTGCTCGCCGCCGGCCACCGTTTCGTGTCACCTGTGTTGTGAGCAACTGAGCCTCCCCGTGCGCACGTGCCAGCGCCGTGGCATCGCCTCGCCCAGCGGATAAACGGCCGCCCTCCCGAGCCTTGTTTTCGCGCGCGCTCCCGTTGCCGTGCCAGTTGCATGGCGTTACGTGTCATTGCCGGAGCTACATTGTCGCCTCCGCATCTGCGCCATCACTGGTGAAGTTCCAAGGCATCTGGCAAAGCTGCAGCACCGCCTGAAGCGCGATCACGTCGCCGTCGCCGTCGTTGCGCCTACGCCCGACAAGTTTCTCCCCGGCGCAAGCAACCGTTGTCGCGTTCACCCTCGCAAGCTCCGTCCCCGTGCCTATTTAAACCCCCTCAACGCTGTGAAGAAGCACAACCTCAGGACTTAGCCAAATTTCCAGTTTCTCGCCGTTTTCGCTTTCTTCTCCGGCGAGCCAGTGAGTGAGCTCACGGTGCTAGCCCTTTCCACAGCCCCTTTCTTCAATCCAGGTTCACCAATGAGTTCCCCTCGTTCCCCTCTCTGTGTCATAGCAACCAATTGCACCAGATCGATCCCCATCGCCGGTGATCGCCGGATTCCTGATTTGCCCTGTTCCCCCAATGCCGTTCAATTCAGCCCAAATTAACCCTCAATCCTGTAGAAGAAGTTGATCAGTAAGCTTAGTAGAGCAAGCCTGTAGAACCAAAATCCCCAATTGAGCTCAAATCGAAGAAATCCCAAATTGGAACCTCGGCCGTTCGCCGGACTTCGGCGCCAAGCTTCTCCGGTCGTTATCCAATGAAATTAACCTCTCCAGTAGCTTCGTTGTACCCTAGAGATCATCCCCAAGCTTGGAATTGAGCTCTTTCGCCCTGTATCAAAAATACCCAAGCTCCAGTGTCGTCTTCTCCAGCGCCGGTCGCCGGAATTCTTTCCCGGCCGATCTAGCCCCTGAAACCTTGTCCCTTAGATAGATTCCAGTACCCTGAGCAATATTGTCCACTAGCTCGACACCTGGATCTGCCTAGATTGTGAGTTATGCCTATGCCAAGATCACTGTCCAGTAGCTCAGTTCACGTCCAGGCCACCGTAGTTCATCACCGGATTTGGCCGCCCTCCGGCCACTTTCAGCCCTTGTGCCTGTTGAGTATATTGTTCCTGTTAGTATTGCCTACCTCCCAGACAAAGTGGTGCATCATTTGGAGCCCTGGATCAAAAGTTAAGCCATGCCCTAGTTTCTGGCCATGTCCAGCACTATGTCAGTGCATGTCAGCCACTGGCATTAGCCTTGTTTGACCCCTTCTGGTTGAGCAATTGAAATGCCACCTTGTCCTTTAGATTCCTGGAGTTGTGTTCTACAACTTTCTCTACTATCACTTCTCCAGAAAACCATCCCAAGACTAGTTTCCAGTTATGCCAAAGCCATGAATTGAATGTCGACCCTTCGACGTTCAATCCTTTTTAGCCGTTTCTTCGACCAGAACCCTTGTGACCTTGCCCTAACCTTTTCCCCTGCATACATGAATTATTTACTTAATGCTTTCTATAGAAACTACTTTCAGTATGCTTATGTGGTATGTGTTTGTGTGTTGTTTGATAGCCGCAGAGTCAGAAGCTGAAGGAGCGGAAGAAGTCTTTGAAGATCCGTCTGAGTTCTTAGACCCCACATTGCAAGGCAAGCCTCATTCCTTTGATCATGTCTCACCCAATATTTTCATATGAAGTATATTCACTGTTTCTTACTATGCATGCTTAGTTGAAATACAAGTTATGTTTGAATGACATGAGTAGATATTCCCTAAGGAATCATGAAACCCCTTTTGTTATTGAACCTTCGTATATATGCTTTTGTCACCCTAGGACTCATACTGAGTACTCACATTAAACGTGAAATGGTCAAATACATGAGAAGTTATGATGAAAACCGTTTTGTCAAGAAAACTGATAAAAGGGATCAGTAGTGAGGATTGGATTGTATGGAGAGGGTGCGGTGCGCACCAGGGAATGTGAATGTTCCTCACTATTGGTTCATAAGGACTAGAACCTTGTGCTGTGTCTCTATTCGAATTGTAAACGTACCAACCACTTGCCTGGTATGGGACAGGCACAACTTAGTAGCTTTTTGGTATTAGCAGTTCCCTGCATGGTTTGACGATCTGGTTTCTCGCGTGGAAACTGGAAGGCCAAGGTTCGTCCATGAGTGATGTGTGTTCAGAAAAATAATGAGAGGAAAAAGGCGTAAATGAAGGAAGGCGCCCTAGACCTGATTAAGCCGTGAGCGGCTGTAATCTTAAATGGTCGTATGTCTTGCGTGGACATAGACCAAGGCTATGTGTCCTGAGGGAACATAGACCAGAGAGGCTAGGAAGTAAGGCAGTGGGGAAGACCCACAACGGTACTTGAGACTTAACTGTCTATTTACCGGGCAGGGATACTGTTAATACTGGATTGTAAAGCGTTGTGTGATCTCGGCCTTGTCACATGTGTATAAGTCACATGAAGCTGATCCGACTTGAAAGCCGAGTGAACCAGTGGATTTAAAAAGAGGTACACCTTTGCAAAGTGTAAAAGAAGTATCAGATACTCTGTACTCCCAGGTTCAGGAGTCTTTTCGTGGTGGATGTTATCCATGGGTTATAGCACAAGTAATGTTTTGGAATGTTTCCATAATGCGGTTAACAAAGTAGTGACTCATGGGAGACCACTACATCTAATGTTTTTATTGAAAACCTGTTTAATGTTTAAAGTACTATTTTCATGACAAAAGTACTGTTTTACTGAACAAATGACTTGGAAATCTACATATCTTTATCCTTATGAAACTAAAACCCCAGAATCATATGTTTCACCCTCATGTTAGTACAATTACAATAATCCCCGGAATGAGTATTGCTGAGCACCAAGTGCTCACCCTTGCAATTTACATCTAACTGTAGAAGAGGGATTCGAAGATCCCGATTCCTTCAGTTATGAGTTCCCGGCAGAAGATGGAAGTGCCCCGGACGAGCCCACGTTCTAGAAGGATTGCGCACCAAGTCAAGTCAGATGTGGGAGGAGCCACTCCAACCCTGCTGCGGATGGAAGTCAAGCTTTTTGTCGTTGCTCTGTGTTTTATGTTGTGCGTTCGGTACTTGGATACCGAGTCTGGTTCTGACAAACTTGTTATTTTCCTAGCAACTCTACTTAGCACCATTTTCGGTGCTTTGGCTATGTAATATTGGCCATGTTGGCCTGATACTTGTTTAATGTTATTACTATGCTTGTCTGGTCTGGAGCTCTTGTGTCATCCTGCTGTGTGTAACCTACCTGGGCGGTTACCAAGGTGATCCTCAAATGGGGGTCTCACAGCGAATGGTATCAGAGCATGAAGCTTGACTGTAGGTCGTGACCCTTACTAGAATGGGCGTCCCTAAAGTGGAGAATCGCTAGATTATTTGGTAAAAATCTAATTGTGAAAAACCTAATTTGTTTAAGAAAAGCATAATGAGCATTATTTGAAAATTTTCAAAACCGTTTTCCTACTTTTAAGTGTTCCGTGTCTCATCATCGCAGATGGCCCCTGGTAAGAAGCTAATTCACGGAGACGAGTTGGGATCATGGGCATTGATGCTTTGGATGATGTTGCAATTTCTGGGAGCAAGAGACAATCAGCGACCCGTATACTACGTCCGTCGAGAAGAAGTCGATGGTAGACCTTTTGGTTTCCGTGCCTCGGTGATTGTGTACGAGATTCCAGAGATCGGGAGAGGATCAACAAGAAAAGAAGCTCGTAGAGAAGAAGAAGAAGATGCTATCCAAGACGCTGCTCGTCGTGCTGTAGGTACCATCCGCCAGCTGTACGATGACTTTCTTATAGGTTCTCCTTTCTGTTTTGTACCCTACCAAGTTCCCGGATCGGATCGTCGAACTGTTCATCCCTCCACCAACCAGAGAGACGCCATCCTGACCAAAACCAGAGATGTAGTCCAAGTCTTGGAGTCAAGCTACACTCGGTTGTTGCGTGAGCATGAAAATGCTCGGGATGACCGTCACTATCTCGAAGGAGCGCTTGCAAAGGTTCGCTCAGAACTCCAAGAGAAAGAGAAACAGATTCAGGAGTTGGCTGAACCTAGCAGAGCTCGAGAAGTCGAAGACGAAGGATGGGTGAACAAGAAGAACCGCTTGAAGATAAGACTCACAGCCCGCAAGAGTGTGGGAAGACCTAGGGATTACCTGGGTTATTTCACGCCTGCTTCGCGTGGCATTGTGATCAACACCCCTGCACCAGAATATCCTACTCTCGCGAAAGGGAAGGAAGTTCCTGAGGGCAAAGGAAAAGAGATCGCTACATGCAACACCAACGATTCATCTGAGGAAGAAGAGGACAATGATATGCAATGGGACCCTATGGATGCTGACGAAGATCAAGAAGAGGAAGACCCTGAAGAAGTGGAACCTTGCAGTTCTTCCAAGACCGACAGGAAATCCTAGCTTTCTCTCCAGCTTGACCCTTCTGCTCTAGCCCTTGTAACCGTTAGTCTTTAGCTCTTGTTGTAGTAGCTGCTTTGTTTGTATTGTTTGTTGGTAACTCTAAAGCTGTAAAGGTGAAAACCTTGTATCTTTTGAAAACCTTTGAAAATGGCAATCGCATGTTCCAATCCAATCTCTTGGGTTGATCTTTCATTTCAGCCTGTGTTCAATCTCTGCTCTCTTGAATTAGTAGTCTTTTCTCAATTATCTTGTCAGAACAGAATGGTGAACACCAGAGGTAGAATCCAAGGCTCATAAGAAGTCCCAAGGAACACATCAACAAGAAGGACTAGAGATGACTCAGATCAGCCAAATTCATCGACCTCAGTACCGCAAGGAGGAAATCTGACGGAAATATTAATATGGATGGAGCAAAACAGACAGAGATCTGCAGAGGTACAGAGTCAAATTCTGGAACAGCTGATGCAAAACTCCGCAACACGCCGCGAGGAAGGCTCGAACATTGGAGCAAGACTGACAGACTTTCAAAAGACCCGTCCTCCAACTTTCTCCTGCACTGAAGACCCAATTGTGGCAGACGATTGGTTAAGAGAAATTGAAAGAAAATTGGATACTGTCAGGTGTAATGACGAAGAGAAGCTGCTGTATGGACCCCATCAGCTCACAGGATCGGCTGCAGCATGGTGGGAGAATTACAAGACGGTACACCCTAATCAGAATTCAATTACCTGGAATGAATTCAAGGAACAGTTCCGTAAGTACCATGTCCCCAAAGGAGCTATCCAAGCCAAACGCAGAGAATTCTTGAATCTAAGGCAAGGAGGAAGGACGGTGAAGCAGTATTTACACGAATTCATCAAATTGGCCAGATATGCACCAGAAGACATCATGACAGAAGAGCGGAAGATCGACAGATTCTGTGAAGGCCTACAAAACTCATATCAGTATCACCTATCAACGCACGAGTTCACGGACTTCCAAGTCCTTGTGAATCGAGTACTCAAAATGGAGGAGAAAAGAGGCGTAGTAGAAGAGGACCGCAAGAGGAAAAGTGTAGCATATCAATTTCAAGGAAATTCTAGCCGAGGAAGACCAGCGCCATATGCCAGAGCCGCTTTCAGACCACCCGCACCACCAAGACCCCAGAGGACTTCATCACCAACAACTCTAACATGTCCCGGATGCAAAGGGAGTCACCTCTATAGAGATTGTACACTGAAGAATGCAGAATGTTTCCACTGTGGCAGAAGAGGACACCACAGAGAGACTTGTCCACTTCGGCATTTACCTCCCAATGTTGCTAAAGCTCAGGCAGCCAAATCTCCCGCACCTGCACGAACTATCGCCAGAGGAGCACCACAAGCCAGAGGAGGAAGGTTCCAAATCAGCAGAGGAAGAGGAACACCAACCACCGGAGGAAGACTCAACTTCGTGACTGCTACAGAAGCAGGAGAGGCAACTGACGTCGTGATCGGTAGACTCTTGATCTCCTCTCAGATTTCAGTCGTTTTATTTGATCCGGGTGCAACTCATTCATTCATGTCAAAAGATTTCTTGTTGAGTAATAATTTGC
Source organism: Pharus latifolius (assembly GCA_019359835.1). NCBI lineage: Eukaryota > Viridiplantae > Streptophyta > Magnoliopsida > Poales > Poaceae > Pharus > Pharus latifolius. The sequence goes on from CM033325.1 coordinate 43,147,803, forward strand.
CTGTGGTTGCTTTAGAACATCCTATCATCATTCAGTCACCTGGTGCTAGGATGATCGTTAATTCTATCTGTAGAAATGTTGCCTTCTGTATCGGCAATCTAGAATTCTTGGCAGACATGCTAGTTCTAAACCTTCAAGGATTGGATGTCATTCTCGGAATGGATTGGCTGGCCAAGCATAAGGGATTGATGGATTGTGAGAAGAAAACAATCACCCTGACAAATGCCAGTGGAAAGCAAATTACATTCCATGCAAACATAACTCCAATCTGCGACCACCTGCAGAGATTGAACTGCGTTGAAGAAGTGAAGCTTGAAGAGGTACCGATTGTCAACGAGTACCCGGAAGTCTTTCCAGAAGAACTTCCCGGATTGCCACCAGATAGAGATATAGAGTTCACTATTGAACTAAAACCCGGATCTGCACCGTATGCTAGAAAGTTGTTTCGGATGACAGGCCATGAGCAAGAGGAATTGAAGAAGCAGATAACTGAATTGGAAGAAAAAGGATTCATCAGATCAAGCTCATCGCCATGGGGAGCCCCAGTGCTCTTTGTTAAGAAGAAGGATGGTAGCATGTGACTTTGCATAGACTACCGCAAGCTAAACGACATGACCATTAAGAACAAATACCCCTTACCAAGGATAGATGACCTTTTTGACCAGCTCAGAGAAGCAAAAGTGTTCTCAAGAATAGACCTGAGATCGGGATACCACCAGTTAAGGATCCGAGAGCAGGACATTCCTAAAACTGCCTTCGTGACCAGATATGGGTTGCATGAGTTTACCGTGATGCCCTTTGGATTAACTAATGCACCCGCGGTATTCATGAATCTAATGAATAAGATTCTTATGGAATTCCTGGATAAGTACATCATTGTATTTGTGGATGATATCCTTGTCTATTCTAAGACAGAGGAGGAGCACGCACATCACCTAAGGATAGTGCTACAGAAACTGGCAGACCACCAGCTATATGCCAAGTTTAGCAAATGTGCTTTTTGGCTGAAGAAGATCTCTTTCCTAGGACACATAATCTCAGGAGAAGGAATATTTATGGACCCGTTGAAGATACAAGCTGTTACTGAGTGGAAACAACCTGAAACTGCAACAGAAGTTAGAAGTTTCTTGGGATTAGCGGGATATTATCGAAGATTCGTAGAAGGATTCTCGAAAATCACCAAACCGCTGACCCAGCTACTGAAGAAGAATGCCCTTTTTAATTGGACCGAAGAGTGCAAAAGAAGTTTTGAGGAACTGAAGAAAAGACTGACAACTGCACTAATCCTGATACTGCCGGATGTCAAAAAGGATTTTCAAGTCTTCTGTGACGCCTCCAAACAAGGATTAGGATGTGTATTGATGCAAGAAAGGAAAGTGATAGCTTATGCATCAAGACAACTACGACCTCATGAGGAGAATTATCCAACACATGATTTGGAGTTAGCTGCGGTTGTGCATGCACTGAAGATATGGAGACACTACTTACTAGGCAGTAAGTGCGAAATTTATACGGACCATAAGAGCCTGAAGTATATCTTCACGCAACAGGAATTGAATATGAGGCAGAGAAGATGGCTAGAACTGATCAAAGATTATGATCTAGAGATCCACTATCACCCAGGAAAAACCAATGTAGTAGCTGATGCTTTGAGCAGGAAGTCCCGTTACAACCAGATGACACAGCTAGAAGTACCGACACAACTGATCAAGGACTTCGAAAGGTTGCAATTGGAATTAGTGGACCAAGGAACCATCGCTACTCTAAAGATGGAATGTGAGTTGAAGGATAAGATCCGACAAGTTCAAACGATTGACCCAGACCTTCAAGAGATGAAGGAGGACATGAAGAGCAAAGACACAACCAACCTTCGAGAAGATGAACAGGGAATTCTATGGTACGATGACCGTATCTGCATTCCAAATGACAATGAGATCAAAGGCCTGATCATGCAAGAGGCTCATCAAACCCCATATTCCATACACCCAGGCAGCACTAAAATGTACAAGGACTTGAAGAAAAATTTTTGGTGGAAAGGAATGAAGAGAGAGATTGCCAAGTTTGTCGCAACTTGTGACACATGCCAAAGAGTGAAAGCAGAACATCAAAAGCCTGCGGGACCGCTACAACCTCTACAAATCCCAGAGTGGAAGTGGGATGAAATCGGAATGGATTTTATTGTGGGACTACCAAGGACGAGAAAAGGATTCGATTCTATATGGGTCATAGTAGATAGATTAACAAAGGTAGCACATTTTCTTCCAGTAAAGACCCTATATACAGCTAAGGACTTAGCAGAGCTGTATCTCAACAGAATAGTCGTCCTGCACGGAGTGCCGAAGGCTATCGTTTCCGATAGAGGAGCCCAGTTCGTTTCAAGATTTTGGCAAGAGTTGCAGAAAGCCCTGGGCACAAAGTTAAAATTCAGTACCGCTTACCACCCTCAAACTGGAGGTCAGACTGAAAGAGTAAACCAAATTTTGGAAGATATGTTGAGGGCTTGTGTTTTGGACTATGGAGACTCTTGGGAGTTATTTCTACCTTACGCAGAATTCACATACAACAACAGTTCCCAAGCAAGCCTACAGATGGCACCATATGAAGCCCTATATGGAAGAAGATGCCGCACGCCTCTGTATTGGACAGAAATTGGTCAAAAGCAACATCTAGGACCCCAACTGGTAGAAGAAGCCACAGCCCACGTCAGGATCATACAAGAAAAACTGAAAACAGCTCAGTCTAGACAGAAAAGCTATGCAGATAACCGTAGAAGAGAGCTATCTTTTGAAGAGGGCGATTATGTGTATCTCAAGGTTATGCCATACAAAGGAGTTCGAAGATTCCAGATGAAGGGAAAGTTAAAACCTAGATATGTGGGACCATATCGAATTCTGGAAAAGCGAGGTGAAATGGCATACAAGTTGGAATTACCACTAGAACTAACTGGAATTCATGACGTATTTCATGTATCCCAGCTGAAGAAGTGCTTGAGAAAACCAACAGAACAGATATCTCCTGCAGAGATTGAGATTCAACCAGACTTATCTTGTCAAGAATGCCCTGTCAGAATTCTGGAAACCAGAGAGAAAGTGCTGAAGTCAAGAACCCTCCGATTTTGCAGAGTCCAATGGAACAATCACTCAGAGGAGGAGTCAACTTGGGAAAAAGAAGAAGATCTCCGACGAGAGTTTCCCTTCCTATTCTCTGACCTGCCCTAATCTCGAGGACGAGATTGTTTCTAAGGTGGGTAGATTTGTCACACCCCTGTTTTTGCTAAACCCTAAAATAGCCAAAATCCACATCTGGACCCCAAACCCTAATCTGCTTCAGCCATTCCCTTCTAATTGTTGTTCAGAGCATTTTTCCCTTCGGGACCATCTCCAAAATCTCACCCTAAAGCTGAGTTTCAAGCCTTGCCATTTTAAAACCCTAATTACCCTATTTTACCCTAAACCGTTTTCCCCAATTGTGTCGAAACTCTTCAGATCTTGCCCGATCTTACCAAACTTTGGCCAGATAAGTTCTAATAATCTTTTGCAACTTATCTGCGAAATCAGATTTCAGATCGGACCCTCAGATTTCCAAATTTGCAAACAGGCCCAAGTTCTATTCAAGTTTTCTTCACAGAACAGCCCCTGGAACAAGTTTCAGAAATTACAGAACGGCCCAAACTTCTTTTCAGGTCCTTTCGACCAGCACCTGGTCGTTGCCCACGACCAGCGTGTCTTCGCCGTTGCCGCGCCGTGGATTTCGCCGTGCTTGCTCGCCGCCGGCCACCGTTTCGTGTCACCTGCGTTGTGAGCAACTGAGCCTCCCCGTGCGCACGTGCCAGCGCCGTGGCATCGCCTCGCCCAGCGGATAAACGGCCGCGCTCCCGAGCCTTGTTTTCGCGCGCGCTCCCGTTGCCGTGGCAGTTGCATGGCGTTACGTGTCATTGCCGGAGCTACATTGTCGCCTCCGCATCTGCGCCATCACTGGTGAAGTTCCAAGGCATCTGGCAAAGCTGCAGCACCGCCTGAAGCGCGATCACGTCGCCGTCGCCGTCGTTGCGCCTGCGCCCGACAAGTTTCTCCCCGGCGCAAGCAACCGTTGTCGCGTTCACCCTCGCAAGCTCCGTCCCCGTGCCTATTTAAACCCCCTCAACGCTGTGAAGAAGCACAACCTCAGGACTTAGCCAAATTTCCAGTTTCTCGCCGTTTTCGCTTTCTTCTCCGGCGAGCCAGTGAGTGAGCTCACGGTGCTAGCCCTTTCCACAGCCCCTTTCTTCAATCCAGGTTCACCAATGAGTTCCCCTCGTTCCCCTCTCTGTGTCATAGCAACCAATTGCACCAGATCGATCCCCATCGCCGGTGATCGCCGGATTCCTGATTTGCCCTGTTCCCCCAATGCCGTTCAATTCAGCCCAAATTAACCCTCAATCCTGTAGAAGAAGTTGATCAGTAAGCTTAGTAGAGCAAGCCTGTAGAACCAAAATCCCCAATTGAGCTCAAATCGAAGAAATCCCAAATTGGAACCTCGGCCGTTCGCCGGACTTCGGCGCCAAGCTTCTCCGGTCGTTATCCAATGAAATTAACCTCTCCAGTAGCTTCGTTGTACCCTAGAGATCATCCCCAAGCTTGGAATTGAGCTCTTTCGCCCTGTATCAAAAATACCCAAGCTCCAGTGTCGTCTTCTCCAGCGCCGGTCGCCGGAATTCTTTCCCGGCCGATCTAGCCCCTGAAACCTTGTCCCTTAGATAGATTCCAGTACCCTGAGCAATATTGTCCACTAGCTCGACACCTGGATCTGCCTAGATTGTGAGTTATGCCTATGCCAAGATCACTGTCCAGTAGCTCAGTTCATGTCCAGGCCACCGTAGTTCATCACCGGATTTGGCCGCCCTCCGGCCACTTTCAGCCCTTGTGCCTGTTGAGTATATTGTTCCTGTTAGTATTGCCTACCTCCCAGACAAAGTGGTGCATCATTTGGAGCCCTGGATCAAAAGTTAAGCCATGCCCTAGTTTCTGGCCATGTCCAGCACTATGTCAGTGCATGTCAGCCACTGGCATTAGCCTTGTTTGACCCCTTCTGGTTGAGCAATTGAAATGCCACCTTGTCCTTTAGATTCCTGGAGTTGTGTTCTACAACTTTCTCTACTATCACTTCTCCAGAAAACCATCCCAAGACTAGTTTCCGGTTATGCCAAAGCCATGAATTGAATGTCGACCCTTCGACGTTCAATCCTTTTTAGCCGTTTCTTCGACCAGAACCCTTGTGACCTTGCCCTAACCTTTTCCCCTGCATACATGACTTATTTACTTAATGCTTTCTATAGAAACTACTTTCAGTATGCTTATGTGGTATGTGTTTGTGTGTTGTTTGATTGCCGCAGAGTCAGAAGCTGAAGGAGCGGAAGAAGTCTTTGAAGATCCGTCTGAGTTCTTAGACCCCACATTGCAAGGCAAGCCTCATTCCTTTGATCATGTCTCACCCAATATTTTCATATGAAGTATATTCACTGTTTCTTACTATGCATGCTTAGTTGAAATACAAGTTATGTTTGAATGACATGAGTAGATATTCCCTAAGGAATCATGAAACCCCTTTTGTTATTGAACCTTCGTATATATGCTTTTGTCACCCTAGGACTCATATACTGAGTACTCACATTAAACGTGAAATGGTCAAATACATGAGAAGTTATGATGAAAACCGTTTTGTCAAGAAAACTGATAAAAGGGATCAGTAGTGAGGATTGGATTGTATGGAGAGGGTGCGGTGCGCACCAGGGAATGTGAATGTTCCTCACTATTGGTTCATAAGGACTAGAACCTTGTGCTGTGTCTCTATTCGAATTGTAAACGTACCAACCACTTGCCTGGTATGGGACAGGCACAACTTAGTAGCTTTTTGGTATTAGCAGTTCCCTGCATGGTTTGACGATCTGGTTTCTCGCGTGGAAACTGGAAGGCCAAGGTTCGTCCATGAGTGATGTGTGTTCAGAAAAATAATGAGAGGAAAAAGGCGTAAATGAAGGAAGGCGCCCTAGACCTGATTAAGCCGTGAGCGGCTGTAATCTTAAATGGTCGTATGTCTTGCGTGGACATAGACCAAGGCTATGTGTCCTGAGGGAACATAGACCAGAGAGGCTAGGAAGTAAGGCAGTGGGGAAGACCCACAACGGTACTTGAGACTTAACTGTCTATTTACCGGGCAGGGATACTGTTAATACTGGATTGTAAAGCGTTGTGTGATCTCGGCCTTGTCACATGTGTATAAGTCACATGAAGCTGATCCGACTTGAAAGCCGAGTGAACCAGTGGATTTAAAAAGAGGTACACCTTTGCAAAGTGTAAAAGAAGTATCAGATACTCTGTACTCCCAGGTTCAGGAGTCTTTTCGTGGTGGATGTTATCCATGGGTTATAGCACAAGTAATGTTTTGGAATGTTTCCATAATGCGGTTAACAAAGTAGTGACTCATGGGAGACCACTACATCTAATGTTTTTATTGAAAACCTGTTTAATGTTTAAAGTACTATTTTCATGACAAAAGTACTGTTTTACTGAACAAATGACTTGGAAATCTACATATCTTTATCCTTATGAAACTAAAACCCCAGAATCATATGTTTCACCCTCATGTTAGTACAATTACAATAATCCCCGGAATGAGTATTGCTGAGCACCAAGTGCTCACCCTTGCAATTTACATCTAACTGTAGAAGAGGGATTCGAAGATCCCGATTCCTTCAGTTATGAGTTCCCGGCAGAAGATGGAAGTGCCCCGGACGAGCCCACGTTCTAGAAGGATTGCGCACCAAGTCAAGTCAGATGTGGGAGGAGCCACTCCAACCCTGCTGCGGATGGAAGTCAAGCTTTTTGTCGTTGCTCTGTGTTTTATGTTGTGCGTTCGGTACTTGGATACCGAGTCTGGTTCTGACAAACTTGTTATTTTCCTAGCAACTCTACTTAGCACCATTTTCGGTGCTTTGGCTATGTAATATTGGCCATGTTGGCCTGATACTTGTTTAATGTTATTACTATGCTTGTCTGGTCTGGAGCTCTTGTGTCATCCTGCTGTGTGTAACCTACCTGGGCGGTTACCAAGGTGATCCTCAAATGGGGGTCTCACAGCGAATGGTATCAGAGCATGAAGCTTGACTGTAGGTCGTGACCCTTACTAGAATGGGCGTCCCTAAAGTGGAGAATCGCTAGATTATTTGGTAAAAATCTAATTGTGAAAAACCTAATTTGTTTAAGAAAAGCATAATGAGCATTATTTGAAAATTTTCAAAACCGTTTTCCTACTTTTAAGTGTTCCGTGTCTCATCATCGCAGATGGCCCCTGGTAAGAAGCTAATTCACGGAGACGAGTTGGGATCATGGGCATTGATGCTTTGGATGATGTTGCAATTTCTGGGAGCAAGAGACAATCAGCGACCCGTATACTACGTCCGTCGAGAAGAAGTCGATGGTAGACCTTTTGGTTTCCGTGCCTCGGTGATTGTGTACGAGATTCCAGAGATCGGGAGAGGATCAACAAGAAAAGAAGCTCGTAGAGAAGAAGAAGAAGATGCTATCCAAGACGCTGCTCGTCGTGCTGTAGGTACCATCCGCCAGCTGTACGATGACTTTCTTATAGGTTCTCCTTTCTGTTTTGTACCCTACCAAGTTCCCGGATCGGATCGTCGAACTGTTCATCCCTCCACCAACCAGAGAGACGCCATCCTGACCAAAACCAGAGATGTAGTCCAAGTCTTGGAGTCAAGCTACACTCGGTTGTTGCGTGAGCATGAAAATGCTCGGGATGACCGTCACTATCTCGAAGGAGCGCTTGCAAAGGTTCGCTCAGAACTCCAAGAGAAAGAGAAACAGATTCAGGAGTTGGCTGAACCTAGCAGAGCTCGAGAAGTCGAAGACGAAGGATGGGTGAACAAGAAGAACCGCTTGAAGATAAGACTCACAGCCCGCAAGAGTGTGGGAAGACCTAGGGATTACCTGGGTTATTTCACGCCTGCTTCGCGTGGCATTGTGATCAACACCCCTGCACCAGAATATCCTACTCTCGCGAAAGGGAAGGAAGTTCCTGAGGGCAAAGGAAAAGAGATCGCTACATGCAACACCAACGATTCATCTGAGGAAGAAGAGGACAATGATATGCAATGGGACCCTATGGATGCTGACGAAGATCAAGAAGAGGAAGACCCTGAAGAAGTGGAACCTTGCAGTTCTTCCAAGACCGACAGGAAATCCTAGCTTTCTCTCCAGCTTGACCCTTCTGCTCTAGCCCTTGTAACCGTTAGTCTTTAGCTCTTGTTGTAGTAGCTGCTTTGTTTGTATTGTTTGTTGGTAACTCTAAAGCTGTAAAGGTGAAAACCTTGTATCTTTTGAAAACCTTTGAAAATGGCAATCGCATGTTCCAATCCAATCTCTTGGGTTGATCTTTCATTTCAGCCTGTGTTCAATCTCTGCTCTCTTGAATTAGTAGTCTTTTCTCAATTATCTTGTCAGAACAGAATGGTGAACACCAGAGGTAGAATCCAAGGCTCATAAGAAGTCCCAAGGAACACATCAACAAGAAGGACTAGAGATGACTCAGATCAGCCAAATTCATCGACCTCAGTACCGCAAGGAGGAAATCTGACGGAAATATTAATATGGATGGAGCAAAACAGACAGAGATCTGCAGAGGTACAGAGTCAAATTCTGGAACAGCTGATGCAAAACTCCGCAACACGCCGCGAGGAAGGCTCGAACATTGGAGCAAGACTGACAGACTTTCAAAAGACCCGTCCTCCAACTTTCTCCTGCACTGAAGACCCAATTGTGGCAGACGATTGGTTAAGAGAAATTGAAAGAAAATTGGATACTGTCAGGTGTAATGACGAAGAGAAGCTGCTGTATGGACCCCATCAGCTCACAGGATCGGCTGCAGCATGGTGGGAGAATTACAAGACGGTACACCCTAATCAGAATTCAATTACCTGGAATGAATTCAAGGAACAGTTCCGTAAGTACCATGTCCCCAAAGGAGCTATCCAAGCCAAACGCAGAGAATTCTTGAATCTAAGGCAAGGAGGAAGGACGGTGAAGCAGCATTTACACGAATTCATCAAATTGGCCAGATATGCACCAGAAGACATCATGACAGAAGAGCGGAAGATCAACAGATTCTGTGAAGGCCTACAAAACTCATATCAGTATCACCTATCAACGCACGAGTTCACGGACTTCCAAGTCCTTGTGAATCGAGTACTCAAAATGGAGGAGAAAAGAGGCGTAGTAGAAGAGGACCGCAAGAGGAAAAGTGTAGCATATCAATTTCAAGGAAATTCTAGCCGAGGAAGACCAGCGCCATATGCCAGAGCCGCTTTCAGACCACCCGCACCACCAAGACCCCAGAGGACTTCATCACCAACAACTCTAACATGTCCCAGATGCAAAGGGAGTCACCTCTATAGAGATTGTACACTGAAGAATGCAGAATGTTTCCACTGTGGCAGAAGAGGACACCACAGAGAGACTTGTCCACTTCGGCATTTACCTCCCAATGTTGCTAAAGCTCAGGCAGCCAAATCTCCCGCACCTGCACGAACTATCGCCAGAGGAGCACCACAAGCCAGAGGAGGAAGGTTCCAAATCAGCAGAGGAAGAGGAACACCAACCACCGGAGGAAGACTCAACTTCGTGACTGCTACAGAAGCAGGAGAGGCAACTGACGTCGTGATCGGTAGACTCTTGATCTCCTCTCAGATTTCAGTCGTTTTATTTGATCCCGGTGCAACTCATTCATTCATGTCAAAAGATTGCTTGTTGAGTAATAATTTGCCTGTGGTTGCTTTAGAACATCCTATCATCATTCAGTCACCTGGTGCTAGGATGATCGTTAATTCTATCTGTAGAAATGTTGCCTTCTGTATCGGCAATCTAGAATTCCTGGCAGACATGCTAGTTCTAAACCTTCAAGGATTGGATGTCATTCTCGGAATGGATTGGCTGGCCAAGCATAAGGGATTGATGGATTGTGAGAAGAAAACAATCACCCTGACAAATGCCAGTGGAAAGCAAATTACATTCCATGCAAACATAACTCCAATCTGCGACCACCTGCAGAGATTGAACTGCGTTGAAGAAGTGAAGCTTGAAGAGGTACCGATTGTCAACGAGTACCCGGAAGTCTTTCCAGAAGAACTTCCCGGATTGCCACCAGATAGAGATATAGAGTTCACTATTGAACTAAAACCCGGATCTGCACCGTATGCTAGAAAGTTGTTTCGGATGACAGGCCATGAGCAAGAGGAATTGAAGAAGCAGATAACTGAATTGGAAGAAAAAGGATTCATCAGATCAAGCTCATCGCCATGGGGAGCCCCAGTGCTCTTTGTTAAGAAGAAGGATGGTAGCATGCGACTTTGCATAGACTACCGCAAGCTAAACGACATGACCATTAAGAACAAATACCCCTTACCAAGGATAGATGACCTTTTTGACCAGCTCAGAGAAGCAAAAGTGTTCTCAAGAATAGACCTGAGATCGGGATACCACCAGTTAAGGATCCGAGAGCAGGACATTCCTAAAACTGCCTTCGTGACCAGATATGGGTTGCATGAGTTTACCGTGATGCCCTTTGGATTAACTAATGCACCCGCGGTATTCATGAATCTAATGAATAAGATTCTTATGGAATTCCTGGATAAGTACATCATTGTATTTGTGGATGATATCCTTGTCTATTCTAAGACAGAGGAGGAGCACGCACATCACCTAAGGATAGTGCTACAGAAACTGGCAGACCACCAGCTATATGCCAAGTTTAGCAAATGTGCTTTTTGGCTGAAGAAGATCTCTTTCCTAGGACACATAATCTCAGGAGAAGGAATATTTATGGACCCGTTGAAGATACAAGCTGTTACTGAGTGGAAACAACCTGAAACCGCAACAGAAGTTAGAAGTTTCTTGGGATTAGCGGGATATTATCGAAGATTCGTAGAAGGATTCTCGAAAATCACCAAACCGCTGACCCAGCTACTGAAGAAGAATGCCCTTTTTAATTGGACCGAAGAGTGCAAAAGAAGTTTTGAGGAACTGAAGAAAAGACTGACAACTGCACTAATCCTGATACTGCCGGATGTCAAAAAGGATTTTCAAGTCTTCTGTGACGCCTCCAAACAAGGATTAGGATGTGTATTGATGCAAGAAAGGAAAGTGATAGCTTATGCATCAAGACAACTACGACCTCATGAGGAGAATTATCCAACACATGATTTGGAGTTAGCTGCGGTTGTGCATGCACTGAAGATATGGAGACACTACTTACTAGGCAGTAAGTGCGAAATTTATACGGACCATAAGAGCCTGAAGTATATCTTCACGCAACAGGAATTGAATATGAGGCAGAGAAGATGGCTAGAACTGATCAAAGATTATGATCTAGAGATCCACTATCACCCAGGAAAAGCCAATGTAGTAGCTGATGCTTTGAGCAGGAAGTCCCGTTACAACCAGATGACACAGCTAGAAGTACCGACACAACTGATCAAGGACTTCGAAAGGTTGCAATTGGAATTAGTGGACCAAGGAACCATCGCTACTCTAAAGATGGAATGTGAGTTGAAGGATAAGATCCGACAAGTTCAAACGATTGACCCAGACCTTCAAGAGATGAAGGAGGACATGAAGAGCAAAGACACAACCAACCTTCGAGAAGATGAACAGGGAATTCTATGGTACGATGACCGTATCTGCATTCCAAATGACAATGAGATCAAAGGCCTGATCATGCAAGAGGCTCATCAAACCCCATATTCCATACACCCAGGCAGCACTAAAATGTACAAGGACTTGAAGAAAAATTTTTGGTGGAAAGGAATGAAGAGAGAGATTGCCAAGTTTGTCGCAACTTGTGACACATGCCAAAGAGTGAAAGCAGAACATCAAAAGCCTGCGGGACCGCTACAACCTCTACAAATCCCAGAGTGGAAGTGGGATGAAATCGGAATGGATTTTATTGTGGGACTACCAAGGACGAGAAAAGGATTCGATTCTATATGGGTCATAGTAGATAGATTAACAAAGGTAGCACATTTTCTTCCAGTAAAGACCCTATATACAGCTAAGGACTTAGCAGAGCTGTATCTCAACAGAATAGTCGTCCTGCACGGAGTGCCGAAGGCTATCGTTTCCGATAGAGGAGCCCAGTTCGTTTCAAGATTTTGGCAAGAGTTGCAGAAAGCCCTGGGCACAAAGTTAAAATTCAGTACCGCTTACCACCCTCAAACTGGAGGTCAGACTGAAAGAGTAAACCAAATTTTGGAAGATATGTTGAGGGCTTGTGTTTTGGACTATGGAGACTCTTGGGAGTTATTTCTACCTTACGCAGAATTCACATACAACAACAGTTTCCAAGCAAGCCTACAGATGGCACCATATGAAGCCCTATATGGAAGAAGATGCCGCACGCCTCTGTATTGGACAGAAATTGGTCAAAAGCAACATCTAGGACCCCAACTGGTAGAAGAAGCCACAGCCCACGTCAGGATCATACAAGAAAAACTGAAAACAGCTCAGTCTAGACAGAAAAGCTATGCAGATAACCGTAGAAGAGAGCTATCTTTTGAAGAGGGCGATTATGTGTATCTCAAGGTTATGCCATACAAAGGAGTTCGAAGATTCCAGATGAAGGGAAAGTTAAAACCTAGATATGTGGGACCATATCGAATTCTGGAAAAGCGAGGTGAAATGGCATACAAGTTGGAATTACCACTAGAACTAACTGGAATTCATGACGTATTTCATGTATCTCAGCTGAAGAAGTGCTTGAGAAAACCAACAGAACAGATATCTCCTGCAGAGATTGAGATTCAACCAGACTTATCTTGTCAAGAATGCCCTGTCAGAATTCTGGAAACCAGAGAGAAAGTGCTGAAGTCAAGAACCCTCCGATTTTGCAGAGTCCAATGGAACAATCACTCAGAGGAGGAGTCAACTTGGGAAAAAGAAGAAGATCTCCGACGAGAGTTTCCCTTCCTATTCTCTGACCTGCCCTAATCTCGAGAACGAGATTGTTTCTAAGGTGGGTAGATTTGTCACACCCCTGTTTTTGCTAAACCCTAAAATAGCCAAAATCCACATCTGGACCCCAAACCCTAATCTACTTCAGCCATTCCCTTCTAATTGTTGTTCAGAGCATTTTTCCCTTCGGGACCATCTCCAAAATCTCACCCTAAAGCTGAGTTTCAAGCCTTGCCATTTTAAAACCCTAATTACCCTATTTTACCCTAAACCGTTTTCCCCAATTGTGTCGAAACTCTTCAGATCTTGCCCGATCTTACCAAACTTTGGCCAGATAAGTTCTAATAATCTTTTGCAACTTATCTGCGAAATCAGATTTCAGATCGGACCCTCAGATTTCCAAATTTGCAAACAGGCCCAAGTTCTATTCAAGTTTTCTTCACAGAACAGCCCCTGGAACAAGTTTCAGAAATTACAGAACGGCCCAAACTTCTTTTCAGGTCCTTTCGACCAGCACCTGGTCGTTGCCCACGACCAGCGTGTCTTCGCCGTTGCCGCGCCGTGGATTTCGCCGTGCTTGCTCGCCGCCGGCCACCGTTTCGTGTCACCTGCGTTGTGAGCAACTGAGCCTCCCCGTGCGCACGTGCCAGCGCCGTGGCATCGCCTCGCCCAGCGGATAAACGGCCGCGCTCCCGAGCCTTGTTTTCGCGCGCGCTCCCGTTGCCGTGGCAGTTGCATGGCGTTACGTGTCATTGCCGGAGCTACATTGTCGCCTCCGCATCTGCGCCATCACTGGTGAAGTTCCAAGGCATCTGGCAAAGCTGCAGCACCGCCTGAAGCGCGATCACGTCGCCGTCGCCGTCGTTGCGCCTGCGCCCGACAAGTTTCTCCCCGGCGCAAGCAACCGTTGTCGCGTTCACCCTCGCAAGCTCCGTCCCCGTGCCTATTTAAACCCCCTCAACGCTGTGAAGAAGCACAACCTCAGGACTTAGCCAAATTTCCAGTTTCTCGCCGTTTTCGCTTTCTTCTCCGGCGAGCCAGTGAGTGAGCTCACGGTGCTAGCCCTTTCCACAGCCCCTTTCTTCAATCCAGGTTCACCAATGAGTTCCCCTCGTTCCCCTCTCTGTGTCATAGCAACCAATTGCACCAGATCGATCCCCATCGCCGGTGATCGCCGGATTCCTGATTTGCCCTGTTCCCCCAATGCCGTTCAATTCAGCCCAAATTAACCCTCAATCCTGTAGAAGAAGTTGATCAGTAAGCTTAGTAGAGCAAGCCTGTAGAACCAAAATCCCCAATTGAGCTCAAATCGAAGAAATCCCAAATTGGAACCTCGGCCGTTCGCCGGACTTCGGCGCCAAGCTTCTCCGGTCGTTATCCAATGAAATTAACCTCTCCAGTAGCTTCGTTGTACCCTAGAGATCATCCCCAAGCTTGGAATTGAGCTCTTTCGCCCTGTATCAAAAATACCCAAGCTCCAGTGTCGTCTTCTCCAGCGCCGGTCGCCGGAATTCTTTCCCGGCCGATCTAGCCCCTGAAACCTTGTCCCTTAGATAGATTCCAGTACCCTGAGCAATATTGTCCACTAGCTCGACACCTGGATCTGCCTAGATTGTGAGTTATGCCTATGCCAAGATCACTGTCCAGTAGCTCAGTTCATGTCCAGGCCACCGTAGTTCATCACCGGATTTGGCCGCCCTCCGGCCACTTTCAGCCCTTGTGCCTGTTGAGTATATTGTTCCTGTTAGTATTGCCTACCTCCCAGACAAAGTGGTGCATCATTTGGAGCCCTGGATCAAAAGTTAAGCCATGCCCTAGTTTCTGGCCATGTCCAGCACTATGTCAGTGCATGTCAGCCACTGGCATTAGCCTTGTTTGACCCCTTCTGGTTGAGCAATTGAAATGCCACCTTGTCCTTTAGATTCCTGGAGTTGTGTTCTACAACTTTCTCTACTATCACTTCTCCAGAAAACCATCCCAAGACTAGTTTCCGGTTATGCCAAAGCCATGAATTGAATGTCGACCCTTCGACGTTCAATCCTTTTTAGCCGTTTCTTCGACCAGAACCCTTGTGACCTTGCCCTAACCTTTTCCCCTGCATACATGACTTATTTACTTAATGCTTTCTATAGAAACTACTTTCAGTATGCTTATGTGGTATGTGTTTGTGTGTTGTTTGATTGCCGCAGAGTCAGAAGCTGAAGGAGCGGAAGAAGTCTTTGAAGATCCGTCTGAGTTCTTAGACCCCACATTGCAAGGCAAGCCTCATTCCTTTGATCATGTCTCACCCAATATTTTCATATGAAGTATATTCACTGTTTCTTACTATGCATGCTTAGTTGAAATACAAGTTATGTTTGAATGACATGAGTAGATATTCCCTAAGGAATCATGAAACCCCTTTTGTTATTGAACCTTCGTATATATGCTTTTGTCACCCTAGGACTCATATACTGAGTACTCACATTAAACGTGAAATGGTCAAATACATGAGAAGTTATGATGAAAACCGTTTTGTCAAGAAAACTGATAAAAGGGATCAGTAGTGAGGATTGGATTGTATGGAGAGGGTGCGGTGCGCACCAGGGAATGTGAATGTTCCTCACTATTGGTTCATAAGGACTAGAACCTTGTGCTGTGTCTCTATTCGAATTGTAAACGTACCAACCACTTGCCTGGTATGGGACAGGCACAACTTAGTAGCTTTTTGGTATTAGCAGTTCCCTGCATGGTTTGACGATCTGGTTTCTCGCGTGGAAACTGGAAGGCCAAGGTTCGTCCATGAGTGATGTGAGTTCAGAAAAATAATGAGAGGAAAAAGGCGTAAATGAAGGAAGGCGCCCTAGACCTGATTAAGCCGTGAGCGGCTGTAATCTTAAATGGTCGTATGTCTTGCGTGGACATAGACCAAGGCTATGTGTCCTGAGGGAACATAGACCAGAGAGACTAGGAAGTAAGGCAGTGGGGAAGACCCACAACGGTACTTGAGACTTAACTGTCTATTTACCGGGCAGGGATACTGTTAATACTGGATTGTAAAGCGTTGTGTGATCTCGGCCTTGTCACATGTGTATAAGTCACATGAAGCTGATCCGACTTGAAAGCCGAGTGAACCAGTGGATTTAAAAAGAGGTACACCTTTGCAAAGTGTAAAAGAAGTATCAGATACTCTGTACTCCCAGGTTCAGGAGTCTTTTCGTGGTGGATGTTATCCATGGGTTATAGCACAAGTAATGTTTTGGAATGTTTCCATAATGCGGTTAACAAAGTAGTGACTCATGGGAGACCACTACATCTAATGTTTTTATTGAAAACCTGTTTAATGTTTAAAGTACTATTTTCATGACAAAAGTACTGTTTTACTGAACAAATGACTTGGAAATCTACATATCTTTATCCTTATGAAACTAAAACCCCAGAATCATATGTTTCACCCTCATGTTAGTACAATTACAATAATCCCCGGAATGAGTATTGCTGAGCACCAAGTGCTCACCCTTGCAATTTACATCTAACTGTAGAAGAGGGATTCGAAGATCCCGATTCCTTCAGTTATGAGTTCCCGGCAGAAGATGGAAGTGCCCCGGACGAGCCCACGTTCTAGAAGGATTGCGCACCAAGTCAAGTCAGATGTGGGAGGAGCCACTCCAACCCTGCTGCGGATGGAAGTCAAGCTTTTTGTCGTTGCTCTGTGTTTTATGTTGTGCGTTCGGTACTTGGATACCGAGTCTGGTTCTGACAAACTTGTTATTTTCCTAGCAACTCTACTTAGCACCATTTTCGGTGCTTTGGCTATGTAATATTGGCCATGTTGGCCTGATACTTGTTTAATGTTATTACTATGCTTGTCTGGTCTGGAGCTCTTGTGTCATCCTGCTGTGTGTAACCTACCTGGGCGGTTACCAAGGTGATCCTCAAATGGGGGTCTCACAAGCTTGTTGGGAAAGATCATGCCTTTCGGCGTTCTTGTTTAAGATCATCTCCGACATTAATTAAGCTCTGGGGACGAGGTGACCCTTTAGCTCCCTCCGCCGCGACATTGTACGCCCACAGGAGGTAATTTGTTTTTTTTTATTTCAGACAAAGACAGCGCTGTGTCACAAACAAGCATGTTACTTGATAAGACATCTCTCATAGTAAAAATGCGTATGTTGTTGACCAGAGGACATACCAGTGTTATAATCTAAGGTGTTGTCTGCCATAGACTCCACCTCCCAAGCCGGATGTGCCCTCTCGCGTAGGGGGCTCATCCTATTCTTCACAAAGTCGCGGATGATGTCACGCGCGGTCAAGCCCAGCTGGACTAAGTGAAGAATGGCCTGAGCTTGCTTCTTTAGTTCTGCGCTTAGAGAAGGAATGGAGTCTAACTCATTTTCTTTCTCCGGTCGGGTGTTCGCGAACCACAGTCCGCTCTCCGACGGGGGGTGCAGTAGAACCATTTGTGATGCCACCCGTGCACAGAATCCCACAGAGGAAAGAATGGATACTCTTTCTTCTCCCTTATGCGGAAGTAGATGCACCCAGCGGCATTGGCACTCTTCGACCATGCCGAGAAGTAGAAGCGTCGAAAAAGCTCCACGCTTGGAAGCACTCCGACGAAAACTTCACACAAATGCTGAAAAATCGCCAAGATGAGAACCGCATTTGGGTCGAGATTCATCAACTCCAACCTGTAGTGGTCCAAGATTCCCCGCAGGAACTCGCTCTCTGGGAATCGGAATCCACATCGCAAATACTCTTCAAAGATCACCAATTCGCCATCTTGGATGACTAGGGTTTCTTGATCTTTCTCCGCTGGCCGCCAGTTGATCAGCAGACGTGGGGGGAAAATTTCTTCCTTCTCTAGTGCCACCAAGCTCTCCTCCGTGTGGTGGACAGATCAGCTCCAGGATGCCATTACTACAGAGGATCGTGGAAAAAGGTGATGGCTTGGGAGACGACGAAGACGAGGTGTGCAAAAGAAGGTTTTTGTGTGGCGAGAATGTCTAAGGAAACAAAGGGTTTTGGTTGTGAGGCTTCTCCAGTAAGCTACCTTTTCCTTTTATATGACCGATACGACCCTTCGCCAGATATTTTATTAATTTCCCATAATGGTTGCCACTATAAGATAGCACTTCAATACTAGCAGTAGAGTAGCTGATAAAAGCCACTATTCCCAGTACTTTAGCTACTGGGAATAAGGTTTGCTACAGCTGGGCAAAAAGGTGTTGCGAAAAGTTTTTCCCAGCTGTAGGTCCAATGGCAAAGAGTATTCCCAGCTGTAGACCGTTTGGAAAGTTTGAACGTTTCCCACCTGTATGTCCACTTGTAATATATTATTCCAAGCTATATAACTATTTGGAATATTTTTTCCCAGCTGTAGGTCCGGTGGCAAAAAGTATTCTTAAATGTAGGTCGCTTGGAAAGTTTGAACTTTCCCACTTGTATGTCCACTTGTAATATATTATTCCAAGCTGTATAACTATTTGGAATATTTTTCCCAGCTGTAGGTCCGGTGGTAGAGAGTATTCTCAGCTGTAGGTCCGGTGGTAGAGAGTATTTCCAGCTGTAGGTCGCTTGGAAAGTTTGAACTTTCCCACCTGTATGTCCACTTGTAATACATTATTACAAGCTGTATAACTATATGAAAGATTTTTCCCAGCTGTAAGTCTGGTGGCAAAGAGTATTCCCTGCTGTAGGTCACTTGGAAAGTTTGAACTTTCCCATCTATATGTTCACTTGTAATACATTATTCCAAGCTGTACAATTATTTGAAATAAATTATTACCAGCTGATCTATCATTGAGAATTTAGACTTTCAAATTTAAATATGTGAATTATTTGTAGTAAATTTACCGCTGGGAATTGTGTCAATAATTAATTTTAAATATATATATTTTTGAGTAATTAGGCAACAATATTGCAACTAAAATTATAATATGCCCTATCCTAACAGAAATCACACCACATTTTGCAATAAAATTATCAAAAATAGATAAATGGCACAATTATATATTATATTGAATTCTTTGCTTTATATAGCCATTGACAAGATTTGTAATGGTCACAAATTATTCAATTGACAAAACCAAACCAAATAGATATAGAATCTCTGAAATAATTGCGAGAAAAATATCACTTAACAATTCTTTACACCAAATGTATGCCCATATATAATATTCCTAACTTTATATATTTTGTTCCAACTATAACTATCAAAAGTAAAATATTTCACTTTCAAACTCCTCTTATGACATAAAATATCTTCATCACTTCATATGATTTGAACACCTTACTGTTAACCACCTGCATAAGAAAAGATATTGATTACAATAGCCTTGAGATAAATATATACAAATCAATAACTTTTGCTTTAAGTAACATATAAAACATATGACAATTATAATAAAAGATCGATGGTTGGTCGATTGTTGTATAACAAGTACAAGGTGTTGCTTATGTGAATGAGAAAATTGTGTTGGTTGACATGACTTGCATACACTTGATAAAAGAAATTAATCATATGAAAGTGAGCTACTAGTTCAAGGCACAATTAACATACACTTAAAATTTAAAAAATGAATAACATGTGGATTGTGTTGATAACACCTCACCTTTATAAAATTATTAAGTATTTCCACTTAATTTCAACTAATTCTCTTGTCCCTTTCACCTGGAAGCATTGTTTTATTAATAACAAAACAAGACAAATGGAAAAATAGTAACTAACTACGTAAATAACAGGTTAGAATTATATATACCTAGAACACGAGATGAACCACCACCTATTGTAGTATCATCTTGGATCTACAAGTAAAAGTTCATAGTTTGTTTACTTGGATGGTATTAGTAAGTAAATAATAGTGATTATACTAGATAGAATAGATTACTTTTTCACGTGGCTATGCAATTGATCGTCCATAGATCATGAGCCTACAAAACTTGTCACTAGTTACTATTTTTGATGATTTTAAATAACTATAAAGGAATGCTATCCAATTTATGAAGTAAAATTCAAAATGCAAGTAAAAAAATCAAATATAGAATCAAACTCTCTCTTCATATAAGAATGACACATCTAATAATAAATTGCAAAGCTCCACATATATATTTTCACCCTTAATTAGAAGAAAAATTAGTCAGTGCTATGTATTGTAAGAGGAGCTATTGAAGCATATCTCAGTTCTATTAAAATATACATGTAAGGCTTGTAACACCCTGGGTTTGGAGTGCAAATTCTTTTCTTAAAAAGTCGTGCATGCATATGTCTCTTCTAGATCAGGCAAATCAGCCCAGCTTTATTTTATCCTAAGCCCCAAAAATCTTAAAATCTATCCTGTAGACCCAAATCAAGATCTGACTTTTCAGATTTGACCTACTATCTATCCTGAGTATAAAACCCTTCAGAAGCAAGATTCAATTCCATCTCTAACTCCCAGATTTATCAACTCCATTCTGTTTTCGAAAATGGAAATATCTTATATTACTCCAAATACCCTAAGTTTCAGAAATTCAGATTTAATCAAAATCTTGGCCAAGTTCAAACCAAATTATATCAGGATAATGATCAAGGGTATGCAATTACCTTAATCCAAAAAGTTGATAGCCAGATTCTATCATCTAGATCCTTTTCACAAATCAGTCCAGATTGTATCGCAAGTTAGTCCTTTTCTGTTTTCCCAGAACCTGAAAAGGCTAAAAGCCACAAATCATATCCAAATCTCAATTTGATTCAGGGAACACCTCCCAAATGCTATTCAGTACAAATTCTCCTTCTGTCAGAACATCAAAATCCCACTCCAAAGCCCAGAATTGTAGATTCGACCAAAGTTCAGATTCCAGATACCCTAATTTACCCTATTATCAATTTCGCTCAAAAACCATTCTAATGTTTCAAATTTCGTCTTCTATCTGTGACAAATTATCTGTTGAATTAAGTTTGCCAAATCAAAAAAATCAAATTCAACCCTAATCATGCAAATTTCCAGATTTTCAAATCAGCCCAAAGCCAAGAATCAGAAATTGCAAATCAGTCCAGATTCGACCAGAGCAGCAGCTTTGCTTTCGACCATAGCCTCGCCGTGCTTGTGCGCCGTGTTTGCTCGCTGTCGGCCAAGCCTTGCCTGCGCCTATGCCCGTGCGTGCCTTTGCATGTGCGCATGTGTCCACCCCTACGCTGTCGCCGTGGCAACGCCAGCGACCAGCAACCGTGAGTGCACGCAACCAGCAGCAACCACGCCCAGCAGCAGCAGCCCTTTTGTTAAAATTTTCGTGCCACGTCGCCTTGCCGTGCCAGCCATTGTCTCCATCGCTTGAACCGGCCAGCGCCAAGTTCCAATGCCCCAACCAAACACAATTGTAGAGCTGTTGTCACCGTCGCATCGCGTTGTCGCCACTGTTGCTTCTACACCCAGCCAGTCTCGTCACCGGCGCCAATTTCCTTGTTGCTCCCTCCTCACAAGGTTCGCCCTAGCCTATTTAAGCACCCCAGCAACCTGTATCATCTCTACTTCACCAAAATTTGGCTAAGTCCCAGAGCTTCTTCGTTATCACCTTCTTCTCCGGCGAGCTCCGCACGGAGGCTCACGATGCCAGCTTCAACCACTGCACCATTTGCCAAATTAACACCACCAGTGAGTGTCTCTCATCTCCCTCATCGTGCTGTAGCATCCAATCAAGCTCCGGTGAACCTCATTGCCGGTGATCGCCATTAATTGCTTTTGCCCTGTTCCCACACTGTTGTTCGATTCAGCCCAAATTAGCCCTCGAATCAGTAGATTAAAATGATCAGTGAACTGAGTTTAGCAAGCCTGTAAGCTCAGAATCCCCAATTGAACTCAAATTGAAGCTTTTCCCGATTTTGAGCTTCACTAGTCGCCGGCCCTCGTCGCCAGGCTACGCCGGCGATGCTCCGTTCAAATTGACTGCACCAATAGCTTCCTTGTGTCCCTCTATCACTCTCCAAGCAAGGAAATAAATTCAAACCTCCTGTATCAAAAACCCCCAATTCTAGTGCCTTCTTCTCCGGCGCCGGCCACCGAAAAATTATTCCCAGCCGTTGCATCCCTATCCACCTTGTCCAATGTGTGTGCCTTGAACCCCTGAGCATTTTTGTCTTCTAGCTCGACACCTGGATCGGCCCAGATCGAGAGTTGTAGCCATGCCAAGACCTTGTACAAAAGCTGTTTTGAATAGTTCGGCCACCATGCTTCTTCGCCGGAGTTCGTCACCGTCCGGCCATCTTAGGTCTTGAAACCAATTGCATTCTGTTCCTGTTACTAGAGCCTACCTCCTAGACATAATTGGCGCAACAGATGAAGCCTTGAATTGCATTTGCTGCTAAACCCTAGTTTTTGACATTATCGGCACTATGTCAGCGCATGTCAGCCAGTGGCATTAGCCCTGTTCACCTTCTTCTGGCTGTGCATTTTGAAAATAACTTTGCCCATTAGATTTGTGAAGTTGTGAGCTACATTTTATTCTACTGCCACAAGTTGGGATAATCCCTCTAGCATCCATTGATCCTATGTCGATGCCTTGAACCAAATGTTGACCTAAAGACGTTCGCACTTTAGCGATACTGAGATATGACGATCTTAAAGCTGGTTAGGGTTAAATCTTTGAGATCATGGCTAAGGATGGTTGTTAGAAGGTTCAGAGGGCTCCAAGGTATGAAGATGACATTAGGTCCGCGACTGGTTCACTCGATCCCTGTTTGCTTGTTTCATCTCTGATTAGAGCAAGAGCCCGAGTTTGAAGACTTCGTCGCAGACCCGACATCAGCTGCTGATTTTTACGATGCGGAAGACAAGTCATATTCTTGAACATCTAGAACCTATATTTTAAGAGTTTCTATAACATAACCTTGAATATAAATAGTATTGAATATGAAAGAATGATTGAGATATGAATTGGCAGTACTAGGATGGATGCCTGTTGAGATGTGAAATGTGAAATGAACAAGTAATGAGCCATGAACTAATATATATGTATAGATATTTATATTCATGAAATAAAACCCCTAGCCATGACCAGGTTTTTGGTATGGAATGGTGGTAGCACTGGATGTGCATGGGTTGTAGTATGATCTGGTCATTGGCATTTAAGGATTAGAACCTTGTGTTGTGCATCTAGTGGCATGAAAAACGTGCTAACCGCAAGCCTGGTATGGGACAAGCCTGAACAAGTAGTATGTGGATCACACATGAAACCCCTATATGACACATACACGATTTACAAGGAGTGCGGCTCCAACACATATCACAGAATGTGATTACACGCTGACCCTGAGTGGGAGGATGCCAATTTAGTGGGGGTTGTGTAACCCCCCCACAACTGTGGTTTCTGAGTGGAACCGCAGGGTCTGGGGTGAATTGTGTGTGAAACATGGCGAAAGTTCTTGTTATCTCCACCTTGCCACTCGCACATGGTTGTGAGGAAGGGTCTAATCATCTTGATAGGATGGGCATGAAAGTGGAATATCATGCGGGTAAATTGGTACCTCTCTGCAGAGATAAAAATGTATTCGAATACTCCGAGCTCCCAGGTTTACAGGAATCTGCTGTGGTGGATTAAATCCACGGGGTGTGGCACAAGTATGTTTTCTAAATAAAATTTGATAAGTCAAGATTACCCAAATGACATGTGTTGTCATGATAAGGGGTGTTGCCGTGGGCTGTCGTGTGTCGATATGTCGCGGTAGTACTATAAATAGTGAAACACAAATAGTGATGCTATGCTATGAAAAGTGCTACCATGAGATGTAACATAAAGGAAAAGACTATTTTACAAACATCCACACTTCCTTATTAGCATAGGTTCATATCATCCCTACTATATTTATCTACTCTTACCTATGACTTACTGAGTATGTAAGTACTCACCCTTGCAACCTACAATTCAGTAGATGGAGCGTTTCGTGATCAAGATGAAGGCGTGGAGAATTTCTTGGATCCAGAAGGAGGAGAGCCAGTTCCGCCAGAGCCCTGATGTGTGTTGTTCTGCCGTCAACTTCTCGTTGTGGGAGGGTCACCTACCTTCTGCTGTGTAGTTGTTCTTTTGCTAGACCATGTATGTCGTGAAGGCATTGTAATCTCCTTATATTGTATTAAGGCCAGCAGGCCACACTGCTTAAATATTTTGTAAGTTACTCTGTTGTGATGTAAATATACTCCTGTACTTGACTTATCCTAGGAAGTCAATGGTATGCATGTATGGGACCAGCTGCAGCGAGCTGGGTCTCCACGGGAGTAGTCGTAGTCCCCAGGTCAGTCATTGTTTCTTTCAATGTTTGCTAGCCGTAACTCTTCATACTCATTCCGCATAGCTCCATTATTTCTTCCTCTTTCGTTTTGCATCTTTTCGGCTACAATAAAATTTTACAATATTAGACAAAAAAAATAAAAGAACATAGAAATAAACAACACATTCAAAAAATAGCATCTTACTTCCCCATTTGAGGTGGAGATTTCTCAACAAGTATACCTGTCGTGGTATTACGAATACCCCGGCAGGTTTTGTGGGAAATCCTAGCGAAGAAAAGACGACGCGAGCTGACCGAGTGACCGGTCCTCTCCCGTCGGACAAACAAAGCAAGTGACACGAAGATTTATACAGGTTCGGGCCTCAGTGGAGGCCCTAGTCCTGTCGGCGCGCTCCCAACCGGAGTTGGCTAGGGGAGCTCTCTCGGGGGAGAGATGGCTCCGGAGCACACTTGTTAGATTGTCTATTCCAAGTAATAATGAATTGTTCTCTTACACGAGGTGTTACAAGGGCTTATATAGCCCCAAAAGACGCAAAAAGACCAAGCTAGCCCACCTGCCACCGTTGGATCGAGGGGTAGCAACGTCCTTCTTCCAGCCAGGAACCTTGGATGCTTGACAGGTGTCCGCCGATTCCCGAGGTGCTTCTCGCGTGATTTTCACGTGTCCCGGGGGCGGAGACCCCTGTCTCCGGAAGGATGGCAACGCCTGGGACAAGCTACCGGGGGGCCTAGGCGGCACCCGGGACAAGCCACTGGGGGGCCTTGTCCCCGGGCAAATGGTGGCACCCGGGACAAGCCATCGGGCGGCCTTGTCCTCGGGCAAAAGGCGGCGCCCGGGACAAGCCACCGGGGGCCTTGTCCCCGGGCAAATCGAATAGCTTCTTACCTGGACTTGATCTCGTGGAGATTTCCCCCAACAATACCATCAATATTTGTTCTAACACAATTATTGTTGCCATCTGGAAGATTTATTTCAGCACCAACATTCAAGTCAGAGATTTTGCTAACTTTGTCAGTTACCACTGTATTTTCAATTTCTTCCTCCCGCAGACATGTCACAGAGGTCTCCTGGCCTTGATTCAATGACAGCTTTCCAGTCTTTATTGATAGGATCCTCAACATAATAGACTTGAGTAGCTTGTGATGCTAAAATATATGGCTTATCTGATAATTTTTCCCCCGTATTAATTAAATGCTTGAAGTTCACTGTCGTAATCCCAAATCTATCTTTCTTAACCCATTTGTCCTTTCTAAGAACATCAACCCAATCAAATTTGAAGAGAACAACATTACCCTTTCGACGATAATCTAACTCAAGTATCTCAGTTATGACACCATAGTATGTTATATCTCCTATTTGTTGATTTTGATCCTTTGAACTAAACTACAAGTTTTTGCAACAATAGCTACCCCACTACTCTAAACTAATCTACCCTCATCATAAGATATTGTAAGAAAATTGTATCCATTTATTGAATAACTGTTATATTTTGTTGCGACCATAAAAGGCTCACTTGCTATTATCTGAAGCTCTTCTCCCATATCTTCCCCAGTTGATAGTAACTCATTCACCTAGAAAAATTTATTTATATGGTTAATACAAAAACATTGCAATATGTATTTAGCTAAAATTGTTGTTTATGAACTTACATGCAATCTAAACCACTCATGAAATGTTGCATGATGTATACGCTCTCTCTCATGAATCCTTTGATGACCAATAGATGAAAGATACCCCAAATGTTTTCTGCAAACATTTTTTGAATGTAAGATATTATAAAATATATATTTGAACTAATTTAATAACATTTAATAAAAAATTAGCTAGAGAACATACATCAAATATGGCTCAATATGCTCATAATTAAATAAGACATATTTGTGAGCTTGAATCCATGTTTTATGGTCCAACGTAATAGTGCACTTGCCAGTCAAACCGCGACCAATGTTATTCAAGTATGTGGTACCAGTTGGCAAGGTATTGAATTGTGCATCATCATTTCGACTTGGCCGATTAAATCTAGTCTCACAACCATGCAAATAATGAGTGCAAAATGTCATACTCTCATCAAATATATAACCTTCCTCAATTGATCCTTCTGGGTGACTTCTAGTTCGAACATAGCTCTTCAACCTCATCAACAATCTATAAAAGTTTTGAAATAATTAATTAATGAAAATATTAATAACAGTCTAATGAAATTGAGCCTTCTACTATGGAATTAATATACCTTTCTATGGGATACATATTGCGGTACTGGACAGTGCCAGCAATCCTTGCCTCAGTAGGAAGATAGACCATTAAATGCACCATAACATCAAAAAATGATGGCGGAAATATTTTTTCAAGAAGGCACAAGGTTTCAGAAATTTCAGACTCTAATCTCTCCATATTAGTTACATTGATTACAGGAGAAAATATTTTCTTGAAGAAGTTTCTTACACGAATCAATGCAATACTAACATTTTCGGGTAGTATCCTTCTAACAGCCAATGGAAGCAAGTGTTCTAAAAGAATATGACTCTCATGGCTTTTTAACCCAATTATCTTCTTATCATGAACATTTACATGACTTCGTATATCAGCTGCATATCCATCTGGAAATTTAACTCCTTTTAATACTTCACAAAACATTCTTTTCTCTGCAAAATTCAATGAGTAAGATGTAGGAGTTAAATAGAACTTGTCCCCTACTGAGATAGGATGCAGATCCTTCTTGATACCTAACAGTTGGAGGTCCACTTTAGCACTCAACGTACAAACTGACCAAAGTATCTCGACCACACATTCCCCATCTTGCCTCTACAAAAAAATATTTAAACGACCAAAAAACAGATTCGACCAAAAACTACCGACAAAAAAAAAATCAACCAATCAACCTCAAACACAAATTGACCACTTAATCAACCAGCCCAAACTCCTGAAGCTGTCCAATCATTTGGGGAGTCGATCACACAGTACACGAACTACACCTTCAACCACTCATGATGAGGTGGAAACCCACTAAACAATCTCCAACACAGATTCCCCGTAGTGACTTGACCAAAAATTTCTTACACGACCATAGACCGTATGCAACAACCACACAGCACAACCACAACATCGACCAGCAACCCAAATGTCGACCACAATTTTAAGGATGATTTGTCGACCAGTGTAACCAGTCGACCACCCCTGATAGAAACCAACCAAAGAATCCCCACCAGAGATTCCCCCCTCACCTCAACCAAAAAATGACTACACGATCAAAAAACACATACAACAGAAAAACCCAAGATTCAACCATTTGGAATTTCCACCACACAGCACATGGGCTAAATCCACCAGCAAACCAAAGATCGACCAAAATTTAACAAAAAATCCTTTGACCAACCCCCAGCTTGTCGTCCTATCAACCACTATACTCACTCGACCACCCCACGTGGGCACCGACCAAAGGATCTCCGCTAAAAATTCCCCCCTCAACTCAACTAAACAAACATTGCACAACCAAAGAACACCAAAGAACACATACAACAAACAAACTCGACCAACAAAACTATCAACCAATTGCCCACAAACACAGATTGGCCACGTTTGGCCATTCAACCTCGATTAAAAAACCTTATAATGTGACCACTGAATCGACTAGACCCAACTCCTCATCGTATCCATCCATTTGGGTATTCAACCACGCAACACATTGAATCCACCAGAGAAATAAGTGCGTGACCAAAAGACACTACCAACAAAAAGAAAACCAACCTAAAAAACTATTGACCAATCCACCTTGGACACACATTGTCCGCGTGCCCAAACTCCCTATCTACCCATCCATTTCGTTCATGAACCACACAACGTACCAACTAAATCAACTAGCCAACCAAAGTTCTACCACAATCTAAAAAAAAACCTTCGATCAGGCACACAACTACAAAACCGCTCCTAAGACTAGAAGGCCTCGTACGACATAAAAAGGCTATTCATTCGACCAGTCCAGAACAAGGTGGCACGCAATTGAAACCATTGACCAGATGATGCATCACGAGTTTTGACACCATGCCACATCTCTAACAAATCATCGATCAAAGGTTGAAGGTAGACGTCAATATCATTTCTAGGAGCTTTAGGACCAGGAATAAGCAGAGAGAGGATAAAATTTGGTTGCTTCATACACATCCATGGTGGAAGGTTGTAGGGAATCAAGACAACAGGCCATATGCTATGTAATGAACTTAGGCTTCGGAAAGGATTAAAACCATATGTTGCTAAACACAGCCTAATATTGGGACAGTTAGAACTGAAGTCTGGGTACCTGTGGTCGAAATTCTTCCAAGCGGGAGAATCAGCTAGATGGCGTATCAACCCATCTCTAGTGCACCCTTCACTATGCCATCTCATATCAGCTGCTATCTTTGATGACATATAGAGTCTCTGGAGCCTCTTTTTAAGTGGAAAATATCGAAGAACCTTTCTAGGAATTTTGTGTATGCGCTTCCCATCAGGGCTCTTATTTTCTATCTTCCATCTGGAAGTTCCACATTTTGGGCATGAGTCTATATTTGCATGCTCTTTCCAAAATAGTATACAGTCATGTTCACATGCATCAATATTCTCATAACCCAACCCGAGACTTCTCACCATCTTCTTTGCATCATGGAAGTTTTTTGGCATTGTGGCATTCTTTGGAAATGCTTCCTTCAGTAAGTCTAATAACAAATCAAAGCTGCTGTTACTCCATCCACCTAGGAATTTTATGTGAAGGAGCCTCACAATAAATTGTAGCTTTGTGAGTTTGCACCTAGGGTAGAGCTCTTGACTAGCATCACTTGCTAACCTATAGAATGTCTCAACATCTACATTTTGATCCTCCGAATTAGAACCATCACCACCTATATCACCAACTTCTTGGTATCCACATCCTATGTCATGGATCATTTCAGTGATCTCATCTAGTTGTGGCTCGCTATCCATATTAGGAACATTTTCTATATTAGATTTCTTGTTTGTCTTGTGCGATGATGTTTGTTCACCATGAAATATCCACTTGGTGTATCCTTCTAAAAACCTATCACAAATCAAGTGTTCATAAACAACTTCAGCTTCTTCTCTCCAAACACAGTTAACACATTTTCTACAAGGGCAGAGAATTTCATTTGCTTTTGCAGAATTTGCAAAAGCAAACTCTATGAAGCCCTTTACGCCTTGGTTATATTCAGTTCAGTACCTACATTTAATTATCATTAGTTTCAATCAAAAGAATCATATAAAGTAGTTTTGTATTTGATTTAGTGACTGAGTGTTTGTTTTCTACCTAGCTGCACTCATCCAACGCTTGTCCGTAATAAATGCCAAAGACCTTAAAATCCTCGTAGCCTTTCCTTATTATATGGCTTACTGCAAGAATCAGCTAGTATATCTGAAATAAAATCAGCAAGTATCATTACTAGTTTAATACGATTTTAGTCTGAAATGAGTTTATAAACAAGAACACAAATAGACAGGGGAGGGAGGGTTAACAAATACTTCTTATTTAGAAAGAAGTAATAGTTTACTGCAAAAATTTCTCTCTCCAAAGTGATTTGAAATTACTAGGTTAATTTTAATAATAATCTCAGCTAGCTACAAAAATTGACTAGCAAAATACAATTTCATATGGTAAGTATTGGTCCATCACACCATGTTATTGTTCATGTAAGCAAGCAATAACATCATTCTATATAGTCATTCATTCATTGTTGAAATACTTCTTTTGATTCATAATATAAGTTTACTTCTTATTCACATGCGAATTAAGAGTTTCAGCTTCATGCAGAAGCACCAACACCACAATGGATCTAACCTGTGGATTCTGTAGGAGCATATATATGCACAAACACAATCACATAACTAGGAGTATTTCCATACATTTCACATCTCTGCACCAAAATTATAAAAAATTTACTAATCTCTATCTAAAGAGATAGATACAAAATTGTTAAATAGTTATGACTATATAATATAAGACTGCTATTTTTTTCTGTTTAGTGGATACATTGTGTAACACCTATAAATTAAAGGGCATGCATGCTTTTTAGAATACAATGATTGGCTCTGTCCAGCCTTCCTGACATATAGAACTTTTTAAGGGTGATTAGTGATGGAAACTACTCAAAATATAGCATTATTAGTTTGCACATTATCCATACTCAAATCCCTTGTTCTTTAGGACCATGTGTACCAACTAATATAGAATCCACTTTGTTGCTGATCACTGATCACTTGAGTCCTTGCACTTTATTATTTTGGTCAAAATAGTCCTGAACATTCATTCACCTATGCAACATGGGAATAGAAGAGCCTATTAACAAGAATTTGATCAATATAAGACTAGAAAGTACAGAAATTTGATGTTAGAATTTGAATTTATAAATATCATATCAAAATCACTAGCTCTTGTTGATACTATATTATTCCAAATAAACTAAAATCTTTATACAATTGCCAGTTACAAAAATTTGTAGTTACAATTTGAATCTCTAAATATCATATCTAAATCACTAGCTCATACCAATGCTATATTACTCCAAATGAACTAAAATATTTGCACAATAACCACTAGTTAGCTCCTCTCTTTGACATACTTCTCAAAGAATATATAGCAGACATACTCCTTGTTCATATACAAATAGCACAAACAAGAATCATATAGCAGTAAAAATAATAATAATACTACCTGATTACAACTAATTTTTCCAAAGATAAAACCTGACAGGAACAATCTCCTAGTTGGAAGTCCAATCTATGAAATCTGAAAATTATGCAAGCAGAAAATAGATTGAAGAAACAACTTTCAAGGCAAAAAAATACAAATGCAATTTAAGAACAAAAAACATAAGTTAGGGGAGGTGTGGTTAGAGGCATCTTGGTGGGTAATCGTAGCAATTAATTTCCATAATCATGTTTCTAATCCCCGAATAAACTAAATGCTGAAATTTTCTTGGAACATAAGCTACTTCTCTGTAATGTGAGGGAGTGGTGTCACTAAAATTTAAATACACACACACAAAAGATCTTCACCAAAATGCAGGAGTAATATATCACCACACAAAGATGAAATTTCAATCGCAAAGCGTGAGAACAGAATATGATAATATGTTTCAGCGACTTCAATGGTAACTGCTGGCAGTTTTACAACTGGTACTAGAATGAAAATGACCGCTTAGTAAAGAAAATAATATCAACGATATGCAGCAGCAATACAGTATAGCAACTTTCGCTGCAAACGCCCCTCAAAAATAGTTCGAAACAAGTTTGGGTAAAGCCGCATCCAGATAGAGTCCATGGGGTTTGATACTACGCACATGGATAAAGATAAGGAAGCTACTTTTTATCAATACTAAACAATTGTTAGGAACAGGCAACCATCTGTGGACAGCAAGAATGCATGAGTTGTTTGAGACATAATCACATATCAACCGGGCTTCATTAATATCATATGAGTCTAGCTTCATTAACCAAGTCTTTTATGTATGAGGAAATATTATCAGTATTCAGCAGTAAACAAGACAACATCCAAATAAGAATCTAGATGTAGCTATATTCATCTATGAATTATATAAACATTTTTTACCAGTTTTCAAGCAAGATCTTGTGAACCTTTTCAATGACTTCTATGAACATAGGCTAAATTTGGAAGTAACAAGTTCAGCATTCATCATTCCTATGTCTAGAAAAGAGAACCCAAGTCTTAGTCAGTGAATTCAGACCAATCTCTGATTCACAACATGGTAAAGATTAGTAGCAAGTTGTTCACTAACATAACAAAGAATATGATGCCACACAATGATAGATCTAGGGGTGTAAATTCAATGCATAGAATCTAAAAAATCCAAGATCTGAATCTGAAAATTGTCATTTAGGTATAGTTTGTTGGTTTTTTTTGGCACTAGAATTATATTCTGAATTCAGATTCTAATTTACATATGTGAAAGTTCTCAAGTTCAAATTCAGTATACTAATTCTGATTCGGATTTGTAATATCTGAATCCACATAAGAGCTCATAAGTTCTAACCCAGTACCCTAGGGCTCTCCTGTGTTCTTCCCTTTAGACAATAGGTCAGCAAGTAGAGTGTTGGTATTTGGGGTTTAACCCTAGCCTCCCCAAATCCACTCCATCCTTCTCAGCCTCTTCTCCACAGTGCCACCCTTAACTTCCATATCTCCTCCATAGAGTGCCACCCAAATGTCAGAATATAATGTTATTGTCATTTAAGTGATGTAAAGATTATGTCAGTGCATAAATTATTCAGATATTTGAATCCGATCCAAATTGAGCACAATCTAATTCAAACCTGTAGTGGTAGAGGGATGTATAGCCTGTGGTTTCAATTCATGCCACAGGCTTTTAGTGGTGAAAAAAAAGCTTCTAACTCTGAGTACTCACAATGCAACACAAAAGAGAAAAGACCTTAGGACCCACTTTCTCAGCCTCAGAACAACAAGATCAGCGGATCTCATCTCACTTCCTCCCAAAATTCAATTGCTAGGGTCTGTTTGAGAGCACTTAGCCTTAGAAGCTCACTTCTCAATGAAACTGTGAGTGAGGAGCTTCAACTTATAAATACAAAAAGGGTTTCATCTACTTACTATAAAGAGGCTTTTGCTTACCAAAGAAGCCACTTCAGGAACACCATGTTTAAGAGATCTTAAGCTTTTGTTCCACTACCTTAGACTTGAATATTAAGTTGACACTCCACAAAAAACCTAGAACTATCATGTAAATGATGTTGGATCAAACTCACATTGTGATATCCTCGAATTGGTCATCAGCTAATTGAAGTTCCATGCTTTTTGTCTTGGCCTTGCTCAATCAACTCCTCGATTGTAGTATAGAGTCAAGCTAAGAAAATATCAGCTGCATAAGCACATCGACTTTTTATCCCCTATTAATAGAAGGCAATAAATAAAGTCCAAGTAATTTTTTCACCTTAAGGAAAAATACAGACATGGAATTGTTCTCATTGAATATGAGCTCTCTAAACACTAACATACGTTCTTCTATTAAACTGCCACTATACAAACAAGTGCAACCACTCTAAACTTGCATTTTGCATAAAGAACACACATCATTGACAAAAAAAAACTAATTTAGGACAAATAACGCAAAGTCTGTGAGCAAAACTCATAAGCGATTCTTTAAATTTTTTGGATTATTTGTTTAATTTATAGCTACCTATAATACACATTTTGTGACTGATAATTAATATTTTGTAACCTAGAAACACAATACACAATATAGAGCTTCTCATTTCCATGGTGAGGCAACAGTTCAAAAAAAAACAATAATGCTGATCTCCTGTGGCAACGCTTTAGAGCTAAAGTATGTACAGGTCTCAGAGCCATCGTTTAGGTCTTGTTCAAAATATAGAAATTTTATAATAAATTTAGAAGAAAAAAAATCCAGTCTGACTTATATGTCAAATAAGTCCTTGCATTCCAAATAAGCTCTTAGAGAAAATTACACCTTGTCTGTTAGTAGGAGAGGTGTCAAAATAAATCTACCAGCTTTCCTCATCGAAGGCTGTCAAAATTTGATGATCAAGTTTATTAAGCTCTCTCCCGAGTTCTCAACTGAAGATAGATTTGATATTTTTAAAATGACCTACAATACGCATATGTTTGATTTGTTAAAAGTAAGTATTAGTATTTTATTTTTTTAGTGAATTGTTTATCTGAGATTTGTCTGCCTACAAGTATAGTTTATTTGATCTGAGAACTTTCATAGGTAATGTCTAAGTATTCAATTAGTCATTCTATGTTTGCTCTCTAATTATTATCATTTATTTTGAAGCAACAGGAATAACTAAATTCTTATGAACCACTCCATGTATGAACTATATATATATATATATATATATATATATATATATATATATATATATATATATATATATAAGTAGTTGATCAGATGTGCTTTTGATTTGTTGTGGTTCTATTACCAAAACACTTAAATGTAGATTGTTGGATTAAAAATCGATTGGCTGGTAGATTTATTTTTATCTCAAGCATTCATAAACTAAAAAATTCTCTAAACTTTTCATACAAGCGATTGCAAAAGTAAAATAAATAATGAATAGACATAAATTGAGAGGGAGCTGCCCTGTATATACAAGGGAAATTTTTAAATTCATAGATTATTATAATTCATATTGTTCAAAATTTTTTATTTGGAGTGAATAGTTTTCATCTTTTTATTCTTAATTTACTTTAGATCACGTGGATTAAATTTTTGTGTTTTTAATCCAATTAAGATTATTAATTTTGAAAATTAGCCCATGTAAATGGCCATGTTGACGACTATTTAACATAATTATGACGCTCACAATGCAGGTTTATATGAGTGCCACTCGTGTGAAATTTTTATCCAAACTAATAGAAGTATAGCGAGAGCGGTGAATCGAGAGGAGAACATAAAATTAGCGGGACCCACCCCACAAATGACTTGTAGAGGTGTTCAAACACCTTCCCCATCTATTTTTTAACATGTACGAAGATTCAAAATATTTCGAAGTATTGACCGGTTATTAGACCTGGAATTGGATAATACATCCCCAATTTGCATCTAGTATAGGCTAGTAGATAGCTTCATGCAAGAGCCAACTCATGCAATCTCTATTTCAATCCTTACACCCTCCCTTCCAAACTATAATGCCTATAGTTTTACAATGGAGCTATTATATAACAAAAAATTATATAAATCCAAGTCAGGTAGTAATTGATACCTTAGTTTCATACCACATAAGTTCAAGAAATTGAAATACAATTTACTCTTCAATGTAAAAAAAAAGAGGGAGTGAACAGACTCATAGGGTAGCCGGAGATAGACATGTTCAAACTACGGGTTAGGTTACCCTACCAAAAAGCTCAATTCTATCAAGGTGGGTTCGGTCCAAGCTAAGTCCTATGAGCATCTAGGTTTATCTGAGTTGATCAGATGTATATCTAGTAAAACACAACGGAATTAGAATGAGACTTTGACCCCAAAATCTAATCTACGTCGGCCCTTTTCCAAACCGAGCTAGGCTAGGCCACATTTGCACTGGTCTAGTTGGAGGATATCTTACGCTAGTTCATAGTAATAGATCCAGTGTCTCATGCATAGTATTAGACTTGTGATAAGAAATTAAAATCAATTAAAACTCGAGAGTATCCTATGCTATAGCTTTTCACAAAAGTTGAGAACACTTCGATACTTGGGCTAGCTATGACAAAAAGCAAAGACAGTTAACTCCAGAGTTTTCCATGGAAATTACTAACCAGTTAAATAATTAATGATCTAAAGAGAGAAAAATAATAAGAGCTACAACAAGTGGTCGTTTATTAATTTATGAAGTTGAGGTCACCTATTCCACACCTCCAACGTGATACTAAAATAATTCAAAATAACTCAACTTTGCATGACTTGTAGCACTATAAATACCGATGCAATCTTCACTTACCATTCATCTCATCTTTCCACTTCGCTAAGCTTACAAACAATGGATCGCACTAAGCTTGTAGTGCTTGGTTTCATTGTCCTCTTAAGCATTGGATTATGCAATGCTGCGAGGGTAGCTAGATACTCTACTGTGAGTGGCGGAGGATGTGGAGGTGGAGGGGGTGGTGGCGGTGGAGAAAATGGTGGATCTGGAGGTGGATCTGGTTCCGGATCTGGAGCTAGTTCAGGATATACGGAGAGTAACGGGTATTATAGTAATGATGGTAATGCTAGCGGTAGTGGTGGTGGTGGTGGAGGTGGTTATGGATCTAGTGGTTATGGCAAAGGTTCTAGTGCTGGCACTGGTCCGGGAGATGCAAGTAGCGGTGGCAATTATGGTGGAGAGTATGTAAAAGGAAGTGGTAGCGGCGCTGGTGGCGGAGGTGGTGGTCAAAATGGTGGGGGCGGCGGCGGTGGAGGAAGTGGATCTGGATCTGGGTCTGGCACTATTGGATCCCCTTAAAATCTCTCTTATCCAAGTAGTCTAAGACCAGAGCCTAACATATGTTTTTTTCCTTTTTCATAAATCATCAGTATTGTAGGCATCATGTACCAAATAATAAAGGCAGATGGAGAAAAGTATCTTGTCACTGAAACATCTTTCCACTGATGTTCATAACACTTCTGTACATATTCTAATTTATAGTATACATGGTTTTGGCTTTCTTTCTCTTTTAAGTTCACATTCTAGCTGTGATGACTGATGAAGGTGATGATGCCAGGTTGACATTATTGTCGCAGTTGGCAGCTTTGTACTATTGTGAACAGTTGGCTACATCATTGCATGCTTTGTTGGATTGATTTAGAAGGAACAATTCTGAATTTTTGATATTTGGTTCAGGGAGTTTGTGTCGAAATTGCTATAAATGCACAAAGTGTTTGTTGAAAATGTTTGGTGGAATGGGTGCAATGATCTTTCTGCAGAACCAAATTGAGCTGGTCTTTCCAAACACCCTATTCATGTAAATTGAGCTAGTTTGTAATTAGTATTTCACCACTGGTGAAATGTGTGCTTGTAAATTTCTTAAAAATATTTAAATTGTGCATTCAAACATTTCAATTGTTTCTTAAAAACTGTGCCTTCGAACATTTCAGTTCTAGTTATCTTGATCAAGATCTAGTTCTAATGAAGTGATTGTTCTGAAATGGAGTTTCTAATTGAGTGTTGCCAGCATTTTCTTGGTTGGTGTCTGAATCAATCACAAGAGAATAAACTTGAACTCTTCCGCACAAGGCACAAAATGCTAGATCTTTAATATGCTCTGAGTCTAAGTACAATGGATAATTTCCTATCATATCATTTGATATACTTGATAGTTGCAAGTGTTCCAAGATTTAAGCAGTCTATTTCTGAAGATTCCGGCAGTCTTCAGCAATGATAGAACATGCATCTGGAGTTCATCAGGATGCGACATTGCAAAGCCATGAAAAGAACATTGCAACCAGAAGTGTTGGAACAGTTCTACTTACCTCGGATTGGTGCCTCATGCCTAACCCCCTCTGTTGCGCACCTGCTTCACCGCTGTCGCTCAACCTCTGTTGTTCACCGCACACCCTGCCGCTAGTGTTTCGAGGGCCACACCGCGAGACACCTCACGCACGGTGGGAGACCAGATTGAAGATTGGGGAGGTTTCTCGGCGGATTGGGAGCGGTTTCTCGGTGGAGGAGGTTGGATTGGGGAGGTTTCTTGGCGGAGAGCTGGAGATGGAGAGGATTGGGGGCGGTTTCTCGGTGGAGGAGGTTGGATTGGGTAGGTTTCTCAGCAGAGAGCTGGAGATGGAGAGGATTGGGGGAGGTTTGTCGGTGGAGGAGGTTTGATTGGGGGAGTTTTCTAGGCGGAGAGCTGGAGATGGTGAGGATTGGGGAGGTTTCTCGGTGGAGGTTGGATTGGGGGAACCGAGGGAAGGTAACTAATAAATCTGGAGATGAAGATTTTATATTTGGCGCAAAACCAATAAATCTGCAGAAAATATTTTTCCTTGAAAATTTCCCTCTCAAAATAATAAATTTGTTATTATTCTGCTGAAAATTTTCAGTTTTGCGCCAAAAATATATAAATTACTTATTCCTAGCGGTAGATCTACTAAAAATAATAACTTTTCCCAGCTGACATATCGGTGAAAAATAAAAATTATATTTTCAACTGTAGAACCACTGGTAAAAACAAGTTTTTCCTAGAGGAAAAAATATTCTCAACTGTTCCACAGATCCTGTATATCTTTTTCCAAACTGATCTACAACTTGCTATTTATTACTTATTCCTAGCAGTAGATCTGCTAAAAATAATAACTTTTCCTAGCTGGCACATCGGTGAAAAATCAAAATTATATTTTCATCTGCAGGATTGCTGGGAAAAAAGTTTTTCCCAGCAGTTTTACAGCTTGCGCTGGCCTACCGTGTTGTAGTGTGTCTTTCCTCTTGGAACCGGTTATCCATACACAGTAATGAATCCAAAATGAAATGTATCTTTATCATTTTATTTCACATTCGGGGGCTATGGTACAGATAAAAATATGAGAAATTCTTAAAGTTTATCAAGGAAGTAATCCCTTCTGACTTTGGAATAAACTTATATCCTGTATACTGATCGCAATGCAATTCTATGATCGCCGCATGGTCAAGATGTTGTGGTATGATCGTAGCACTGATTCTGATCACAGTCTACGATCTCAATGCTATTCTGAGATCGAAGAACTGTCCTGAGCCAGTTTCAAACAGAAACCTACCTGTGTATTTTTGGTCACAGAGGCATTCTTGTGTAACCATTTCTTCGCACAGAATACAAAGAACCTTAATTCAGATTATAAGTTTTAGATAATCCTTTTAACAGATCAAGTATGTAAGGAAAAGAAATTCTTTAT
Source organism: Pharus latifolius (assembly GCA_019359835.1). Lineage (NCBI taxonomy): Eukaryota > Viridiplantae > Streptophyta > Magnoliopsida > Poales > Poaceae > Pharus > Pharus latifolius. Next base: position 43,186,398 of record CM033325.1, read on the forward strand.
TTCTGGCAATCTTTGTGGGACCCTCATTTCAAGAATCCGGTGGCAACCGCCCAGGTGGGTTGCACTCAGAAATGGCACATTGCAGCTCACAACAACAAGATGCTTTATATAAAAATGCGAGTAATTAAAAACAAGTGCTGATCACAGGGACCAACATTACAATAACTTAGCGCCAAAATGACGCACATAATGTTGGTACAAAATTAAGGAGTTTTCGACACAAAGGTCGGCACAAATGAAACAGTAATAATAAGCAAAAGGACTTCATCAGTCTTCTTCTTCAGCAGCAGCGGTATTGCACGGGCCTTCTCCACATCGGACTCCACTTTGATACGTAACCCTCTAACAAGCTGGGTCTTCAGTTTCTTCTTCTTGTTCCACATTGGGTTCAAGACCGTAAGATTCAAGGTCGATGAATCCTTCTTCTAAATTTGTTTGTAAAAGCAAGGGTGAGCACATTGTCCACATGGTGCTCAACAAGTCCCAAATAAGAATGCAAGTATTTATAGATGAGGCGGAAATTCTGAAAGAATAGCTCTTTGGCTTTATATATGTATATAGAATAGATTTTCACACACAGTTTTGAAGAAAAGGTCTTTATTTTCGAAAGCGAGGCTTTTAAAACCCTAAGCTAGATTTTCAGAAAGTGTTGTGTGTGGCGGTCTTCCATGAGTCACCACTTTATTCAGATTTTGAGGAAAACTTTCCAAAAGCTACTTGTGCTGCATCGACGTGAATAGAATCCACAGCGCGCAGACTCCATAACCTGAGAGCTCAGAGTATCCGATACTTTTTAAACTTTGCAAAGGTGTACCACCTTAATCCACCGATCATTCGGTTTTCAAGTCGGTACCACTCCATGCGACTTTTACGCATGTGACAAGGCCGAGATGACACAACAGTTTACAGTCCTAGCATTAACAATTCCCTGCCCAGTAAATAGACAGTTAAGTCTCAAGTACCGTTGTGGGTCCTCCCCACTGCCTTACTTCCTAGCCTAGGTCTATGTTCTTGCAAGACACATAGCCTCTCTTGATTACAGCCGCGCACGACTTAATCTGGCATAGGGCGTCTTCCTTCTCTCCACCTTTTCCTCTCATAATTTTTCTGAACTCACATCACTCATGGCCCTCAGTGGCCCACCAGTTCCTCGCAAGAAACCGGATCGACAACCATTGCAGGGAAAAGTTAATACTAAAGAAAGCTACTAAGTTGCGCCCGTCCCATAACTGGGCAAGTGGTTGGTACGTTTTTCATGCCGCACAGAAGCACAACACATGGTTCTAGTCTTTATGAATCTTTAGTGAGGAGTCTTTCACATTCCCAGTGCACACACAGCATCATCTAATCAAACCATCCTCACTATCGATTCCAATCACATTTTCTTTCACAAAAAGGGTTTTGAATATGCTTTTCTCATATGTGACCATTCCACATTTAACATATACTCTTGAGCATAGCATAGCCTAAGAATTATATTCTAGGGTAACAAGGGTGCATGGATGTTCAATGTCAAAAGGGGCTTTACAATTATTTAGGTCATATCTAATCATTTCATTGAAACATAACTCTCATTTGAATCTAAGGCATGCATATACTTGAAAAGAGTTAACATACTTCATCTCAAAATATTGGGCTAGATATGATCAAGGGTTTGAGACTTGCCTTGCAGTGATGGGTCTAGCTGCTCAGATGAATCCTCGAAGTTCTCTTCTGCACCTTCAACTTCTGGTTCCACGGCGGACACAAACAACACATACACACTATATAAGCATACAAGTACTAGAAAATAATATGTAAATATATCATGCATACCGGGGAAAGGGTTTGGACAAGTTCACTTGATATTGATCGAAGAGATGGGCTCAAGAGGACTTGAATGTCGAAGGGCTGACATTCGGCTCATGGCTTGACATAGCCCTAAATTGGTTTTAGGTCTATTTTCTGGAGATGTGACAGTAGGGAATATTGTAGAGTACAACTCCAGGAATCTAATGGACAAGGTCGTATTTCAATTTCTCAAGTGAAACAGGTCTAAATCATCTAATGCCACTGGTGGACATGCACTGACATAGTGCTGGACATGGCCAGAAACTAGGGTATTGCATAACTTTTGACCTAGGGCACCGATTGATGCACAACTTTGTCTAGGGGTTAGGCCTTGATGACAGGAACAAATCACTTAGCAGGCTCAAGGGCAGAAAGTGGCCGGACGGCGATGAACGGTGTCGATGAACCACTGTGGCGACACGGCACAGACATGGTTCTGGACAAAACTTGGCATGATCATAACTTTTGATCTAGGCCAATTCAGGGTTCGAGCCAGTGGAGTAAAATACTCAGGGGGTTGAGGCCTAGCTAGATGACAAGGTTGCATCAGCTGGTTCGGCCTGGAAACAAACTCCGGTGATCGGGGCCGAAGACGAAGGCACCGATTTGGGCATTTTTGTTCTAGGGCGTTTGAACTCAATTCCACGCTCGAGAAGCATCTAGGGGTCATCACGAAGCTACTGGTGTGCTCAATTTTGCCAAGGAATGGCTGGAGAAGCACGGCGGCGTTCTCCGGCGAACTGCCGAAGCTCGAATTTGGGGATTCGACGCTCAGGGAAAAATTGATGATTCCAATCTTGCAGGCTTACTCCTCCTAGCTTACTGATCACTTTTCTCTACTAGCACGAGGATCAATTTGGCTTGAATCACTCGGCATTAGGGGAACAAGGCAATAGGCAATCTCGGTGATTGCCGGCGCTAGGTCTCATCGGAGTTCAATCAATTGCTATGACAAGTACAGGGGAATGAGGGAAGCTTACTGGTGGCCTTGGTTTGGAGTGGGGAGCAACGGTCGAGGCTGGCACCGTGAGCTCCAGAAGCGGCTCGTCGGGGAAGAGGAAGGCACGGCAACAGCAAGCTCTAGAGCTAAGTCTCAGGTTGCTGGTGAAGTGTGGGTGTGGAGTGAAGCACTGGCGAGAGGGGGCTTTATATAGCCATGGGGTTGAGTCCTCGGGAGCGGTAGCAAATCGACGGGGAGATGCTCTCTGGTGCCGAAGCGGTCAGCGAGGCGCATTGGGACACGGCGGGAGCTCTGCCAGAGACGGAGTATCGCGCGAAATCTGGATTCGGCAGAACGACGGGATGGCGAGTCTCGGCATGGCAGCCATGTGGCAGTAAAGCTCTGACAATGGCAGGCACGCATGCGCGAACGGTGAAGCTGCGGTCTCTGGTCACCGCCACGGTGGAGCTTCTTGGCGCGACATGAGCACGTGCGGTACACGTAGGATTCAGCCGTTGGCGGTGGCACAACTGGCCGGCGGTGAAGGCTACGGTGGTTCACGGCGAACGGTGGCAGCAACCGCAGTCGAACGTCCTCAGGTCGTGGTCGTGCACGCGGGCTCTAGTCGTGATCGAAGAAAAGAAGCCAGGGACTAAACCGCGAGGCAAAGGGATGATTTGCGAGGGTTTGGATTGAATTGTGAAGGTTCTTCTCAGAATTTAGGACCTGATTGCAAATTTGGGATTCTGAAGGGCTGATTTGCAATCTGATTTTGCAGATGAGTATTACCAAAATACTTGGACTCATCCAGTAGGGAAAATGGCAAAATCTGATAAGATCTAAGGGTTTCGACAAAAAATCGAAAACAGGGTAAAATAGGGTAATTAAGGTTTGATTTTTTTGTCGGGCCTGAATCTAGGGTTTTGGTTGAGATTTTTGAGTTCTTCCCGAAGGGAAAAACGTTCAGAAAAGTAAAAGGCGGACAACCATTTGATCAGATTTGAATTTGGAGATGATCTGGGACTTTTAGTCTTTTTGGGCTTTTCGAAAATTCTGAAAAGGACTAATCTGAAATACTTTTGGACTGAAAGGTGAAAATGATCTAGGAGATGAAGTTTAGCTGCCAACTTTTTAGGTTAAGGTAGTGGCATACCTGAGATCATGATTCTGAGATAAGAGATCAAAATAGGGTTGAGACATCAGGGATTCCAAAGAAGATATGCTGACTCGTGAGCAGAAAAGATAGCCAAAAACTGGGATGTTACAATCTTTACATACAAAAGGGACACAGGCGACCAAAGCATCCACCTGGTCCGATAGCCGTTTACAAATTTCTCCCAGGGACATGTTAACATCAGTGGGATCAACACTGACTGCCCCAAGGGAACTGGCTATGGCTCTAAGCCTATCTACATCATCCCGAAGCAAAGAAGCACTATTGTTCTTTATCGTATCAGAGAGTTCTCGCTGCTGCCGAGCATAGTCCCTCTCCAAGCGGAATTGGCGCGCCTCTTCATGGGCACTGTCATAATATTCTGCCAGATGCATAATGGCCGAAGACACTTCATCGGTCTTCTTCTCCATAGCCTCTTTTTCTTTTTGGAGAGTTCGCTCGAAGGCTACACTCTCACCAAAAAGTGCTTGGATTTTAGCAGGCTGGTCGCTGGGGGCTCCAGAGATTTTCATCTCCTGCACATGCATGTGTTAGTTTTAAAGATAAAACGACCAGCGGAGAGAATGAAGATGATTACCAATCCTCGCAGTAAAGTTGGACGGGAGGATGTGGTACTTCCCCTGGGAAGTAGATCACCCCACAAAAGTCGAGGACCATCTGGTCGCGAGAGTGCAATCTTCCCACCAGAAAATTGATAACCCAACAAAAGCTAGGGGTCGTCTGATCGTAGAGATGTAAGACTTCCTCCAGAAGTGGGAAAGTTTGAAGGATTGTTATGGATCTCCAAAGGTGGAGATGAGGGTTCAACCTACCGAGTTGCATGCACGGTGTTGGGGGAAATCTCCGCGGGACTAAGTCCAGGTAAGTTGTCATGATTGCCCGGGGACCTGGCCTCCGGGACCTCCCCGGGCGCCGCCATCTGGCTCCCGGGAGGCGGCCTCCGGTGCCGTCCCGGGCGCCGCCATTTGCCCGGGGACGCGGCCTCCGGCACCTCCCCGAGCGCCGCCTTTTGGCCCCCGGGACGTGGCCTCCGGTGCCCTCCCGGGCGCCGCCATTTGGCTCCCCGGACGCGGCCTCCGGTGCCGTCCCGGGCACCGCCATTTGCCCGGGGACGCGGCCTCCGGCCCCTCCCCGGGCGCCGCCTTTTGGTCCCCGGGACGTGGCCTCCGGTGCCCTCCCGGGCGCCGCCACTTTTGGCCCCCGGGACATGGCCTCCGGTGCCCTCCCGGGCGCCACCTTTTGGCCCCCGGGACATGGCCTCCGGGGCCCCCCCGGGCGCCGCCTTTTGGTCCCCGAGACCTGGCCTCCGGCGCCGTCCCAGGCCTCATCGCCCTCCTAAAGGTAAAGTCTTGAACTGTTTATCACGTGCAGGTCACGCGAGGAGCGCCTCGGGAACTAGCGACCACCTGTCAAGCATCCAAGGCGTTTGACCGGGAGAAGGACGGTCCTGCCCTTCAATCCGACGGTGGCTTCCGGGCTAGTTTAGGCTTTTTGCTTCTTTTTGGGGCTATAAATAGCCCTTGTACCTCTCTGTTGTAGAGGATCGGTTCTTTTATTGGAATAGCTAAACTCACAGACGTGCTCTGGAAGCCTCTCCCCCGGAGAGAGCCTCCCCAGCCGACTCCGGTCGGGAGCGCGTCGACAGGACTAGGGCCCCCACCGGGACCCGAACCAGTATAAACCCGTGTGTCATTTTTTGTGCTTGTCCGGCGGGGGAGGACCGGTCATCCGGTCAACCCGCGCCGCATAATCTTTACTAGGAGCATTCTCAAAACCTGCCGGGGTATTCGTAATACCACGACAGTTGGCACCGACCGTGGGGACTCCTGACAAGATGCCATGGCTCCCCCAAGAACAAGGGCTCGTACCCTTCCCGGTGACCCGGGTCTCGGAGACCCGGCGCCGTCCGCCCGGGACACTGCAGTCCCGGCGGTCCCTTCCGGAGGCGACCTGGCCCAAGTACCACCTCCCTCCTTTCCTCTTAACTTAGGTGCTTCCACCTCCAGGTCGTTCCCGGTGACCGCGGGGACCTCGGCCGGGACTAGTCTCCCCCCGACGGCTCCCCCAGCTCCCCGGGACGCCCTGCTCGAAGCTCTCGTGGAAGGCCAGCTCCGCGCTCAGCGCTCTATGGACGAGCTCCTTAGCGTGTTGGCGCGGCCTCCGGCCCCCACATTTGCGTCACACCCGTATCCGGGGAACATGCCCCCGTTTATGGGTTACCCGGCGGCCCCTCCGGCTTCCGGGGGGTTGTCCACCCCGTATGATCCTGTCGGGGGGTTCCCTCCCCCTGCGGGATATACGTCCGGACCCTTCCCTGCACCCGGGCCCGTCTCGGTGCCGGGAGGCTACTTCATGCTGGGGCCCTTCCTGGCACCAGGGGGGTACCCTGCCCCTGGCCTATTCCCGGGGCCAGGAGCCCACTTCATGCCGGGGGTTTACCCTGCGCCGGGAGCCAGTCCCGCCCCCCGCGTCGCGTTTACCGCACTGGGGGCGGTTGACAGTGTAGCCCCCGCGCCGCAGCGGACTACCCCCCGCATGGGCTCCCCGGTTCCGGACGTCGCCGCGGGGGCTCCCCCTTCGCCGGTTCCGGGTGTTACAGGGCCTGCCCCCTTCCCGGTTCCGGTCGTGGCCACTGGGGCCCCCTCCACTTCGATTCCAGGCGTCGCCGCGGGCGCCCCCTCCCCGGTTCCGGATAATACAGGGGCTTCCCCCTTTCTGGTCCCGGGGGTCGTCGCAGGGGGCTCCCCCCAACAGGCTCCAGAAGCCTCCGGGCAGGCAGCTACAGCGCACAAGCTCCCTCCCTCGGCGGGACAGGTCCGTTTCACCCCGGGGGAGGTCGAGCGAATGCGTTCACCAGAGCGCGGGGAAGAACTTCCCCCCGGCCGCGGGCGCGGGGAGCCTCGCTCTCGCACCGGCCGGGGGAAGAGACCTGCTAAAGAGCCAACCTCTCCGGCGGAGAGCCCGGACGTCCGGGAACTCAGTCCCGGTCCGGAGGAAAAGCGTCGCCACCGCCATTCTGGTGGACCTCTCGGACCGCTTCCGGACTCAGACAACGAAGGTCCCGTGAAAGAAGACAGCGACCGGGGCTCTCCCCGGGAAGTGCAGGGGGCTAACCAGCCCCTGTGCCGAAGACTTCACAGCATCCGGTGGCCGTGGCCTTACCGCCCTCCGCACATCGAACACTATAACGGTGAGGCAGACCCTTACGAGTTGGTGCAGGTCTACTCCACGGCCATCTCCGCGGCCGGGGGCGACGAGACAGTACAGTGCAACGTCTTCCCCCTCTACCTCTCCGGCATTGCCCGCTCCTGGTTCTACAACCTGAAGGCCGGCTCCATCAAGTCTTTCTCGCAGCTCAAGCAGGAGTTCTGTGCCAACTTCCAGGGGAACTACGTGCGTCCCCTGGACTCCTCGCAGCTGTACACTGTCCGGCAGAGGACTGGGGAAACCATCAGAAGCTTCTTCAAGCGCTTTGCTCAGGTGAAGAGCAAAGTGGCCCACGTCCCCGACTCTACGGTCATCGAAGCCTGCAAAACCGGCATCCTCCCGGGGGAGCTCCACCGAAGGCTCTCCCGGAGCTGCCCCTCTTCCGCCGACGAGCTCTTCAACGTGCTCGAAAAGTACGCTCGGGCAGAGGAAGACGACATCTGGAAGAAGACCCAGGGGGCTCCCGCCCCCGTCGACCGGGGGGCCAGGGATCCCCCCAAACGCCCCAGGCAGGGGGGGCGTAGTGAGCCACGGCCTCGGGACACCTTTGTCCTCGAGGGCGGAGGCGGCTCGCGCAACCCCCCGAGGGCCAACCGCCCGTTGCCCAAATCGAAGGGCCATGGGGGGGGCACAATCTTCGCGCGGCCGGGAGGGCCCCTCGGGGAGAAGGCGGGAAGGACCGTGGCGCAGCTTCCACAGGTCCAGTACCCACGCTACCCGAGATTGTAACCAGCTGCTGCAGCACTTCGCGGACTTCCTCGACCAGCGCGGGCAGGGGGGGGACTCCAGCCTCCTTGCCCCCTCGGCCAGCTGTTTCGGCCCTTCCCGCTCCCGCGGGGGGTCAGCAAACGCAGGGGGGGGAGCCTTCAGAAGCTCTCCCCTTTCAAACTTTGCAGCGGCACTTCAACGTCATCGTGGGAGGATCTGCCTCCGGGCGGGACTCTAAGCGCCAGCGTAAGGAGTACGCGCGTGAGGTCAAGGTTGTGGGGGTGCTACACACGTCCCCGCCACCAAAGTGGTCGGACGTCCCCCTCACCTTCACGGCAGAAGACGCGCGGGGGGTTCGCTTCCCCCACGACGACACGCTCATTGTCTCCGCGACCATCTACAACTGCCACCTGGCCAGTATCCTGGTGGACGGCGGGAGCTCCGCCGATGTCCTATTCCTGAAGGCCTTCAAAGAAATGCAGGTGGATGAGAAGCTCCTGCAGCCCGCTGCCGGGCCCCTGCAAGGCTTTGTCCCAGGGAAGGCAATCCACCCTGTGGGCAAGGTAGATCTTCCAATGACCTTCGGCACCCCGGAGAACTACCGGACCGAGCTGGTCCGCTTTGACGTAGTGGACCTCCCCTCCTCCTACAACGCGATTATGGGGAGGACGACAATCAACCGACTGGTGGCTGCCACCCATCAAAACTATCTCTGCATGAAGATCCCCGGGCCGCATGGTGTGATCAACGTCCGGGGAGACCAAGACATGGCCCATGCTCTATATGAGCGCGCTGCGGCCACAATCGGAAGCATCAACCTCATAAAGACGCCCGGGGGGGAGGCTTCTCCCCCGGAACTAGATGCTGCTGTGCCACCACCCGGGAGGCCCCTCCTCAAGCCACGTCCGGAAGGGGGCCTCCGGAAGGTCCTGCTGTCCCCGGGCAACGAAGACAAAACCGTCCGGATCGGGCGGAGCTCCCCGAGGAACACGCAGCGCAACTTGCGGCTTTTCTGCGCGAAAACTCCGATGTTTTTGCGTGGAAGCCTTCAGACATGCGGGGTGTCGCCCGGGAGGTCATTGAGCACAAGCTCGCAGTGGCCCCCCCGGTCACCCCCCGGTTAAACAGAAGCTGCGGAAACTCTCCCTCGAGCACCAAGAGGCAATCAAGGCGAAGATCACCCTGCTCCGAGAGGCGGGGTTCATTCGGGAGGTCCTGCACCCCGAGTGGCTCGCGAACCCCATCCTCGTCAAGAAATCAACAGGCAGGTGGCGGATGTGCGTGGACTTCACCGACCTTAACCGCGCTTGCCCCAAAGACAACTTCCCGCTCCCGCGGATTGATCAGCTCGTCGACTCCACTGCGGGGTGCGAGCTCATGAGCTTCCTAGACGCCTACTCAGGCTACCATCAAGTCCGGATGGCGGAGGGCGACGAGGAAAAGACGAGTTTTATTACTCCCCTCGGAACCTTCTGCTACGTCCATATGCCCTTCGGGCTCAACAACGCGGGGGCAACCTTCCAGCGCCTCATGACGTTGGTTTTCAAAGAGCAAGTCGGCCGCAACGTTGAAGTCTACGTAGAAGACGCAGTTGTCAAGAGTCCCCGCGCAGCCTCCCACATTGACAACCTAGCTGAAACCTTCCGCAACCTCCGTGCGTTCGGGCTAAAACTCAACCCGGAGAAGTGCGCCTTCGGGGTGCGCGGGGGGAAGCTCCTAGGTTTCCTCGTGTCCCAGCGGGGCAATGATGCGAACCCCGAGAAGATCCGAGCGCTCCTCCGCCACGCCATCTACGAGCAAGAAATGGCGCGCGGGTACAATCAGTGCGTGCGCGAGAAAGTTTTCCGCCTTGGGGACCTTGTCCTCAAGCGCGTGACGGACCCCCAGGCCCAGGGTAAGCTCTCCCCCAAGTGGGAGGGCCCCTACAGGATCTCCGCGGTCCTGGGCTCGGGGGCCTACAAGCTCTCCAACCTTCAAGAGCAGGAGCTGAAGCACACATGGAACTTGCGTTTACTTCGCAAGTTCTATGTTTAGCCTTACGGGCCTGTCCCCTCCCCCGGAGCGTTCACGCCGGAGGGGGAGGAGGGACACTGTATTTTTCTCCCCTTTCGCGGCTTCGCAGGGGGAGGTCCTGTACTTCATTTTATTAGCAATACATAGGTCTTGCTTTTCAAACTGTCTCATTGTAGGTCTCTCTCATTACTGCCCCTAGCGGCGATGCCCTCCCCGCGAGGATGCCCTCCCCGCGAGGATGCCCTCCTCGCGAGGAAGTGGGCCAGGCCCAACAAGTCCCTACAATTGGAGTCCCACTCCCGTAGGGCGGCTTACGATCAGCCCTCGTGGACTGAGGGTGTAAGCGGCAACCCGGTCACAGTGGCCGTGGTAACGAGTCACTTTGGGAGACTAGTCCCCTGCCCAAACACTCAAGACCCGTCTTCGGGCACTTCCTCCTTCGGGAGTAGACGCTCTCCCCAGTGGGACGTCTAATGGCCTTCTTGGATCTATCTTCCTCCTCCGGGAGTCGACGTTATTCCCGGCTCCTCGTTTTCACGGCGACCGGATGATCAGCCCCTTGCGGCTTGATTGGATCTATCTTCCTCCTCCGGGAGTCGACGTTATTCCCGGCTCCCCGTTTTCACGGCGACCGGACGATTGGTCCCCGGCGACCCTATTCCCGGCTCCCCGTTCTCACGGCGACCAGATGAATGCCTCTCGGAGACCCTATTCACGGCTCCCCGTTCTCACGGTAACCGGACGATTGTCTCTCGGAGAAGTCACAGATTTCTCGGGCATTTTCTTCCCCGAAGACCCTATTCCCGGCTCCCCGTTCTCACGGCGACCGGACGAATGTCTCCTAGGAAGCTCGCCTCCGGAAATCTCATCAGGTTTTCTTGGATGTTTCTTCCACATGAGGCCCCATTCCCGGGTCCCCGTTCTCACGGCGACTGGACGATTGTCTCCCGGAAGGTCTTCTCCTTGAAAACCTCGTTTTAAAGTTTTCTAACTTAGAAAATTTCCTATCGAACAGGTGACTTCTATCCCGGGGACCTTGTTACCCCCACAGCGCGCGGAGCTATTCTCCGGCCCGCTGTGGGCGGGGGGGATAAGGAACCCCCGGGTGTCAATCGCACCGCCCGCGAGGAAACTTAGCTCATCCTTGTTAAGATGAGTCGTCCAGACCATCCAAGAAGAAGAAAATAAAGAGGCAATGAAAGGAAACGACAACAGCTTTATTGATTCTCAAACTCGGAGGACATCTTCCCCCTCCGGTGGGCTTCGGAAACGATACAACCCGGGTTCTAACCCGGTGGATTCTCTAAGCCCTAAGGTTCCTACGCCTAATACTCCCGGAGGCTCTCCGCTAGCTCCCGGGTCAAGTCCCGGTACAATGCCCGTACGCGGCGCCGAGCGTCCCGAAGCACATCTTCAGGCCAGAACTCGTATCCCGCCGGTGGAAGTATCCGGAGGGGAGGGATCATTCGGAGCCCCGGTCGTGGAGGGGACAATTCGGCACGATGATTATCAAAGTTGTCCAAGTGCCACTCCGGACGCCACCTATCGCGCCCCGAAACTGGGACAACGACTACTCCTATAGAGACCTAGCTCGCTGCAGCTAGTCCCAAACCACAAACCTTTGACTTCCCAGGATGAGTCAAACACAGGAGTATATTACATTGCAACAGAGTACTCACAAAATATTAAGCAGTGTAGCCTGCTGGCCTTAATATTACATAAAGAGGATTACAATGCCTACAAGGCATTCAGGGTTTAACAAAATATTTAACTACACAGCAGAAGATAGGTGACCCTCCCACAAAAGAAGTTGACGGCAGAACAACACACTTCAGGGTTCTGGCGGAACTGATTCTCCTCCTTCTGGATCCACGTAGTACTCCGTGCCATCATCTTGATCAAGGTAGGCTCCATCTATTGAGTTGAATGTTGCAAGGGTGAGCACTTACGTACTCAGCAAGTCATAGGTAAGAGTAGATACATATAGTAGTGATGATATGAACCTAGATTAGTCAAGAATTATGGATATTTGTAAAATAATCTTTTCCTTTCTCATCTCATCTTATGGCAGCACTTTTTATAATATAACATCATCAATCATGTTCACTAGATTATAGCACTACCGCGACACGTCGACACACGACAGCCCACAGCAGCACTCCTTATCATGACAACACATGTCATTTGGGTAATCTTGATTTAAACATATTTTATTTAGAAAATAGTACTTGTGTCACACCCCATGGATTTAATCCACCGCAGCAGACTCCTATAAAACCCGGGAGCTCGGAGTATTCGAATACGTTTTTAACTCTGCAGAGAGGTACCAATTTACCCGCAAGATATTCCACTTTCAAACCTTTCCTATCATAACAAAATGATTGGACCCCTGACTCACTTCATACTGTGAGCGGCAAGATGGAAATAACAAGAACTTTTGTTATGTTTTACTCACAATTCACCCCCGACCCTGTGGCTCTCAGCGAGGCACAGTTGTGGCAGGTTGTATCCAAACCTCCACCCCATTGCTTATTCCCATTACTGGGTCAGCGTGCTTGATCACCTTCAGTGATATGTGTGGGAGCCGCGCTCCGTGTTTATCGTGCATCACTACACATCTCATGCAGGGGTTTCATGTGCGATCCACATAATTACTTGTTCAGGCCTGTCCCATACCAGGCTTGCGGTTAGCACGTTGTTCATGCCACTAGACGCACAACACAAGGTTCTAGTCCTTATATGCCAGTGACCAGACCATCCACAACCCTGCACCTTCAGTGCCTGCATTCCTTTGCAGTCTAGCACCTCCAGTGCTACAGCCATCCACACCATTTTTCTGGTCACGGCTAGGGGTTTTATTTTATGAATATAAGTATATAAATACATATAATAGTTCATGGCTCAAAACTTGTTTATTTCACATTTCACAGATAACCAGTCTAGTACTGCCAATTCATAAATCAACCATTCTCAATCTTTCACATGCAATATTGCCTATATTCAAGGTTATATTATAGCAATATTTAAAATATAGGTTCAAGATGACCAAAGATATGACTTGCCTTCCGCGTCGTAAGAAACAGCAGTCGATGACGGGTCAACAGCAAAATCTTCAAAGTCAGCTTCTGAATCTGCTCGACGACAAACAAACACACAATAATTACTTATAATATTTAAAATGTTTTATGACTTATATGCAGAAATGCTCAACAAGGATGATTGAACTAAACTGGAGATAAGTTGAACTGCAAACTGAACTGAGTCGAGATTCTAGGGTTTCAAGGAATTTGGGCTAAGGATGGTGATTAGATAGTCTTAGGGTTTCAGGTTTACGATAGGGATAACAATTTTGTGGTTGGTTTAATCAAAACAGCGAATGTCAACAGATGGACATTCGGATCAAAGCTTGGACATAGCTTTAAGAAAAGCTAGAGTGCTTATCTCAAGTTGTGGTAGTAGAAGAAAATGTAGATCACAACTCTACAAATTCAGTGGACAAAGTGGATTTCAAATTGCACAACCAGAAGTGGGTAAACAAGGTCAATGCCACTGGCTGACAAGCTCTGGCATAGAGCTGACAATGCCAAAAACTAGGGCTTAGCATAACTTTTGATCTGGAGCTCCAAATAATGCACCACTTTGTCTGGGAGGTAGGCTTGAGTAACAGGAACAATTAAGTTAACAGGATCTAGGGCAGGAAATGGCTGGAAAACAATAAATTTGATGATGAACAGAAATGAACTGGATGCACTGGAGCAGTTCTGGACACAAACTTGGCATGGTTATATCTTCCAATCTAGGCCGATCTAGGTGTCGGGCTAGAAGACAAAAATGTTCAGGAAGTTATGGCATACACAGTGGACAAAGTGATTTGAGCTGAAACGGCCGGGAATACTTTTCCGATCATCGGCGTCGGAGAAGAGACACTGCCAGTTGGGGGTTTCTGCTACAGGCCGAGAGAACTTAATTCCTTGCTTGGAGAGCATCTAGGAGGTAAAAGAAAGCTTCTGGTAACATCAAATTGACCGGAGGATCACCGGAGAAGCCTGGCGACGATCACCGGTTTCTGGTGAAGCTCAGGTTAGGGGAAAACTTTGATTCTTGCTCAAACTGGAAATCTAAATACACAGGCTTGCTTGAAATAACCCACTGATCAATTTTGTTTACAGGATCGAGGGCTAATTCGAATTGAATCGGGCTGCATTGCCGGAACAGGGCAATTGACAATTCCGGTGATCGCCGGCGTTAGAGTCCACCGGAGAACAATTAAATGATATCACACAGAGAGGATGAGTAGGGGAACTCACTGATGTTGTTAATTTGGCAGGAAATTAAGTGTAGAGCGCTGGCACCGTGAGCCTCCTCGACGGCTCGCCGGAGAAGAAAACGAAAAGAGCAAATTCTGGAACTTGGCTGGTTTCTGGTGAAGTATGGAGGGAGCTACTGAGCACAGTGGGGTTTAAATAGACCAGGCGAAGCTTGCAAGGAGGAGACAACGAAGTAATTGGCAGCCGGTGACTTGACTGGTTGCGTGCTGGAGCAACAGCGGCGAAGACACAGCGAAGAACGGTGATGCGACGGCGACAAGCTTGCAGTTGATCACAGTGTCGCCTCATCGGGACCTGGCAAAGTTGTAGCAAGCGGTGGCGACAACACTGGCGCGGCAAAGTGACGTGGCGAGGAGTTGCTGACAAAAAGTCGTTGATCGCGCGCGGGAGCAGGCGTTGGTCGTCGACGTAGCAGCGACCTTGCCACGACACTAGCTGGAGCGAGGACACGTGCGCACCGGCATGCACAGTCACGAGCGCGGGCGAAGCCTCACCGGCGATGAGCAACCACGGCGCACAAGCACGGCGGTTCTTGGTCGTGCGCACAGTAATTGGCCTGGTCGAAATTTGGACTGAACTGCAGTTTCAATTCTTTGAGTTTTGGACTGAATTGTAAATCTGGAATTCTGGAAGGTTTAAACAGAATTTGCTTTCATTAATCTGGCAGATTATATTCAACAGGTTAATTGGCAATGATAATTGATAAAATCTGGTACATTTGAATAGTTTTTGATACAAACTGAAAATAGGGTAATTTAGGGTAAATTAGGATTTGAGTTTTGTCGATTTTGAATTCTGGCATTTAGGGTTCGATTTTGATATCTGCACAGAAGAGTCACTTGTGGCAAATAGCAGTTTGAGAAGATTTACTAAAGAAATTCTGAATTTGGAGTTAATCTGGAGATTTTAACCTTTTTGGATTTTCGGATATCAGATAAGGACTAATTTGCGATAACTCTTGGACTGATTTGTGAAAAGAGTCTAGATGGTGAAATATGGCTGTCAACTTTTTAGATTAAGGTATTGACATATCCATGATCATATTCCAGAAATAATCTGGTCTGAACTTGGTCGAGATTTTGATTAAATCTGTATTTCTGAAACTTAGCGTATTTGGGTAATATAAGGTATTTCTGTTTTTGAAAACAGAAGAAGTTAATAAATCTGGAATTTAGAGATGAAATTGGATCTGGGTTCTGAAGACTTTTAAGTTCAAAGTAACTGATAGATCACATCTGAACAATCTGATCTTGATTTGAGGTCACAGGATAAATTTTGGAGATTTTAGGGCTTGAGATAGAAACTGATCTGACTAATACTACAGATACATGCATGCATGCTATTGATGAAAAAGGAAGTTTTCACCCCTAACTCAGGGTGTTACACCACCTCAACCGGATCGGCTCCCGGACACTATCCTCGCCGTGATTCCCGGAGACAAGGCTTAGCAAGATCAAAGCCGCTTGGGCGTCCCCCGGGGAGCCCCTCCCGGACCTTCGCCCGGGAGCAACCTCCCGGGAACCCTAGTAACAGTAAATTCAATTAAAGACTTAGAAAAAATTCTAACTTCATTGCATTCAAAATGTTTTTATACAAGTGCCCAGGGCTTCTTCTAAGAAGCTACCGGAATCAAAAAGTCCTAAAACAAAAAAGGGCCCTAGATAAGACCCGGGGGGAGGCTCATACATGTTCATTGGCGTCCTCCCCCCGGGGGGCTTCTTCCAAGGCCAGGGCTGGGACGTCTCCCGCTGGAGGGGCCGGAGCCGGGGCCCACGCCCGGATGATCCGGTCGTAGAACCCCCCGGCAAGCTGCTCGACCTCCCGGCGCGAAGGCTCGAAGGAGTCCGGGAAGCTTCGGGGGATGCGGCCCCCGATCGCCCGGGCACCGACCCCCTGGAATTCGACGAGCCCCACAGCGGCCGCGAAGACGGGGATCGCGCGGCCCCGCGCCCGAACGTCGGCAGCCTCCGGGATGGCGGAGACTTGTGCGTTGAGAAAACGCACAGCCTCCGCGAGGGTCGCCGGCGGCACCTCCCTGCTCCCGGAGCCTAGGCTTACACCAAGGCCCTCGAGGGCCGACCGGATGGAGCGGCCCGTGTCCGCCACCGCCCGGACGCTCGAGCTCTCGAGCTCCGAGAGTGCCTCCTCCCTCGCCTTGGCCTCCTCCAGGAGGCGGCCGTTGACGACCTCGGAAATATGGACCTGGGCCCGTACCCGGTTCAATTCCGCGAGGGCTTCGTCGCGTTCCCAGAGGGCCTCCTCGTGCTGCCCTACGGAGGCCGCGGCCCGGCCCTCGGCCTCCTTAAGCAGCCGGGCGACCCGCTGCTCAAGGCCCCAGGTAACAGCTGCCACCTACAAAATATATAGAGTTAGAAAAATCTCAAAGTGCAGGGGATGAATAAAGACGTCATCGACTCGGGTTACTTGGGCCCCGAGCGACTGAAGCCCCTCGAAACACTCATGGAGCGTCCCTCCCGCGATGAAGGCCTGCACCTTCCGGGTATGCAGGCCCTCCGAGTAGCGGACGACCTCCCTCGCGGGAAGCAAAGGGGTCTCCCGCCCGGCGCCGCCAGCGCGGCCGGCGGGGGGTCCCTGGACCTCAAGGTCCGGTAACGCGGCTGGCGTCACCGGCGTCTTCGTCGACGAGGAAGTGCCCCCCGAAGACATGGCCGAGGAGCTCTCGGCGGGAGCCGCCGCCCGGGGGGGAACCATCAGGCCTTTCCCTGCCCCGGGCCGGAAGGTCTTCGGGAACTCCTCCTCCGGAGGAACCTCGTAGACCGAGGGGCTCCCCCCCTCGTCCACCGGCCAAACCCGCGGAGGCGAGGCCTCCGCGAATCTCACCTCCAGCCTCTCCGGCTCTAAAGAGGCCGGAAGGGGCAGGAGGGGCTCCACCAAGAGCAGCGACGGGGCATAGTTCGCCGAGTCGGACGCCGCCCCGCCGGCAGGTCGCCTCCTTCCCCCGGGCCTCGACGGGGCCCTTCGAGGGAGGAGGTGTTGCTTCTTTCCAGGCCGGTGTCGCTGCCGGCGTCGTCGATGGGCCGGGGGTCTTTTGAACCAGGGCCTTCTTGGGCTCCGAGCCCCCGGCCGCCTCCTTCCCCCGTTTGTGCGACCCGGGGGTGGGGAGAGGCTTCCTCTCCGGCAGCTTTAGCCCGAGGGCCGCCGCTACCAAGTTCTTGGGGGGGCCCTCCCCCACGGCGAGCACGACGCGCTCGTGCTCATCGGCGAAGTACCTCCCCAAGAGGTTCTCCACCTTCTCCCACGCCGCCGGGTACGGCCGGACTACAAGAGGTAAAGAGTTAGTTAAATTTTCAAAAATTCGTAAATACAATGCAGCAGGTTCCCGGAGCTTACGTCGCGTCACCGGCTTCACCGGGGGCCGCTGCTCGGGGCCCTTGCCGACCCCCCTCTTCCCACCGGTGAAGGGGGAGATCCGGAGGAGAGCCATCTCCTCGGCGGCGTCCCGCATCGAGCAGGTCTTCTGGGAGAGGATCACCTTGCTGAGGAGCTCGAACTCCTCGTCCGTCCACACCGGAGGCTTCGGCGCGGACGACCGGCTGTAGGTGGGAGGCTCCGGGGCGTACACCACCGCCTCGTCCCAGACCCGGAGGTAAAACCACCTCCGGACCCAATCCCCCCAGTGGTCCCGGGAGGCCGCCGCCGGTTAGTCTATTACCCGGGACGGCAACATCTGGACCATCACCGAACCGAAGGGGGACTTGGGGCCCCCCTTCACCAGGTGGGAGGTCCGCGCCGCCGGTTCGTACAAGTACCGGAAGGCGCGAAGGTTGGGCTCCCGCCCGGTCGCTGTCTCGTAGAGCCAAATGAAGAGGCCCATCAGGACGAGCGCGTTCGGGGTGAGGTGGTTGAGAGCCACCCCGTACTCCTTGAGAAACTCCCGGAGCATGGGATGCACCGGGAGCCAGAGCCCCACCTCCAGGAAGGCCTCGAAGGCCACGACCTCTCCGGGCCTGGGGCGGGGGGCTCCGTCCTTCTTCACGGGGACTCGGATGTCCCCGTCCGTGACGATGCATCTTTCGACCAAGGGCTCGGCGTCCTCGGCCGTGAACTCCGACGCCCAGAGGAAATCTGAGGGGATTTCCTCCGGGGGCACTTCCGTGGTCTTCGCTCGACCCTTGGGTGCCATGAGGTTAGTCTTCTTTTTCGGTGGCTAACTTTGCAGGGGGCTACTACTACAAACTCCCAGACGTCTGCTACCGGAAAGGGCTACCGGAAAGAGATACCGGGAGAGGGCTACCGGGAGAGATAAAATAGTTGAGGCTGAAAATTTGGAATGAGCTTCCGGGCCCCCCAAGGTCCTATTTATAGGGGCGGGACGTGGTCTAGATGCACGCCACGTGGCACCCGCGGATCAATCTGGACCGTAGAAGTTCAAACCGTGCGCGGGAAACGAAGGGATGGGCGCGTGAATCGAGGCGCCAGTTCGAACCGCACGGGCATTTATGGCGAAACGGCGCGGCCTTAAGCGTGGGGCACGGAAACCGAAGCGCCGTGGCTCCGGTGACTTGGCCCGGAGATCTTCCCGGTGACGTGTGCCATACCCACCGGGGACTCGAGCATCGTCCCCGGCGTGCATGGGGGGCTGCTGTCGGGGGAAATCTCCGCGGGACTAAGTCCAGGTAAGTTGTCACGATTGCCCGGGGACCTGGCCTCCGGGACCTCCCCGGGCGCCGCCATCTGGCTCCCGGGACGCGGCCTCCGGTGCCGTCCCGGGCGCCGCCATTTGCCCGGGGACGCAGCCTCCGGCCCCTCCCCGGGTGCCGCCTTTTGGCCCCCGGGACGTGGCCTCCGGTGCCCTCCCGGGCGCCACCATTTGGCTCCCGGGACGCGGCCTTCGGTGCCGTCCCGGGCGCCGCCATTTGCCCGGGGACGCGGCCTCCGGCCCCTCCCCGGGCGCCGCCTTTTGGCTCCCAGGACGCGGCCTCCGGTGCCGTCCCGGGCGCCGCCATTTGCTCGGGGACGCGGCCTCCGGCCCCTCCCCGGGTGCCGCCTTTTTGCTCCCGGGACGCGGCCTCCGTTGCCGTCCCGGGCGCCGCCATTCTCCCGGGGACGCGGCCTCCGGCCCCTCCCCGGGCGCCGCCTTTTGGCCCCCGGGACATGGCCTCCGGTGCCGTCCCGGGGGCCGCCTTTTGTCCCCCGGGACATGGCCTGCGGGGCCCCCCCGGGCGCCGCCTTTTGGCCCCCGGGACCTGGCCTCCGGCGCCGTCCCGGGCCTCATCGCCCTCCTAAAGGTAAAGTCTTGAACTGTTTATCACGTGCAGGTCACGCGAGGAGCGCCTCAGGAACCAGCGACCACCTGTGAAGCATCCAAGGCGTTTGACCAGGAGAAGGACGGTCCTGCCCTTCAATCCGACGGTGGCTTCCGGGGTAGTTTAGGCTTTTTGCTTCTTTTTGGGGCTATAAATAGCCCTTGTACCCCTCTGTTGTAGAGGATCGGTTCTTTTATTGGAATAGCTAAACTCACTGACGTGCTCCGGAAGCCTCTCCCCCGCAGAGAGCCTCCCCAGCCGACTCCGGTCGGGAGCGCGTCGACAGGACTAGGGCCCCCACCGGGACCCGAACCTGTATAAACCCGTGTGTCATTTTTTGTGCTTGTCCGGCGGGGGAGGACCGGTCATCCGGTCAACCCGCGCCGCGTAATCTTCGCTAGGAGCATTCTCAAAACCTGCCGGGGTATTCGCAATACCACGACAGACGGGGAGAACTACATGGGACAAGGAAAGAGAGCACAATGATGCGTCCCCAACCTTGGCACCCGTGAACGAGAGGAGAAGACCGAAGAGATGCCTTCGGCCATTCTGCACCTCGCAGAATGTTATGACAACTCCCGTGAAGAGGCGCACCAATTCCGCTTGGAGAGGGACTACGCTCGGCAGCAGCGAGAACTCTCTGATACGATCAGGAGTGGTAGTGCCTCTTTGCTCCGGGATGATGTAGATAGACTTAGAGTAGTTGCTAGTTCTCTAGGGGCGGCCAATGTTGATCCCACTGATGCTAACATGTCCCTAGGAGAACTTTGTAAGCTTCTCTCGGATCAGGTCGATGCTCTAGTCGCCTGTATCCCTTTTGTATGTAAAGATTGCCAGAAATAAAAATTTCTTTTACCTTACATACCTTGATTTCTCAAGATGGATTATGCAAGAGTTATAATTTGAATTGAAACTCTTTACAATCTTCGTGCGAAAACATGATCACAAGAATGCCTTTGCGATCACACATACACAGGTAAACCCGAAGTAACAACTTTTTCGATCAGAAATGCGTTGATGTGCTATACCGCGATCAGTACTGGTATCGTGATCAGAACTGAAGCCACGATCAGAACATAATACTTTGATCGGATCGTATATGCTGTGATTACCCACTTGCAGTGATCACAGAATTGCATTGTGATCAACATGCAAATCTTAAGACAATCACAGAACTGCATTGTGATCAACACATAAAAATTAGTTCACAAAAGACATGAAGGATTATTTCCTCCATAATTTTTGCAAAATTTTCATGTTTTTGTGTACACCCTAGTCCCTGAATTCGGAACAAAAAATAAAAAATATAGTTTGTTCCGGATTCATTGCAGGGAGTACATAATGGGTTTCTAGAAAGAAGGCACCCATTATGGAAAACTAATAAAATATTCGGCGAAGGGTTGTCTCGGGTATATAAAAGGAGAAGGTAGCTTCCTGAGGAAGCTTCACAAGCCAAAACCCTTCATTTGCCTTAGAGTTTCTCGCCGCACAAAACCCTCTTTTGCATTCCTCATCTCCGTCGCCTCCAAAGTCGCCACCTTTCTTCCCAATCCTTCGCAAGAAATGGCATCCTGGAGCCGATCCGTCCACCATACAGAAGAGAGTCTAGTGGCACTAGAGAAGGAAGAGATTCTCCCTCCACGGCTCCTGATCAACTGACGGCCAGCAGAAAAAGATCAAGAAACCCCAATCGTCCAAGAGGGCGAGTTGGTGATCTTCGAGGAATACCTGCGCTGCGGGTTCCGATTCCCCGAAAGCCAATTCCTGCGGGGAATCTTGGAACACTACGGGCTGGAGTTAGTAAATCTCCACCCCAATGCAGTTCTCATTCTGGCAATCTTCCAGCACCTCTGTGAAGCCTTCGTCAGAGTGCTTCGAAGCGTGGAGCTTTTTCAGCGCTTCTACTTCTCGGCATGGTCAAAGAATGCCAATGCCGCCGGGTGCATCTACTTCCGAATAAGGGAGAAGAGAGAGTACCCCTTCCCACCCCTCCAGGACTCTGTACACGGGTGGTACCAGAAATGGTTCTACTGCACCCCTCCATTGGAGAGCGGACTATGGTTTGCAAACTCCCGACCAGAGAAAGCCAGTGAGTTGGACTCCCTTCCTACTCTGAGCACAGAGCAGAAGAAACAAGCCCAAGCAATTCTTCACCTAGTTCAGCAAGGCTTGACTGCGCACGACATCATACACGACTTTGTGAAGAATTGGATAAGCCCCCTGCGTGAAAGGTCTCATCCAGCTTGGGAAATCCAGTCCATGGCAGACAGTACCCTGGACTACAACAATGGTATATCCTTTAATCAACAAAACATACATTTCTACTAACTAAAAAATGTTGTATTTGCTGACATGCTTGTTTGTGACACAGCTCTGCCTTTGTCCGAGATCGAGAAGCGGACGAACTACCTCCTTCGGGTGTATAACGCCACTGCGGAGGGAGCTAAGGGATCACCTCGCCCCCAGAGCTTAATCAACGTAGGCGACGATCTTAAGCAGGAACGCCGAAAGGTATGACCTTTCCTAACAAGCTCTATTGTAAACCATCCACTTGTCCTGTATTACCAAGAGCATTTGGAATGATACAGCTTCTGGGGAAGTTTGCTGAGGCGACGCGTCTAAGCGAGGAAGTTGGTCCCTAAGGGAGACCAGCTGCGAAGAGGGTGAGGAGGACCCCTTCCAAGCGCGTAGCGAAGGAGTCCGTTCCCAAAAAACCTAAGAAGATTCTGGGAGAGGCTTCTTCGCAGAAGAAAACCCTTACCGCGAAAAAGACTGCGGTAAGATATTCAATACCCCCTGTAACCCCACGTACGAGTAGAAATTACTTCTTCGTCGTACAGGGTGAAGGGAGCGAGGATGAGGAGGATGACATTCCTCTAGTTCGCCGCAAGAGGAAGGCGATCGATCTTTTGGGAACAAGCAACCCAGAGAGGTCGACTTCCCCTCAAATTGGCGAGGTCCTGTCTCTGACTGCAGGGATAGAGACAGCTACAATGGGCCCTGTGCCCACCGATAATCCTGTGGTTATGGGTGAAACCCTAATGCCTGAAGCTTATGAAGCCTCAGGACTTACAACACCTCCCCTTCTGATAGAAGGGGCAATTGTGGTAAGATTTCTCACAATCCTGAACATTTTCATTCATCTGTGCACATCTATTGAGTTATGCTCATACAGGAAGAGGAAGACGACATTCCTCTTATTCGCCGTAGAAGGACTTCTGCCAGTCCTAAGGCGGTGAGTACTCCACTCCTAATGACAGGAGTGGGGATGACTGAACAAGATTCCGCGACCACTACTGATCTCACGGTCACGGACGAAGTTATAGTGCTTACGATCTAGGAGGCTCCAGGACCAATGGCTTTATCTTTACCGACAGAAGAAGTTACCCCGGTAAGGACCCTTACAGTCTTGGTTTCCATTATTCCCCAGGTGCGTTCTTACAATCTTGCACGCACACAAGGAGAAAAGGACAAGGTCCTATTCAGGAAAAGGAAAACCAGGTCAGACGGCGACTGTCCTCTTTTTCCCGGGGAATCATCCTTAAAATCCCAGAAATGGATAGGATTTCGAGTAAGGTAAGAATCTCTCCCATTTGGATAGGGTCGTATCGAACTGAAGACATTCTAACCGATGATTCTTTTGTTTGCTTAGGCGCAGAGATGCAGTGCCAAGCGCCCCAGTGACCTCTACAAGAGTTGATGTTCCTCATGCTATGGAGGTCACGGGCGAGCAAAGTCCCATCCCCAGGGCCGAGGAAGTTCTTCATGCCATTGTAGAGGGGATGGCTACAGAAGTCCAATCACATAGATTGGAATCTGAGATCCCAGCCATGGAGGAGGCTCTGCAGGAAAATTCATCTGCCGCTCCAGCTGGGGATAAGGCGAGTCTAGAGACTCAGCCTTTGGCTGAATCAAAAAGCGGCTCATTCAGCGAGTACATTGAGGTATGCGGAACACCTCTTGTGGTTTTTAAGTTCGTACTTGCATAGGGATATCCAGGCTCTGAAACTGATCTCCTTCCATGTTATAGGAACTAACTCATGTGGCGACCAAGTCGATGGCTGTTGTGAAGCGTATCGAGGTCGCCCCACAGGAAACGAGTCACCTGCAGCGGTAAAGAAGATGTTTCCTCATCTGCCCGAATTTTAATCCTATTTCAACAATTGTCTCCTTTGTCACAAAGAAAACGCTTCTCTGATCGAGAGCCTCACTGATTGAAAGCCAGGAGATCAGGGCAGTCACCAAGATCTCTTGCTTGGAGAAAGAACTCCAACAACTGCGGTTGCAGCTCTCCTATAAGTGCACTTCCGACCAGGATGAATTAATTGGTTATGCGAACTGTTTGTGATGGTCTCTTATTGCAGCACGAGAGGACCAAATAAGCCAGATCTACCAAGAGAAGAAGGATCTCCAGGCGTCCATCGAGGGGCAAAACTCGAAAGTTGATTCTGTCTGCAAGGAGAACAAGGACTTGAATGCGTCACTCTTAGCCTGCAGCAGTGTTCAACAAGACATCTTCGAAAAACTGAAGATGGTGGCCGGTTTGCTAAAAGCTGATGTGCTCGAAACCGAAAAGGACGACCTTAGCCTTAGCGACTGGACCACACTGGTCGTGACCCAAGCTGAGTCACTCCTCGAGTATTTTCCTGAAGATACAAGGCGTCAAACAGAGGTGATCAAGACAAAAGTGCAATTTGCAGCCTCTGCCATCGTCTGCAGACTTCGTCTTCACCATGGTCCTGATCTTGATCTAAATCCAGTGGTGGGAGAAGCAGAGGTCGAGAGTGAAGATCAACTCGCGGTCATAATGGAGGAAGTCAAGCCTCTGGTCGAAAATCTCTTGACAGAACTGGGCTTACTGTAAATTTTGTAGCTGTACAGATATAACTATACAATGCATATGTATGCCTTAATTTTTGGAAGAAAAACACTTCTTTTTGTTTCATGTTGCGACCATATTCCCCTAGCCCCCTCCTGAGATTATGTATACTGAAGACACAATATTATAAGCGCAGGAGAAAATATGGATGTAAAGACGACCGGGAATACCTAGAGAGTACTGTGACTTTAGGTATTAACATCCGACCAGAACGATAATCATGTTCGATACAACACCCAACCTTATTGCAAACCGGCAGCCACTCTAATGACCAAGGACATGCCAACAAGCCCCGTGTGTGTTGAGAAACGGCTTATTGAGGGGTGTCTTGTCTGGAAGTGATCACGAGATCGACCAGCGAATCCGGTCGAGGTATTGTAGTGATACAATTATCGGCGACCAGCCCCTAAGCCAGACTCGTAACATACGGGCAAAAGGAATAATTATCACATGAAACAACTAAAAGTGCTGATTTTGTTAAATCATGCTAATTGAAAAGGAAAAGGGGTTGGGAACTTACACATAAAACTTGCGCAGTTGGTTGATGTTCCATGTATTGGATAAGATTCTACCATCCTCCATCGCTAACCGAGCCAATCCTGGTCGCAGCACCGAGACAACAGTGTAGGGGCCTTCCCATTGAGGGGTGAATTTATTGAGATTAGTTTTGTATTTTATGTAAAACCAGATCACCCACGTGAAGGCTACGTGGCCGCACCCTTTTGTTATGGTATTTGCGCAAAGCTTGCAAATACACTGCGGACTTGACTAGAGCTCGATCACGTTTTTCTTCTAGGAGGATTAGATCTTGTAATCGTTGTCCGTTCTGATCAACTTGTTCGAATCGATCTGTTTGGACAGAACCAATACTAATTTCCATGGGTAACACAGCCTCAGCTCCGTATACCAGATGGAAAGGTGTCTCACCAGTGGCTCGACTAGAAGTAGTACGTAGTGCCCATAGAACAGTATAGAGCTCGTCTACCCAAGCCCCCGAGCGTGTCTTAAGGCGATCAAAAACATGCTTTGTGATGCCCTGCAATATTTTCCCATTGGCACGTTCAACGGCACCATTGCTCTACGGATGAGCTACAGAAGCAAAGCACACCTTGGTCCCTATATTGCCGCAATATTCCAGAAAGAGACCGCTAGCGAATTGGGAACCATTATCAGTGATGCGATGATTTGGAACACCGAATTGAGTCACAATGTTCTAATGAAAGAACTTTTGTGCAGCAGTAGTAGTGACATTGCGTACTGGTTCGGCCTCAATCCACTTTGTAAACGTGTCAATAGCTACGAACAAAAACTTGTACCCATTGACCGCTTGTGGCATAGGACCAACAATATCCATCCCCCAAACCGCAAAAGGCCATGATAGAGGGATAGTTTGTAGAGCATAGGCCAGCTGATGGATCTGTCTCGCATGAAACTAACACTGAGGACATGTCTTGACCATATTTTTGGCATCATCAAGTGCTGAAGGCCAGTAAAATCCTTGTCGGAAAGCCTTTTCGGCCAGTGTACTAAATGACGCGTGCGCACCGCATACACTGTCATGAATTTCTTTCAAGAGGGATTTACCTTCCTCTTGGGACACACAGCGCATGAATACTCCTTGAGTACCCTTTCTATACAAAACTCCTTCTATAAGTTTGTATAGACGCGCTTTTCGAACTAACCGATCGCTCTCGATTTCGTCCTCGGGCAAGGTCCTGTCTTCAAGATAGATCCTCAATGGATGGGTTCAATCTCATTCATGTCCGAGGTTGGTAATGCAGACTGTTACTGGATCATCCTCGGCCGTAGTCCTGATCGAAGGATGTTCCAAGTGTTCGACGAACACTCCTGCCGGGGCAGATGTACGTGAGGACCCAATTTTGGATAATTGGTCTGCGAGAATATTGTCCTTTCACGGGATGTATTGGACTTCGAAATGACTGAAGTGTTTTTCCAATATCCTCACTTCCCCCAGGTAATGAGCCATTATCTCATCGGAGGTGCTGTACTCCTTGTTTACCTGGTTTACGACCAGCTGTGAGTCTCCCCTCACTACTAATCGACGAACTCCAAGGAATTTTTCTGCCTAGAGCCCTACAATAAGACCTTCATACTCTGCTGTGTTGTTGGTCGCAACAAAGTGTAGTTGACTGACATACTTGAGCTGTTCACCCTGAGGCGTGACTAGGACCACTCCAGCCCCCGAGTGTTGAAAACTGCAAGAGCTATTAAATACATTGTCCAGTGATCAGGGCACTCCAAATCTTCAGATTCCCACCCGGCTAGTTCAGGATTAGTCCATTCGACCACAAGGTCGGCCAGGATCTGAGATTTGACCGCAGTGCGAGGCGTGAAATGGAGGTCGAACGCTTCGAGTTCCACATGCCATTTCGTGATCGGACCAGATTTTTCTGGATTCCGGACAATGTCCCCCAAAGGAAAAGATGAAGGCACTGTGATCTTATGTGCTTGGAAGTAATGTCGTAGCTTACGGGAAGCCATCAGTAGTGCGTAAATTATTTTCTGGACCTTAGGGTATCACTCCTTAGGGCCATGAAGTACTTCGCTTATGTAGTAGACGGCTTTGTGCACACCTTCTCTTTTTGCGATCAAGACAGCGCTGACCGCGCAAGGTGTGGCCGCCAAGTAAAGGAGTAATGGTTCCTCCTTATTGGGAGAAACCAAGACCGGCGGACTGATAAATATGCTTTGACCTCCTGAAATGCTTTCTCGGCCTCATCGAACCAAGTAAAATTATGGTGTTTGCGCAGAGCTTTGAAAAAAGGTAGTCCCTTCTCGCCTAGTCGCAATATGAACCGGCTCAATGCCGCCATGCGACCTGCCAGGCGCTAAACATCTTTGATGGTCGAGGGAGACCTCATCTGTTCGATAGCCTTGATTTTTTCAGGATTAACCTTGATTCCTCTGGAACAAACAAGAAAACCTAGAAGTTTTCAGACAAAACCCCAAAAGAACATTTCTCCGGGTTTAACTTTATTCCAAATCGATTAAAATTACAGAAGGTTCCAGCAAGATCGTCTAAATGAGACGAACTTTTTAAACTTTTTACAACCAAGTCGTCTACATAAGCTTCAAGATTACGCCCCATCTGGGAAAGAAAGATCTTTTGCATCAAGCGCTGGTACGTGGAACCAGCGTTCTTGAGACCAAACGGCATTCTGACGTAGTAGTAGGTGCCGAATGGTGTGGTGAAGGCAGTCTTCTCTTCATCTTCTTCCGCCATGCTAATTTGATGATAACCTGAGTAAGCGTCCAGAAAACTCATCAGTTCGCAACCCACCGTAGAATCGACCAGCAGGTCGATGCGGGGAAGGGGAAAATCATCCTTCGGACAGGCACTATTTAGGTTGGTGTAGTCGACGCACATGCACCACTTGCCATTTGACTTGCGGACCATGACCGGGTTTGCAAGACATTCCGGATGATCGACTTCTCGAATAAATCCGGCCTTTTGGAGCTTATCTAACTCCTCTCGGATGGCTTCCTGCCGAAAAGCAACAAAACGCCTGAGCTTCTGCTTTATTGGTCGCTGTCCAGGTCGAATTGCTAACCTGTGCTCAATTACCTCCCTTGGGACACCGGGCATGTCGGATGGTTTCCATGCAAACACATTTGCGTTAGCTCAGAGGAAAGTAACGAGCTTGAGTTCCTATTTGTCATCCAGGCCTGATCCAATCCGAATTGTCCTGGATGGATCATCTGGGTATAATGGAACCAATTTTAATGTTTCATCTAGTCGAAGAGCAGCCTTGATCGTATCAGTAGACATTGTGGCAATCTGGGCTTCTCGGAGGGGAAGCTGATCTACCATCTCCAGGGATAACCGATCACACATCAATGCCACGTTGTGACTGCCTCGGACCGAAATAACACCCTTGGGGCCAGGCAACTTGCCACACTAGTAAGCATAGTGCATAGCCATCATGAATTTAGTGAGAGTTGGCCTGCCAAAGATTGCGTTATAAGTCGAGTCACAATCGATTACAACAAAAGTAACCAATTCTGTTTGGAAGTTATCTGGTTCACCCAGTGTGACCAGGAGCACCACCTGTCCCAATGGCATCATTGAGGGACCTGGAATTATCCCATAAAAAGGATGAATTATGGGTTTAATTTTCGAACAAGGAATTTGCATCCCGTCGAGTGCCTTGACCAATAAAATGTCCAAGGAACTTCCTCCGTCGATCAGCACCCTTTCGACTCTCGCATTGCTGATAATTGGGGTAATGACCAAAGGTAGCCTCAATGGTTGAGTAAGCCCCACAGGGCAATCAGAGCGATCAAACGTCAAAGGAGTATCCGACCAACGGGGGTACTGAGGTTCACCAAGGGGAGTCTCCGTTTGGTTCACCTCTCAATAAAAAGCTTTAAATTGCCGTTTAGAAAAAAAGAGGAGGAACCTCCGAAAATAACATTGACATGATTGCGAGGTACCTGGTAGGACATCTCTTCGTCCCCGCTGGCGTCTCTTAGCCCGCAAGTCTGTTCTTTTGGTAGCAAGGTCGGCATTGGTCCGATCTCCTGGTAGAAGTCATCCAACTGCTTCAACCAGCTCCGGAAATTCTTGAGGTCGTGGCCTGCAGAGTCGTGGAGTGGACACCACCTCTTGCCTTCCTACGGGTTAGTCGACTTCTCTGGCTGGTCGGCACTACGACCACCAAAAGCAGTTTTATTCTTAAACGAAGATTTGTTACCTTTGGTCGACGGAGGTTTCTCTGTGACCGCGACCTCTCGGTATTGTCCAGTTCGACTCCTTTTTGATTTCTTTGCCTTCTCGCCTGATGAAGATTCCGGTTTCTTGTTCGAATCCTCTCTCTTCACGTCCTTGAGACCTGGCTGAGGCAATAAGTTTCCTTTGTCTACCATCCGATTCCACTCAACGGCCTCAGCCGCATCAGAGAACTGGGTAGGCTTTAAAGAAACTGTCTCTTCGGTTTGGAATTTAGTTTCTTGTGAGGATAATATTGCAAAAACAATTGTCACTAAATTCAAATTGCTTCGCAAGGTGTTAAAGATTTGGTGTAAGCAATCTTATCAACTGAAGGTTTGGATTGACAATTCCAATTTGATCCTAGCTTTATTAGATGGTTTGGAGGAACAAAGAGTCCTAAGTATCTTGGAATTCAAATTCAGAATCATTCTAAAATCACATTTGAAGCATCTTCTGAAAGCTGATAATGAGTATCAGAAGCAAAGAGGTAAATTTAGATGGGCTAACTTTGGTAATGAGAATACCAAATTTTTTCATGCTGTAGCTTCAAAAAATTTGAAGGATTCTGGTTGTATTATCAATTCTCATCATGAAATGGCGGATCACTTGTGGCTTTCTTTCAAAAACAAACTTGGTACTTTTAACTTCTCCAATATTGATTTAAGCAAGATGAGTTGTTTCTTGACTTATAGGGTGATTTTTCTTCAGTGGAAGTCCTTTTCTCTCCTGAAGAGATTGATAATTGAATTTTTCAATTGCCCATCAATAAGAGTCCAGATCCTAATGGTTTTAATGGACAATTTTATAAAGTTTTTTAGGACATTATTAAACATGATTTCTATAAATTCTTTCAGAATTTTTATGCGAATCGGGTGGATTTGCGTAGACTTAACTCTTCTTGGATCGTACTTTTGCCCAAAAACGAAGAGGCTCTGATGATTAATGATTTTTGATCTATATCTCTGGTTAATAGTGTCGTCAAGTTGATTACAAAGACTTTAGCTTCCAGACTTCAAAAAGTTATTAAGGATACAGTTCATAATAATCAATATGGGTTTATTCAAAATAGATCAACTCAAGATTGTTCGGCTTGGACTTTTGAATATTTGCATATTTTCAAAGTAAAGTAATATCCAACTGTGCTGCTCAAGCTAGATTTTGAGAAACTTTTGACACAATTGAACATAATTCAATTTTGGAAGTTATGAAAGCTAGAGGGTTTGGTAGCAGATGGTAAAATTGGGTTTTGTCAATTCTGCAAATGGGATCTTCTAATACCTTTCTTAATAATGTTCCTGGGAAAATTTTTTATTGTTCAAGAGGAGTTAGACAAGGTGATCCTCTATATCCTCTACTTTTTGTCTTGGTCGCAGATCTTCTTCAGAGTATTTAGAATTTGGCCAAGGGTTTCTGGAACTCCCAATTCCTAATCTTCCCTCCCAAGGCTTTCCCATTATACAATATGCTGATGATACTCTTATTATGTATTGGGGAAAAATATTAGCCGTGGGTGATGTGCGCCCATCCGAGACGAGAGAGAAACCTCTCTCCTCTGACCCTCCATCCTCTGGGCCGGGAGAGGAATCGCTCCCCTCCGACCCTCCGTCCTCTGGGCCAGGAGAGAGACCGCTCTCCTTTGGGCCCCCGTCCTCTAGGTCGGGAGAGATACCTCTCTCTCTCTGGCCCTCCATCGTCCGGGTCGGGAGAGAGACCTCTCTCCTCCAGTCCTCCGTCCTCCGACCGGCAGAAGCACCGCTCTCCTCCGAGCCCCCGTCCTCCGGGTCTGGGGAGAAACTGGGTTGGGAGAGAGACCTCTCTCCTCCGGCCCTCCGTCCTCCGGGCCGAGAGATAGACCGCTCTCCTCTAGTCCTCCGTCCTCTGGACCAGGAGAGGCACCTCTCTCCTCTGGCCCTCCGTCCTCTGGGTTGGGAGAGAGACCGCTCTCCTCCGGTCCTCTGTCCTCCGGACCGGGAGAGGCACCCTGCTCCTCCGGTCCTCTGTCCTCTGTCCTCCGTCCTCCGGGCTGGGAGAGAGTCCTCTCTCCTCCGGTCCTCCGTCCTCCGGACCAGGAGAGGCACCTCTCTCCTCCGGCCCTTCGTCCCCAGGGTCGGGAGAGAGATCACTCTCCTGTGGTCCACCGTCCTCCGGACCGGGAGAGGCACCCCTCTCCTCCGGACCTCCACCCTCCGGGCCGGGAGAGGAACCCCTCTCCTCCGGCTCTCCGCCCTCCAAGAGAGGAGCCTCGCTCCTCCTGTCCCCCTTCCTCCAGAGTTGGGGGCACTGAAGCCGAGGGCAACCATGTCTCCGAGATCAATGCCCTGGACTGCATTAAAAGACCATAATGCTCTCGATCCAACTGTCGCGGCAAGGGTAGTTTAGTAATTTGCGTCTTTTTGGGTCTATATATACCCTTGTACCCCTTATCTTGTAACCTAAGACTCTCATTTGCATTCAATACACAAAAACCAAGAGGCGTGATTAGGAGCCCTCTCCCTGGAAGAGAGCCCCCCTAGCTGACACATGTCAGGAGCACGTCGACAGGACTAGGGTCTCCACTAAGGCCAAAACCTATATAACTCTTTTTGTCAATCTCTGTTATTGTTCAACACAGGGTGACCCGTCGCACGGTCATCCTGCGTTGTCGAACACTTGTCAAACATGTCATCAAACCAGCCGGGGTATTTTCAATACCACGATAGTTGGCGCCATCTGTGGGGACCTCGTGACAAATTATCATGGCTCCTCCAAGAAGAACGAGGCACCTGGCCTCCCTCTCAAACGACGCTGGTCCTAGTAACCCTGTGCCATCGACGCAAGGGGCCGTCATCGCAGCGCCTCCTCCCGAGGACACTCGAGGGGAGGTGGTGCTCCCCTCTCCCACCACCCCCGATGGGAGAATGGCTCCTTTGAGCCAACCCGATGCTACCACGCTGGCAAGACCAAGTGCCCCCCAAGCGATACCTTCGGCTTTCGGAGAACATTTGCTCAGGGCGCTTGTCGAGGACCAGCTTCGCGCGCAACATACTCTTGAAGAGTTGTTGCATGCGATAGCACGGCCTCCGATCACTGCTAACCGGCCCCGTTCCAGTTCATGGGACCGCAACCGCCATTTTTGATGGGGCACCCGGGAGCCTTCTTTGCGCTGGGAACCTACCCCTTCCCAGGAGGTCCTTCCATCTCCAAGGGACAACCCTTCCCGGGAGGTGCTCCCGTCTCCAGGGGACAACCCTTCCTAGGAGGAGCTCCAACCTCTGGGGGCTACTCCTTCCCACGAGGTGCTCCTGTCTCCAGGGGGCAACCCTTCCTGGGAGGTGCTCCTGTCTTCGGGGGACAACCCTTCCCGGGAGGTGCTCCCGTCTCTGGTGGGCTCCCTCTCCTAGGAGGTTCTCCTGGCCCCGGGGTGTCTCTTGCCCCAGAAGGCACTCTTCCCCCCGAAGCCTTGCCCATCTCAGGAGGTGTTGCTGGCATGGTCCCCGTGATGTAGGATGTCCCTCTGCTGGGAACTTTTCCCATGCCGAGGGTCATCGCCATCGCTGGAACCTCCCCAACACGCAGTTTTTCCCCCACGTTGATCGTTGACCCACACCAGCTCCCTCCCCCAGGGTCCCCTCTCCGGGCTCACCCGATGGACCAAACCCGATTCACCTGGGAGGAGGTGGAGCACATGCGCACAGCAAGGTCCGAGGGAGCCCCCTCCCATTGTTGCCTGCAACAACTCCTGGAGCACGGGCGTCAGTCCCACGTCCCAGCCGACAAGGGGAAGAGGCCCATGCAGGAAGCCACCATCACCTCCGAGGGCTTCCCCGATGTGCAGGAGGTTAGCTCCACCAACCCCGTAGAAGGGAGGCATTACCAGAAGGCAGGTGGTCCGTTAGGACCCCTCCCCGGCTCGGAGAATGAACGCGCTTCCCTCATGAAAGGGGACAGTGACACGGGCTCCTCAATGGAGGTGGAGGGGGGCCAATCAACCCCTTTGTCGCTGCCTCTGGTGCGTTTGGTGGCCGAAGCCTTATCAGCCACCCCACACTGAGCACCACAAAGGAGAGGCCGAGCCATATGAATTCGTGCAGGTTTACTCCACGGCCATCTCGGCAGTCGGGGGGATGAGAGCGTTCGGTGCAATGTCTTCCCCCTCTACCTTTCTGGGATAGCCCAGTCGTCGCTTTACAACCTCAAGGCGGGCTCCATCAAGTCCTTTGCTCAACTCAAGCATGAGTTTTGTGCAAATTTCCAGGGGAATTACGTTCATCCCCTGGATTTGTCACAGTTGTACACCATTCAACAGCGGTTGGGGGAGACCATCCGAAGTTTCTTCAAACTCTTTGCCCAAATCAAGAGCAAGGTGGCTCACGTCCCCGACTCGACGGTGATCGAAGCGTGCAAAAGCGGAATTATATCGGGAGAGCTCCACCGAAGGGTCTCTCCAAGCTGCCCATCCTCTGCGGATGAGCTCTTTAATGTGCTTGAGAAGTACGCAAGAGCTGAGGAAGACGATCTCTGGAAAAAGAACCAGGGTCCTCCTGCCCTGGGGAGAGGGACTACAAGGACCTCTCCCACAAATGTCCCAAAATAGGACCCCATAACAAGTCATGGCCTCGGGACGCTTTCATCCTCGAAGGAGGAGGTGAATCTCGGGATCCTAACCAGGGGCAATGATCCTTCCCAAAGCCAAAAACCGGAGGAGGAGGCCAATCCTCCCATACGCGAGAGGGTCCCAGGCCAACAGGCAAGGAGGCTGGAGCCACCTCATGGTGCGCTCTTCATAAGTCCATGATCCGTTTGAGACCTAACCTTGGTTTTTGCACTAGGCTCACCCAGATTCTAATATGCAGAATAACGGGATCTTACTCGAAAAATACCGAAACCCAAAGGTTGATCGAAAACACAGTTTAAGTAAATTGCACAACTCTTTATTTCAAAGAGGGCTTTACACGTCAAACATTAGGTCGTACTCACCTACATCGAGGGAACTATGTGTCTAAGGCTTCAATCTAGACTCGATGATCTAAACTAGACCTATTACAAGGTATTTATAGTCCAATCATATGAATACGTATCAGACTCAGTAACCTAAACGTATTAAACTCATATTACTAACTAACTAACTAATCCTAAATAGATAAGCTTAGTTATATATATTCGGATCATATTACAATTCCGAACATGGAACGAATTCCTTTTATGGTCGCTAACCAAACCATGGTTGCGAAACCTTTCCGAACACAGTTATGATAGCGGAACCGTATGCGATCAGGACTTGAAGATCCTCCCAGATCATGACTCCTTTGTTGAGAAGGAGCAAACCCTGTTGCGACCTCTCGATCAAACTGGAGATGAGGAAATTGAGCTTGTCCATCTTCTCTGGTGTACCACTTTGCCGCATGTACTCGTTGATCTTTCCAACCGATTCAAAAAGTCTCCTTTGTTCCACTGCGGGTGGTAGTCACCTTCTTCTCCAGAATCACATCTTTGCGTAGAGGTTCATCTCGTTGATAGACCAAGTTTTCAACAGATGGTACTATAGTATCTGGCTCATCATCCAGCATTGAAGGCTCGAAGAGCTTGAGGTGCTCAACATTAACAACCGAGTAAATATCCTTGTATAGAGGTAACTCGAGCTGACAAGCATTATTACCCACTTTCCGCAAAATCCAAAAAGGACCATAACGAATGGGTTTGAGTTTCTTACCTTTACCTTTAAGTCTCTCCTTACTCAGATGTAACCATACCATATCACCTTCTTCGAATTGAGCATCAACTTGGTGCCAATCATGTGGTGCCTTGTACTTGAGTTGAGGTTTCAGCAAGTTCTGTTCAACCTCACGATGGAGTCGTTGAATACCTTCTAGGAACTTTTGTGCTCAATCCTGATCAGATGCTTCCTTGCTGTTTTGTGCTAAGGTAGCGATCACAAACTCCATGTCGAAAGGACTATGTGGTAGAAATCCAAAACAGACCTCAAACGGCAACTTTCCAGTCGAACCATGCACTGCTCGATTAAAAGCAAACTGCAGGTACGATATGCTTTCATCCCAGGTCTTCGGGTGCTTCGAGTTATATCCTCTCAAGAGATGAACGACTGTGCGATTTACCACCTCGGTTTGACCATCAGTTTGGGGATGAAAATCAGTTTTCCTCTTTAGCTTGGTGTCCATCATCGTCTAGAGCGATCGCCAAAAGTGACTAAGGAACCGGGTATCGCGATCAGACACAATAGAAGTCGGCAGTCCAAAGTGTGTCCAAACATTTTGAAAGAATACCCGAGCTGCTTCTCCCGTGATAGTCTTCAACAAGGTACAAGAATAATCATTTTGGAGAACCGATCAACGACCACGAATAGATAGTCGTTTCCATGTCGGGTCTTAGGCAATTCTCCCAAGAAATCCATGGATATACTCTCCCATGGTCGCAATGGAACTGGCAAAGGAGTGTAAAAACCTAATTTTTGGTTTGCCGATTTCGAGATGCTGCAGAGACTACAACCTTGAATAAAACTAGCCACATCTTGCTGCATACGCGGCCAGAACACATGTCGGTGAAGATTTTGCAACATCTTTGTAATCCCAAAGTGACCAGCTACCTTCTCGCAACCATTGAATTCGAGGTGCTCCACGACGTATGCAAAGTAAATTGCCCTTGTACAAGAGTCCTTCTCGACGAACGAACTATGTAGGTTTCCCTGTTTTGAGCTCAATCAGTGCTGTTTGAAAATCGGGGTCTTCACTGTACATATTGGCATAGTCATCATGACATGAGGGCTCGATCTGCATGAACGCTGAAAAACAGAGGGTCGTAACTAATGGTCGCGACAACATGTCCACCAATTTGTTGTGTACGACCTTCTTGTACTTAATCACCAGATTAAACTGCTGCAGATACGACATCCACTTCATGTGTCGAGCTTGCAGGAGCTTGGACTGAGTTTGCAAATATTGCAACGGTTGATGGTCGGTGTGGACAACACTCTTTACCCAAGAGGTAACATCGCCAATGTTTTACGGCCTGATGTAGTGCACATAACTCTTTGTCATAAGTCGAGTAGTTCTTCTGATCTCCTTGGAATAACTCAGAGTGATATGCCACTGGTCAACCTTCTTGCATGAGCACAACGCCCATGGCATAACCTGAGGCATCGGTTTCTAACTCGAATGGTTTATGAAGATTCGGCAAAGCTAACACAGGTGCCTCACTGATCTTTCTTTTCAGCAAGAGAAATGTGTCCTCATGTTTCCCTGTCCACTCGAACTTCTAATTGATCCTGGTTAATGCATGCAATGGAGAAGCCACAATCGAGAAGTGTTGGATGAACTTTCAAAGGTATTCGCATGCTCCCAAAAAACTGCACACGTCCATAACTGTTCACGGTCACGGCCACTCTCGAATCACTTTTACCTTATCGGGGTCGATTTGCAATGTACCGTTGCCGACCATGAATCCTAGGTAAAGTAGAGTTTACTGGCTGAACTCACTTCTTACGGTTGAAGCAAATTCGATGTTGCCGAAGCTGTTCGAACACCTTTTCGACATGAATGAGGTGCTCATCCCACGAACAACTATAAACCAATATGTCGTCGAGGTAAACGATCACAAAGTCGTCGATGAACTGTCTCAATACGTCATTCATAAGATGCATGAAAGTTGCCGGGGCGTTGCAGAGACCAAACGGCATGACCAGCCATTCGAACAGACCTTGTCGTGTTTTGAACGCAGTTTTCCATGTATCCTCCTCTGGAATGTTGACTTGATGATAACCTGACATAAGATCCAACATGGAGAAGACAACGACATGCTTCAATTGGTCTAGCAGGTCATCAATACGAGGAAGGGCGTACCAGTTTTTGATGGTGATCTTGTTTAGTGCTCGGTAGTCGATGCACATACGCCAAGTCCCATCTTTCTTTGGCACTAACACCACAAGAGATCCACAAGGTGAACTACTCGGTTGAATGACACCATCATTTAGCAACTCACCAAGTTGTCTCTTGATCTCTTCATTCTCCAATACTGGGTTGCGATACATACTCAGATTGGGCAGTGTCGCATCGGGCACAAGCTGAATTTCGTGCTCGACTGGACGTTTCGGCGGACGACCCTGGGTAGTCTCGAATAGATCACTGTATTCCTCCAGCAGTCCCGACAAACGACCAGAACCCTCTCGGCACGCCGACGACAATGCTGGTCAAGTACCCTCACCTTGACCAATGGGTCGAATCATGATAAGTACATACTTGGGACATGCATTAACAATTCGTTTGGCTTGATTTGCGGTAATCAAGTTCGAGTGTTGACGTGGATGTCCCTACTGATCAGGAACTTAACTCCGTCTTTGGTGAGGTCATACTCTTGCGCTGTCGCATCCCGAAACTGGGACTACGACTACTCCTGTAGAGACCTAGCTCGCTGCAGCTAGTCCCATATATGCATAGCATACACATACCTTTGACTTCCCAGGATAAGTCAAGCACAGGAGTATATTACATTGCAACAGAGTAACTTACAAAATATTTAAGCACTGTGGCCTGCTGGCCTTGATATTACATAAGAAGATTACAATGCCTTCACGGCATACATGGTTTAGCAAAATAACAACTACACAGCAGAAGATAGGTGACCCACCCACAATGAGAAGTGGACGGCAGAACAACACACATCAGGGCACTGACGGGACTGACTCTCCTCCTTCTGGATCCAAGAAATTCTTCACGCCTTCATCTTGATTATTGAACGCTCCATCTACTGATTTGTAGGTTGCAAGGGTGAGCACTTACGCACTCAGCAAGTCATAGGTAAGAGTAGATACATATAGTAGTGATGACATGAACCTAGACTAGTCAAGAATTATGGATGTTTATAAAATAACCTTTTTCTTTCATACCTCATCTCATCTCATGGCAGCACTTTTATAATATAGCATCATTATTCATGT
Source organism: Pharus latifolius (assembly GCA_019359835.1). Taxonomy (NCBI): domain Eukaryota; kingdom Viridiplantae; phylum Streptophyta; class Magnoliopsida; order Poales; family Poaceae; genus Pharus; species Pharus latifolius. The sequence goes on from CM033325.1 coordinate 43,224,402, forward strand.
TCACTAGATTATAGCACTACCGTGACACGTCGACACACGACAGCCCACGGCAGCACTCCTTATCATGACAACACATGTCATTTGGGTAATCTTGATTTAACAAATATTATTTAGAAAATATACTTGTGTCACACCCCGTGGATTTAATCCACCGCAGCAGACTCCTAAAACTCGGGAGCACGAAGTATTCGAATACGTTTTTAACTCTGCAGAGAGGTACCAATTTACCCGCAAGATATTCCACTTTCAAGCCCTTCCTATCATAACATAATGATTGGACCCCTGGCTCACTTCATATTGTGAGTGGCAACATGGAGATAACAAGAACTTTTGTTATGTTTCACTTACAATTCACCCCTGACCCTGTGGCTCTCTGCGAAGCACAGTTGTGGCAGGTTGTATCCAAACCTCCACCCCTACTCATATTCCCATTGCTGGGTCAGGTACAAGATCACCTTCAGTGATATATGTGGGAGCCATTCTCCATGTCAATTATGCATCACTACACAACTCATGCAGGGGTTTCATGTGCGATCCGCATAAGTACTTGTTCAGGCCTGTCCCATACCAGGCTTGCGGTTAGCACGTTGTTCATGCCACTAGACGCACAACACAAGGTTCTAGTCCTTATATGCCAGTGACCAGACCATCCACAACCTTGCACCTTCAGTGCCTGCTATCCTTTGCAGTTTAGCACCTCCAGTGCTACAGCCATCCATACCATTTTTCTGGTCACGGCTAGGGGTTTTATTTCATGAATATATAAGTATATAAATACATATATAATAGTTCATGGCTCAAAACTTGTTTATTTCACATTTCACAGATATCCAGTCTAGTACTGCCAATTCATAAATCAACCATTCTCAATCTTTTACATGCAATATTATCTATATTCAAGGTTATGTTATAGCAACATTTAAAATATAGGTTCAAGATGACCAAGGATATGACTTGCCTTCCGCGTCGTAAGAAACAGCAATTGATGTTGAGTCAACAGCGAAGTCCTCGAACTTAGTTTCTGGATCTGCTCGGCGACAAACAAGCATACAATAATTTCTAACTATGTTAAAATGATTTATGATCTATATGCAGATATGGTTTACAAGAATGATTGAACGATACTGGAGATAATTGGGATTGCAAGCTGAACTGAGTCAAGATTCTAGGGTTTCAAGGAATTTGGCTAAGGATGGGTGTTGGAAGCTCTTAGGAACTCAAGGCTGCAATAAGAATATCAATTTTGTGGCTGGTTTGATCAAAAACAGCGAATGTCAGCAGATTGACATTCGGATCAAGGCTCTAACATAGCTTCAAGGAAAGCTAGAGAGCTTATCTCAAGTTGTGACAGAAGAAGAAAGTGTAGATTACAACCTCAGGAATCTAAGGGACAAAGTTATGCTCAAAATGCACATCTGAAAGGAAGTGAAAAGGGCTAATGCCACTGATTGACATAGTCTGGCATTGAACTAACATGGCCAGAAACTAGGGATTGCCATAATTTTTGATCTAGGGCTCCAAATGATGCACCACTTTGTCTGGGAGGTAGGCCTTGATAACAAGAACAAATGATTCAATAGGTTCCAGGGCTGAAGATGGCTGGAAGGTGATGAAAATCAGTGAAGAAGTGTGGTGGCGGCACAGCACAGTGAAGCCACTGGACAAGATCTTGGCATGGCTATATCTTGCAATCTGTACAGTTTCAGAGATCGGGCTAGAAGACAAAAATGCTCAGGAGTTCAAGGCACATCTGGTGGACAAGGTGGCTGAAGCTAGATCGGTCGGGAATAGATTTCGTGTGGCAGGCGCCGGAGAAGATGGTACTGAAATTGGGGCTTTTTGATACAGGAGGTTTGAACTCAATTCCAAGCTCAGGGAGTGATAGAGGGGTATGAGTAAGCTATTTGCACGATCAATTTGGCCGAAGGATGGCCGGTGTGGCCTGGCGACGTGAGCCAGCGGCTGGTGGAGTTCAAATTTGGGGAAAACTTCAATTGGTGTTCAATTTGGAAATCTGGATGCACAGGCTTGTTTAAAATAGCTCACTGATCATTTTGTTCTATAGAATCGAGAGCTGATTTGGGATAAATCGGGTTGCATTGCCGGAACAGGGCATTTTGGTATTTCCGGCGATCACCGACGTTAGGGTCCACCGGAGAGCAATTGAATGCAACAGTGCGATCAGGAGAATAAGAGATACTCACTGCTGGCTTCAATTTGGCAGGAGGTGCAGTGATTGGAGCTAGCACCATGAGGCCTCGTGCTGGACTCGCCAGAGAAGAAGACGACAGCGAGGAGATTTGGGATTTAGCTAAGTTCTAGTGAAATAGAGATTGCACAAGGTGTTGGCTGCTTAAATAGACCAGGACGAAGATTGCGAAGAGTTAACAGCAAGAGAATTGGCGCCGGTGACTTGACTGGCCGGCAACAGGTGCGACAACGGCGAGGGGTGACACGATAGAGCACAGGCGGTGCAAAGCTGATCAATTTGTCGGCTCATTGGAACTCAACAATGTCGGGCGGTGCAAGGCGGTGGCAACAAGAGCTGGCACGGCGAAGCAACGTGGCATGGAGTTGCTGACAAAAGCCTGTTGTTGCTGCTGCTGGTCGCGCGCAGGAGCAATTGCTGGTTGTCGACGTTGCAACAGGATGCATGACTTTTTAAGAAAGAAATTTTCACCCCTAAACTTAGGATGTTACATGCGCTCGCCGGTGGAAGTGAGCGTCTCGATCATACAGATACGGACTCCCAAAGATCACTTGACAGATATCGATAGGGACAACATCGCATTGCACCTCATCGATATATCGTGCAGAGATCGCAAACTTCAACACACAATGACTCGTAATCTGTTGGTTCACGTCGGATGTAAACAAACCCAGCGGATATGGTCGCAGGTGTGTGGTTGTCTTCAAACCAAGTCACGGAACCAGTCCAGTGGAGACCAAATTCTTCTGACTTCCAGGATCGAATATCGCAGCGACCACTTCGTGCTTCACCTGGATGTTGATGGTGAACAAGTCCTCCATTGGGTGATGGTCGTTCAGTGGATACGAACCTTTCTCCTTCGGCATTGCCATCAGAGACAAGGTCGTATCCGCCTCATTAACCGAATTCACTCGGACAACTTCTTCGTCGGGTGAAGTTGCAGTAGCTGTTATTTTCCCTAGTCCATTTTTCTTGGGTCGAAGTTCAGGATGAAGCTTGTAGCATTTGTCCTTGGTATGTCCCACGACTTGACAATGATCGCATAAAGTACCCATGCCTGGCTTCGAAGCATTTTTCTTCAAACTCGGTTTTCTGTTTGTCGAGGTCGCACTGTCCTTCGTGCCTTTGTCGCTGCGGGATTTGTTCTTCTTCTCGATCGCCATAGCTGTTGTGCTCGTGGTCGCGATGTCTTGGACGTCGAACAGACTTAGCTTAGTACTGATCAATTTCTGAAGCCAAGATGTGTATTTCTGAAATACCTAAGGATCGGATAGCGATATACCGATGACCATTGCTTGTCTCTGAAACTCCGTAGTATAGTCTTGGACGGTCTGGTCATGCCATTGGTACAATCTGTGCCAACGCTTCCATCTCTCCTCAAGGTAACCCATCAGATAGAATTCTTGTTGCAGAAGTCGTTTGAATTGAACCCATGCAAGGTCGTCAGCTTCACCACTGGCGACAAGAGCCTTCCACCATGTCTTGGCGTGGTCCTTCATCTTCAAAGGTGCAAATTTGACCTTTTGAGCGCTACTAAACCCTTTCAGGTCAAAGTAGGTCTCAAGCTGATCGAGCCATGAGTCTAACTTCTCGGCATCGATCTCTCCATCATATATGGGTATTTTAATCTTAGCGTCGACCTTGAAAGATCCGACATCTAAGGAGGTGTTGGCGAGGTCGTCGGTCTTGTGGTCGCCTTCGTCTTCATCTTCGTCTGCCCTACACAAGTCTTCACCAGTCTTCACACCCATAACCTTCCCTACTTCAAGAGGTACAATCATGGCCTATTGCTTAATCCAAGCAAGCACGGTTTCCATGTCGGTGGAGAGCTTAGCCACTTGTTCGGCTAGGTTAGCTTGAACGGAGGTATCGTCAGACATTGTCGAAGACGTGGCTATAGGAACCGTCAATTGATCGCCTGGAGTTTCGCCGGAAGTTTTGTAACCCTGGCGAGTCTTCACCATCCACAGGATAGGAAAGTTGCTCTGATACCAACTTGATCCGTTTGAGACCTAGCCTTAGTTTTCGCACTAGACTGCCCAAATTCTAATATGCGGAATAACGGGATCTTACTCGGAAAATACCGAAACCCAAAGGTTGATCGAAAACACAGTTCAAGTAAATTGCACAACTCTTTATTTCAAAGAGGGCTTTACACGTCGAACATTAGGTCGCACTCGCCTACATCGAGGAAACTATGTGTCTAAGACTTCAATCTAGACTCGATGATCTAAACTAGACCTATTACAAGGTATTTATAGTCCAATCATATGAATACGTATCAAACTCAGTTACCTAAACGTATTAAACTCATATAACTAACTAACTAACTAATCCTAAATGGATAAGCTTAGTTATATATATTCGGATTGGATTACAATTCTGAACAGGGAACGAATTCCTTTTCATGGTCGCGAACCAAACCATGGTCGCAAAACCTTTCCGAACACAGTTATGATCGTGGAACCGTATGCGATCAGGACTTGAAGATCCTCCCATATCAGTCCAACTCCCATGCAACTTGAGAATGCCATGCGCTTCTCCAACACTTCGTGGCATATCTCGAGCAGCATGGGCCATGGGGAGGAGGGGACCCTGCCTCCTTACCCCCTCCGTCGTCGACCCTAGTAGCACTGCCCGCTTCCCCAGGGGGACACCAAAGGCAAGGCCAGGAAAGGGGATCAAGCGACAAGTTCCCTTTCCAAAGCTCCCAAAGACATATTAATATCATCTTGGGAGGATCCGCCTCCTAGCAAGACTCCAAACGCCAGCGCAAGGAGTATGCATGGGAAGTAAGGGCGACAGGGGTCCTCAACATGTCTCAGCCACCAAAATGGTCAGACATACCCCTCATCTTCACCGTAGAAGACACGCGCGGGGTTCGTTTCACTCACGACGACGCGCTGATTGTCTCTGCGATCGTATTCAATTGCCACCTTGCTCGAATCCTGGTGGACGGCGGAAGCGCCGCAGATGTTTTTTATCTGAAGGAGTTCAAGGAAATGCAGGTGGACGAAAAGCTCTTGCGACCTGCGGCTGGGCCTTTGCAAGGCTTTGTCCCGGGAAAAACCGTATACCCCCTGGGGAAGGTCGACCTCCCGATGACATTTGGTGCCCCAGATAATTACCGAACAGAGCTGGTCTGGTTTGACGTAGTGGATCTCCCCTCATCCTACAACGCCACAATGGGAAGAACCACAATCAACCACCTAGGGGCTGCTATCCACCAAAGCTACCTGTGCATGAAGATCCCCGAGCCAAGTAGGGTGATCACCGCGCAGGGCGACCAGGACGTGGGTTGCTCCCTCTACGAGCACACCACTACTGTAATCGTGGACATCAACTTGATCAAGGCCCCGGGGGGAGGAAGCTCCTTCCCAACCTCGGACGTGCCAGTCGCACTCGCCGGGAAGTTCCTTCCCAAACCTCGCCCTGAGGGGGACCTCCAGGGGGTCCGCCTCTCCCAGGAAAGTGAGGGAAAGACCGTTAAGATCGGGGCTAATCTCCCCGTGGAGCATGCAGCACAGCTCATCAACTTCTTATGTGAAGCGCTGACGTTTTCACATGGAAGCTACAGACATGGGGGGCATTCCCAGAGACATTATCGAGCATAAGCTCGCGGTAATGTCTGATCACCCCCGGTGAAGTAGAAGCTAAGGAAGCTTTCTCTTGAGCACCAAGAAGCCATCAAGGTGGAAATGATGAAACTCCGGGAGGCGGGGTTCATTCGGGAGGTCCTGCACCCCGAGTGGCTAGCAAACCCCATCCTCGTCAAGAAGGCAAGCGGCATGTGGAGGATGTGTGTTGACTTCACGGACCTCAACAAAGCTTGTCCAAAGGATAACTTCCCGCTCCCGCGGATCGACCAACTAGTGGACTTCACCGCGGGATGCCAGCTGATGAGTTTGTTGGACACCTATTTGGGCTATCACCAGGTCCAGATGGCTATGGAGGACGAGGAAAAGACAAGTTTCATAACTCCCCTTGGTACCTTCTGCTACGTCCATATGCCCTTTGGGCTGAGAAATGATGGGGCAACCTTCCAACGCCTCATGTGTTTGGTCCTGAAGGACCAAATCAGTTGCAATGTGGAAGTCTATATCAACGATGCGGTCGTCAAGAGCCTGCGCTCGACCGGTCACCTCGAAGATCTAGCGAAAACCTTCCGTAGCCTTCGTAAGTATGGGTTAAAGCATAACCCAGAGAAATGCGCATTCAGCGTTCGCGGAGGAAAACTTCTTGGTTTCCTTGTGTCCCAACAGGGCATTGAAGCCAACCCCGAAAAGATTTGGGCCCTCCTCGACATGCCTCCGCCACGTTCTGTCAAGGATGAACAACGGCTCACCGGCTACTTGGCCGCGCTGAGTCATTTCGTCTCGCACTTGGGAGAACGTGGCCTCCAATTCTTCAATATCCTCCGTGGCCTTGAGGGGTTCCATTGGACCCATGAGGCACAAGCCGTGTTCGAAGACTTGAAGAAGTATCTTACGAGCCCTCCAATGCTCATGAGCCTGCGTCAAGGGGAGCCTCTACTCCTTTACCTTGCGGCCATGCCAGTTGCCGTCAGCGCGGTCCTCGTCAAGGAGGAAGATGGGCAGCAGCGGCCCATCTATTACGTGAGCGAGGTGCTCCAAGAGCCAAAACAAGATACACCAAGATGGAGAAGATCTGTTATGCTCTCCTGATGGTGTCAAGGAAACTTTGCCATTACTTCTTGGGCCACCTCATCACGGTGCCGTCCTCTCTCCCCTTGGGAGAAGTGCTCCAGAATAAGGAAGCCACCGGTCGGATAGGGAAGTGGGGGCTGAACAAGCCCATTTCCCCCTCTCCCTAACCGGATGATCCGCAATCAAGTCGCAAGTCCTTGTGGACTTTGTCACTGAGTGGGCTCCGATCCTCGGACCGGAGGAGGAAGTACGCGCCACGCCACTACTGCACGACAACCACAGGACCCTCTTCTTCGATGGCTCCCTATGCCTAACTGGGGCCGGCACGGGACTGGTCCTCTAAAGCCCCGAGGGGAGGACCCTCGAATATGCCGCAAGGCTCGAGTTCCCCACAACGAACAATGTCGCTGAGTATGAGGCCCTCCTCCTAGGGCTGCGTCCCTCCCGCTATTTGGGAATCCGACATCTCCTTCTCAAGGGGAACTCTCAGCTTGTGGTATGCCAAATGGACAATCCTACTTGTGCTATGACATGAACCTGAGCCTCTACCATGAGGAGGTCCAGAAGATGGAAAATCACTTCGAAGGCCTGAAGGCACAGCGTATCCCATGCAAGGACAACGACCGCGCCGACGCCCTCACGCGTGCGGCAAGTGCCCGAGGGCCCCTCCCCGAGTGGGCCTTCCTGGAGATCATCTCAAAGCCTTCCGCGCGTGGCCCCTAACTCGAACTCTAAGCCCGATGGCCCTCATGTCACGGAGATCGTCCAGGCCACATCCTGGATGGACCCCCTCATCTCCTACAATAGGGGGGAGGGCGAGCCTTCCAGCAATGATGAAGCAAAGTGCCTTCGCGCCAAAGCGCGAGCGTACGCCCTGATAGAGTGGGCCCTATACAAGCGGGGGGGCCTCCGCACTACTTCACTGCCTCCCAAGGGAGGAGGGGATAAAACTCCTCGAGGATATTCACCTCTGGTGCTGTGGTTCCCACCTTGGCCCCCGGGCCGTCAATACAAAAGCTATCCAACAGGGTTTTTACTGGCCAATGGTTGCCCGCGATGCGAGAGACCTCGTCTCCGCGTGCGAGGCCTACCAAAAGATGGCAAAGGGTTCCAGCCTGCCCTCTGCTATGCTACAGTCCATTCCGATCACTTCGCCCTTCATGCGATGGGGAATGGACCTCTTAGACCCGTTCCCCCCAGCACCAGGGGGATACAAATAGGCGGTCGTGGTCGTGTACTAGTTCACCAAAGGGGTGGAGGCGGAACCCCTGGCCAGCATTACGTCCTGGGTGGTACAAAGGTTCTTTTGGAAGAACATAGTGTGCCACTTCGGGGTCCCCTGGGAGATCACCATTGACAACAAAACCCAGGTCAACTCTGTGGTCTTTCACGAGTTTTTTCAGAACTTGGGAATGACCCCCCATTTCGCTTCAGTGACTCACCCCAAAAGCAATGAGGCAGTTGAGCATGTCAATAGGGTCATCCTCCAAGGGCTTCATCGCCGCCTAGAACAAAGTGCCTCCAGGCACAGAGCATGGGCGGACGAGTTCCCGAGCATTCTCTACTCCATGCACACGACCCCGAGTCATGCGACGGAACATACTCCATTCTCGCTTGTCTACGGGGCTATTTCCCCCTGGAAATCAATTTCTGATCGCTACAAGTCGAACTCCTCGAGGGAGTTTCGGCCGCTGCGTTCCAAAGGCTGGAAGTGGATCTCGTCAAAGAAGAACGGGACAAGGCCATCCTTCGCAACACCATTTACGGATGTGAAATGGCGCATGCCTACAATAAGCATGTCCGAGCAAGAACTTTTTGCTTGGGGGACCTCATCCTCAAGCGTGTCACCGACCCTCAATCTCAAGGGAAAGTCAGCCCAAAGTGGGAGGGCCACACAGGATCACCACGATCCTTGGCTCGGGGGCTTAAGAGCTCTCCACTTTTGAAGACCAAGAGCTGAAGCACACGTTCTACACTTAGTCTCGGAGCCTCCCCCCTCCCCTCTCGCAACTTCGCAGGGGGAAAGCGCGGCAGGCTTAATAATGGCCTCAGGGCCTTTCCCTCTCCCTTTCAAGACATCACAAGGGGGATGCATTGTACCAACTCATTCAAATCAATGAAAATGGTTTTTATCCCTACTATGTCTTCTTTGGCAAAATATTTTTTTCTAACCACCCTTGAGGCGACGTCCCCATGTTAAGGATGCCCTCCCCGCAAGGATGCCCTCTTGAGGATGCCCTCCCAACGATGCCCTTGTTACGAGGATGTTACAGGCTCTTGCATAGCCCTTTAAAGTCCCGATGGTAGGGGGCCCCCTCCCCCTAGGGCGGCATACAATATCCCCTCGTGGACTGAGGGCGTAAGAGGAAACCCAATTCTCAAAGAACCGCGGTAACGAGTCACTTTGGGGGATTAGTCCCCCCCCCCATACACTCCAGAACTCACTTTTGTGCTCTTCCTCCCCCAAGAGTGATTTATGTCACATTTGACTGGTGGAATTCTAACTGAATCCCCTTGCTCGCCCACACGAGAACATCTTCTTCGGCCTGTTTTCAACCCCCCACAGGTGCCCTCCCCTTCAAAGGGAGTGGCTTGGACTTCTCTCATAACACTAGCGTGGGTCGCCTAAGTTAAGCCATCCCTGCTTTGGGGGCAGGAGACAAATTGGGCCACCACACGAGTAAAATGCCCCGCAAGCTCTGAGACACATATAGGATTTTTTCGACCAAGTCTTGCCTAGATCCGAGTAGGTTTGGGATTTCGCGACCAGGCCCTGATCGACCACAACCAAGAAAAATTTGACCGGACCACGGGAAAGGGCTTCTCCGGTCGAGGGACTTCGTGCCACCCGGACGTGGTTGTTTCTCTCTCCCGGATGATCCTTCCCAGGGAGAGGGCTTCTCCGGTCCGGGGGCTCCGCGCCACCCGAACGTGGTTCTTTCTCTCTCCCAGATGATCCTTCCCCGACAGAGGGCTTCTCCGATCTGAGGGCTCTGTGTCGACGATTCAGACTCGGGGTCCTCAGCCGAAGTTATGCAAAATTTGTAATTGTGAGACCTTTCAAGATGACCCTCCTGAAAGGTATGTAGAACAATGGTGAACAGGAGCACAGAGAGATTTATACAGGTTCGGGCCCTCGATGGTGGGAGTAAAAGCCCTACGTCCTGTTAGAATTTCACTATATGTGATAAAGCTTTACAAACTAGCGGGAAGAAACCTTCACAGGCGAAAGTTTTCCCTATATAAGTGTACAAAAAGAAACTCTAGGAGACTTGTGAGTATTATCTAATCTAAGCCGTAGACTTGGCTGTTTGAGTGGTCGAGATACCTTGTACCTCACTTGTATCAGGGGTCTTGTTCTTCCAAATGGATTGGCCCCCCTGTTTGATGTACTTTGCCACCCTTTTATACTGGTCGAAAAGGTGCCATATGAAGAAAACTGCATCAAACGGTTGGATGCGATTTCTGGAGAACCGCTGTTAACTTCCATGGAGGTTATTAACACGTGTTAATCATGAATAACCGCATATATTAACCTCTGACGGTTGGTCTTCAACGTGGAGGAATCTTCGGGATGCTTGGAATATCCTGATATAAGGATAACCGAGTAAACTCCAAGCACCCTGGTCGAGAATGTTCTGACCGCGGAATGTGGGCTGACCGCGCAACATCCCGGATATCCAGTCCGCGTATAGCATACGAACTTCTGACCGCACAAGGCTGTCGGCCTGATCGCACAAAACCCGCGACCTGATCACGTAAAGCTTGCGACCTCATGGTGATGCCCCTCAGAATAGCTTGAGTTCGCATCGCCAGATACATGTCTGGTTCGAACCTGTCTTGAACCAAAAGTTTATTAGAAGTGACCCGGGTGACAATCCTCGTCAGCTAGCCCCCAAATTCGAAGAAAATGAAGAGACGTGTTTATTTCGAATTTTAAAACCATGCATTGGATTTTTAACCCGACTCTTCAATTTTTCCACTTAGTGGCGCACTAAGTGAAAACGGTTGGTTTCCCAAGACGGGTTCTGACATTATGTGATGGGCAATGATAGCGCCGTAGGACTGTTTTTATCTCGAGGTAAAATTGTAAATGCTTTGACGAAACCCGAGGCGTCTGGAATGCAAACCGTCACCCAGGCGGCTATAAATACCAGGCTCCTGGATTTGTAAAACTCCACAATTTCCCTCCACGCCTAAGTCCTTTTCTTGTTACCCTGCCTTCTTCCTTTTCACATACTCCTCCCAATGGCAGATCACGATATCATCGAGATTGAGAGTGATGAAGAGGAAGTTGTCGAACAAGGGCCTCAAACGATTGAAGTCCTGTCTCCCTTAAGGAAGAAACCCAAGGTTGATGAAGGATCTTCCAGTGGAACAAAGGTGAAGAATGTAGCAAGTTTCTTTCTTCCTTCAGTTCCTTTGACCCTCCCCGTTCATGCCTCTCGGCAAGTTAGGCCTTTGTCCTTGGAGAAAGATCCCATCACATCCAATTCTCCCATCCTTTTGGGTGATCAACATTCTGGTCGGCAAGCAGTGACCATCCCTCGATCAGATGATCGCCATATTGGGTTGGCAAAGCAATCTTCTGATGGGAAGGTTGCACTTCCACCATCTGATGATCCTCCTCCCAAGATGGGTATATTAACGGGTCATGCATCGGGACAGGTAACAATTCTTCTCCCCTTTTGCTAATAATTATAGTTAGTGCGACTAACTTTTGCAAAATGCAGGAGGTTGGAGGCTCCAGCGATCAGCCTTCTGCTGCTCCATCTCTTCCTTCCGGACAGACTCTTCTGGAAGAGAAGAATGCCCTGGAGAAGAAGACCGAGGAGATGGCCTCGAAGATTCTGCATCTAGCAGAATGTCTTGATCGACCCCGGGAAGAGGCGCATCATTTCCGTCGAGAGAGGGACTATGCTCAGCAACAGCGAGAACTCTCTGACTTGATTAGGAACAATAGTGCGTCTGTTGTTAGGGACGATGTAGATAGACTTAGGGTAGTTGCTAGTTCCCTGGGAGTTGCCAGTGTAGATCCTACTGACAACAACATGTCCCTTGGGGAACTTTGTAAGCTTCTTTCGGAGCAAGTAGACGTTTTGATCGACTGTATCCCTTTTATATGTAAAGAATGTAAGAAATAAAAGTTTCTTATTTCTCATGAATATTCTTCACATCTTCTATGCGAAAATATGGCCTTAAACTTTATGTTCGCGACCACTCATACACAGGAAACTTTAATTCTGCGATCAGAATCATGCTTCCAAAAGCATTGCGACCTGCCCTGATACCGCGATCAGTTTCAAGGCTGCGGTTGGAACTGAATTGCGACCAGAGTTGGAACTCGGTCAGACTGTCACTCCGATTAGAATCGAAGTTTAGTCTAAAACACGGTTTCGATCAAACCATAACCCAATTAGAAACATTCCAGTACGTCAAAAATTGAGTTGCATGATTATTTCGTAAAAAATGTTCAAAGCATACAAAGGAAAAACGTCTTCTGAAAAGTACTGAAAATTTTTCAGTCCTTTTGCACTTTCAGTTTCCGAAACAAAGAAGTCTTTTTGTTTCAGATCCGACGCCTGAACACTTTATCGGGTCCGTCAGAGACAGTATCCATTATGGGAAATGAATAAAGCATTCAATGAAACGTTTGAAATGAACCGTTTACTCACATTAATGCGCCGCCTTGGGTCTATAAAAAGAGCAGATGTCTTCTCAAAGAAGCCACACAGCCAAAAACCCTCATCATTCCCGCCGCACAAAACCCTCATTTTCTTCAGCCTTCGTCTTCCCAAAATCTCCAACTTTTCCTTTGATTCTCCACCAAAGATGGCCTCCTGGAGCCGATCCATTCACCATTCTGAGGAGAGCCTAGTGGCGTTAGAGAAGGAGGAGATCCTTCCTCCGCGGTTGCTCATCAACTGGCGGCCCGCGAAGAAGGACCAAGAAACCCCAACCGTCCAAGAGGGCGAGTTGGTGGTTTTTGAGGAGTACCTGCGCTGCGGGTTCCGATTCCCTGAGAGTCGGTTCCTCAAGGATGTCCTTGAGCACTATGGGTGGGAACTAATTAACCTCCACCCCAACGCGATGCTGATCCTTGCGGTATTCCAGCATCTCTGTGAAGCGTTCGTCGGAATATATCCCAGCGTGGATCTTTTCCGGTGATTCTACTTTTCGGCGTGGTCGAAGAGCACCAACGCCGCCGGATGCATCTACTTCCGGCTGAGGGACAAAAAGGAGTATCCCTCCCCACCCCTGCGAGACTCTGTGCACGGGTGGCACCAAAGGTGGTTTTACTGCTCTCCACCATCTGAAAGCAGTCTATGGTTTGAAAACTCGCGACCAGAGAAGTCGAGCGAGTTAGATGTTCCCCCGGAGATGAACTTGGAGCTTTCGAAGCATGCCGAGGTGATCCTTCACTTGGTCAATCAAGGATTGATGGCTCGAGACATTATTCGAGACTTCGTGAAGAACCGGGTGAGTCCTCTGCGTGAAAGGGCTCATCCGGCATGGGAGATTAGGTCCATGGCGGATAGCACCCTGGACTACAATAAAGGTATTTATTTCTTTGGCGCTGAGCTTTCCCATTCTTGAATTGTGCGAATTCTGACTCGAATTTGGGAACAGTCCTGCCTTCATCTGAAATTGAAAGGCGGACCAACTCCCTCCTTAGGGCCTACAACGCCGATGTAGAGGGCCCTAAGGGATCCCTCGTCCACAGAGTCTGATTCACGCCGGCGACGACCTTAAACAGGAGCGCCGAAAGGTACATTCTCTATCTGGCCTCCGTTTTTCAGGTCTTATGCATGTCCAGCGTTAAACATTTCCATCGAAAATGTGAATCAGCTCCTAGGAAGGTTTGCCGAGACGACTTTCCCGAGTGAGAACGTCGGCTCTCTTGGGAAGCCAACGGTAAAGAACGTGAAGAAGGTCTCCCAAAGACCCAGGACAAAGAGTCCTGCCCCCAAGAAGGCCAGGCCAAATCCCGGGGAGGGGTCTTCACGGAGCGTTCCTCCTACCGCGAGAAAGACAGCGGTAAGATATCACATCCCTTCTGTTTTACCAGGCGCAGATTGGAATCACTTCTTCGTCGTACAGGGAGAGGGGAGCGAGGAGGAAGAGGATGACGTTCCTCTCGTCCTTCGGAGGAGGAAGATCGCGGATCTCCCATCCAGCGATGCCCCAAGCTGCCCCGCAGAGACCACTGTTACCGAAGAGGTGGTCGTGGCAGATCCTGCCACAGCGGAAAATCTTGGGATCGCGGATGACCTCCAAGTTCCTGAAGCCCCCGAGGCTTCAGGGTTAATTGTCTCTGCTTCCCTGGTCGAAAGGACGACCTCGGTAAGGATTTCTTACAGTCATACTTTCTTCAATTCCTTCTGTATATTTTGACGAGTCAATGTTTATACAGGGAGAAGAGCTTCTCCCTGCGACTACCGCGAGTCCTAGGGAGGAAAATCCTCCTCCTCCGCGGACAGAGGGGGAGGTAGTTGAGCAAAGGCCGGTTGCAGCGGCTCCAGCGACCCAGGAGTTGTCAAGGCCTTCGGATGTAGCCCCACCAGCCAGTACGGTAGCCCAGGTAAAGACCTTGCTTTTTGTCTCTATCTTTTTCTTAGAAATATGCTCATAGCTAAACACATCCAGGGGGGAGCTGCCTTGTTTGCCATGAGGAAGGCAAGAACCGATGATGGTTCTCCTTCCCAAGGGGAACCTTCCCAGAAATCTCAGGAGCGAATGGGATTTCAAATAAGGTAAGAACCTTAAACTGGCAATAATCTTAAATAAAAACTACTCAAATTGTCTTTCTTGTCAGGCAAAGAAAGACGGCGCCCAGCTCTTCAACCGCCTCCGGAGGGGTTGAAGCCACAGCTGGTACAGGAGCTTCCAACGAAGAACGCTCCACCCCTGTGGTCCAGGAAGTCGTCCAGACCGCAGGGGAAGGCATAAATGCAGGGACCCAGTCACAACCGATGACTACTGGGGGTAGCGCCCAGCCGGCACTCCCACCAACTGTCCCTGTAGTAAGCACATCCGGGGCTCTGGCGAGGATCCCCGCTAGATTGGATGATGCTGTTTTACAAAAGTTTATGAAGGTATAATAAACCTCTGCTCTCGTGCCTGAATTGTACTTAGGACACCTTTGATCCTCTTTCTTTGCATCATAGGGGTTATCCTGGCTAACAAGCCAGTCGCATGTTGTAATGGCCAGTACAGAAGCCATTCAGAAAGAACGCGATAGCTTGCGCAGGTGAGGATCATTACCCTTTGGTTTGTATGGGTGCATTTTGGTTGTGACTGCTTTGATTTCGCTGCAGAGAGGTTACATTTTTGAAGAAAGAGGTGGCCAAAATGAGGCTCAATTCAGTCTCAATGTTTAAGAAACAAGAGACTGAAATCAACAAACTTCGATCAGAAAATGCTGGTAAGCCGATTCCTGATTAAGAAGACTTGAATCCATAATATGCAAATAATCTCCTCTCTCTGTACAGCGCAAGCAGGTCGAATTACACAGCTTAGTCGGGACAAGGGGATTCTTGAATCCTCGATTCGCCACACCGATCGGGTGATCAAAGAGCTGAGCCTCCTGATCTTCGAAAAACTGAAGGCCGTGGCTGATCTTTTGAAGACCGATGTGGTAGAACCGAAGAAAGACAACCTCAGCGTAAGTGACTGGACATCGCTGCTCACTGCCCAGGCAGAATCACTGCTTGAGTATCTCCCTGGAGATACACGGCGACGCGAAGAGGTGATCAGAACCAAGGTTCGATCAGCCGCAGTAGCCGTACTCAGCCGGGTTCGACTTCACCATGGCCCAGATGCAGATCTGAGCGCACTGGTGGGTCCGGTTGAGGTCGAGAGTGAAGAGCTGCTCGATGCAGTCATGGAGGAGGTCAAGCCCTTAGTAGATAGGCTCCTGACTGAGCTGGGGATCGAATGATCCTTATTTTTGTATCTAGACAATTGTGTATAATGCAATGTATGTAAAAAATCATTTTTGACAGGAAGTACATATTTTGCATTTTTATATTATGAGTTCCACACTATAAGCACATCCCCCCTAGCCCCCGCCTCTGCTTATGAATACTGAAGCCTTAGTGTTATAAGCAGAGGAGAAAACATAAGCGTAACGACCAGGGGTGTGCGTTTTAAACCGACGATCAGGATCAATGTAACGTCTAATCTTATTGCGAACTGGTAGCCACTCAGATGACCAAGGACTTGCCAGATAGCCCCGTATGCGCTGAGAAACGGCTTATTTAGGAGTGACTTATCTGGAAGTGGTCATGGGATCGACCAGCGAATCCGATTAGATCGTTGTAATGATCTGATCGCCGGCGGTCAGCCCCCAGGTCGAATGCTTATGATACGGGCTTAAAGAGAAAAACTCATTGTATGAAAGCAAAACGTATTTTATTTTATCAAAAGATGCTAATTGAACAGGAAAAAAGTGATTGGAATACTTACACGTAAAACTTGCGAAGTTGATCGATGTTCCAAGTATTGGACAAAATCCGACCATCCTCCATAGCTAACCGCGCAGATCCTGTTCGCGGCACTGAGACAACAGTATAAGGACCTTCCCATTTTGGGGAGAATTTGTTGCGATTAGACTGGTCTTGAATTTTTCGTAAAACCAAGTCGCCCACGTTGAGATCACGTGGTCGCACCTTTTTACTGTGATACCTGCGTAAAGCTTGCAAGTATGCCGCGGATTTAACCAGGGTGCGATCATGCCGTTCTTCTAAGAGGATGAGATTTTGTGCCCGTTGTTCGGACTGATTAATCTGTTCGAACTGATCTGTCCGAACAGAACCAATACTTACTTCCATAGGCAATACCGCCTCGGCCCCATAGACCAATTGGAAGGGCGTCTCACCGGTGGCTCGACTAGAAGTAGTCCGTAATGCCCATAGAACGGTATAGAGCTCATCTGCCCAAGCCCCCGAGCAGGTCTTAAGGCGATCAAAGACGCGCTTTTTAATGCCTTGCAGTATTTGCCCATTGGCCCGTTCTACGGCACCATTGCTTTGTGGATGTGCCACAGAAGCAAAGCACACCTTGGTCCCAACCTGATCGCAGTAGTCCAGGAAAAGACCGCTGGTGAACTGAGAACCATTGTCTGTGATGAGACGGTTTGGAACACCAAATCGTGCCACAATGTTCTTATGGAAGAACTTTTGTGCGGCTGATGCGGTAATATTTCGTACTGGTTCGGCCTCAATCCACTTTGTAAATGTGTCAATGGCTACGAACAGAAACTTGTACCCATTGACCGCTTGTGGCATAGGACCGACGATATCCATCCCCCAGACCGCGAATGGCCATGCGAGAGGAATGGTTTGCAACGCATAGGCAGGTTGATGAACTTGTCTTGCGTGGAACTGACACTGGGGACACGTCTTGACCATATGTTTGGCATCATCAAGTGCCGAAGGCCAGTAGAATCCTTGTCGAAAAGCCTTTCCGACCAGAGTCCGATATGACGCGTGCGCACCGCATACACCATCATGTATTTCTTTCAAGAGGGATTTTCCTTCCACCTGAGATATACAACGCATGAATACTCCTTGAGTACCCTTTCTGTACAAAATCCCATCTATGAGTTTGTACAGACGCGCTTTTCGAATTAACCGATCACTTTCGGTTTCGTCCTCGGGTAGGGTCCCATGTTCAAGATAGACCCTCAATGGATGAGTCCAATCTTGTTCCTGACCGAGGTTGGTAACGAAGGCTATTACCGGATCATCCTCGACCGAAGTCATGATCGAAGGATGGTCCAAGTGTTCAATGAACACTCCTGTCGGAGCAGATGAGCGTAAGGACCCAATTTTGGATAAATGGTCTGCGAGAATATTGTCCTTTCGCGGGATGTATTGGACTTCGAAATGACTGAAGTGTTTTTCCAATCTCCTCACTTCCCCCAGGTAATGAGCCATTGTCTCATCGGAGGTGCTGTACTCCTTGTTTACCTGGTTTACGACCAGCTGTGAGTCTCCCCTCACTACTAATCAACGGACTCCGAGGAATTTTGCTGCCCGGAGCCCTGCAAGAAGACCTTCATACTCTGCTGCATTGTTGGTCGCAACAAAGTGTAGTTGAATGACATACTTAAGCTGTTCGCCCTGGGGCGTAACTAAGACCACTCCAGCCCCCGAGTGTTGAAAACTACGGGAGCCGTCAAAGTACATTGTCCAGTAATCGGGGCACTCCAGTTCCTCTGCTAACTGCACGGGTGGCTCAGGGTTGGTCCATTCGACCACAAAGTCGGCCAAAACCTGAGACTTAACCGCCGTGCGGGGTGTGAAATGGATCTCGAAGGCGCCGAGTTCGACCGCCCATTTGGCGATTCGACCAGATTTCTCTGGGTTTCGGACAATATCCCCCAAAGGAAAAGAGGAGGGTACTGTGATCTTGTGCGCTTGAAAGTAATGTCGTAGCTTACGGGAAGCCATCAGTAGCGCGTAAAGTATCTTCTGGACCTCAGGGTAGCGCGCCTTAGGACCATGAAGTACTTCGCTCACATAGTAGACGGGTCTATGTATTCCTTCCCTATCCGCGATCAGAACGGCGCTGACCGCGTGTGGTGTGGCCGCCAGGTAAAGAAGCAACGGTTCTCCTTTGTCGGGAGACACCAATACTGGCGGACTGGATAGATATGTTTTTACCTCCTGAAATGCTGTTTCGGCCTCATCCGACCATGTAAAGTTATGATGCTTCCGCAAGGCTTTGAAGAAAGGCAATCCCCTTTCGCCTAATCGCGATATGAAGCGACTTAAAGCCGCCCTGCGACCAGCCAGGCGTTGAACATCCTTCATGGTCGAGGGCGACCTCATTTGTTCAATAGCCCTGATTTTCTCAGGATTGACTTCAATGCCCCTGGAACACACAAGGAAACCAAGGAGTTTTCCTGAAGAAACCCCGAAAGAGCATTTCTCCGGGTTTAATTTTATTCCAAAGCGATTCAAATTATAGAAGGTTTCAGCGAGATCGTCCAAATGAGACAATCTCTTAGTACTTTTTACAACCAAATCGTCTACATATGCTTCGAGATTACGCCCTATCTGGGAAAGAAAGGTCTTTTGCATCAAGCGCTGGTACGTGGAACCTGCGTTCTTGAGACCGAACGGCATTCTGACGTAGCAGTATGTGCCGAACGGGGTGATGAAGGCAGTCTTCTCTTCATCGTCTTCTGCCATGCTAATTTGATGATATCCTGAGTAAGCGTCCAGAAAACTCATCAGTTCGCAACCCGCAGTCGAGTCGACCAGCTGGTCGATGTGGGGAAGGGGAAAGTCATCCTTCGGACAGGCAGCGTTGAGGCTAGTGTAGTCGACGCACATGCGCCACTTGCCATTTGACTTGCGGACCATGACCGGATTGGCGAGCCATTCCGGGTGATCCACTTCGCGGATAAACCCGGCTTGTAAGAGTTTGTCCAACTCCTCTCGGATGGCTTCCTGTCGGTCAGTGGCAAAACGCCTGAGCTTTTTCTTTATTGGTCGTTGTCCAGGTCGAATTTCTAACCTGTGCTCAATTACTTCCCTTGGGACACCAGGCATGTCGGACGGTTTCCACGCAAACACGTCTGCGTTAGCCCGGAGGAAAGCAACGAGGTTGAGTTCCTATTTGTCATCCAGGGCTGATCCAACCCGAATTGTCTTGGATGGGTCATCTGGGTACAAAGGAACTTGTTTGAGTTTTTCATCTGGTCGAGGAGCAGCCTTGATCGCATCGGCGGCGACGGTGGCGACCTGAGCGTCCCGGAGGGGAAGTTGATCGACCATCTCCAAAGATAGCCGGTCGCACGTGAGTGCCACGTTGCGACTGCCTCGGACCGAGATGACACCTTTGGGGCCAGGCAATTTCCCGCACTGATAAGCATAGTGCGTTGCCATCATGAACTTAGCAAGAGTCGGCCTGCCAAAGATTGCATTATAAGCTGAGTCACAATCGATTACATCAAAAGTAACCAATTCTGTCCGGAAGTTGTCTGGTTCTCCCAGAGTGACCGGGAGGACCACTTGTCCCAATGGCATCATGGAGGGGCCTGGGATTATCCCATAAAACGGATGGATTATGGGCTTGATCTTCGAACGAGGAATTTGCATCTCGTCGAGTGCCTTGACCAATAAAAGATCAAGGGAACTTCCCCCGTCAATCAGGAGCCTTTCGACTCTTGCGTTACTGATGATTGGGGTAATGACCAGAGGTAGCCTCAATGGTCGGGTTAGCCCCACAGGACAGTCAGCGCGATCGAACGTCAAAGGCATATCCGACCAACGGGGGTATTGAGGTTCACCAAGGGATGTCTCCGT
Organism: Pharus latifolius; assembly: GCA_019359835.1. Classification (NCBI taxonomy): domain Eukaryota; kingdom Viridiplantae; phylum Streptophyta; class Magnoliopsida; order Poales; family Poaceae; genus Pharus; species Pharus latifolius. Next base: position 43,244,597 of record CM033325.1, read on the forward strand.
TTGGTTAACCTCTCGGCAGAAGGTTTTAAACTGCCTTTTGGAAACGAAAGAGGAAGAACCCCCGAAGATGAAATTAACATGATTTTGAGGTACCTGGTAAGCCATTTCTTCGTCTCCGTCGACGTCTCTAATCCCGCACGCTGCTCTTTAGGCGGTAAGGTTGGCATCGGCCCAACTCCTTGGTAGAAATCGTCCAATTGTTTCAACCAACTCCTGCAGTTTTTGAGGTCGTGGCCTGCGGAGTTGTGGAGTGGACACCACTTCTTGCCCTCCTGCGGATTAGTTGATTTTTCTGGCTGGTCGAAATCCCGACCACCAGAGACAGTTTTACTTTTAAATGAAGACTTATTACCTTTGGTCGAAGGTGGCTTCTCTGCGACTGCGACCTCGCGGTACTGTCCAGAGCGGTTCCTCTTCGACTTCTTTGACTTCCCACCCGGTGAAGACTCCGGCTTTTTGCTTGAATCTTCTTTCCTGGCGTCCTTGAAGCCTGGTTGGGGTGGTAGGTCCCCCTTGTCAACCATTCGGTTCCATTCAACCGCTTCGGCTGCATCGGAATATCGATCAGCCATGTCGAACAGATCGGCCACTGATCGAGGAGGGTGGATAAGCAAATCTTCAATGAATCTCCGGTATCGAACGGCATGCTTGAATGCCCTAATTACGGAGCCATCAGATATGTTCGGGATGGTATTCCTCACCCCGACAAACCTCTTGACAAACTGCCGAAGTGTTTCGGTCGAAGTTTGCCGCAACCTATGCAGGTCATCCTCCTTACCCGGCTTTTGGTAACAATTTTGGAAATTGCTGAGGATGGCATCACACAGCATTTCCCAATTGTAGATGGAACCCTCGGGTTGATTAAACAACCAGGTTCTAGCCGGTCCTGCGAGGACTGTAGGCAGGTAGTTGGCCATGACCTTGTCATCGCCTCCCGCTGCTTGGATGGCAGTAATATAAATCTGAAGGAACTCGGATGGTTCTGAGTTCCATCAAACCTCTCAATGGCCCCTGGTCGAAACTTATCGGGCCAAACGACTGCTCGTAGGCCAAGCGAAAAAGCTTTGCAACCAACGTAAGGACCGTGAATCGCCCTGTGACTCTCGGTTGGGTCTCGAGTGACCTCACGCAATGGCGAGGTTACTCGTGGTCCCAAACGAGAGTGAACAGGAACTCGATCCCTACTACAATAATCCTGCATTCGCCGGTATTTGTCCTGTCGGGATGGTACGGGCGGCGGGTAACTCCACCGGCCGGAGCCAGAATGAGGACCATCCCGCTCACGGGAATGCGTTACCGAGCGGGAGGAGGCCGTTGGGGTCGCCTCGGACGCGACCTCATCCAGTCTCTCCGCCAAGATCCTAAAAAAGGCTGATTTCTGCGCATCCGTGACCGTAGGAGGAAAATTACGCATGACTTCCGCGATAGATCGTAGTCGACCATGGGTACTTCTCCTAGGTGCACCGGGTGTTATTGTTTCTTCGTCCACTGGGAAACGCTCCGGTGGCAAAGAAGGGGTCTGGTCATGTTTTCAACCACGCGACCATCGAGAAGAACTCGGAGCAGCATCGTAACGAACCTGCGCATCTTGAAGAGCCTCTAGGGGAGTTCTGCCCAATTCGTTGTTTTGTTGCTCGAGATCTTGATCCTCCTTCTGTTTGCGATCTTGTTCTTCCCTGGCAGCCTGCTGATCGGGAGTTTCTTCCGACAGGGCAGCGAACTGCCTAGGGAGAGAAGTTGCCGATGGGGAAAACATCCCGGTTTGTTCCGAGTCAGACTCGAAATCAAAGAGACGGTGAAGGTTATCAGGGTCGAACCTTCCTGGGCTAATTTCCGGGTCATCATTATATTTTCCCTCAGTGGGGCCATATGACGGGCCGGATTCATCGCCTAGCACATTAAGAACCTCCGTGGGTTCTGATCTTGCGCCAGTTGCTCCCTGGTCGATTGACATGACCTGGAGAGATGATTCAACCTGTGGAAGATTCTGACCTTCGACCTCCTCCATCGGAACAGGATCGCTTGGGGAAGGCATTGGTATATGGGCATAATCCTCGAGATCGAAATCGTTCTCGGAATCATATACTCCAGCCATGTTTCAGCGAACCTCCGAATTTCAATTAGGACGCCTTGTGAAAGGCCCCACGGTGGGCGCCAGCTGTCGACGATTCGGACTCGGGGTCCTCAGCCGAACTTATGCAAAATTTGTAATTGTGAGACCTTTCAAGATGACCCTCCGGGAAGGTATGTAGAACAATGGTGAACAGGAGCACAGAGAGATTTATACAGGTTCGGGCCCTCGATGGTGGGAGTAAAAGCCCTACGTCCTGTTAGAATTTCACTATATGTGATAAAGCTTTACAAACTAGCGGGAAGAAACCTTCACAGGCGAAAGTTTTCCCTATATAAGTGTACAAAAAGAAACTCTAGGAGACTTGTGAGTATTATCTAATCTAAGCCGTAGACTTGGCTGTTTGAGTGGTCGAGATACCTTGTATCTCACTTGTATCAGGGGTCTTGTTCTTCCAAATGGATTGGCCCCCCTGTTTGATGTACTTTGCCACCCTTTTATACTGGTCGAAAAGGTGCCATATGAAGAAAACTGCATCAAACGGTTGGATGCCGTTTCTGGAGAACCGCTGTTAACTTCCACGGAGGTTATTAACACGTGTTAATCATGAATAACCGCATATATTAACCTCTAACGGTTGGTCTTCAACGTGGAGGAATCTTCGGGATGCTTGGAATATCCTGATATAAGGATAACCGAATAAACTCGAAGCACCCTGGTCGAGAATGTTCTGACCGCGGAATGTGGGCTGACCGCGCAACATCCCAGATATCCAGTCCACGTATAGCATACGAACTTCTGACCGCACAAGGCTGTCGGCCTGATCGCACAAAACCCGCGACCTGATCGCGTAAAGCTTGCGACCTCATGCTATGCCCCTCAGAATAGCTTGAGTTCACATTGCCAGATACATGTCTGGTTCGAACCTGTCATGAACCAAAAGTTTATTAGAAGTGACCCGGGTGACAATCCTCGTCACTCTGCACCACCCGAACGCGGTTGTTTCTCTCTCCCGGATGATCCTTTCTTAGGAGAGGGCATCTCTGGTTTGGGGGCTCCACACCACCCGGACACAGTCGTTTCTCTCTCCCGGATGATCCTTCCCCAGGAGAGGGCTTTTTCAGTCCAGGGGCTCCGCGCCACCCAAAAGTGGTTGTTTCTCTCCCGGATGATCCTTCCCTAGGAGAGGGCATCTCCGGTCCGGGGGCTCCACGCCACCTGGACGCAGTCGTTTCTCTCTCCCAGATGATCCTTTACCGGGACACGGCATCTCTGGTCTGGGGGCTCCATGCCACCTGGATGCGGTTGTTTCCCTGTCCCAGATGATCCTTTCCCGAGAGAGGGCATCGCCAGTCTGGGGGCTCCGTGCCACCCGGATGCGGTCATTTCTCTCTCCCGATGATCCTTTCCTGGGAGAGGGCATCTCCGGTCCGGGGGCTCCGTGCCACCCGGACGCGGTCATTTCTCTCTCCCAGATGATCCTTTCCTGGGAGAGGGCATCTCCGGTCCATGGGGCTTCGCGCTACGAGTCGAACTCCTCGAGGGAGTTTCAGCCGCTGCGTTCCAGGCCAACGAAGAAAGCCAAAAGCTGGAAGTGGATCTCGTCAAAGAAGAACGGGATATGGCCCTCCTCCGCAACACAATTTACGGGTGTGAAATGGCGCATGCCTACAATAAGCATGTCCGAGGAAGAACTTTTTTCTTGGGGGACCTCATCCTCAAGCGTGTCACCGACCCTCAATCTCAAGGGAAAGTCAGCCCAAAGTGGGAGGGCCGCACAGGATCACCGCGATCCTTGGCTCGGGGGCTTACAAGCTCTCCACTCTTGAAGATCAAGAGCTGAAGCACATGTTCTACACTTCGTCTCTGAGCCTCCCCCCTCCCCTCTCCCAACTTCGCAGGGGGAAAGCGCGGCAGGCTTAATAATGGCCTCAGGGCCTTTCCCTCTCCCTTTCACGACATCGCAAGGGGGATGCATTGTACCAACTCGTTCAAATCAATGCAAATCATTTTTATCCCTACTATGTCTTCTTTGGCAAAATATTTTTTTCTAACCACCCCTGAGGCGACGTCCCCATGTTAAGGATGCCCTCCCAACGATGCCCTTGTTATGAGGATGTTACAGGCTCTTGCATAGCCCTTTAAAATCCCGATGGTAGGGGGCCCCCTCCCCCTAGGGCGGCATACAATATCCCCTCGTGGACTAAGGGCGTAAGAGGAAACCCAATTCTCAAAGAACCACGGTAACGAGTCACTTTGGGGGACTAGTCCCCCCCCCCCCCCCCCCCCCCGCATACACTCAAGAGCTCACTTTTGTGCTCTTCCTCCCCCAGGAGCGATTTATGTCACATTTGACTGGTGGAATTCTAACTGAATCCCCTTGCTCGCCCACACAAGAACACCTTCTTCGGCCTGTTTTCAACCCCCCGCAGGTGCCCTCCCCTTCAGAGGGAGTGGCTTGGACTTCTCTCATAACACTAGCGTGGGTCGCCTAAGTTAAGCCACCCCTACTTTGGGGGGTGGAGACAAATTGGGCCACCACACGAGTAAAATGCCCCGCAGGCTCTGAGACACATCTAGGATTTTTTCGACCATGTCTTGCCTAGATCCGAGTAGGTTTGGGATTTCGTGACCTAGCCCCGATCGACCACAACCAAGAAAAATTTCAGCGGACCCCAGGAGAGGGCTTATCCGGTCTGGGGGCTTCGTGCCACCCGGACGTGGTTGTTTCTCTCTCCTGGATGATCCTTCCCAGGGAGAGGGCTTCTCCAGTCGGGGGGCTCCGCGCCACCCGAACGTGGTTCTTTCTCTCTCCCAAATGATCCTTCCCCGGGAGAGGGCTTCTCCGGTCTGAGGGCTCTGCACCACCCGAACGTGGTTGTTTCTCTCTCCCAGATGAGCCTTCCTCAGGAGAGGGCATCTCTGGTTTGGGGGCTCCACACCACCCAGACGCAGTCGTTTCTCTCTCCCGGATGATCCTTCCCCAGGAGAGGGCTTTTTCAGTCCGGGGGCTCCGCGCCACCCAAAGGTGGTTGTTTCTATCCCGGATGATCCTTCCCTGGGAGAGGGCATCTCTGGTTCGGGGGCTTCACGCCACCTGGACACAGTCATTTCTCTCTCCCAGATGATCCTTTGCCGGGAGAGGGCATCTCCTGTTCGAGGGCTCCACGCCACCCGTGCCACCTGGATGCGGTTGTTTCCCTGTCCCAGATGATCCTTTCCCGAGAGAGGGCATCTTCAGTCTGGGGGCTCCGTGCCACCCGGATGCAGTCATTTCTCTCTCCCAATGATCCTTTCCTGGGAGAGGGTATCTCCAGTCTGGGGGCTCCGTGCCACTCGGATGCGGTCATTTCTCTCTCCCAGATGATCCTTTCCTGGGAGAGGGCATCTCCGGTCCAGGGGCTCCGCGCCACCCGAACGTCATTTTTCTCTCCCAAATGATTTGTGCCCGAGAGTGGGCTTCTCCGGCCGAGGTTCCCCCACCTCCGGTGCGCGACCTTTTTCTCTCCCGGAAGGTTGTCTCCCGAGAGCAGGTGTTGTCTAAATTCGAAGAAAAGGCATCGATGTGGGACCCTCATTTGAGGAATCCGGTGGCAACCGCCCAGGTGGGTTGCACTTAGAATGATACATTGCAAGCTCACAACAATAAGATGCATTATATAAGAATGCAAGTAAATGAAATAAGTGCTGATCACATGGACCAACATTACAATAACATAGCGCCAAAATGACGCAATTTAGTGTTGATACAAAATCAGGGAGTTTTCTTCGACGCGAAGGTCGGCACAAAATGAAACAACAACAACAAGCAAAAGGGCTTCAACGATCTTCATCTTCAACTGCAGCGGTATTGCATGGGCTTCCTCCACATCGGACTCAACTTGGTAAGTGACCCTCTAGTAAGCTGGATCCTCGAGAGTAGTTTCTTCTTCTTCCATATTGGGTTCAAGACCGAAGGACTCGGGATCAATGAATCCCTCTTCTAAATTTGTTTGCAAAAGCAAGGGTGAGCACATTGTCCACATAATGCTCAACAAGTCTCAAATAAGAATACAGGTACATAGATGAGGGTGGAATTTCCAAAAATGGGCTCTTTGGTTCATAGAGAAGGATAGAATAGTTTTTCAATCTAAGTTTTGAGGAAAAGATTTTGCTGTCAAAAAGCGAGGCTTTTAAAATCCTAAACAAGATTTCAGAAGATGTTATGCGTGGCGGTCTTCCATGAGTCACCACTTTAGTCAATATTATGAAAAACTTTCCCAAAAGCTACTTGTGCTACATCGACGTGGATAGAATCCACCGCGCGCAGACTCCATGACCTGGGAGCTCAAAGTATCTGATACTTTTTGTAACTTTGCAAAGGTGTACCACTTTAATCCACCGATCACTCAGCTTTCAAGTCGGTACCTCTCCATGCGACTTTTACGCATGTGACAAGGCCGAGATCACACAACAGTTTACAATCCTAGCATTAACAATTCCCTGCCCGGTAAATAGACATTCCAGTCCTTATTATCGTTGTGGGTACTCCCCACAACCAATTCTTCCTAGCCTTGGCCTATGGTCTCGCAAGACACATAGCCTACGGATTCAACCACGCACGACTCGGAATCCTAGCGTAGGTGTCTTCCTTCAATACGCCTGATTCACTCATTAGCTCACACCACTCATGGCCCTCTGTGGCCCACCAGTTTCTTCTTGAGAAACTGGACCGACAACCATTGCAGGGAAAAGCTAATACTGAGAAAGCTACTATGTTGCGCCCGTCCCATACCGGGCAAGTGGTTAGTACGTTTTTCATGCCGCATAGAAGTACAACACAAGGTTCTTGTCCTTATGAATCTTTAGTGAGGAGTCTTTCACATTCCCAATGTGCACATAGCACCAACCAATCAAACCATCCTCACTATCGATTCTAATCACATTTTCTTTCACAAAAGGGGTTTTGAGCATACTTTTCTCACATGTGACCATTTAGCACTTAAAACATAATATTGAGTATAAGCATAGCCTAAGCATGATATCCTGGGGTGACAAGGGTGCATGATATACATACAAACATGAGGGGCTTAACAAGGAATTAGGTCATATTTATTCATATTCTTTCAATATAGCATTTTATTTGAACATAGAGCATGCATATACTTTAAAACAGAAATTAGTCTAGTTTACTCAAAATACTGGGGGAGACATGATCAAGGTTAGAGACTTGCCTTGCAGTGTGGGGTCTGATGGCTCTAGGGGTCTCCGAAGTCTTCTGTTGACTCTTCTGCTTCTTGCTCTATTCTTGCACACAAACAACGAGACAATTCAATACATCGCACTACAGAAGCATACAGAAAATAGTTTCTATAGGAAATAATAGTAAAATATAACATGCATGCAGGGAAAATAATCTAGACAAGGATACTCGAGCACTGCTCGAAGAGATGGGTTTAAAAAGGGTCGAACATCGAAGGCTCGACATTCGGTTCACGGCTAGACGTGGCCTTAGGTCGGCTTTAAGTGAGTTTTCTGAAGATGAGGCAGTAGAGTAAATTGTAGAACATGGCTCCAGGGATGTAGTGGACAAAGTGGAATTTCATTTGTTCAACCAGAAGGGGTCAAACAGGGCTAATGCCAGTGGCTGACATGCACTGACACTGAGCTGACATTGTCAAAAGCTAGGGCAAAGCATTAGATTTGGTTTTGGACTTCAAATGCTTTGCCAACTATGTCTGGGAGGCAGGAAAGAGAAACAGGAACACGATGGTGGTGGTTTCAAGGGTTGAGGTGGCCAAACGGCGACGAACGGCGGTGATGAACTGTGGTGGTGACACGGCACAGATACAAGTTCTGGACCAAACTTGGCAAGGCTATAACTTGCAATCTGTGCAGATCCAGAGGTCGGGCTAGTAGAAGATAATGCTCAGGAGATCGAGGTGAGCATAACAGGACAAGATGGCATCAGCTAGAACAGCCAGGAACAGATCTCTGGTGTCGGCACCGGAGAAGACGACACTCGAATTGGGCATTTCTGCTTCAGGGCTTCAGGGGGGTTAATTGCTCACGGTGAGAGCAATAGAGGGGTGAAGGGAAGCTGCTGGCGAAGTTAATTTAGCTGGGGAATCAACGGCGTGGCCTGGCGACGTGAGCTAGTCGACGACAGTGCGCGAAAAAGGGGAAAGCTACACAGCGAGCTTCAATTTGCAAACTAAGATCACAGGCTTGCTGGAGGTGCTTTACTGGTCAAGATACTCTACTACAAGAAGGATCAATTTTAGCTAAAACGGGCGGCATTGCCGAAACAGGGCAAAAGGGAAAATCCGGTGATCACCGGCGACAGGGTTCACCGGGATGCAATTAAACGCTATAGCACAGAGAGGTAGAAGAGAGGGACTCAGAGGTCTGATCAATTTGAGGGTTGGCACAACAGGCTGAGCTGGCACCGAGCTCCCTCTCACTGGCTCACCGAAGACGAAGACAAAGTGCGAAGAAACTGGGACTTAGCGGCCGCTGGTGGTGTGAAGAAGCTCTGGGCTAGGGGGTGGGTTTATATAGGCAGTGGTTGGGGGCTTCTAGACTTGAAGTGAATCGAGTAGGATACGGCATTGGGATGCCACAGCAGCTGGATTGCCTTGAGAGTTGTAGTGGCTGAAGTGACCGGACCAGGTGGTGACAACGGTGAAGACGCGGCGCACACGGCGGCCTTGAGAACAGGCAAGCGTGCACTAGCGATGGCAATGACATAGCGACTGGGGGCTCCGGCATGGCTGCGACGTGGCGGAAAAGTTCTTCCATCACAGCAGTAGCAGGTGGTGGCGAAGCCGCGCGCGCGTAAGGGAAAAATCAGCGTGCTGGTGCGGCTGCAGCAGCTCCACGGTGGCAAACTGGGGTGGCGAGTCTACGGTGGAGCTGGCAACAATGGGACTTCACCGGCAGCGGTGAATCACGGCGAAACAACACTGGTCACGGTTGAAACTGGTGCTGGCCTGGTCGAAAAGCACAGGGCCTGGTCGAAAAGCACAGGGCTTGGACTGAAATGAAAGGATTTGTTTTGGATTTGGACCTGATCATAAATTCTGAGATTTGGAGGGTTTAAGTCCAAACTGATTTCACAGATCTACATAACTTCATTCCACCAACATTTTGGCCAGGGAAAAAGATAAAATTCAGATCGTTTGAATAGATTTTGGATAAAACAAAAATAGGGCAATTAAGGATATTCAGGGTTTGGATTTTGGCGAGGCTGAAAACTGAAGCTTAGGATGAGATTTTGGAATTCTCACAGAAGGGAAACTTGTTCAAAATAGCAATTGGGAGATATTCTCTGAATCAGATCGAGGTTTGGGGCTCATTTGTGGCTTTTAGCCCTTGCTGGCTTCTGGGAAAATCAGAAAAGGATCAATTTGAAATACTTTTGGATTGAAATGCAAAAATGGTACGAAAGGTGGAGTTAAGCTGCCAACTTTTTCAATTAAGGTAGTGGCATACCTAGTATCATGATTTTGAGATAAGAGATCAAAAATGGGGTTGAGACATCCGAGAATCCAATGAAGATATACTGACTGGCATGCTAAGAGGTAGCAAAATTTGGGATGTTACAACCGAGTGCCACCATTTTATTAATGAAAACAAGCCAAGAGACAGCCTCTCCCGATAGGCAAAGGGTGTACATGACTGGGAAAGTTAAGCCCTCCTGGGTGACTAATTTGGAAGACCTCCACCGGATGAGCCAAGGAGGAGCAAACTAACGTCCTGCAAGTTCGTCGGCAAGTTCCCGCCACAAATCCTTGTACAAGCTCCGGACTCTCCGATTCGCCGTGCCCAATGTGTCTTTTGGCCAATACTCATACTTGGCTAGCGGTCGAATTTGCACCGGGAAAACCTCCCAAACTCTCGGAGTAGGCTCGGGCAACTCTGTGCTGCAGTTGTCGAAGTTTGCTAAGTGCCAATCCGGCAACCACCTAAGTAAAGCTCGCCCCCCCACCCCCGACGGCCCTGGGAGCGGGAGTCCCGGAGATGGAAAGGCCCCTCGTGCCCTCCTCCGGGACCCCCACCCCGGACACCTATTCATAATGACAAGGACTTATCAAAAAATATTTCATTTCATTTAAGATTCAATGATTTACAAGTCTCCAGGGTTCCCCCTACGGAACTACCGGGAGCAAAAATATCCTATGAACAAAAAATGCCCTAAGACTATCCAGGGGGACAAGAGGCTCATACTTGCCCTTCGTCGTCCCCCCCCCCCCCCCGGAGGAGGCGTCACCCAGAGTCTCCTTGTCTGCCCCTCGGGGGCGACTTGTCCTCGAAGGTCCAATCACCCGGTCATTAATGCCCCAGCTAGCTCCTCAAACGACCTCCAGCGAGGCTATCTCATAAAAATCTGGGAAGCTTCGCCGAACGAGGCTCCCAATCTCTCGGGCCCCGACCCCTTGGTACTCAACGACAGAGGCCGCGATCGCGATAGTGGTGGTCGCCAGGGCCCGGGTCCAAACATCTAATGCCTCCAGGATCACGACGATGTGTCGGGTGAGGAAGCGGTGAGCCTCTACCAAAGATAGCAACAGGCTGCGGGGGTTCTCCAGACCGAACTTGATCCCGAGCCCGATCAACGTGGCCCGGAGCCGATTCCTGTCCGAGACAAGAGCCCGGGCACCTGCCAACTCCGACTCCCGAAGTGCCCGGGACTGGGCATCTTTGGAGGTGGCCAACTGCTCCCAGACACACCCTAACTCCCAGACAGCAGCGTCCCGCTCAGACTCTGCGGGAGCCAGCTGTTCTGAGCGGACGTGCTCCAACTCCTGGATGGTCGCATCCCACTGTCGGACCGACTTCTCCCGGTCACGGACGGCAATGTCCCGCTCCCGGACCACCGTGTCATGTTCGACCTCAAGGGGGGACACAGCAAAGTTCGCGTCCTCGTTTTCCCGAGCAAGGCAAGCCCGGACGGTGCGCATCACAGCGATTGTCTAAAGCCAGAGGTGGCGGTTAGTGGCAATCAAAATAGATGAAGTGAGTTGGCAGGAGAAGAATCCTTACTTGCAAGGCGAGGGAAATAACCTCCCCACAATGTTCGGCGATATCCCTCTCCCGGACGTGGGCCCAGCTCAAGGAGAGTTTGCGCGTCTCCTCTGAGGAAAAGAGGGACGCCCCCCTCGCTGTGGAACGGGGGTCATCGCCCATTGGCAGCTCCCCGTCGTCACATCTGCTCGGAGAATCGTACGCTCCTGGCCTTCCCCTCTGGGGGACGGGATAGCCACCACCTCCGGGGCCTCAGGGGGTCTCCTTGATGAGGACATCACCCCTAACGATGTGTTCATTCTTCCAACACCCATTGTGCAAGGACCAATAACAAGGGCACGTCCATGTCAACTAAATCACCAGGTGAGCTCGTTTCTTAGTACACGAGAGAATATTGACAAGAGCGAGTTACTACCTAATAATATTGTGCTTGTGCTCAGGAATCTTGGTGTTGATCAGCGAGGGTGTCACTTTGCGCCAAGACGGGTCGGGAATCAAGTCTACCGCGAGCTGGAGTCCGAGTCGGCCACGGCGGAGTAGCCTGTCTTCAAACGGGCGTAGCAGATGCATACGAACTCCATTTGGGGCGTTCAAGTACATTACGGAAAAGCCCTCAACGAGACATTTCCAACGGATCTGGTCCCACGTCTGAAATCCTTCTGAGTCAATCACAATAGTCGAAACAAGTGGAGACCAGATTCTGTTGGGCCGTGCGGGCCTGCGCCACCTGCCTATTGGGCCTCGGCCAGTGTATCCCGCGTGGGGGGGTGCGCCCCAAACCCTAGACGCCACCCCTCTCGCATATTAAAACCTCGTAGCCGTCATTGTGAGACTTGGGTTTTGTTTAGAATTTTCTGCTATCGCAGTTCACCATCTTTTGGTTTGTGGAACCCCAACACTTCGTGATCTTAATACATACTTGCAATTCGAGATTGCTTCTTCTGTGTTCTTGCACGTGTTCTTTGATTCGCTTGCAGGAACAGGCCTTCGTGGCTTGCTCAACCGCGCCTCGGTACGGTTGATAACGAACAGAGCAGTGGTGTAGCGATTGCAGGCCTAGATCGGTTCTGGTCGAAAGTCGGATCGTCAATGTCAAGTCTCCACCAATCGAACTATCCCCTACCTATCGGAAGATCGGGACCCCGTTCCTCATCAAGTGGTATCAGAGCTCCGGTTGCCCGTCAGGTATCTCGTATCCCATCTGTTCATTGTTCATCATTTTACCCATCGTCCAGAAAAAAAAAGCCAAAAAAAATTAGGTCATAGTCTTCCGCTGTCCAAACCACTTCGAGCCTTCGCAATCTTTGCTTTCAGTTAGCGTTGTTGAGTTTGTGTCCTTAGTTCGTCGTCTGGTTGCTGGTTTAGATTGTGTTCGTAGTTCTGTCCATCACCTCTCTGTTGCATCGTCCGTCGTACCACCGCCAGACATCCAGAAAACCAAATCGAGTCCTACTCGGTTTGCCCCCGCTAGCCTCCTTGTGTTACTGTCCCGCTTCGCAAACCCTAGATAGGTCGCAAACCGCCTTGTGTCAAACACCCTGCATCGCTAGCCTCCCCTTTGTTCATCCCGCCAACCCACCGTCACGTTCCCTACTTGCGAAACCGAAAGTTCGCATTGCCCAGAAACCCTGATCCGGAGCACCTTCACTAAAACAGCCATAACTTTTGTATCCGAACTCCGTTTGAGCTCCATGACCACTCATTTCGAAGCTAACTAAAAGTTACACTTGAATTTCACCAACTTTGTTGGTTTCGGTAAAATTTCGGAGGCCAAAATCCCTCTGGAAGATCGAGTATCCAGCCCCGGAAGTTTTAGCACAATTTTTGGAGCAAGCACCAGAATTTATATCGGCCACCCCTTACCTCCAAATTGAGGGGAACCTGCTTTGTTTCCATATTTATATGTTGCTGAACTTGAAAAAAATATCAGAAAAATCAAACAAAAATAAAAAAAAATTTCAAAAAGAGGCAGTGCACATTAAAGAGCCGCGTAGTGAAAAAAAAAATCCAGGGGTTCGTACTTGCCATACTTGCTATCTTTGGGATCAGAATTGCTTCAATATTGATTGTCCTTGCTATCATCTTGCTGTTTCCATTTGTTACCTTATTGTCTTTGCTTGCTTGAACAGTTCTAGGGTCGCATTTAGGCTAGCAACACTAGTGGGTTCTTTGGACACTTATTCAACTTAGCATTCTGATTTCAATTATTGATAACCTTTGCTACCATAACTGCCTTCCAAGCTCCACATACTTTCTATCAGAACAGGATTCAACCTTGCAATCGTTACACTTAAGCTCGTCACGATATCACGAACCAGCCACCGGTTGTACCTTCTGTAGCGTTGGTAAGAACCTTGCAAGAGTGTGGTAAGACGTTTGAGAGGGTATGAATCCACTTGTCTGAACCTGGTTGTTTGTAGGGATAATACTTCTTGTGTTTCTTCTACTTTCTACTATTCATGGCAGGATCTGATAAAGAGGACAACGAGTGTGTCCTTCATGCTGAGCTGAAAACCATGATGGAAGAGATAACCAAAGGTATTGAAAGATTGGAACGACGTGTTGCCCAGCTTGATGACAGGGTTCAGGTGATCGAGAACCGCCCACCTGCTGTCCAACAACAGCAAAATGATGCAGCCCAGGAGCACGATGATGATGTAGAGGGACATGTGGCACCTCGCAATGAACCCGCTATGCGACGTGCGGCACATGACTTAGAGCGCTTCAACCGAAATCGTCAAGGTATGAGAGGTAACAATGGTAATAATAACTATCGCAATGATGATCCATTTGCTAAAGTTAAGTTTACCGTACCTTCTTTTTCTGGTACATATGATGCTGAGGTGTATTTAGATTGGGAAATGGAGATTGAACAAAAATTTAACTCCCATCTTGTTCCTGAAATTCATAGAGTTAGACAAGCCACTAGTGAGTTCAAGGATTTTGCTATAATTTGGTGGAATGAACTAGTAAAGTCTAACGTACATCCTGGTACTTGGCATGATCTGAAGAGACAAATGCACGCTAGATTTGTGCCTCATTCCTTTAAACGTGATTTGCATAAAAAATTGCAATGCTTAGATCAAGGTAACAAATCGGTAGAGGAGTACTACCAAGAGCTTCAAATAGGCATGTTGCATTGTGAGGTAGAGGAAACTGAGGAGGATAAAATAGCTCATTTCTATGGGGGGTTAAGGCATGATATACAAAATATTATTGATTACAAGGACTATCATGATGTCAATAGATTGTTCTAGCTTGCTGTTTTCGCAGAAAAAGAATTGCAGGGATGACAACAGCGGCCACGGAGCAACTTTGGTAGTACCTTCACCCCAAGACAGGCGTCAACCAAATCAGAGCCACCTCCTGCTGTTCGGTCTACTGCCCCCTCGACCAGTAGGGCGCGTTCAGTACCACCGTTACCACCGCCACGTACACCCGAGGTAAGCAAAACTTCTAATGTGCAGGCACCAGCGAAGTCGTCTTCATCTATTGCCTCCACGGGACGTACAACAGGTATCATATGACACCGTTGCAAGGGGATGGGCCATGTCATGAAGGACTGCCCAAGTCAGCGAGCTTACATTGCGACAGACGATGGTGGGTACATTAGTGCTTCTGATGTTGAAGATGAATATGCTCTTGCAGCTAACCTTGCAGGTAATGTTGATGACGAATTCGAACATGATGATGATGGGGAAGCTTTAGGTATGGTAGCCACACAAGAATACCGGACCATCATTGTCCAGCGGGTCCTTAGGACTCAAATGAAGCAAGCCGAGCGAGCCCAACGCCACAACTTGTTTCAAATGTTCCTCGTCGTCAACGACCGGCGCGTCCGAACAATCATTGATGGTGGGAGCTGCAACAACTTGGTGAGTTATGATCTGGTCAAGAAGCTTGGCTTGACCACCCAACCACATCCCCAACCATATCATGTTCAATGGTTCAACAACAGTGGTAAGGTTAAGGTAACGCAAACCACAAGAGTACCATTTTTCATTGGTTCATACCATGATGTTGCTGATTTTGATGTAGTGCTTATGCAAGCATGTTCACTTTTATTAGGCCGACCTTGGGAATATGACACTAATGCAACTCATCATGGTAGAAATAATTGGTACACTTTCATGCACAAAGGAAAGAAAATAACCTTGCTTCCCATGACTCCATCTGAAATTGTGCATTTTGATAGGGAAAGACTTGAAAATGAGAAGAAAGAGAACACCACAGAATCTGAAAATCAGCAAGTAGCTAAAACTATTTTTCCGCATAAGAAAGAAATTGTTCGTTTGCATGGTATGCCTTCCACTATTGTTTCAGATCGCGACACAAAATTTTTGGGTCATTTCTGGAGCACATTATGGAATAAATTGGGGACAAAGTTATTGTTTTCTACTATTTGTCATCCCCAAACTGATGGCCAAATGAAAGTGGTAAATCGCACCTTGTCCACAATGTTGCGAGCTGTTTTGAAGAAGAACTTAAAGATGTGGGAGGAGTGCCTTCCTCATGTGGAGTTTGCCTACAACCGTGCGCTACACTCGACTACCAAGGTAAGTCCTTTCCAGGTAGTGTATGGTTTCAACCCTCATGCTCCTATTGACCTATTGCCTCTTCCATCATCTGAAAAGGTCAATCTTGATGCTAAGAAACGTGCTGAGTTTATTTTAAAACTACATGAAACAACAAAAGAAAATATTGAGCGAATGAATGAAAAATATCGCATTGCTGGTAGTCATGGTAGAAAGGAATTGATATTTACTCCTGGAGATCTTGTATGGCTACACTTACGTAAAGAGCGTTTTCTTGAGTTAAGAAAGTCAAAATTAATGCCTCGTGCGGATGGTCCATTTAAGGTGTTAGAGCGAATAAACGATAATGCCTACAAACTTGAGTTGCCTGTAGATTTCGGGGTTAACCCCACTTTTAACATTTCAGATTTGCGGCCATATTTGGGAGAAGAAGATGAGCTTGAGTCGAGGACGAATCCAATTCAAGAGGGGGAGGATGATGAGGACATCACCCCTAACGATGCGTCCATTCTTCCAACACCTGTTGTGCAAGGACTAATAACAAGGGCACGTGCACGTCAACTAAAACACCAGGTAAGCTCGTTTCTTAGTACACGAGAGAATATTGACAAGAGCGAGTTACTACCTAATAATATTGTGCTTGTGCTCAGGAATCATGGTATTGATCAGCGAGGGTGTCACTTTGCGCCAAGACGGGTCGGGAATCAAGTCTACCGCGAGCTGGAGTCCGGGTCGGCCACGGCGGAGCAGCCTGTCTTCAAATGGGCGTAGCAGATGCATACGAACTCTGTTTGGGGCATTCAAGTACATTACGGAGAAGCCCTCGACGAGACCTTTCCAACAGATCTGGTCCCACGTCCAAAATCCTTCTAAGTCAATCACAATCATCAAAACAATTGGAGACCAGATTCTGTTGGGCCGTGCGGTGCTGCGTCACCTGTCTATTGGGCCTCAGCCCGTGTATCCCGCATGGGGGGGTGCACCCCAAACCCTAGACGCCACCCCTCTCACATATTAAAACCTCATAGCCGTCATTGTTAGACTCGGGTTTTGCTTAGAATTTTCTGCTGTCGCAGTTCACCGTCTTTCGGTTTGTGGAACCCCAACACTTCGTGATCTTAATACATACTTGCAATTCGAGATTGCTTCTTCTGTGTTCTTGCACATGTTCTTCGATTCGCTTGCAGGAACAGGCCTTCGTGGCTAGGTCAACCGCGTCTCAGTACGGTTGATAACAAACGGAGTAGTGGTGTAGCAATTGCAGGCCTAGATCGGTTCTGGTCGAAAGTCGGATCGTCAACGTCGAGTCTCCACCAATCGAACTATCCCCTACCTGTCGGAAGATCGGGACCCCGTTCCTCATCACTCCTCCAGAAGCGGGGTACTAGTGCCACAGTCCCCCACCAGGGGTGGGCGAGGGGGTCCATGGAGTCCCACTCTCCGGGCGCAACATCGCCGAGGCACTACCCCCGGCCGGGGTTCGGGAGATCACTCCCCCAGGGGGCGGCGTTGGAGAAGGGGCAACGTCAGGAGCGAAGAGCGCATCCATATGGGTCAAGCCACTAATGCATGCATATAACTCAACACGACATGCAAAAGGGATCTTAGAAGCCAAATATCAAGGATAAAATGCACAAGTGTAAGATTTTTTTGAAAATTTTGACATGACCTCTCTAGAATTACATTGCGGTACAATAGTTCAACACAAAGCAGGTCATATCAACACACAACAAAGCTCACAAGGCTGGATATAAAACAATCACAGCATGAATAAGCACAATAGTCATACAACTCAACAATCACACAAATATAGAATTTAAGCACAAGTATGCCTCAATGGCCACATGAATCACAAATGCTATGAATTCATCCATATTTTCGGAAAAATTTGACCCAAAAATGCAAACAATGGAGGACAAAGTGACTCCCACACCCCCAAGCTTAAATGATACGTAGTCTACAATGCATACAAGAGGTGATAAAATGAATGAGGTGGAAGCACAAAGTAAATTTCTCACAAATAAGTCACATGGGGTCCGAGACATCTCACTGGGTATGGATGAAGTCAATGTTGTCACCGTGAAGCATATCAAAGTCCCACGCACATGTATGGATGAAGACATAGCAGCAGCCAAGAAAAACAAAAGGACAAAAGAAACTAAAAACAATCCTACAAAACAAAGGAAAATAAATAACGAAAAGAAAGAAAAAGAGAAAACACTCGGGTTGCCTCCCAAGAAGCGCTTCTTTTAGGTCGGAAGCTCGACTCTCAAAGGTTATAACATTGAAGTGCAAATGTCGAAGGAGAGGCAAGCATGGGACGTAGTAGAAGCTCCACATCCACCCTCCTGTCGGAAGCAGCATGACTGGGAATCCACCTGGATCCCAAGGAATATTGACTCGGAGCAAGTCCGCTCGCGGTCGATGAGTCACACGTGCTAATCTACAAATAAGATCAAGAAAGAACAAGCACGTGTGTGTGGTAAGGACAAGGCCCTCCAAAAAGTCAGCTGATGAAAGTCCTTTCACATAGATCGACTGATAATACATATCATAAGGATGGCATATGTCGATGCAGGGTGAATGACAACTCGAAGGGATATGAATAGCCTCATCAGAACTAAACAGCTCAGAATGATACGAGAGGGGTTTCAAGTCTACCTGAATAGTGGATGGCATGAAGTCTGGGGTAGGGAGAACCTCCACGAGGATCGTATCTGGTAGATCAGGATGAACGGACTCCCCTATTTCAGAAAGAAGTCCCTCAAAATCAAATGAGAATATCTCCCTCTCGATCTCGTGGCTCAAGGAATCGTCCAGAAGGTCTGCAACCTCAAAACTGACACTCTTCATCTCTGGTCCATCTACCAATGGATCATCAAGAGAAAATGGTCAAACGGATGCAGAGGTGTCTCAAAAACAGGCTCTCCATCATCATCAAACATGATCAGATCAGTGGGAGGCGGAGCATAGTGACGCAACGTCAAAGGAACATGATCGGGTCGAAGCTCGTCTCTCACAACTGTGGTTTCTCTATGAGGGTCTTGAGGGTAGATGTCGTAGGTGGGCTCCGGGACACTCAACAGAGGTGTGATGGCCTCAAATGTAGGTACTTGAGATGGCAGGATGTGGACTGAATCTCGATATCCTCGGAACTCATCCATGCAAGATTGCACACCCTACATCTTTAGCCCGCAATAATTCCACGACATTTGAATGTTGCGTCATGTAACGCTCAGACTGCTTAATCATGTCCTCCATCAGTGTCTCAAGTCTAGATGTATCCGCAACTTCGGGAGACGACTGTGGGGACTGCTGTAGTAGTGAATGCTCATTCAGCTTTTTCAAATGACGCTCCAATAGCGCCTCAAGTCTAGAAGTATCCTCGTATGCAGGAGGCTACTGTGAGTACTGCTAATGTGACAAGTACGAAGGTTGATATGACGTACATGGGAGTTGCTCTCCGTACCTAAAACCCTGAAAAGGATAGCTAGGAGAAGATGATGAGATAGCAGGGTGGCTGTTCCTGTACGGTGTATTTGGGTATGTAGGCCATCCAGGATGATATGTAGTGGATGCTCGACCACGTTGACAAGCAGCGGGCGAATGACCTCGTATACCACAAATACAACATATAGGATCAGTGCTAACACAAGAAAATGATCCACGAAGAGCTGTATCAATCTGACGAGGCACATCATTTAATTTAGCAAAGATTGTCACATGCATCACAAAAAGAATGGTAACCATCCATATCCTCAATCAGTGTAAATCAATGAGTCAATGAGAAAAGGACAAGAAGAAGTGCGAGAAATAAAAGAGCAGGTTGGGAAAAAGGGGCAGAAAAAGATGCAAACAAAAACAAAAAAAAAGTAAACAAAAGGATTTAATCTAGTTAAACACATTCACTTTCAATCTAGTACCTGGCAATGGTGCCAAAAATTGATACCGGCCTAGACCGTCTAGCAAGAGAACGAGATCGGAGTAATAAGGAGAGTATTCAGTCGTTCTTTCCTCAAGGACTAGAGAAGCGAAATCGTATAAAACTAGACTAAATCAATAGATAATAAAACCAAAACGGATGAGAGAATGAAAGAAAATGTCAGAAGAAATGGAGACAAAGAAAGAGGTGGTAAGCTCGCAAGCCGATTACCGAGCAGTGCTAGCTTTGTATGCGTGTTCATGAATACGCGCAATAGATTCATAATCGATCAGTAATCACGTAGGAGTGGTGTGCGTAAATGACTGCATGCGATATGATCTATAACGAATATCGACGATAAGAGTACAAAAAACCACTGTTCATTTCCACGACAAAGGATGACAACAGCAAACCCAAACAAACTTCACCAGGCCTAACTGAGGTTTCATTAATAAACACTTGTAATAAACACCTCAGAAACATTGGAGAATCAGTTCAGCATGAACCAGCTCAATGATCGCACACAAAAGAAATAAATGAAGCTATTCAGATTTCACAGTATAAAAGGATCGCAATCGCATGATGTTTCTCAACAAAGCACCTACACAAGTAAACAATGACTAAGCACAGGCATTTGAATCAGCAGGGTACTAAAACTAGCAAAAATCAACCATAAACTCAGAGAAGAAATTACTTCAGCACAGTTCAGAATTCAGTTCCAATTCACTGCAGTTTAAAGTTCATCTATGCAATACATCAATGACAAAAATACAACACAGGCAATTTATGAAGGGAAACAGCAAAATAGACAGTTAATCGAAATCAAGCTTGAGTTGCAACTCAAATCCATTCAGTTCTTCATAACAGTTGGGCTAAGTTTTCAAACAAACAATAGAATTAGCAAGTTTGATCCATCTAATTCAAATTATCCCAAAACTGATATCTGATTCAAAAATTGAGGACCTCTATTCAACAATTACAAACACGCAGCATCTCATACATGCATACCATCATCAATTCAGTTTGAAGTTCAAAGAACAGGAGACAGGGAGTGAGAATAAACCATAATTGCTAGTTGTCGAGATGTTCTAGTTGTTGGTGCAAATGACCGTAGTCGATGAAGCTAGAGTTGGTCGTGGAGCCGGGGTCAACAAGGCTGTTTTCTAGGAATGGAGTGGATGCCGAGCATCGGTGGCGGTGGATGGTGAATCTGGTGAGTAGGGAGACGAGAAGAAGAGAGGGAAGAGAGAGAGGGAGCGTGGCGTCAGGTTGCGGCTACGCGGAGTGGAGCAGCGCGCGAGAGAGGAGGCGCAAGATCCGGCGGCACAGGAGGAAGAGAGGAGCGGAGGAGTCGCTGGAGAGGTCAAGGAGTGGCGGAGGATCCGACGGGGCGGAGGCGGTACAACTAGATCGGCGTAGGCACGGCGAATCGGTGGTGGAGGCGATGCCGGTGTGGGCATGGAGCTCAAAGAAGAGAGAGAAGAGGGGGCGATGGCGGCGCTGTAGAAGTGAAGAGAGACGGAGCAGTGCGGTGGCGTAGGTTTGTGGGGGCCGGTGGCGCGAGGTGGTGGTGGTGTGAGGTGAGAGGTGACGGCGTGCGTAAGCTGGTGAATTGGCTAGATCTGTCAGATCTGGCGGCAGCAGCACGAGATGGTGGCGGCGTGAGATCGAGTAGCTAGATCCGACGTGGGAGAGATTGGGAGTCGGATCCCTAGTCGATCTTATGCAAATTTAGTAAGTAGGAAGTAGAGACCTTTCGAGACGCAACCTCAATACTATCTGCATGGTCATCGATGGCTTGAGGGAGAGCCATAAAAGGGCTGTGGAGGATGCGAGGTTGGCTCGCGTAGAGCTTGACCTCGTGGGAGAGCAGAGGGATATCTCCAATTCACTTAGGACTAGTAGTAGTCTCGTTATAAGAGAAGATATATATAGATTAAGGGATGTAGCCGAATCTCTTGGGGCAACTAGTGTTAATCCCACTAATGATAATTTGTCCCTTGGAGATATTTGTAAATTACTTTTGGATTAGGTTGACACTTTGGTCGCCTGCATCCCTTATATATGTAAAGAATGTAAGAAAGAATAAAGTTCTTTTTCTTTACAATGATTACGCATGATCTATAATTATTTGTGAATTCTCACTTTAATTTTGAGTGAACGTCTCTGTGTGAAAAATGGTTATAGGTAAATGCCTCTGCGACCATAACATCCATAGGTAAAATTTTAATATGCCAACTTTGTTGAGGTCACAGAATTGCCTTGAGACCATAAGTAGCACTGAAGTCACAGGATTGCATTGAGACCATGCGTAGCACTGAGATCACAAAATTACTTTGAGATCGGAACAGTACTGAAATCACAGGATTACCCTGAAACCATAGGGTAGCACTAAAACCACAAAAATCCCAATATGATTATTTATTCCATAGCCCCCGAATGTGAAATAAAATGACCTTTCAGTTTCGAAAAAGATTCATTTTGTTTCAAATTCTATTAGGGTTAACGATATAGTTTCAGGTTCAATCCGTGAAAACCCATTATGAGGAAACATTAAAATAATGAATGTAGCAGGTAGTAGCTTTGGGCATAGCAAAGGAGTTACCTTCATTGAGAAGCTTCAAAGAACCCTCTTTTACATCTGCCACTCCACCGCAAAAAGCCCTCGTTGTTCACCTTTGCTCTCGTTACCACCAAAAAACCCTCATCTTGGCAAAAACTTCATCACTATGGCAACCT
This sequence comes from Pharus latifolius, assembly GCA_019359835.1. Classification (NCBI taxonomy): domain Eukaryota; kingdom Viridiplantae; phylum Streptophyta; class Magnoliopsida; order Poales; family Poaceae; genus Pharus; species Pharus latifolius. Next base: position 43,266,870 of record CM033325.1, read on the forward strand.
AGAGCCGATCAAGCCATTGCAACACTAAGAGTTTAGCAACACTGGAGAAAGATGAAATTCTTCCTCCTCAGCTATTGATCAACTGGCGGCCCATGGGGAAACGAGAAGAAACCCCCAATGTCCAGGAGAACGAACTAGTGATTTTCGAAGACATTCTACGGTGCGGATTCCGTTTGCCAGAAAGAAAATTTCTGCAAGATATTCTGGCACACTTCGACTTAGAGCTGGTAAACCTCCACCCCAATGCTGTCCTCATTCTGGCTGTCTTTCAGCACTTGTGCGAGGCTTTTGTGGGAGTGTTGCCGTGCCTAGATTTGTTTCAGCGATTTTATTTCTCAGCATGGTCGAAAAGTCCCAGTGCAGCAGGGTGCGTATACTTTCGCCTAAGGGAGAAGAAAGATTACCCCTCCTTCCCGTTGTGTGACTGTGCACGGATGGAACCAACGATGGTTCTATTATGCCACACCAGCAGAGAGCAGTCTCTGGTTTGAGAACTGGCAACCAGTGAAGAGCAATGAAATGGATACTGCTCCCATTCTAAATCAAGACTTACAGAAACAGTCCCAGGTGATTCTTCACTTAGTCCAGTAGGGACTGACCGCACGAGATATCATTCGTGACTTTGTAAAGAACAGGATGAGTCCCTTGAAAAAAGGGAACATCCAGCCTGGGAGGTGTGTTCGATGATGGACAACACCTTGGACTATAACCAGGGTAAGTTTGCTAACTTAAAATGTGTGAAATTATTGACAATCTAATGTTTATACTAATTGATTTCTATGACAAGCAGCCCCTTCCCCATCGGAGATAGATAGGAGGACAAACAATCTTCTGAAGCCGTACAACATGGCAACGGAAGGAGTAGTAGGCTCACCCCGACCGCAGATCCTGGTCGGCAGCAGCGACAACGTCAAACAAGAACGTCAAAAGGTAAATCTTCTTTCGAGAAAACTTGTTCTTGTATGTTCACTGACATTAATCATCAAAGAGTAAACTTATCGAATGACACAACTGCTGGAAGGGCAAGTCATCAAGACAAAATGTCCTGTGGATGATGTCGGACCTTCTAGGAGGCCAGCATCGAAGAGAGTAAAAGTTATCTCTTCTAAAGACAAGAAGACGAAGGAGCCAACCTTTGGAGCAACCAAGGCAAAGACCATAAGAGGGCCTTCATCAAAGGTGAAGAAAACCGACGCGAAAATCACTGCGGTAAGGTTTTCTCTTCCCCTTGTTATACCATGTACGAATAGGAGTCACTTCTTAATCATACAGGGTGAGGGGAGCGAGGATGAGGAAGATGAAGTTCCTCTCATCTGTCTAAGGACAAGAACGGTAAACCCTCTGGAGATTGCCATTCCAGAGAAACCATCCTCCCCCACCATCGCCAACATACTGACCTCAATAGCAGAAACAGCTATTGCGGCAGTGAAGCCTGTGGCCGCGGGAGAACTTGCGGTCACAAGGGAGGTTGCCAGTCTTAAGGCCAGAATTTCCACCACCATAGTCGCAGAGGACTCTGCGGCCATAGTTTCAACAACCCCAGACCTGGTGACACCTCCTGCAAATGCAGGAGCTGTTGCGGTAAGAATATCATATTCCTCGAATTTTACTCTATTGCAAATATGAATCATTTTTTGAATATGTAGGAAGAGGAGTCTAATGTCCTGTTTAAGAAAAACAAAACAAGGACGAGCCCGCAACAAGGTCGCTTAGCGCGCTCCTATCTCTAAGGAGTACATCACCGAACCCCAAAAGTTGGATGGGGCTTCGAATCAGGTAAGGATACCACTTCTTACCAAATCCTGACTTTCAAAAAATTGAAATTATCAATATTGCCAATTATTATTTATCTAGGAACCCTGCGCCAAGCACTCTGCTGACCCCACCAATATCCAGCGAAACACCTACTATGGAGGTCACGAGAAATGCAGGCACAAGCATAATGGCTGAGACGGATCCTCAGACCATTGTGGAAGAAATAGTTGCAGCCCTCCAATCCAAACGGATTGAGACCGTACCATTTGACCTGACAAATCAACAAGAAACGACATTTGTTGTACCCGTGGTCGAGGAAAGAACTGTTCTCGTGGTTCAATCTTCAAGTGAACCCGAGAAACTGCTAAAAACAAGCTTCAGCAGTTTCATAGAGGTAAGTAAAAAACATTTTACCTTCTCTAAAATTGAAGATCTCAGGATGTCCAGGTTTAAACAACATGTTTTACTGTGTTTCAAGATCTGACCCAAATGTCGACCAAGTCGAAAGCTTTAGCAGAACAAATTAAGGTCGCACAAAAGGAGATCAGCCGTCTACAACAGTGAGTATCCATACATTGTTTATACTAACCTGAACATCATCCAAGTATAATGATTACCTCTATGGTCGCAGGGAAAACTCTTCATTGACTAAAAGCATGGCTGATCAACAAGGTCAGGAAGAAACTGCGACAATAAAATTTTCCTCTATGGAGAAAAAACTTCTTGAGGCTCAGAAAAAGCTTGCCTATAAGTTCATTTTCAAGTAAGGGATGTTATTTCCTTACATGAACTACTGTAATTTCATTACTTTATTCATGTAGCACAGGAGGAACAGATAAAGAGTCTTCGCAAGGAGAGAGATGACTCCAAGAAGAAGTGTGTCCAGACTGAAACTCAAGTCGAACAACTTATGGCAACCATCAAGCACCAGCATGCAACTATAGAGTCATTCAAAAAGACTACTGAAACAGTCTGCGAAGAAAGGAAAACCCTAAAGGCGACAATCTCAGACTGCAACAGTATTCAATTAGAAGCTTTTGAAAAACTGAAGATGGTTGCGAATCTACTAAAGGCTGATATAATGATCCTCAGAAGGAAAATTTAAGCCTTAGTCACTTCTCAAGTACCTCCCTGAAGACACAAACAGGCAGAAAGAGGCATTGAAGACCAATGTTGGATCTATGGCCTCTGCCATTTTGTGGAAACTAAAGCATCACCACGGCCCAAATTTGGATTTGAATCCAATGGTGGGAGATGCTATATTCGAGAGTGAAGATCAGTTTGAAGCCATAATGGACGAAGTCAAGCCCTTGATCGAAAATATCTTGAAAGAACTTGGCTTATCATGATCACATTGTAATGAATAATCATCTTCTTTTTGAATTGTACTTGCACACATATAATTATGATAGAAAATATGCAGATGCATAATTTTTCGAGTCATGAAAATACTTCCACCTAAACGTTATAGTTGTATTCTCCTAGCCCCCTCCTGTTATTACTAATACTGAGAACTTAGTATAGTAATTGCAGGACAATTAATATGCCGATAAAGAAATTTTTGAACTAGGGCTTACTATAAAATCACAAGTATAGACATGAGTATTTAAAGTTTTTTGCGAAGTAACAGCCACTCGAATGATCAGAAACATACTAGTAAATCTCGTGTGTGTTAAGAAATGGCCTATTTAGAGATGTCTTATCCAGATGCGACCATGAGATCGATTAGCAAATCCACTTTAAACACTGTGATGAGATGACCATCTGCAATCAAATCTATGGTCGCGGACTGTATGTGACCATAATTCTGAACCTGAAGCATTGCTTGAATAGATTCAAAGGACATCAATGGATAATACGCTTATAACATAAAAAGGAAAGAAAGTTTTATTGTAAAAAATATGCTAATTGTACAGGAAAATGGAAATGGAAAAACTTACACGTAGAACTTGCGCAATTGATCTATATTCCAAGTATTGGATATGATCCTACCATCTTCCATGGCTAATCAAGCTGATCCAGGCGGCACTGAGACCACAGTATAGGGACCTTCCCACTGAGAGGAAAATTTGTTGCGATTGGACTGGTTTTGAATCTTTCGTAAAACCAGGTCGCCTACGTGAAGACTACGAGGTCGCATCCGTTTACTATGGTATTTACGCAAAGCTTGTAAATATGCTGCTGACTTAATCAACGACCGATCACGTTTTTCCTCAGAAAAATAATGTCTTGGACACGTTGTTCATGCTGATCAGAATGATCAAATTGATTGACACGAACAGATCCAATGCGGATTTTGGTAGGTAATACGGCTTCAACACTATATACCAATTGAAAAGGCGTCTCACCAGTAGCTCGACTGCATGTAGTGCGTAGTGCCCATAAAACGGAGTAGAGTTCGTCTACCCAAGCCCCCGAGTGCATCTTAAGGTGATCGAAAACTCGTTTCTTGATGCCTTGTAATATAAGCCCGTTGGCACGTTCAACGACGCCATTGCTCTGTGGATGAGCAACAGAGGCAAAACATACTTTGGTCCCAATATCATCACAATAGTCCAGATAAAGACTACTAACAAATTGGGATCCGTTGTCGGTAATGAGACGACTTGGAACATCAAATCGTATTACAATATTCTTATGAAAGAAATTCTTCGCCGTAGCGGTGGTTATCTTGCGGACTAGTTCAGCCTCAATCTACTTCGTAAATGTGTCAATGGCTACAAATAAAAACTTGTACCCATTAACTACTTGGGGCATAGGACCCACTATATATATTCCCCAAACCACGAACGTCCAAGTTAAAGGAATAATTTGTAAGGCATATGCAGGCAGATGAACTTGCCGAGCATGAAATTGACACTGTGGGTATGTCTTGACCAAATGCTTGACATCATCAAGTGCCATGCATGAAAGCTTTTTCGACTAGTGTCCGATAAGATGCATGTGCGCCACATACACCATCGTGAATGTCCTTCAAGAGGGATTTACCTTGCTCTTGAGATATACAGCGCATAAACACTCCTTGAGTGCCCTTTCTATACAAGACCCCCATCGATCATTTTATATAGACGCGCCTTTCGTATTAACCGATCACTTTCAGTTTCATCCTCGGGCAACGTCCTATGTTCGAGATAGATCCGCAATGGTCAGGTCCAATCTCCTTCATGCTCGAGGTCAGCGATGTGAACTATCACCTCATCATTCTCGACGGGAAACGTAATCGAGGGATATTTCAAGTGTTCGACGAACACTCTTGCCAGAGCGAATGTACGTGAGGACCCAATTTTTGATAATTGATCTGCGAGAACATTGTTTCTTCGCGGAACAAATTGGACTTCGAAGTGACTAAAGTGTTTTTCCAATTTGCTCCCTTCGTCCAGGTAATGAGCCATTGTCTCATCGGAGGTGCTGTACTCCTTGTTTACCTGGTTTACGACTAGCTATGAGTCTCCCCTCACCATTAATCGATGGACTCTAAGGAATTTAGCTGCTCAAAGTCAGGCAAGAAGACCTTCATACTCTGCTCGTTGTTGGTCGTAACAAAGTGTAATTGTATGACATACTGGAGTTGGTCGCCCTGAGGCGTGATTAAGACCACCCCAGCTCCCGAGTGTTGAAAACTATGAGAGCTATCAAAGTACATCGTCCAATGGTCGGTGTATTGTAAATCCACGGTTCTTGTGTAGGTTGGTCGGGATTAGTCCATTCAACCACAAAATCTGCAAGAATTTGAGATTTAACTGCTACGCGGGGAGTGAAATGGACGTCAAATGCTCCAAGTTCCACTGCCCATTTTGCCGCGCGACCAGATGCTTCTAGATTACGGAGTAAGTCCTCTAAGGGAAAGGACGACGGCACAATAATCTTATGTGATTGAAAGTAATGTCGTAGCTTGCAGGAAGCCATCAAAAGAGCGTAAAGTTACTTCTGGACTTCAGGGTAACAATCCTTTGGTCCATGAAGCACTTCACTTACATAATAGACCAGTTGTTGTATACCTTCCCTTTCCGCGACCAAAACTATGCAGACCGCGTGAGGGGTAGCCCCCAAGTAAAGAAGTAATTATTCCCCCAAAATTGGAGAAACCAACACTGGCGGACTAGATAAGTATCCTTTGACCTCTCGAAAGGCTTTCTCGGCTTCATTCGACAAGGTAAAACCATTGTGCTTACATAGAACCTTAAAAAAAGGTAACTCACATTCGCCTAACCTCGATATAAAATGGCTTAAGGCCACCATGCAACCTGTTAGGCTCTGGACATCCTTCATGGTCGAAGGAGATCGCATTTGCTCAATGACCTGTTAGGCTCTTAGGATTAACCTCAATTCCTCTCGAACAAATAAGGAAGCCTAAAATTTTTTAAGAAGAAACTCCAAAAGAGCATTTCTCAGGATTCAACTTTATTCCATATTATTCAAGTTACAAAAGGTTTCAGCAAGATCATCTATATGACTAGAGCTTTTAAAACTCTTTACAACCAAGTCATCGACATAAGCTTCCAGATTACGTCTTAACTGGGAAAGAAAGGCCTTTTGCATCAAGCGTTGGTACGTGGAACCAGCGTTCTTGAGACCAAATGGCATTCTGACATAGTAGTAAGGCAGTCTTCTCTTCATCTTCTTCTGTCATGCTAATTTAATGGTACCCTAAGTAAACATCCAGAAAACTCATCAGTTCACAACCCGCTGTGGAATCGACCAATTGATCTATGCGAGGAAGGGGAAATCATCCTTCTAGCAGGCACTATTTACACTGGTGTAATCGATGCGCATGCGCCACTTACCATTTGACTTTAGGACCATAACCAGGTTTGCAAGCCATTCAGGATGGTCGACTTCTCGAATAAATCCTGCTTTCTGGAGTTTGTCTAACTCCACACAGATGACTTCTTGTCGGTCAGTAGCAAAGCGTCTGAGCTTTTGCTTTATAGGTCGCTGTCCAGGCCGAATTGCTATCCTGTGCTCAATCACTTCCCTTGGGACTCCAGGCATGTCAGATGGTTTCCACGCAAACACATCTGCGTTAGCCCGGAGGAAAGTAATGAGCTTGAGTTCCTCTTTGTCATCCAAGCCTAATCCAATTCGAATAGTTCTAGATGGATCTTCTAGGTACAAAAGAACCAACTTCAATTTCTCATCTGGTCCTGAGGCAACTTTGTTCGCGTCTGGTGCCGTAGTCGCGACCTGCACATCCCGAAGGGGAAGTTGATCGACCAACTCTAGAGATAAACAATCACAAGTGAGAGCCGTGTTGCGGCTGCCTCGAACCAAAATCACGCCATTCGGGCTTGGAATCTTGACGCACTGATAAGCATAATGTGTCGCCGCCATGAATTTAGCAAGCTTCGGCCTACCAAAAATAGTGTTATATGCTTAATCACAATCAATTACATCGAATGTAATCAATTCTGTTCGAAAATGTCAGGTTCTCCCAATGTTACCAGTTATACAATTTGTCCGATCGGCATCATTGAGTGACTAGGGATTATACCATAAAATAGATGAATTATGTGTTTGATCTTTGAGCGAGGAATTTGCATCTTCTCCGGATCCTTGACCAATAATAGATCCAAAGAACTACCCCCATCGATCAATACCCTCTCGACCATAGCATTGCTAATGATAGGGGTAATGACCAGAGGGAGTTGCAATGGCCGTATTAGTCCCTTGGGACAATCTTCCCAGTCAAAAGTGATAGGAACTTCCGACCAGTGGGGAAATTTAGGCTCCCCGGCAGGAACTTCAATCTTACTTACTTCTCGGTAAAAAGATTTGAATTGACGCTTAGAGGAATAAGAACCACTAAAAATAACATTTATGTGATTTTAGGGTACCTGATAGGCCATAACTTCATCTTCATCAGCGTCCCTAACCTCACAAGATTGTTCTTTCTCTGGTATGGTCGGCATGGGCCCAGTTCCCTGGTAAAAGTCTTCCAATTGCTTCAACCAGTTGCGACAGTTCTTAAGATCATGTCCAAAAGTGTTGTGGAACGGACACCATTTCTTGTTTCCCTGTGAGTTAGTCTGTTTTCTCGAATGGTCGTTGTTACGACCACCAAAAGAAGGATTTTTATTTTTGAATGTAAACTTATTACCTTTTTCCTGCAGTGGTTTGTTGGCAACGGCCACATTTCAGTATTTTCCAGCCCCATTCTTCTTGGGCTTCTTAGATTTCCCACCTCCTGATGATTCTTGCTTTTTGCTGGAATCATCCTTCTTGTCGTTCTTAAGACCTGGTTGAGGCGGCAAATTCCCTTTGTCCACCATTCTATTCCATTGCACGGCCTCAACCGCAACAAAATAATGGTCTGCCATATCAAATAGATCTGATACCAACCTAGGTGGTTGGATACTTAAATCTTCAGTGAATCTTCGGTATCGAACGGCATGCTTAAAGGCCCTGATAACCGAAGTATCTGAAATGTTTGGGATGATATTCCTCACCCCGAAAAATCTCTTGGCAAATTGTCGAAGAGTTTCGATCGAAGTCTGGTGTAATTGATGAAGACCATCTTCCTTACCAGACTTTTCATAATAATTTTGAAAATTGTTGAGGATAGCATCACACAACATTTCCCAATTGTATATCGACCCTTCTGGTTGATTAAACAACCAAGTTCCTGCTAGTCCTTCAAGAACCGTTGGCAAGTAATTTGCCATCACACGGTCATCTCCTCCTGCCGCTTGAATGGCAATAATGTAGATCTGAAGGAATTCTGATGGATTTTGGGCTCCATCAAATCTATCAATCATACCAGGTTTAAATTTGTCTGGCCAAACTACTGCACAGAGCCCTGGCGAGAAAGCTTTACAACCCACATAGGAACTTCAGAAATGTCTATCATCGCGTCCTTCCATATGATCGCGGACGACATTTCCTTGAGGAGATACACCCCGTGGTCCCAGGTGAGAATGGACTAGTACATGATTACAATCTCGAGAGCTTCAAACTCGCCTAGCTTTGTCATGCCGAATTGGCATTGCTGGAAATCGATTGCGCCTCCCATGGCTGGAGTAAGAATACTCCCGTTCATGGGAACGAATCGTAGAACAGGACGACGCCGTTGGAGTGGCGTCAGATGCAACCTCGTCAAGTGTGTTGGCGAGGACTCTGGCGAAGGTCGTTCTATCTGCATCTTCCAAACCAGGAGGAGGATTACACAGTGTATCTGCAATAAGACGAACTCAATCTTTTGTGCTCCTTCTGGGCGCCATAGGAGTTACCATCTCCTCAACCGCCGGGGTGTAACACCCTGAGTTTAGGGGTAAAAACTTTCTTTTTCATGAACATCATGCATGCATGATACCATGGATATGTAGTAGTAGCCAGATCAGTATCTATCTCAAACCCTAAAACCTCAAAACTTTCCCTGTGAACCCAAATCAAGATCAGATTTCTTAGATATAATCTATCAGTTACTCTGAACATAAAAGTCTTCAGAAGTCAGATTCAAATCCATCTCTAACTCTCAGATCTTGCAATCTATTCTGTTTTCAAAAACAGAAATTCTAATTACTATCCTAATTACCCTAAATACTCAGAACTCAAATTTAGCTAAATCTTGACCTAATTCAGATCAGATTATTCTTGGATTATGATCATGGGTATGTCAATACCTTAATCCAGAAAGTTGGCAGCCAAATCATATCATCTAAGCCTTTTTCACATACCAGTCCAAATTATATGGCAAATCAGTCCTTTATCTGATATCTGGAAATCCAAAAGGCTAAAATCTTCAGATTAACTCCAAATTCAAATCTGTTTCAGGGAACACCTCCCAAATGCAAATCAATACAAAATCTTCTTTTATCAGAATATCCAAATCTCATCCTAGATGCCAGAATTCGAAATCGACAAAACTCAGATCTTATTTTACCCTAAAGTACCCCATTTTCAGTTTATATCGAAAATCATCAAATCATGCCAGATTTTACCAAATCTCTTGGTAGATGAGTATAAGGTATAAGTTTATACTCATCGATGAAATCAGATTGCAAATCAACTATCTCTAAATCAGAAATTACAAATCAGTCCAGAGTTCAATCAAAAATCCTTGCAATTAGGTCCCTGGTTCGACCTCCCCTACTGTTCACGACCAGGGATCAGCTCCATCGACCTCACCCACTGTTTGCTACCAATCAGCAGTGCACGGCAATCTCGACCGCAGTGCACCGTGTTTGCTTCGACCTCGGCTAGCGTTGAACAGTGCCTTTGCGACCGCGACCACGCCGTGTTTCGCCGCCGAGCAGCGCCGCTTAAGCCGTGTTTTTCTCGCAACCGCCTTTGCATGCACACGTGTTAGCATCACAAACATCATCGTGGCAGTCCCCATCCAGCTCACCAGCAGCTCGCGCTCCAGAGAGAAGCTTCGCCTGCTTGTTGCTCGCCGTTGCTTCAACCTGAAGCCTTCTCCTTCACCGGCGCAAGCAAGCAGTGAGCTTAAGCTTCGCACACTTTGCTTTGCCTATAAATAGCAACCCCAGAGAAGCTTTTTCATCTTTAGCAGTGCTCTCCTCTCCAAAGCCCTTAAGCAATTAAACATAAACAGCACTTCTTCTCGCTATCATCTTCTTCTCCGGCGAGCTTAGCACGAAGGCTCACGGTGCCAGCTTCAACCACTGCTTCAATCCCCAAATTGACAGCATTAGTGAGTAAATCTCATCTCTCTTATCATGTTTTAGCATCCAATTGAGCTCCAGTGATGTCTAACGCCGGCGATCACCGAAGTCCTCTAATGCCCTGTTCCAGCAATTGCATCCACTCCAGTTCAAATTAGCTTTCGCTGTAGTGGAAGGAAATGATCAGTGAACTAATCTTAGTAAGCCTGTGCATCAAGATCTCGAGATTAAACCCGAATTGGAGTTTTTCCCTTTCTCGCGCGCCACCGGTGACCGGCTCACGTCGCCAGGCCGCACCACCATTCCTCCGGCCAAATTGCTGTAACCAAAAGCTTCACCTCACCTCCCTACTGCTCTCACAGCGAGCAATTGAACTCTAAGGCCGTGTATCAGTTTCGCCCAATTTATCCTTCTTCTTCTCCGGCCATGGCGTTGTTCTCCTCACTGACATCGCTTTAGGCCAATTCCCTTCATTCATACTATCTGAAGCTATCCAGGAACTCAACTGTGCCCTCAAATTGGAGTTTGAATCACTGCATCGCTCTGTTGCCGTTGAAGCTGTCTTCTTCTCCGGCGCAGCTCGGCGCCGTTCACTATCGTGCCTTCTCCAGTCGAACCCAATGCATCAAGCAGTACCATTTAGCCCTAGCTAGCTCTAGCAACGCCAAGTTTCAGTAGCACAGCACCAGATAGCAGTTTGAATGTGTTACCTTTCACTGCCGTGCCACCAGTGTGCCGCCCGGTCGTCGCCGGCCATCGCCGTCGATGCCACCTTGTCCAGAATCTTCGTCTTGATCTCCTAAACATTTTCCTCTATTAGCTCGACCCCTGAATCTGCACAGAAATGTCAGTTATTGCTATGCCAAAATCTTGTCCAGTGGCTTCACTGTGCCGTGTCGCCACCATACTTCACTGATTTTTATCATCATCCAGTCTTCTTCAACCTTGGAACCTATTGAATCATTTGTTACTGTTATCAAGGCCTACCTCCCAGACAAAGTGGTGCATCAATTGGAGCCCTAGATCAAAAGTTATGGCAAGCCCTAGTTCCTGGCCATGTCAGTTCAATGCCAGAGCTTGTCAACCAGTGGCATTAGCTCTTTTCACCTCTTTCCAGTTGTGCAAATTGAAAATAACTTTGTCCCTTAGACTTGTGGAGTTGTAATCTACATTTTATTCTACTACCACAAGTTGAGATAATCCTCTGTCATCCATCGACTCGATGTCGATGCCTTGAACCGAATGTCGACCTAAAGACGTTCGCTGTTTTTGAGTGAACCAGTCGCAACTTGATATCATTCTGATACTTTTGAGACATTTGGAACCTTGTAAACCTTTGACAACTAATCTTACCTTGGTTTCCATAACTTAACCCTAATCAGCCTCTAAACCCAATCATTTCAGAATCATCCAATCATTCAGAATCATCGAGACATTCATCTTTGCATTGTTGCATATAGTATATTAATGTATTGAAAAGGTTTGTGATTCTTGGTTACTTGTTTGATTGGAGAGTAGATCAAGAGCCAGAGCTTGAGGACTTCACTGCTGATCCTACATCAACTGCTGTTTCTTACGACGCGGAAGGAAAGTCATAGTCTTGATCATTTTGAACCCATATTTTATGAGTTGCTATGATATGACCTTGAATATAAATAGTACTGCATGTGAAAGAATGGTTGAGATATATTTTGGCAGTACAAGCTGGATGCTTGTGAAATGTGAAAAGATCAAATAGTGAACCATGAACTATTATATATGTATTTATATATATATTCATGAAATAAAACCCCTAGCCGTGACCAGAATTTTGGTATGGATGGTTGTAGCACTGGAGGTGCTTAACTGCAGAGGAAAGTAGGCACGGAAGGTGCAGGGTTGTGGATGGTCTGGTCACTGGCATATAAGGACTAGAACCTTGTGTTGTGCGTCTAGTGGCATGAAACACGTGCTAATCGCAAGCCTGGTATGGGACAGGCCTGAACAAGTACTTATGCGGATCGCACATGAAAACCCCACTGGAGTTGTGTGGTGATGCACGATTGGCACGGAGAATGGCTCCCACACATATCACTGAAGGTGATCTTGCACGTTGACCTAGCAATGGGAATATACGTAGGGGTGGAGGTTAGGGTACAACCTGCCATAACTGTGGTTTGCGAGAGATCCACAGGGTCAGGGGTGAAATGTGAGTGATACATAACAAAAGTTCTTGTTATCTCCACCTTGCCACTCACAGTATGAAGTGAGTCAGGGGTCCAATCCTTGTGATAGGAAAGGCTTGAAAGTGGAATATCTTGCGGGTAAATTAGTACCTCTCTGCAGAGTTGAAAACGTATTCGAATACTCCGAGCTCCCGGGTTTATAGGAGTCTGCTGCGGTGAATTAAATCCACGGGGTGTGGCACAAGTAAGTTTTCTAATTAAAATTTGATAAGTCAAGATTACCCAAATGACATGTGTTGTCATGATAAGGGGTACTGCTGTGGGCTGTCGTGTGTCGACGTGTCGCGGTAGTGCTATAATTTAGTGAACATAAATAGCGATGCTATGTTATGGAAAGTGCTGCCATGAGATGAGACATGAAAGTAAAGGTTATTTTACAAACATCCATAATTCTTGACTAATCTAGGATCATAACAATACTACTATATGTATCTACTCTTCCCTATGACTTGCTGAGTACGTAAGTACTCACCCTTGCAACTTACAAACCAGAAGATGGAGCGTACCATGATCAAGAAGAAGGCGCGGAGAACTTCTTGGACCAAGAAGAAGGAGAGCTAGATCCGCCAAATCACTGATGTGTTGTTCTGCCGTCAACTTCTTACTGTGGAAGGGACACCCATCATCCGCTGTGTAGAAGTTTTTATTTTGCTTTAACTAAACCTTGAATGCCGCGAAGGTATTGTAATCTTTTATGTAATGTTAAGGCCAGTAGGCCACACTGCATAATATTTTGTAAGTTTTTCTGCTGCAATGTGAATATACTCCTGTGCTTGACTTATCCTGGGAAGTCAAGGGTATGCATGTATAGGACTAGCTATAGAAAGCTAGGTCTCCACGGGAGTAGTCGTAGTCCCAGTTTCGGGGCGTGACACGGGGGATACTCCGGGGCCAAAGATGGTGTCTGGTCACGTCTGCGACCATGAAGATGACGAGAAGTACTAGGATCAGGGTCTCAAACAACGGCATCTTGGCGAGATTGCGCAAAGCGTAAGGCTTCCTCATTAGTCTTGCAAATCTCGTTTTCTCACTGTTCACGGGCCTGATCCTCCCTCTGTTTGCGCTCTTGTTCCTCCCTGGCAACGCGCTGCTCTGGAATCTCCTCCGAAAGTGCAGTGAATTCCCGTGGAACTGAGGTCGCAGATGGGGAGAACATCTCTCCTTGTTCCGACTCAGACTCGAAATCAAAAAGAGATTGGAGATTGTCCGGAGCAAACTTTCCAGGACTAAACTCAAGATTATCATCCTCCACATCTTCTGTTACAATATACTGTGCCACATAGCTAGCTTCTGATGTGGTGGGATTCACATGAGGGGAAAAATCCATCTTCTCTATCTCTTGGTCGACAGACATGACTAGAGTTGGAGAAGATGCATCCTCAGGATGTAACTCATGGACATCTTTGTCGCCAACCTCTTCCATCGGAACGGGGTCGTTAAGCGAAAGTATATGAATATGAGTATAGTCGTCGAGATCGAAGTCATTCTCAGAATCATATGCTCCAGACATAACTTACCAAAACTCCTAATGAAGAATACGTCTTGAGAAAGACCCCACAGTGGGCACCAGCTGTCGACGATTGGGAGTCGGATCCCTAGTCGATCTTATGCAAATTTAGTAAGTAGGAAGTAGAGACCTTTCGAGACGCTCACTAGGTAAGTTAAGATAGTTATGAACTAGAGACACAGAGAATTATACAGGTTCGGGCCCTCAAGGATTTGAGTAATAACCCTATGTCCTGTGCTTTTTTAACTATGTATGTAAATGATTACAGAGAAGGGAAATTGTTACAAAGAAAGATAACAATTTCTTTATATATGCCTATGTATCTCTGTCTTCAGATTTGTTGAATCTGATCCTTCCTCCTTGACATGCTGGTTACCCTTTTATAGTAATTGAAAGGGTGCCAATCATGGAGCAGTTTCGGGAGGTTAGACTGTTGCCAATATGCAGTTTCCAGATAACTGCATATCTTAACTCCTGGGTGGTTATCTTCACAAACGTGGGAGAGGAAGTCATCGTATCCTAAACCGTGACTGGAAGACTTAGCCACTACTTAGGTTAGACATGACTCTCTCGATGCTATGGTCGCGTACAGCCTATGACCATAGGTTAATACTAAGGTCATCTTTAGTCATGCGACCTTCTGGTCCACAGGAAACAGAGTTCTGTGACCATGGAGCCATGTATCATATCCGAAATATCTTAGTCATGATATATTTAATGAACAGATGACTAGCCCAAGTGATATTCATCGTCAAAGATATGTATGATCGGGGTGTTAAACATATGAAAAATATGCACAAATATGACAATTATCAGCATGTTAGTTTGTTTCTCCGGGCGGTCGCGAGTGCGACCTCTGGAGGGAAGCTTATTAGATTTGAATGGAACTTTTTTACCTTTCTCTTGTGGTTTCTTGTCCAAGACTGCGACCTCACGGAATCGGATTGCTCCACTCCTGTTTGGCTTCTTAGATCGTCCACCTGCAGAGAATTTGGATATCTTCGTTGTCATGGTATTGCGAATACCCCGGCAGGTTTTGAGAATGTTCCTAGCGAAGATTACACGGCGCGGGTTGACCGGATGACCGGTCCTCCCCCGCCGGACAAGCACAAAAAATGACACACGGGTTTATACAGGTTCGGGTCCCGGTGGGGGCCCTAGTCCTGTCGACGCGCTCCCGACCGGAGTCGGCTGGGGAGGCTCTCTCCGGGGGAGAGGCTTCCGGAGCACATCTGTGAGTTTAGCTATTCCAATAAAAGAACCGATCCCTTACAACAGAGGGGTACAAGGGCTATTTATAGCCCCAAAAAGTGGCAAAAAACCTAAACTACCCCGGAAGCCACCGTCGGATTGAAGGGTAGGACCGTCCTTCTCCCGGTCAAACGCCTTGGATGCTTGACAGGTGGTCGCTAGTTCCCGACGCGCTCCTCGCGTGACCTGCACGTGATAAACAGTTCAAGACTTTACCTTTAGGAGGGCGAGGAGGCCCGGGACGGCGCCGGAGGCCAGGCCCCGGGAGCCAAACGGCGGCGCCCGGGAGGGCACGGGAGGCCACGTCCCGGGGGCCAAAAGGCGGCGCCCGCGGAGGGGCCGGAGGCCAGGTCCCCGGGCAAATGGCGGCTCCCGGGGCGGCACCGGAGGCCGCGTCCCGGGAGCCAAACGGCGGCGCCCGGGAGGGCACCGGAGGCCACGTCCCGGGGGCCAAAAGGCGGCGCCCGGGGAGGGGCCGGAGGCCAGGTCCCCGGGCAAACGGTGGCGCCCGGGACGGCACCGGAGGCCGCGTCCTGGGAGCCAAACGGCGGCGCCCGGGAGGGCACCGGAGGCCACGTCCCGGGGGCCAAAAGGCGGCGCCAGGGGAGGGGCCGGAGGCCAGGTCCCCGGGTGTAACACCCTGATTTTGGGGGTGAAAATTCCTTTTCATGAAAATCATGCATGCATGTATCTCTTTAGAAGTAGCAAGATCAGTTCAATTCTAATCTATCGTAAGCCCCAAAAATCTCAAAATCTATCCTGAAGATCCAATTCAAGATCAGATTATCCAGAAATAATCTACTATCTATCCTGAGTATAAAAGCCTTCAGAAGCCAGATCAAATCCGATCTCTAACTCCCAGATTTATCAATCTCTTTCTGTTTTCGAAAACAGAAATTAATTGAATATTCTAATTACCCTAAATACCCTATGTTTCAGAATTCAGATTTAACCAGATCTTAACCTAATCTAGACCAAATTATTCTTGGATTGTAATCATGGGCATGCCAATACCTTAATCCAAAAAGTTGGCAGCCAGATTCCATCATTTAAACCCTTTTTGCAAATCAGTCCAAATTATATCGCAGCTTAGTCCTTTTCTAATTTCCAAGAGCCCGAAAAGGCTAAAAGCCACAAATCAACTCCAGATCTCAATTTGATTCAAGGAATGCCTCCTAAATGCTATTCAATACAAAATCGCCTTTTGTCAGCACATCAAAATCCCACCCTAAGTCTCAGATTTTCAGATTTTAACAAAACCAGACTCAAGATACCCTAATTACCCTGTTTTCACTTCAGTTCAAAATTGATCAAGAGTTCCCAGATTTCATCAGGTATTCTCTCAAATCGTCCGTTGAATAAAGTCCTTCAAATCTGTGAAGTCGAAATCAGCCATAATCCTCAATATCTCAGATTTTACAGATTAGTCCAAATCAGAAAACTGAAATTGCAATCGAGTCCAGCCTCTTGTTTCGACCAACAGCATCACCTTCGACCAGGGAAGCCACGACCAGTAGATGTGCCGTTTTCGACCTCGGGCCCAGCTGCGACCAGCAGCGTAACTACACCGCGAACCTCACCGTCGGTGAGCTTCGCCGCAACCCCGTCGCCACATGCGCGCACCAGATTGGCCGTAGCAGCGCTGCAGCAGCACCAGCATCGCCCGAATCCTTCCTTCGCACGCGCGCGCGCTCGCCTGCAGCAATGTCAGAAGCTTTGTGCCACATTGCTTCCATGCCGGAGCTGCCACACACTTTACCACTGCACCTGCCAGAGCACGCGATGACCGTGTTGAAAAGCCGTTGAGACCGCTGAACACCGCCACCGTAGCCAACCAGCTGGATATCCTCCCGATTTCTCCAAGTCTCGAGAGCCCCATACTCCACTATTTAAGCCCCCCCGTAGCTCGCAGCAGTTCACTCCTCACCAGAGCCAGCAAGTCTCGCTTCCTCCTGCTTCTTCTCGTCTTCTTCCTCGTCTCCGGCAAGCCGCCGAAGGGGAGAACGACGACAGGGAGCTTCGCTGCATCAACCTCCGATCCAAATTCTCCAGTAAGTGTCTCTGCCTCGCCTCTCTGTGCTGTGCCAAGTAATTGAACTCCGGTGGTTCCTGTCGCCGGCAATCGCCGTTATTTGCTTTTGCCCTGTTCCAGCCTTGTAACCCGATTTAGCCAAAATTAGTACTCCTTTTAGTAGGAGCAATTGATCAGTAGATCCTTCCTTGCAAGCCCTTGCTGTTGGATTTCAAATTAAAGCTCGGATGGAGCCTTTCCCCTGTTTTCGCGCGCCACCGTGAGCTGTACACGTCGCCGGCCCGAATAGCTTCACCTCCGACCAAATTGACCGGAGCTACCTTGTATCAGCGGCGCCCCAGTGGCCGTCTTCTTCGAGTCCGGCATCAACGCCGGCGAGCTCCAGTGTTTGATTGCAACCCAGTTCCTCGCTGGAGAATGATCAGCAGCATCCCAGAAGCGTTAATCCTCAACCAATTTCGAGTTTCATCGCCTGTAGCTTGTGCCCACCGTAGCTCACCTTAGTTCCTGAAAACCGACGAGTTCAACCTCACCGTTCGCCGTCGTTTCATCGTCGTTGTTCAATCTACTTTGTCCTGTAGATCTGCCTCAACCTACTGAGCATATCACTCCACTGCATCGCCCTCCGATGCTGTGCCAAATCGCAAGATATAGCCGTGCCAAGATCTGTCCAGTACCTGTGTCTTGCCGTGTCGGCACCGTGATTTCTCATCGCCATTCATCACCGTCCGACCACCTTAGTTCCTGAAACCTCCACCACTGGATTCCTGTTGTCTTCGCCTACCTCCTAGACATAGTTGGCGAAGCAAAGCTCAAGAGGATCGATCAAACACTCAAGCCCTAGAATCTGGCCATGCACTGACATTCAATTCTCTGTGTCCAGGGGCCTCTTTGCAAATTGCCTAAATTCTGGACTTTCCTGTGAAAACCACCTTGTCAAATAGCTACCTTATTACATTTTGCATCTAATGCTTTGATCAAATCACATTCTTCCCACTGGAAATTATCCAAACCAAATCAATGCCATTCCTTGACAATGCCAGCCCTTGTCAGTTCATGTCAGCCAATGGCATTGGGCAAGTTTAACCACTTCTGGTTGTGCAACCTGAAAACCACCTTGTCCATTGAACTTGTAGAGCCATGTTCTACATTTTATTCAACTACCACACCTTGAGATAAACTCTCTAGCATTCTCTGAAGCTATGTCAAAACCCTGAACCGAATGTCGACCTTTGATGTTCGTCGTTTTTGAGCAAAATAGCCGCGGATTTGATGTCCATATCGCAGCCTTGAAACCCTGAGAGTCTCTAGCATTCATCCTGAACCCTAATTCCATAAATCTCCAAGATTAACTCAAATCCAGCTTTCAAGCTTACCAGTTCCAGTATCGCCGAGAGTATTTCTCCTTTGCATGTTGCATATAGATTATTAATGGATTGTGATTCCTGTTTGCTTGTTTGATCCTTGATTAGAACAAGAGCCTGAGTACAGAGATTTCGTCAGACCCGACATCGACTGCTGTACCTTACGACACGGAAGGCAAGTCATATTCTTGGACATCTTGAACCTATATCTTATGAACTATTAAGACATTGCCTTGATTATAAGCAGTATTGCATTTGATGAAATGACAAAGGTATGATATGGCAGTACTAGGCTGTATGCCGACAAAAGATGAGGAGATTCCTTATAAAATGATCAAACCGTGAGCCATAACTAATATATATGTATATATGTATATTCATGAAATAGAACCCTTGCCGTGGCCAGAGTTTGGTATGGAATGGTGGTGGCACTGACGAGTGCAGGGTTTGTGGAATGCACTGGTCATGGGCATGTAAGGACTAGAACCTTGTGTTGTGCTTCTATGCGGCATGAAAAATGTACCAACCACTTGCCCGGTTATGGGACGGGCGCAACTTAGTAGCTTTCTTTAGTATTAGCTTTTCCCTGCAATGGTTGTCGATCCAGTGTCTTGCGAGAACTGGTGGGCCACAGAAGGCCATGAGTGATGTGAGTTCAGAAAAATCATGAGAGGAAAGGGTGGAAAGAAGGAAGACGCCCTATGCCAGATTAAGTCGTGCGCGACTGTAATCAAGAGAGGCTATGTGTCTTGCGAGAACATAGACCCAGGCTAGGAAGTAAGGCAGTGGGGAGGACCCACAACGGTACTTGAGACTTAACTGTCTATTTACCGGGCAGGGAATTGTTAATACTAGGACTGTAAAATGTTGTGTCATCTCGGCCTTGTCACATGCGTAAAAGTCGCATGGAGAGGTACCGACTTGAAAGCCGAATGATTGGTGGATTAAAGTGGTACACCTTTGCAAAATTAAAAACGTATTCGAATACTCCGAGCTCCCGGGTCTATAGGAGCCTGCGCGCTGTGGATCCTATCCACGTCGATGTGACACAAGTATGTTTTCTAAATAAAATATGGCTAGACTTAGCTCATGTGTGCTTGACATGTGTTGTCATGGAATGAAGTGCTAACATGGGCAGACATGTGTTGTCGTGCTATGGTAGTGCTTCTAAGAGTTTATAAAAGATATTAATGATATGTCATGATGAGCACTGCCATAGATTTGGAAAGAGGAAAAGTATTTTGCAACCTTCCCTCCTTCCCTAATAGCATAGGTTCATATCATTCTACTATATGTATCTACTCTTATCTATGACTTGCTGAGTACGTAAGTGCTCACCCTTGCAATTCACTATCCAATAGATGGAATGTCCCTGATCAAGACGAAGGCCTGGATAACTTCTTGGATCCCTGAAGGAAGAGAGTCAGTTCTACCCAAGTCCTGAAAAGTGTTGCTCTGCTTTCAACTTCTTGCTGTGGGGGTTCACTTAGCTTCTGCCGAGTAGTTGTTCTTCTGCAACCAAACTTATTTACGCCGTGATGGCTTGTAATTTATTATGTTGTAATGAGGCCAATTGGCCATACTGCTCAATGTAATGCAAGTTAAACTGATGCAATATACTCCTATGTTTGGCTCATCCTGGGAAGTCAAAAGGTAAGGGATCGGCTGCAGTAAGCTGGGTCCCCATGGGAGTAGTCGTGTCCCCCTGTGAGGGCGGGATGCGGCACCGGGGGCCAAAAGGCGGCTCCTGGGGAGGGGCCGGAGGGCAAGTCCCCGGGCAAATGGCAGCGCCGGGATGGCACCGGAGGCCGCGTCCCGACGGCCAAACGGCGGCGCCCGGGAGGGCACCGGAGGCCACGTCCCGGGGGCCAAAAGGCGGCGCCCGGGGAGGGGCCGGAGGCCAGGTCCCCGGGCAATCGTGACACATCTTACATGGACTTAGTCCCGCGGAGATTTCCCCCAACAGCAGCCCCCCATGCCCGCCGGGGACGATGCTCGAGTCCCCAGTGGGTATGGTTCAGGTCACCGGGAAGATCTCCGGGCCAAGTCACCGGAGCCGCGGCGCTTCGGTTTCCGCGCCCCACGCTTAAAGCCGCGCCGTTTCGCCATAAATGCGCGCGCGGTTCGAACCGGTGCCTCGATTCACGCGCCCGTCCCTTCGTTTCCCGCGCACGGTTTGAACTTCTACGGTCCAGATTGATCCACGGGTGCCACGTGGCGTGCATCTAGACCACGGCCCGCCCCTATAAATAGGACCTTGGGGGGCCCGGAAGCTCATTCCAAATTTTCAGCCTCAACGATTTTTGCTCTCCCGGTAGCCCTCTCCCGGTAGCTCTTTCCGGTAGCCCTTTCCGGTAGCAGACGTCCGGGAGTTTTTAGTAGTAGCCTCCTGCAAAGTTAGCCACCGAAAAAGAAGACTAACCTCATGGCACCCAAGGGTCGAGCGAAGACCACGGAAGTGCCCCCGGAGGAAATCCCCTCGGATTTCCTCTGGGCGTCGGAGTTTACGGGCGAGGACGCCGAGTCCTTGGTCGAAAGATGCATCATCGCGGACGGGGACATTCGAGTCCCCGTGAAGAAAGACGGGGCCCCCCGCCCCAGGCCCGGAGAGGTCGTGGCCTTCGAGGCCTTCCTGGAAGCGGGGCTCTGGCTCCCGGTGCATCCCATGCTCCGGGAGTTTCTCAAGGAGTACGGGGTGGCTCTCAACCACCTCACCCCGAACGCGCTTGTCCGGATGGGCCTCTTCATTTGGCTCTACGAGACAGCGACCGGGCGGGAGCCCAACCTTCGCGCCTTCCGGTACTTCTACGAACCGGCGGCGCGGACCTCCCACCTGGTGAAGGGGGGCCCCAAGTCCCCCTTCGGTTCGGTGATGGTCCAGATGTTGCCTTCCCGGGTAATCGACTACCCGGTGGCGGCCTCCCGGGACCACTGGGGGGATTGGGTCCGGAGGTGGTTTTACCTCCAGGTCCGGGACGACGTGGTGGTGTACGCCCCGGAGGCCCCCACCTACAGCCGGTCGTCCGCGCCGAAGCCCCCGGCGTGGACGGACGAGGAGTTCGAGCTCCTCGGCAAGGTGATCCTCTCCAAGAAGACCCGCTCGATGCGGGACGCCGCCGAGGAGATGGCTCTCCTCCGGATCTCCCCCTTCACCGTCGGGAAGTGGGGGATCGGAATGGGCGCCGAGCAGCGGCCCCCGGTGAAGCCGGTGACGCGACGTAAGCTCCGGGAACCCGCTGCATTGTACTTACGAATTTTTAAGAAATTGACTAACTCTTTACCTCTTTCAGTCTGGCCGTACCCGGCGGCGCGGGAGAAGGCGGAGAACCTCCTAGGGAGGTATTTCGCCGATGAGCACGAGCGCGTCGTGCGCGCCGTGGGGGAGGGCCCTCCCAAGAACTTGGTGGCGGCGGCCTACGGGCTGAAGCTGCCGGAGAGGAAGCCTCTCCCCACCCCCGGGTCGCACAAACGGGGGAAGGAGACGGCCGGGGGCTCGGAGCCCAAGAAGGCCCGGGTTCAAAAGACCCCAGGCCCATCGACGACGCCGGCGGCGACACCGGCGAAGCCCCGGGACGAGACCCCCGGGAGCGAACGTGCCCGGGCACCGTCCCGGAAGGAAGCAACACCTCCTCCCCCGAAGGGCCCCGTCGAGGCGCGGGGGAAGGAGGCGACCGCGGGTGGGGTGGCGTCCGACTCGACGAACTACGCCCCGTCGCCGCTCATGGTGGAGCCCCTCCCGCCCCTTCCGGCTTCTTTAGAGCCGGAGAGGCTGGAGGTGAGATTCGCGGAGGCCTCGCCTCCGCGGGTTTGGCCGGTGGACGAGGTGGGGAGCCCCTCAGTCTACGAGGTTCCTCTGGAGGAGGAGGCCCCGAAGACCTTCCGGCCCGGGGCAGGGAAAGGCCTGATGGTTCCCCCCCGGGCGGCGGCTCCCGCCGAGAGCTCCTCGGCCACGTCTTCAGGGGGCACTTCCTCGTCGACGAAGACGCCGGTGACGCCGGCCGCGTTACCGGACCTTGAGGTCCGAGGACCCCCCGCCGGCCGCGCTGGCGGCGCCGGGCTGGAGACCCCTTTGCTTCCCGCGAGGGAGGTCGCCCGCTACTCGGAGGGCCTGGATACTCGGAAGGTGCAGCCCTTCGTCGCGGGAGGGACGCTCCATGAGCGTTTCGAGGGGCTTCAGTCCCTCGGGGCCCAGGTAACCCGAGTCGATGACGTCTTTATTCATCCCCTGCACTTTGAGATTTTTCTAACTCTATATATTTTGTAGGTGGCAGCTGTTACCTGGGGCCTTGAGCAGCGGGTCGCCCGGCTGCTTATGGAGGCGGAGGGCCGGGCCGCGGCCTCCGTGGGGCAGCGCGAGGAGGCCCTCCGGGAACGCGACGAAGCCCTCGTGGAATTGACCCGGGTACGGGCCCAGGTCCATCTTTCCGAGGTCGTCAACGGCCGCCTCCGGGAGGAGGCCAAGGCGAGGGAGGAGGCGCTCCGGGAGCTCGAGAGCTCGAGCGTCCGGGCGGTGGCGGACGCGGGCCGCTCCGTCCGGTCGGCCCTCGAGGGCCTTGGCGTAAGCCTAGGCTCCGGGAGCAGGGAGGTGCCGCCGGCGACCCTCGCGGAGGCTGTGCGTTTTCTCCACGCACATGTCTCCGCCATCCCGGAGGCTGCCGACGTTCGGGCGCGAGGCCGCGCGATCCCCGTCGTTGCGGCCGCTGCGGGGCTCGTCGAATTCCAGGGGGTCGGCGCCCGGGCGATAGGGGGCCGCATCCCCCGAAGCTTCCTGGACTCCTTCGAGCCCTCGCGCCGGGAGGTCGAGCAGCTTGCCGGGGGGTTCTACGACCGGATCATCCGGGCGTGGTTCCCGGCTCCGGCGCCTCCGGCGGGAGACGTCCCAGCCCCGGCCTTGGAAGAAGCCCCCCGGGGGGAGGATGCCAATGAACATGTATGAGCCTCCCCCGGGTCTTAGCTAGGGCCCTTTTTTGTTTTAGGACTTGTTGATTCCGGTAGCTTCTTAGATGAAGCCCCGGGCACTTGTATAAAAACATTTTGAATGCAATGAAGTTAGAATTTTTTCTAAGTCTTTGAATTGAATTTACTGTTACCAGGGTTCCCGGGAGGTTGCTCCTGGGCGAAGGTCCGGGAGGGG
The DNA here is from genome assembly GCA_019359835.1 of Pharus latifolius. Lineage (NCBI taxonomy): Eukaryota > Viridiplantae > Streptophyta > Magnoliopsida > Poales > Poaceae > Pharus > Pharus latifolius. Next base: position 43,290,759 of record CM033325.1, read on the forward strand.
CTCCCCGGGGGACGCCCAAGCGGCTTTAATTTTGCTAAGCCTTATCTCCGGGAAGCGCGGCGAGCATAGTGTCCGGGAGCCAATCCGGTTGAGGTGGCGTCCGGAGTGGCACTTGGACAACTTTGATAATCATCGTACCGAATTGTCCCCTCCGCGACCGGGGCTCCGGATGATCCCTCCCCTCCGAATACTTCCACCGGCGGGATACGAGTTCTGGCCTGAAGATGTGCTCCGGGACGCTCGGCGCCGCGTACGGGCATTGTACCGGGACCTGACCCGGGAGCTAGCGGAGAGCCTCCGGGAGTATTAGGCGTAGGAGCCTTAGGGCGTAGAGAATCCCCCGGGTTAGAACCCGGGTTGTATCGTTTCCGAAGCCCACCGGAGGGGGAAGATGTCCTCCGGGTTTGAGAATCAATAAAGCTGTTGTCGTTTCCTTTCATTGCCTCTTTATTTTCTTCTTCTTGGATGGTCTGGACGACTCATCTTAACAAGGATGAGCTAAGTTTCCTCGTAGGCGGTGCGGTCGACACCCGGGGGTTCCTTATCCCCCCCTCCCACAGCGGGCCGGAGAATAGCTCCGCGTGCTGTGGGGGTAACAAGGCCCCCGGGATAGAAGTCACCTGTAGGATAGGAAATTTTCTGTTAGAAAACTTTAAAACGAGGTTTTCAAGGAGAAGACCTTCCAGGAGACAATCGTCCGGTCGCCGTGAGAACGGGGAGCCGGGAATGAGGCCTCATGTTGAAGAAACATCCAAGAAAACCCGATGAGATTTCCGGAGGCGAGCTTCCTAGGAGACATTCGTCCGGTCGCCGTGAGGACGGGGAGCCGGGAATAGGGTCTTTGGGGAAGAAAATGCCCGAGAAATCCGTGACTTCTCCGAGAGACAATCGTCCGGTCACCGTGAGAACGGGGAGCCGGGAATAGGGTCTCCGGGAGGCATTCATCCGGTCGCCGTGAGAACGGGGAGCCGGGAATAAGGTCGCTGGGGACCAATTGTCCGGTCGCCGTGAAAACGGGGAGCCGGGAATACCGTCGACTCCCGGAGGAGGAAGATAGATCCAATCGAGCCGCAAGGGGCCGATCATCCGGTCGCCGTGAAAACGGGGAGCCGGGAATAACGTCGACTCCCGGAGGAGGAAGATAGATCCAATCGAGCCGCAAGGGGCCGATCATCCGGTCGCCGTGAAAATGGGGAGCCGGGAATAACGTCGACTCCCGGAGGAGGAAGATAGATCCAATCGAGCCGCAAGGGGCCGATCATCCGGTCGCCGTGAAAACGGGGAGCCGGGAATACCGTCTACTCCCGTAGGAGGAAGTGCCCGAAGACGGGTCTTGAGTGTTTGGGCAGGGGACTAGTCTCCCAAAGTGACTCGTTACCACGGCCACTGTGACCGGGTTGCCGCTTACACCCTCGGTCCACGAGGGCTGATCGTAAGCCGCCCTACGGGAGTGGGGACTCCCGTTGTAGGGACTTGTTGGGGCTGGCCCACTTCCTCGCGGGGAGGGCATCGCCGCTAGGGGCGGCAATGAGAGAGACCTGCAAAGAGAGTTTAAAGAGCAAGTCCTATGTATTGCTAATAAAATGAAGTACAAGGCCTCCCCCTGCGAAGCCGCGAAAGGGGAGGAAAATACAGTGTCCCTCCTCCCCCTCCGGCGTGAACGCTCCGGGGGAGGGGACAGGCCCGTAAGGCTAAACATAGAACTTGCGAAGTAAACGCAAGTTCCACGTGTGCTTCAGCTCCTGCTCCTGAAGGTTGGAGAGCTTGTAGGCCCCCGAGCCCAGGACCGCGAAAATCCTGTAGGGGCCCTCCCACTTGGGGGAGAGCTTACCCAGGGCCTGGGGGTCCGTCACGCGCTTGAGGACAAGGTCCCCAAGGCGGAAAGCTTTCTCGCGCACGCGCTGATTGTACGCGCGCGCCATTTCTTGCTCGTAGATGGTGTGGCGGAGGAGCGCTCGGTCGCGTTCCTCCTCCACGAGGTCGATCTCCAGACGCTGGTTGGCCTCGTTGGCCTGGTACGCTGAGGGCGTAGCTCCCTCCAGGAGCTCAACCCGCAGTGACCGGAAGCCGATCTCCGGGGGGAGGACTACCTCCGCCCCGTAGACCAGGGAGAAGGGAGTACGCCCCGTCGCCCGGGACGGGGTCGTGCGCATGGAGCAAAGGATGCTAGGGAGCTCCTCCGCACATGCACCCCGCTTAGAAGCGGTTTGCTCGAGTCTCCGGCGCAACCCCTGTAGGATCACGCCGTTGACCCTCTCGACAACCCCATTGCTCCGGGGATGGGCCACCGAGGCGAAGTGGATGACGAGCCCCAGGCCTTCGCAGAATTCCCGGAAATAAGCCGAATCGAATTGGGTTCTGTTGTCCACGTTGATTTCCCGGGGGACACCAAAACGACATACGACGTTTTTCCAGAAAAACCGCTGAACGGCCCGGGACGTGATGCTGGCCAAAGGCTCCGCCTCAACCCACTTTGTAAAATAGTCGACTGCGACTACCGCATACTTGTACCCCCCGGGCGCTAGGGGGAAGGGCCCTAAGAGGTCCATCCCCCAGCGCACAAAGGGCCAAGTGATGGGGATCGTCTGCAGCGCTATAGGGGGGAGGTTCGAGCCCTTGGCCATCTTCTGGCATGCCTCGCATGCGGAGACGAGGTCTCACGCGTCGCGCATGACCGTGGGCCAGTAGAAGCCCTGCCGGAGGGCCTTGGCTGCGATGGCACGCGGGGCTAGGTGAGAACCATAGCTCCCCGCGTGGATGTCTTCGAGAAGTTGAAGCCCCTCCGGCCGGGGGAGGCAGCGCAGGAGGGCGGAAGCCCCCCGCTTGTAGAGCCTCCCCTCCAGCAGGAGATATGCCCGGGCTTTAGCCCGGAGGCGTTTAGCCTCGGTCTCACTAGGAGGGTCCCCCTCCCCCTTGATGAAGGAGATGAGGGGGTCCATCCAAGATGGAGTCCGGGTGATCTCAGCGACCTCCGGGACATGAGGCTCGTTGCCCGTGTCCGGGGAGGCCACCGAGGGCTTCGCGATGATCTCCAGGAAAGCCCCCTTGGGGAGCGCTTCCCGGGCGCTTGACGCCCGGGCCAAGGCGTCGGCCCGGTCATTGTCCCTCCGTGGGATATGCCGGGCCTCGAGGCCGTCGAAATGCCTCTCCATCTTTCGCACTTCCTGCAAATAAAGACTTAAGTTTGCGTCATGACACAGGTAAGACTTGTCCACTTGGCAAACTACGAGCTGAGAATCTCCCTTGACTAGGAGGCGCCGGATCCCCAGGGAGCGCGCGAGGCGCATCCCGAGGAGCAAAGCCTCGTATTCGACGACGTTGTTGGTTGCGGGGAACTCGAGCCGTGCGGCGTACTCGAGTTCCTTCCCCTCGGGGCTCCGGAGGACTACTCCCGCACCAGCCCCGGCGAGACACAGCGACCCATCGAACATAAGGGTCCAATGATCACTGCGTCGGGGCGGCACAGGGAGATCTTCGTCCCCGGACCCAGAGGCGGGAGTCCACTCTGCGACGAAGTCGGCGAGGACCTGCGACTTGATGGCGGAGCGGCCGGTAAGGGACAGGGAGAAGGGGGCGAGCTCGGCCCCCCACTTCCCAATCCGGCAGGTGGCTTCCTTGTTCCGCAGTACCTCCCCAAGGGGAAGGGACGACGGGACGGTGATGGGGTGCCCCAGGAAGTAATGCCGAAGCTTCCGGGACGCCATGAGAAGGGCGTAGCAGATCTTCTCCATCTCCGTGTACCGAGTTTTGGCCCCTGGGAGGGCCTCACTCACGTAGTACACGGGACGCTGCTGCCCCGCTTGCTCCTTCACCAAGACCGCACTGACGGCGACAGGGGTCGCGGCGAGGTAGAGGAGCAAGGGCTCTTCCGGGGACGGACTCACGAGCATTGGAGGGCTCGTGAGGTACTTCTTGAGGTCGTCGAACGCCTCCTGGGCCTCGGGGGTCCAGCGGAACCCCTCGAGCCCTCGGAGGATCTTGAAGAACTGGAGGCCCCGCTCCCCCGACCGGGAGACAAAGCGGCTGAGTGCGGCTAGGCGGCCGGAGAGCCGCTGGACATCCTTGACGGAGCGCGGCGGGGGCATATCTAGGAACGCCCGGATCTTCTCGGGGTTTGCCTCAATGCCCCGCTGGGACACGAGGAAACCTAGGAGCTTCCCCCCGCGCACCCCGAAGGCGCACTTCTCCGGGTTCAGTTTGAGCCCGAACGCGCGGAGGTTGCGGAAGGTTTCAGCCAGGTCGTCGATGTGGGAGGCTGCGCGGGGACTCTTGACAACCGCGTCGTCTACGTAGACTTCAACGTTGCGGCCGACTTACTCTTTGAAAACCAATGTCATGAGGCGCTGGAAGGTCGCCCCCGCGTTCTTGAGCCCGAAGGGCAGATGGACGTAGCAGAAGGTTCCGAGGGGAGTAATAAAACTCGTCTTTTCCTCGTCCCCTTCCGCCATTCGGACTTGATGGTAGCCCGAGTAGGCGTCTAGGAAGCTCATGAGCTCGCACCCCGCAGTGGAGTCGACGAGCTGATCAATCCGCGGGAGCGGGAATTTGTCTTTGGGGCAGGCGCGGTTAAGGTCGGTGAAGTCCACGCACATCTGCCACCTGCCTGTTGATTTCTTGACGAGGACGGGGTTCGCGAGCCACTCGGGGTGCAGGACCTCCCGAATGAACCCAACCTCTCGGAGCCGGGTGATCTCCGCCTTGATTGCCTCTTGGCGCTCGACGGAGAGTTTCCGCAGCTTCTGTTTGACCGGGGGGTGACCGGGGGCCACTGCAAGCTTGTGCTCAATGACCTCCCGGGCGACGCCCCGCATGTCTGACGGTTTCCACGCAAAAACATCGGAGTTTTCGCGCAAAAAAGCCGCAAGTTGCGCTGCGTGCTCCTCGGGGAGCTCCGCCTCGATCCAGACGGTTTTGTCTTCGTTGCCCGGGGACTGCAGGACCTTCCGGAGGCCCCCTTCCGGACGCGGCTTGAGGAGGGGCCTCCCGGGTGGTGGCGCAGCAGCATCTAGTTCCGGGGGAGAAGCCTCCCCCCGGGCGTCTTTATGAGGTTGACGCTTCCGATTGTGGCCGCAACGCGCTCGTATAGAGCGCGGGCCATGTCTTGGTCTCCCCGGACGTTGATCACACCATGCGGCCCGGGGATCTTCATGCAGAGATAGTTTTGATGGGTGGCAGGCCCCAGCCGGTTGATTGTCGTCCTCCCCATAATCGCGTTGTAGGAGGAGGGGAGGTCCACTACGTCGAAGCGGACCAGCTCGGTCCGGTAGTTCTCCGGGGTGCCGAAGGTCACTGGAAGATCTACCTTGCCCACGGGGTGGATTGCCTTCCCCGGGACAAAACCTTGCAGGGGCCCGGCAGCGGGCTGTAGGAGCTTCTCATCCACCTGCATTTCTTTGAAGGCCTTCAGGAATAGGACATCGGCGGAGCTCCCGCCGTCCACCAGGATACGGGCCAGATGGCAGTTGTAGATGGTCGCGGAGACAATGAGCGCGTCGTCGTGGGGGAAGCGAACCCCCCGTGCGTCTTCTGCCGTGAAGGTGAGGGGGACGTCCGACCACTTCGGTGGCGGGGACGCGTGTAGCACCCCCACAACCTTGACCTCGCGCGCGTACTCCTTACGCTAGCGCTTAGAGTCCCGCCCGGAGGCAGATCCTCCCACGATGACGTTGATGTGCCGCTGCGAAGTTTGAAAGGGGAGAGCTTCTGAAGGCTCCCCCTCCTGCGTCTGCTGACCCCCCGTGGGAGCGGGAAGGGCCGGAACAGCTGGCCGAGGGAGCAAGGAGGCCGGAGTCCCCCCTCCTGCCCGCGCTGGTCGAGGAAGTCCGCGAAATGCTGCAGCAGCTGGCTACAATCTCGGGTAGCGTGGGTATTGGACCTGTGGAGGCTGCACCACGGTCCTTCCCGCCTTCTCCCCACGGGGCCTTCCCGGCCGCGCGAAGACTGTCCTCCCCCATGGCCCTTCGGTTTGGGGAAGGGGCGGTTGGCCCTCAGGGGGTCGCGCGAGCCGCCTCCGCCCTCGAGGACAAAGGTGTCCCGAGGCCGTGGCTCGCTACGCCCCCCTTGTCTGGGGCGTTTGGGGGGATCCCTGGCCCCCCGGTCGACGAGGGCGGGAGCCCCCTGGGTCTTCTTCCAGATATCGTCTTCCTCCGCCCGAGCGTACTTTTCAAGTACGTTGAAGAGCTCGTCGGCGGAAGAGGGGCAGCTCCGGGAGAGCCTTCGGTGGAGCTCCCCCAGGAGGATGCCGCTTTTGCAGGCTTCGATGACCGTAGAGTCGGGGACGTGGGCCACCTTGCTCTTCACCTGAGCAAAGCGCTTGAAGTAGCTTCTGATGGCTTCCCCAGTCCTCTGCCGGACAGTGTATAGCTGCGAGGAGTCCAGGGGACGCACGTAGTTCCCTTGGAAGTTGGCACAGAACTCCCGCTTGAGCTGCGAGAAAGACTTGATGGAGCCGGCCTTCAAGTTGTAGAACCAGGAGCGGGCAGTGCCGGAGAGGTAGAGGGGGAAGACGTTGCACTGTACTGTCTCGTCCCCCCCGGCCGCGGAGATGGCAGTGGAGTAGACCTGCACAAACTCGTAAGGGTCTACCTCACCGTTATAGTGCTTGATGTGCGGAGGGCGGTAGGGCCGCGGCCACCGGATACTGCGAAGTCTTCGGCACAGGGGCTGGTTAGCCCCCTGCACTTCCCGGGGAGAGCCCCGGTCGCTGTCTTCTTTCACGGGACCTTCATTGTCTGAGTCTGGTGAACGCATTCGCTCGACCTCCCCCAGGGCGAAGCGGACCTGCCCCACCGAGGGAGGGAGCTCGTGCGCTGTAGCTGCCGGCCCGGATGCTTCTGGAGCCATTTGGGGGGAGCCCCCTGCGACGACCCCCGGGACCAGAAAGGGGGAAGCCCCTGTATCATCCGGAACCGGGGAGGGGGCGCCCGCGGCGACGCCTGGAATCGAAGTGGAGGGGGCCCCAGTGGCCACGATCGGAACCGGGAAGGGGGCAGGCCCTGTAACACCCGGAACCGGCGAGGGGGGAGCCCCACGTCGACGTCCGGAACCGGGGAGCCCATGCGGGGGGAAGTCCGCTGCGGCACGGGGGCTGCTCTGTCAACCGCCCCCGGTGCGGTAAACGCGACGCGGGGGGCGGGACTGGCTCCCGGAGCAAGGTAAACCCCCGGCAGGAGGTGGGCTCCCGGCCCTGGGAACAGGCCGGGGACGGGGTACCCCCCTGGTGCCACGAAGGGCCCTGGCATGAAATAACCTCCCGGCACCGGGATGGGCCTGGGTGCCGGGAAGGGTCCGGACGTATATCCCGCAGGGGGAGGGAACCCCCCGGCAGGATCATACGGGGCGGACAACCCCCCGGAGGCCGGAGGGGCCGCCGGGTAACCCATAAACGGGGGCATGTTCCTCGGATACGGGTGTGACGCAAATGTGGGGGCCGGAGGCCGCGCCAGCACGCTAAGGAGCTCGTCCATAGAGCGCTGAGCGCGGAGCTGGCCTTCCACGAGAGCTTCGAGCAGGGCGTCCCGGGGAGCCGGGGGAGCCGTCGGGGGGAGACTGGTCCCGGCCGAGGTCCCCGCGGGCGCCGGGAACGACCTGGAGGTGGAAGCACCTAAGTTAAGAGGAAAGGAGGGAGACGGTACCTGGGCCAGGTCGCCTCCGGAAGGGACCGCCGGGACAGCAGTGTCCCAGGCGGACGGCGCCGGGTCTCCGAGACCCGGATCACCGGGAAGGGTGCGAGCCCTTGTTCTTGGGGGAGCCATGGCGTCTTGTCACGAGCCCCCACGGTCGGCGCCAACTGTCGTGGTATTGCGGATACCCCGGCAGGTTTTGAGAATGTTCCTAGCGAAGATTACGCGGCGCGGGTTGACCGGATGACCGGTCCTCCCCCGCCGGACAAGCACAAAAAATGACACACGGGTTTATACAGGTTCGGGTCCCAGTGGGGGCCCTAGTCCTGTCGACGCGCTCCCGACCGGAGTCGGCTGGGGAGGCTCTCTCCGGGGGTGAGGCTTCCGGAGCACGTCTGTGAGTTTAGCTGTTCCAATAAAAGAACCAATCCCTTACAACAGAGGGGTACAAGGGCTATTTATAGCCCCAAAAAGTGGCAAAAAACCTAAACTACCCCGGAAGCCACCGTCGGATTGAAGGGTAGGACCGTCCTTCTCCCGGTCAAACGCCTTGGATGCTTGACAGGTGGTCGCTAGTTCCCGAGGCGCTCCTCGCGTGACCTGCACGTGATAAACAGTTCAAGACTTTACCTTTAGGAGGGCGATGAGGCCCGGGACGGCGCCGGAGGCCAGGTCCCGAGAGCCAAACGGCAGCGCCCGGGAGGGCACCGGAGGCCGCGTCTCGGGGGCCAAAAGGAGGCGCCCGGGGAGGGGCCGGAGGCCAGGTCCCCGGGCAAATGGCGGCGCCCGGGGCGGCACCGGAGGCCGCGTCCCGGGAGCCAAACGGCGGCACCCGGGAGGGCACCGGAGGCCACGTCCCGGGGGCCAAAAGGCGGTGCCCGGGGAGGGGCCGGAGGCCAGGTCCCCGGGCAAACGGCGGCGCCCGGGACGGCACCGGAGGCCGCGTCCCGGGAGCCAAACGGCGGCACCCGGGAGGGCACCGGAGGCCACGTCCCGGGGGCCAAAAGGCGGCGCCCGGGGAGGGGCCGGAGGCCAGGTCCCCGGGGGCCAAAAGGCGGCGCCCAGGGCGGGGCCGGAGGCCAGGTCCCCGGGGGCCAAAAGGCGGCGCCCGGGGCGGGGCCGGAGGCCAGCTCCCCGGGCAAATGGCGGCGCCCGAGACGGCACCGGAGGCCGCGTCCTGGCGGCGCCCGAGACGGCACCGGAGGCCGCGTCCTGGGAGCCAAACGGCGGCGCCCGGGAGGGCACCGGAGGCCACGTCCTGGGGGCCAAAAGGAGGCGCCCGGGGAGGGGCCGGAGGCCAGGTCCCCGGGCAAATGGCGGCGCCGGGACGGCACCGGAGGCCGCGTCCCGGGAGCCAAACGGCGGCGCCCGGGAGGGCACCGGAGGCCACGTCTCGGGGGCCAGAAGGCGGCGCCCAGGGAGGGGCCGGAGGCCAGGTCCCCGGGCAATCGTGACACATCTTACCTGGACTTGGTCCCGCGGAGATTTCCCCCAACATTCATGGAATCTTCTTTCTTTTAGGTTTTTAGGCCCGGTTGAGGAGGTTAGTTTCCCTTATTCACCATCCTATTCCATTCCACAGCTTCCGCTGCATCGGGATAGCGATCGGCCATGTCAAATAGGTCTGACACATATCGTGGAGGATTGATACTAAGGTCCTCTGTGAACTGTCGGTCTCAAACACCATGTTTGAAAGCCCTGATGATCGAAGAATCAGATATGTTAGGAATGGTATTGCTCACTCCTACGAATCTCTAAACAAACTACCGAAGGGTCTCTGTTGAAGTCTGATGCAAGAGATGAAGATCATCCTCCTTGCTAGGCTTCTCATAGCAGTTTTGAAAGTTGTTAAGGATAGCGTCGCACAACATCTCCCAATTGTAGATCGATCTTTCCGGTTGGTTGAACAACCAGGTCCGTGCCGAACCTTCTAGGACCGGTGGCAAATAGTTTTCTATGACCCGCTCATCTCCCCCGGCAGCTTGGATGGCCGTGACGTAGATCTGGAGAAATTTGGTTGGGTTTTAAATCCCATCGAATCTCTCGATCGTATCAGGTTTAAACTTATCAGGCCAGACTACATTCTGCAGACCGGGTGAACAAGCTTTGCAACCCACATACGTACTGCGTGGTTGTTGATCGTCACGACTAATGCCTTGGTCACAGAAGTGGTCGACTTGGGGAGGTTCACGACGTGGTCCCAAAAGTGAGTGTACTGGTATGCGACCATGGTCGCGTGAAGTACCTGTTTATCTGGTCTTGTCGTGTCGAGACTATGTAGGATTACGTCTCTTATGCCCTTGGAGTGAACTGGCATGTCCTCTGGTCGTTGAACGTGATGACGCCTTTGGAGTAAACCCAAAGGCGACTTCATCAAGATTATCTACAAGCACTCTTGCGAATATAATCCTGTCATCGCTCACTAGACTGGAGGGCGAATTGCGGAGTGCATATGCAATCCTCCGGAGACGATCCTCCGGATTCTTGTGAGGTGCTGGTGGAGTCCCTGGTGAGGTCTCCTCTACCGGTGGTGAGTAGTTTGGAGAGGGAATAGGCGTGTAATTACGCCTGCGACCTCCCGAAGAGGGTTGTTGAGACATTCTAGGACCGGGGTCGCGAAACACAGTACCTCGGTGTGTGGTTGTTGGTCGTAGAAGATCTTCTGCGACTTTGCGAACCTCGGCCTCTCGCCGTTCACGTTCTTAGTCCCCTTTCTATCTATGTTCTCGATGGTTAATTGCTTGTTTTGTTTGCTTCATTACTTATTGTTTGAGAATTTATTTGTTTGTTTGTTTGATTATGTATACTCTGTGATGCAAATAACTAGCTATAATTATTAACCTAGGTGGCCACCTATGCCCCATCTAGTGACCTAAGCACCAGGCAACCGCCCGCCTGACGTCTAGCGCCTTGAACATTAAATACAGCCAACTAAACAAACTCAGCATTCATCCAAGATTCAGAAATTCAACCAACCAAACATCTCTACTGCATCTCACAGTCTATTTCATTCAACTTGTCCCACTGATACGAACCAGCTTATATCTCATACAAACAACCAAACATTTAATAGATGAACTCACCCCTCGCTCTACTCACTAGTAGGAAAGCAAAACCTTTAAACACATCAAACGAGTAGTTGAAAAATCATACAGCCATTTCTTCATTGGAAGGCTTTTTCTGGGCAATTGCCATCTATTTTGGAATGATGAGGGAAATCATACGGCATGTCTTCAGCTTTGAGACCAGCGTTTCTGAACGTCTGCACAACCTCCTTGTGGACAACAGCGTTTCCTTCCTCCGTCAGATGCAGTCCATCCCTGTAAAATAAAAATAGAAATCAGTCCAATGATTATTGAGGGTATCCGCGTTCTAACTAAAAAATTCAATCATGGCTGCTCCTGGGGGAACTTAGACCTTCTCCAACAGCTCCCCTAAAAAAATTGATAGTCTAAAATTTAGGTATCAGTAATACCTTTTTTACTCCAACAGAATACCTATCTCAATTCCTATTTTAGATATTACTGCAGAGAATTGATAAATTTAGGAATTCTCTCTCCTCTACCTATATGGTTTTGAGATTTAGAGATTCTGTTGGAGAGAGTAGAAATATAGGTATGGAATCTTTTTAGGAAGGTATGTATATGAGGATATAGAGATCCAATTCTGTTGGAGAAGGTCTTATACTAATTACATATGGGCTGCAGACGGATGTTGGTGAGGTTTCCAACAACTGAGTTGGAGGCTTGTTGGGATGGGTGGATGGGTTCCACGGACCCTTTTTCTTCAGTGTAAATAAAAAAAAAAGTGTTTTGGGCATTGTTAATGTACTCAACTCTTACATTCAAAAAATATCATAGGAAAATGTGACAATCTTAATTAAAAAAATGTGACAATCTTAACTCATAAAATACAACTTAAATGATAAAAATACGATAACCTAAAATAAGAAAAATCTTAGCTTTAAAAAATTGCAAAAAAATAAAATCATAAAATGCAACATAAAAATAAAAAATAAGACAATCTAAAATGAGAAAATGTGACAAATTTAATTAAAAAATGTGACAACAAAAAAAATATGCCAACCTACAATAAAAAAATGCAACAATCTAAAATAAAAAAATACAACAATAAAAATAGTAACACAGATAATAAAAAAAATGTTTGTGTCCTAGTCATTGAAAAGTTATATAGCATTGTAAAATGCATTTATAAATATCCCACTGCAAAATGTGAAGTATTTTTATGCCATTCTGCGGTAGCATAAAACCAGACTCCATATTTTTGAAGAACAAACGACAACTGGGCTTAGTACTGCATTGCTGGCTGCAATTCAATTTGTCGAAAAGCTTGCCAGCATATTGTGAAAAAGAGAAAAGCATTATCTGATACGATGAGATAAATATTCCAAGTGATCATGCAGCCGACTACTATTCAGAACTTGTTTGTAATATCTAGTAGCTTTAGGAGCCCTTCACATGCAATGCATGTGTGCCATAATATTGACGTTTACATGTATTACAGCACATACTTTGACGACATGAAAATGAAAAGATTTGAGGAGCTCATAGTCCATAGACATTTCTTCTTGCGGACGCGCATTTCTATTAATGGGTACCAATCACTTAAAAGAGAGGTAAGGCTGATTTCCAAATACAAGATTGAGGCACAGCTTAGTACCACTACCATTGATGGAAATTTGCCAAGTTTATTCCTCTTGAATACTATGTATGACCAAAGTAAACAAAAGCTGAACATGAAGTACAACTTGCCTTAAGTAGAGATTCTTCCATCCTTCAGTCTCTTGCATCTTTGACCAAATATCAACGCATAGTATATGCATTTCTCTGGCTAGTTCTAAACATTTGCCTACATAGACACCAGCCATTTCATTTGTCCTTTCAGGGAGCTTCCTCGCATCTTCTCCATAAAGTGATCTTAGGAAAAATTATTACCAATAATTAAGCCCATTTAATGTAATCAGGGAACTTGGTGGAAAAATGAAAAATGTAATTCACAATCACTGCATGTAACATGCATAGACAGAGGCTATGAATTTGAATAGTTTCATAATTCCAAAAAGGATTGCGTAGAGATTCAGATAGAATTGGCAGAGAAGTATATACTGGAAATGTTGCTGGGATAGAAGCAGGTCTGGATAAGTGCCATGAGGTATTATTTAGAACTGAAAATCAGATTTTTAGTGGTCTACTAAAGCAAGGACACAATCCGAGCTTAGATGCAGCATTTTTCAGCTTATGGAACAAAAACAAACCAATTATGGTCTTTGGTTAGTGACCGTTTGGTAGGTTTAGGGCTCTCGCCCTTGATCGGCCGGTCGGGGCTCATCACCGAAGCCGGCTAGAGAAAGATAGGCAAGAGAGGTCATTTTCTTTATTTTTGCTTATATCCAAAAGATGTGATTCTCCGTTATATAGAGGAGAGTCCTTAACAAATCCTATCTAATATTCTATGGAAACTCTAATTATAGTAATCATCTCCTAACAAATATGATTATAGTAATTATCTCTCAACAAATATGACTAGGTCTCTCCATTACTACTTTTGCAGCCACTACCCCCTCCTGTTGTTGCTGCAGTTAGTGCCAACGCGCCCCGCCTGGGGCCACGGCACTGATAGGCCCAACCCCAAAAAGAGTCCATAACACATCATTTTGACTTGTCTTGTTTGACTTTCCTATGTCAGATACAAAGTCACCAATTTTTCCAAACAAAACATGGGAAAGAAAAGTGCAAAAGGATAATGCCAAACCGTGCATATCTTTCTCGTCCATCTTCATCAACAGGAGGTGGGGTAATTAACACAATTACCATGGACCTCGAACAATCCTGAATATGAGGTTATATAAAACATTAGATTGTGATATATTTTCAAAGAAAAAGATGGGTGACACATATGGGAGATTTTGCTCCGTATCATTGCAAAAGAATGGCGTTTTGCTAAATATCAATGTTGTCTCACTGAAATATGAGTCCGAACCACACACAATCAGCCTTACAGTCAATGATATTTAGCAAATACCACCTATTCATAAAGGTACATAGCTAATTTTCCCAAGATATACTGATATAAAAGCTTCTTGACCAAATCTACTACCCAAACTGTAAAATTGACCTTAGGATGGTTATTTTTGGATCGAACATGAACTAAATTTTCACAAAGATGATCCGTTTGAGACCTAGCCTTGGTTTTCGCATTAGGCTCGCCCAGATGCTAATATGCGGAATATCGGGATCTTACTCGGAAATACCGAAACCCAAGATGATCGAAAACACAGTTCAAAGTAATTGTACAACTCTTTATTTCAAAGAGAGTTTTACATGTCGAACGTTATAACGCATTCGCCTACGTCGAGGAACTATGTGTCTTAAGACTTCAATCTAGACTCGATGATCTAAACTAGAACTATCACAAAGTATTTATAGTCCAATCGTATGAATATGTATCAGACTTAATAACCTAAACATATTAGACTTGGAAACTAATTAAACCTAATAGATAAGACTTAGTTATATATATTTGGATCAGACTACAATTCCGACCAGAGATCGAATCTTTCCCAAGGTCGTAAACCTTTCCAAAGTTGCAAACCTTTTCGTGGTCGCGAATCCGTTTCGAACTCGACCTGAGATTCTCTCGGATCAAAAGATCTCACATGTTAATATATCACAGATTTGGAGAGCCCAAAAACAGTTTGGCTGCAATATCGCCATTGACTTTATTCCCAGCCAGTTAATGGACAATTTGAAAAAGGTAATAAATTAGCCTGGTCAGCCACCAATTCTCAAATGGAAGTTGCATAATTATAAACTTTTATGTAATAGAATTAGCAATTGTTAGGAATTTTAAAGAATAATTCCATCACATCTTTTTCTCATACCAAATAGAGAAATATATACGAAGGGAGAGGAGTAACCCTGAGGTAAAACATAAAGTAAAAGTAAGTATAAGAATAAGAACATGGAATATTCCTAACATATCCTCTAACACCACATAGGTACTGTAACACCCCCTCAAACTCAGGACTGATCGAACAGTCTGAGTTTAGAGAGCAAGAAGAATGCTGGTGACAAGTTTGTGCCTTAGTGAAGAGGTCGGCAACTTCCAGCTCAAAGGTACTATAAATCAATGGGATGTTGCTGAGTGTGAGAACAAGTGAAAAAGGCATCCATGCCGATATGCTTGATGAGCTCATGCTTCACAGAATCGTTGGCAATCTAAGTAGAACTAGTGTTGTCACAAAACAGGGGTGTAGTAAAAGTAACAGAGACACCCAGATCTGTCAAAAACCATCGAATCCAAATAATCTCAACTGTGGTGGTTGCCAGGGCATGCAACTCAACATCAACACTAGATCGAGAGACAGTAGTCTGTTTTTTGGACCTCCAGGCAATAAGGGAAGTACCAAAAAAATTGCAATAACCCGTGACTGAACCCCGATTAGTGGAGTCACTAGTCTAGGTGGCATCGAAGAAGGCCTGTAGCGGACTCTCCCTGGAGAAGAACAAGCAGCGAGAAGTGCTGCGAGGGTACCAAAGAACTCGAAGGAGATGAGCATAATGGACCGAGGTCGATGCACCAACAAACTGACTAAGGACATGAACAGCATGCGAAATGTTAGGACGAGTGACACTTAGATAGACAAGGCTGCCCACGAGCTGTCGATATCTGGACAGATCTGAGAGAATAGTACCATCAATAGGGTGCAACTGTAAGTGAAGCTCCATAGGGGTGGTAGCAATCTTGTCATCATTAAGACCACATCAAGACAATAAGTCCAAAATATGGCTATGCTGGTAGAGCCAAATCCTGTCAGAAGAAGAGGTAACCACAATGCCTAAGAAATAGCTAAGTGGCCCTAGATCAGACATCAAGAACTGCGTACTATGCTTTTTCTTTACAACGGCAATATGAGTAGGATCATCGTCAGTAAGAAGCATGTCATCAACATAGAGAAGAAGAATGATCCGTCCACGAGGGCCCACATGTAGAAACATGGCCGGATCATGATGACTGGGAGTAAAACCAACAGCAACAATGAAAGACTGAAAACACTCAAACCAGGCACAGGGAGCCCTATTTGATTCCATACAGGGCATAGCGCAACTGACAAACATAACAAGGTAGACAGTCGAGCCCCTGAGGTGGATGCATATAAACCTCTTCTTGCATATCACCATTCAAAAAAAAATTGACATGCATCTGAGAAATATCCCAGCCACGCACGCCGCAACAACAAGAGTGTGAAGAACAGTCATATGACCACAAGTGCAAATATCTCATCATAATTTTGATCATAGTTCTGCTAAAAACCTTGAGCAACAAGCCGTATCTTATAGTGCTCAATAGTACCATCTAATCTTGTTTTTGCCTTGAAGAACCACTTGCAAGTAATCGGAACTGAATAAGATGGGCAAGGTACAATCTCCCAGGTGGAGATCCGGGCCATGGCCTCAAGCTCCTCAGCCAAAGCTGCATGCCACTATGGACTACTAGCTGCCTCCTGAGAGGTAGCAGGCTCCTGTACATGGCAAATTCTAGGCCAAAATGATCCAGTTGAGCAATAGAGCGATCCCATAAGTAATAGCGTGGAGGTAACTCAGATGGTAACTCTGCAACAATATCCTCAGATGGCAGCGGATCATGCAAGGGACTATAGGTGTAGGACCAGTTCAAGCGAAGCAGGCACATGTGCCGGATCATCAGAAGAGCGAGTACGACGACGAGAGTAATGATAAGGAAAGGGAGATAGAGACTCTGAGGAGATAGGTGGAGCAGGAGGTAAGGAATCTATTGAGTTATCGATGTCTCATCAGAAGTAAAAGGAGGAATGAAGAGGAATGAGACATCATCTGTGGCAGATGTAGCTGAACGATAGGAAGAGGGAGACAGATAGAACTCATCCTCGACAAAGGTAACATCACAAGAAAACCGTATCCATCGAGACAAGGGATCATAGCATCAATTGCCCTTGTATTAAAGACTGTAGCCAAGGAATATGCATTTGGCTAATTGAGCTATCAATTTCGTGCGTACCCTAGGAGGGAGAAGAACGAAGCAAGTGCAACCAAAAACTCGAAGATTATCATAGCAGGGTGGTGTGGAAAAGAGACACTCACCCTGACTACGATCAGAAAGTATAGAGGGTTGAAGGTTTACCAAATAAATCGAAGTGGAAACAACCTCAACCCAGAACTGAGAAGGAACATGAGACGCTACAAGTGAGCTATCTCAATAATATGATGGTATTTGCGCTCTGCAACACTGTTCTGGGTATGGGCACCTGGACAGGACAACTGAGGAAGCATACCCTGAGCAACTAAAAACTCTCTAAAGCTGTGCGATACATACTCTTTACTTGAATCAGAACGAAAAACTCTAATAGGTATGGAAAACTAAGTCTATATCATAGTAGAGAGTATTGTAAATCATGAAAAGTGCACTACAATGTCTCATAAAATAGATCCATGTATATCGAGGGTAGTCATCAACAAAAACAACATAATATATGTGGGCCCCTTTTGAAGGAAAAGGAGCAGGGCCCCATACATCAGAGTGAACCAAATCAACAGTAGACCTAGACCAAGACTGACTAGTCTGATATTGGGAGTTGAAGCTGCTTGCCAAGCTTACACCCCATACAGACAAAATTAGGGTCCAAGGAGACACGACCTAGGACATACTATCAAAGTAGAAACGAGAACCACACAAATGACCTAACCTATAATGCCACTATGGGAAACTAACAAATGCAAAACATAGTAGAAGCCCATAGCAATGAGGATGAAGGTAGGTGAAGATAGTCCAACACATAGAGCCCATCAGAGCCACTACGGTGATGACCAACTCCAATTAGGGTCCCTGTACGACGATCCTACACATAGCAAGCAGAGGAGTCAACCAACAAAATAACCATGACCAACGATCTACCCAACAAATAGCAATCACATAGCCAAGCCAGGTATACAATAGACATCAGGAATATGAAACTAAGAGATGTGAAGGGTTCCACTATGGAGCATGGGTAAAGACGAACCATCAGCCAGCTGAATCTTGGAACTAGCACCGACTGTGAGACAGTCCTAACGGCCAGAACTATCAGGCTGGACATGGGGAGTGCCACCTAAGTCAAGAACCCGACAGAACATAGCATTAGACTGACCTATTATGAGACATTGTTGAGATTGTTATACAAGTGTCATCGGTTGGTCTCATTATAGTTGTGTTTGATCCTTAGACCTACAAGGCTGACATTACCACAATTTCATATATGCAAACAGAGTATTTTCATGTCATCAAACACTATCCTTAACTGGGTGGTCATGAGGATGGTCCTCGGATACACTATGAATCATGTGGAGAAATGACAGAGGTCACCATGAAATTTGTCCATCATATAATGAAAGAAATATCCTGAGCCCCTCGATGGAGTTGGACTGATATAAGTGCATGGTCATGCTCTATACGATTGAGTCAACTACAAAAAAATCTAGCTATCGGCTCGAGAAACTCTATTGAGTCTTACAAAGGATGACACTATTCCCCCATTGGATTCGATCAAAATATCATGTGGTAAAGAGATTAGCATGAAACTATTGATTCGGGTTTATCAGGCATGACTTCGTACATGATCAAGTGGGCATTATGTCCCACTAGGGACGGCGAGCAACTTGTGCATCAAAAAGATGTTTCTATGAAGTGCAAACCTATAAGGTCACACACATAGAACGAGTTGAACAAAAGGATCCACTTTGTTTGGATTTGATCCAATAGTGGCTTTAGTACTGTATAGATTTGATGTGGCTACTCTCCATCTCGAGAATTTATATAAGAGATGGCGTGGGTGGGCTTTAGGGATCCCATGATACAGAATATTCCACCTAGCAACCACCCACCTCTCCACTATGAGAGCCCAAGATAAGTCCCTTCCTATGTGAGTTGGTGCTAGCACACCAGCACACGGCATTCCACCCGTTCACATAGACTTCCATACTATGCTGAACTGGCATTCCACCCATTTGCATAGACTTCCATACTACGCTGATCTGAAGAAATGTTGGACACGAGACAGGTTTTGATACAATTCTTCATCAACCTCTTCCACTGCAATGTGCATATAGCGATAAACCCTAGTCACAAATCTTTTTATTTGCATGGATTATAATTATCAAATAGGAAAAATTTAGAAATTTCATATATGTAGCCTATTCGTTTCCCCAACTGTCGCTACTAGATCTATTCACTAATCAAGATCTAATCATATGCAACTGGCTGATGCATATGATGCCCCACATCAAGTTCAAAGTCATGGTCATCACTCTAGCATTTGAAATTGTCTTTTCAGTTCATAATTGAGCTGACCATGGTCCTAAAAATAGTCTGCAAATAGAGCTGCGAATTTTGCTAGAGCAAAGAGCATTAAGTTTGCTGCACTATTCCCATGGGAGGAGCTTTTTTCCTAGTTCTATTAGTTGTCAGTATTAATTATCTCTTAGCTCTACGAGGTGCCAGCCATATTATGTTCACACCTATCTTGGAGGGTTGTTCCAAATATAAATGTATAGCTCATTATTGTAAACAACATTACCATTTCGTTTTCCACTATATACAGAACTTTTGATCTTGTTATATTTAGATCTGTGAGCTTTGGATTAAGTTTGTTTTGTGGAGTCGAGTCATCCCTCGAACAATATCTAGCATAGCACGTTGAAGCTATTCCAGCAACAATTGGTGCTAAATATTTGTAGCAACACATTGGCGTTGTTCCTCTAACCTGCTTCAGCATAACAATAGGTCACATCTGCATCAATGCATATTGATAGGAACTGGGAGAAAGACCGATAAGCTTTATTGTAAAACACAACGTCTACATACAGATTAAAGACAGGTATGATATGTACATGAGAATATAGGACCTTAATGTGGGACTAATCCTAATCTAATACATGCTTCAGTATGGACACAGGATGCTTCAGTAAAAGGTGAACAGGACTAAAGCTGTGAGACATGGCATCATATGGAAAGAGACACCATAGTCCAATATCCAAGAAGGCAGGAGTACCTGATTGAGAGGTATAAGCAGGGTAGCAGAGCTAGCACAACCAGAAGACTAAGGTGGTCAAGATGAAGCACCAACCTGACCTGTAGAGGATTGAGTGATGTGAGATTGAGCAAGCTCTTGTAGAAGTTTCATCAAATGAGTTTGGACAGCTAGATTAGGAAGATGTGCTACAATTGGATGACTGGGGACCTAAATAACATCAACAGAGGCAGTGCCTCCACATGACTAATGATATCGTTGAAGCTTACGACAAGTATTCTTCATGTGGCCCAAATGTTTACAATAATTACATTATACAGTCCATCATGGTGAAGAACCTAAGAGACTTGAAGGTTGTCGCAACAAAAACCAGCAGAAGAATGTTGTTGATCAGCCAAAACAGTATGAGATGGAGACATCAAGGAAGACTCAGAGAGAGAATGAAGACATGTCTCCTCAGCAAAAAGAGAAGAGCCGCCTCCATGGTAGGAACTATGGTCCAAGTAAGAAGCTAAGCCTGAATGAGCTCAAACTCAAGGCGAAGATGCATCATGAACTAGTACATGCATATCTGCTCCTAATAAGTGTGAGGAGTGGTACAATGGGCACGATTTGGACAAGAAGGTGCCATGGAGTCCATCTAGTGCCATAAAGTTGAACTGATTGTAGAACTCGTCAACAGAGGAATGCAGAACAGTCATAATCTGCTACATCAGCGAATAACGTCAAGGCTGACCGCTGGGAAGGTATCACAAGTATTCCAACATGTCCTTAGCTGAAGAAAGATCACAGAAGTTCATCCAAATGGAAACTTCAGTGCTCAAACAAAGTACAGCCCAAGTGCGTGATTCATCAACAAGCCATCTCTTTGATATGGTTGACACTTTTATCGGAAAGGTTTATGTCCGTAAAAGGACTCTCTAGGGTTGTCAGTGGGGCCAATAGTTAGTAGTCTATTAGGATTCTTATTAATTTTTCTATTAGAATTCTTATAAATTCTTTGTTAGGGTTATAAAAGGGGAACAATTGTATTCTTTGAAGCAGGCAATAATAATATTTTCCTCCTCTTCTCTCCCTCCTAACCCTAACTTCCGTGCGTGCAAAATTAGCATCACGGCTTACCACACACGCTCAAAAGGGCCGGTCCGTAACATTGGTATCACAGCTAATGATCCCATGGCGCCAAAGCCAAAGACTTCGGAGGAACAGTCGTCGCATGAAGATCGCCTCTTCACCGCCCATAAAAGGACTCTAGGGTTGCCAATGGGGCCAATAGTTAGTAATCTCTTAGGATTCTTATTAATTCTTCTATTAGGATTCTTATTAATTCTTTGTTAGGATTATAAAAGGGGAACAATTGTATTCTTTGAAGCAGGCAAATATAATAATCTTTTCCTCCTCACTTCTCTCCCCCTAACCCTACCTTTCATGCGTGCAAAATTAGCACCACAGCTTACCACACACACTCAACAGGGCCAATCCGTAACATTGGTATTAGAGCCGACGATACCATGGCACCAAAGCCAAACACTTGGAGGAACAACCGTCGCTCGAAGATCGCCTCTTCGCGCTAGAAGCCACGGTCACCAAGATGCGGCAGCTCGCACAAGTGGAGGCGTTCGCCGAACGAATAAACCTTCAGGCCGATCTCGCCGACCGGAGGTTCGAGCACTCCGAGCAACAATTTGATACACTCACTGAGCAACTCACGAGCTTGACGGCGTTGGTGCAGAGGCTGACTACGCCACCGCTGCTACCTTCGACAAAACCAGCTCCCACCCTCACCGACTCTTTCCGAGCCATGGAGTCGCACGGGCCGCAGGGCCCGGTTGGCAAAGGCGGCGGCTAGACAGCGCCTGACGGTGCCTGGCGGAGGTGGCAGTTGGACGGCGCCCGGCGGAGGCCACAACCCGGACGCAGGGCTCCTCAACAACGCGGGCTCGGGCTTGTACGGGGCCTCGGCGGCAAACCACAGGCAGCGTCCCAATAGCGGCGACGGTCTACTTTCCCTTCCAACGAGATGGCCGGCAGAGGAGGTCGCCTGCGCGGCGGTAGACGGCAGGTACCCGCCAGGGGCTCGGATGGGCAGGGGTGGCACGGCTGGGCGTCACTGGACAGGTCTACCCACCCTGACCCGGGCGACCGCGGATGAAACTTCTCGAGTTCAGCGGGGAGGGCGACCCGATCCTCTGGCTCTAGTGCTGTGAGCAATACTTCCACATCCAGCGGACCGCGGACGTCGACCGCATCACAGTAGCAGGCATGTTCTTGGGAGGACCGACGCAATACTGGTTAGATATATGGCAGGCTCTACAGCCAAAAATTCATTGGGAGACCTTTTCAACCAAATTTAACGCGTGTTTCGGTATTCCTGGGTTCTCGGATCCAGTGGGCGATATCAAAAAGTTGGTCCAGCATGGCACGTTGAAGCAATATAGTGACCAATTCCAGGCTCATTTATCCAAAGCTCCACAACTCGACCCAACACTGCAGGTTAGCCTGTATGTTTCGGGTTTGGCTTCCCCAATCAGCGAAGAAGTGGAGGACCATGCGCCGATCGACCTTGAAACGCGGTCAAGTGGGCACGTCGTATTGAGTGCAAATTCAGTTTGATAAAAGCGGAGCACACAAGGTACAATCCAGGGACAAACAAAGAAATTCGGGGATCCAGAACTCCTCAGTCTCGGTCAGAAACCACAAGCGCAGCGCTGGTCCCTACATCACAAGCCACACCACAGGGCGGGCAATAGCACTACGCCGCAACGACTCGTTCAAGACCGGCAAGGCAACCCCAGGCGTTTCGACGCCTAAACAAAGCCGAGATGGCTGAGCGTCGTGCCAAAGGCCTCTGTTTCAACTGCGATAAGCATTTTTTCAAGGGTCACAAGTGCAAAGAGTTGTTATCATAGTAGTGTTGGATGAGGAGGATTACACAACTGAGGAGACTAGGGAGGATCAGAACGAGCCCATCCTTTCAGTACACGCGATGAATGGGAGCACTGGACCAAACACAATGCGGGTGATGTCTAGGATAGGTAAGGAGAGCATGGTTGGTCTTGTTAAGTACAATTGTGTGTGTGTGTGTGTATATATATTAGTTTACTTGTACATATAGGACTTGGGCTTTGGGCCATATCTTACTCTAGACCTGTACTATATATATAGATGCAAGGCACTCTCCCCATAATTGATTGAGATCATTCTATTCATAATCTAACATGGTATCAGAGCCTCCTCTCCCGATGAATGCTGCTGTGCATCATCGTTCTCCTTGCCGTTGAGTCTTGTTCCGGCAGCTTCTCTCCACAGGTCATTGTTCACCTGCTGTCGCGGGCCTCCTCTGTGCCTTCCACTCGTCATGGGCCGCCTCCGGAGGTTCCGCCGCCGCCGCTTGCTTCCACGGCCTTCGCCACAGTCTCCACTGTCACCGCGGGCAACCTCTGTGCCCTCCGCTCGTCGCAGACCGCCTCCGCTCGCTCGTGTGCCCTAGTGCCATTGCTTGCCCTTGTGCGCTGTCCTTTTTCTTTTGCTGCTAAAACCCTAGCACTGCCACCTTAAATCGAGCTAGAGGAAGGAGGAGCCAAGCAGCCAAGCCGATCCTTCTAAACCATTTTTGAGCCGTCTCTGAGCCATGACCTCTTTGACGAGTCTGCTCGTTGCTAACATCAAGCTCAATGGGCAAAACCACCTCGAGTGGGCCACCACAGTTCGTCTTCTGCTGATGGGAGCTGATCTGGAGTCTCATCTCATTGATTCCCCTACTGCTGCGGGGGCTAATGAGAAGATATTTGCTGCCTGGCATCGAGCAGACAACCGGGTCAAGTGTATCATTTGTCAGAGTTCTGAGGTGTCGATTCGGATGCACATTGCTGAGCTTCCGACGGCACGCCAGATGTGGGAGTGTCTTCAGTGGCGCTTCGTTCAGAGCAGCTCGGCGCATGAGTTCTCTCTCCTACAGCTTTAAAAACTGCATCAACAGGAGGCATCTCTTGGAGAGTTCTATAGCACTTACATGGGCATATCCAGCCAGTTGACAGTCATG
Organism: Pharus latifolius; assembly: GCA_019359835.1. Classification (NCBI taxonomy): domain Eukaryota; kingdom Viridiplantae; phylum Streptophyta; class Magnoliopsida; order Poales; family Poaceae; genus Pharus; species Pharus latifolius. The sequence goes on from CM033325.1 coordinate 43,314,484, forward strand.
GCACCTCCCTCTGCATGTGCCACGTGCACTCACTGTGCTGCCAGGACGAGACATCATGAGCGACGCACTGTTTCGACTTCATCATGCGTCTTCGTCCAGAGTTCGAGCCCATTCGAGCTCAGCTGTCAGCCGCACCACTCCACCTACCATGGATGAGACTCTTGCTTCCCTCTATGCTGAGGAGACTTGTCTTCGCTCACTCTCGACTACATTGCAGATTTCTTCACATACTATCTTGGCAGCCACTCAACCCCCTGATCCTCATTCACCTGTGATTGCTAAGACACCATCAGATGTTGTCCCCACAATGGGTTCTAGTCCAATTGTTTACTCTCACTGCAAGAAGCCGAGACACACTATTTAGAGGTGCTACAAGCTCCATCCAGAGTTGAGGCCACCTCGTAGACAGTCACATGGTCGTGCTACTACTTCTGCTTCTGCTGTACCTGTGAGTGACTCTGCTTCCACTGCTCTCCTGGCCCAGCTTCAGGCCAACTCAAATCAACTACAGGCTCTTCTTCAACATCGGACCTCCTCTAGTGGGTCAACGAGCCTTGCCGCTACATGCTCTCTACGTTCTTGATCACCTGCTGCTTCTAGTCCGCTCCACCACTACCATCTCTTCTGCCTTGGCGTCTACTCTTGCGTCTTCAGCTAGGTTTCCACAGTGGCATCATCGACTGGGCCATCTTTGTGGGGCTCGTCTGTCCACTGTAGCTCGTCAGGTTGTCCTTGGTCGTGTGTCTATTGACACCAGTTTTGTCTGTCTGGGTTGTAAGCTGGGTAAACAGCTACAACTCCCATACTCTTCTAGTACTTCTAGGTCTAGTCATTCTTTTGCTTTAGTACATTCTGATGTATGGGGTCCAGCTCCCTTTGTGTCCAAGGGAGGCCATAAGTACTATGTCATTTTTATAGATGATTACTCTCGCTATACTTGGGTCTATTTGGACACATCGATCGCAGCTTCTTTCTATATATCAGTCTTTTGCTCACATGATTCAAACACAATTTTTCACTACTATTCAGGTTTTTCATTCTGACTCTAGAGGCAAGTACTTATCTGCTGCTTTTCGCCAGTTCCTTAACACTCAAGGGAACTCTTCCACAGCTTTCTTACCCTGGTGCTCATGCTCAGAATGGTGTTGCTGAATGCAAACACCGTCACATTATTGAGACTGCACGCACTCTTGATCGCATCTCCTGTTCCTTGTCATTTTTGGCCTGAGGCTATCTCCACGGCCGTATATCTCATCAACATTCAGCCTTCTTCTCGCCTTCATGGCAAATGTCCTGGAGAGGTTCTATTCTCTACTCCTGGATACGATCACCTTCGAGTCTTCAGTTGTACGTACTATGTCCCTCTTGCACCTCGAGAGTGCACTAAGCTAACTGCTCAGTCTGTTGAGTTTGTTTTTCTCGGTTACAGTCTTGAGCATAAAGGACATCACTGCTATGATCCCTCTACTCGTCGTATTCGTTTTTCTCGAGATGTTACCTTCCTTGAGGATTGGCCCTTCTTTCACACTTCCATTCCTCGCGCCACAAATCCTCCCGATTCGATCTCATTCCTATCTTTACCTGATATGTCCTCCTTTGATGCATCTCCTCTTCCTTCGGATGCATCCGCTCCTGATTCCTCACATATCTCGTCTTTTCCGTTTCACTACACTCGTCGTCCTCGGGTCCCTATTGACACTCAGCCTACCTCTGCTACCCCTCCTGATACTGTCCCTACTGACACTCAGCCTACATCTGCTACTCCTGATAGTCCAGCCAGCACTAATTGTGCTCTTACTGATGATCCGCTACCTCCGCCCCATCGCAATACTCTTAGTGATCGCCAGACTATTGTTGCTCCTGATCACTATGATTTTGCCATTTCAGGTGCTTTTTGTGAGCCACATACTTACCAGGAGGCTGCTTCTATTCCTGAGTGGCAGTTGGCTGAGTGAGGAGCTTGCTGCTTTGGATTGTACTGGCACTTGAGTGTTTGTTCCCTTACCTGCTCATGCCACTCCTATCACATGTAAGTGGGTGTTCAGAGTCAAGACCAAGTTTGATAGTTCTGTAGAGCGTTACAAAGCTCGTTTAGTTGCCCGGGGTTTTCAGCAGGAGTATGGCAGAGACTATGATGAGACTTTTGTGTTGTTGCTCATATGACTATTGTTCGCACAGTGGTTGCTGTGGCTGTTATTCGTCACTAGACTATTTTTCAGCTGGATGTGAAGAATGCTTTTCTTCACAGAGATCTTCAGGAGGAGGTTTATATGCAACCATCTCCAGGCGTCTCAGCTCTTGCCGGTCATGTCTGTCTTCTTCGTCGTGCTCTATATGGTCTCAAACAAGCTCCTCGAGCCTAGTTTGAGCGCTTCCGATCGGTGGTTCTTGCAACTGGTTTCCTTGCTAGTGATCATGATCCTGCTTTGTTTATCACTGCTTAGCTCGTAGTCAGACCTTGATTCTCTTATATGTGGATGATATGATGATCACTGGGGATGATATAGAGTATGTTGCCTTCATCAAGCAACGTCTGAGTAAGCAGTTTCTCATGTCTGACTTAGGACCTCTCAACTACTTCTTGGGTATTGAGGTCACTGCTAGAGGAGGGTTACTACTTGTCTCAGCAGCGGTATACTCAGGATCTTCTTGCTCACTCTGGTCTCACTGATACACGGATTGTTGCTACTCCCATGGAGCTCCATCTTAAGGTACATCCCACCGATGGTACTCCACTTCCTAATCCCTCCTGTTATCGTCATATCGTTGGGAGCCTTGTGTATCTTACTGTTACTCGGCCAGACATTGCTCATGCAGTTCATGTGCTCAATCAGTTTGTCAGTGCTCCTACGTCGGTTCACTACAGTCACTTGTTGCGTGTGCTCCGTTATCTTCGTGGGACAGCCTCGCATCGGTTATTCTACGCTCGTTCGAGTCAGCTCCAGCTCCGCGCTTACTCTGATTCTACTTGGGCGAGTGATCCTGTTGGTCGATGTTCTCTCACTGGTTATTGTCTCTTTCTTGGTACTTCTCTACTTGCATGGAAGTCCAAGAAACAGACGACTGTCTCCCGCTCCAGTGCTGAGGCTGAGCTCCGTGCCTTAGCTGCTACTACAGCTGAGATTGTCTAGTTTTGTTGGCTATTAGCTGATTTTGGTGTTTCGTGTACTGCTCCTACATCTCTTATGTGACAACACCAGTGCTATTCAGATTACCAATGATCCAGTGAAGCATGAGTTGACGAAACACATTGGTGTAGATACCTTCTTCATGCGATCTCATTCTCAGCAGGATACTATTGCTCTTCAATATGTGCCTAATGAGTTTCAGATTGCTTACTTCTTCACCAAGGCTCAGACTAGAGAGCAACATCGTTTTCATCTTTCCAAACTCAACGCGTTTGATCCATTTTGAGTTTGAAGGGGGCTGTTAAGTACATGTATATATATATTAGTTTACTTGCACATATAAGACGAGTTTTGGGCCATATCTTAATCTAGACCTAAACTATAAATATAGATGCAGGGCACTCCCCCCCTAATTGATTGAGAGATATCATTCTATTCATACTCTAACAGGTCTCATGGACTCCGGGAGCACCCATAATTTTATCAGCCTGCATCCTACCCGCACTCTACACATGACCTGGGATCACAGCTCGTGCCTCTGGGTATCGGTAGCTTCTGGGGCAAAGCTTCCGAGTCAAGGTGTGTTCTCTTCGTTGGCCTTCCAACTAGGATCCGCAGAGGTTACAGCAAATTTCTATGTGATTCCGATGAATGGGTATGATGTAGTGTTCGGTGTGGCCTGGCTTCGCACTCTCGGAGACATATCCTGGAATTTTGACACTTTGTGTGAACTTCGAGTGGAAACACAGGCACATCGTGCTCCAAGGTCTGCGTGCGCTGATAGCGTTCCTGTGTGCCCTAACTGGTCATGCTGATCATCAGGACCTATAGGACCTCCAGGAGGAGTTTTAAGATTTGTTCGCTGAGCCGGTGGGACTACCTCATGTGCATAGTTGCGACCATCGCATCACACTTCAGGGCGGAACAAATCCAGTGGTGGTCCGACCTTACCGTTATGCGCATCACCAAAAAGACGAAATTGAGAGGCAATGCAAGGAAATGTTACACCAAGGCATCATCCGCCCCAGTCGTTCCCCCATCTCCCCAGTTCTCCTGGGGTACGGAAGAAGGACGACTCTTGGAGGTTATGCGTGGATTACAAGCAGCTTAACAATAAGACCGTCAAAGACAAATTTCCAATTCCAATGGTAGAAGAGCTTTTGGATGAGTTACATAATGCCCGTTTCTTTTCCAAGTTAGATTTAAGAGCGGGGCTATTTCCATATACGTATGGCAGCCCCTGACATCGAAAACGTATGGCAGCCTTCCAGACTCACCACAGGCACTACGAATTTCTAGTAATGCCTTTCGGAGCTTTCCCTCAATGCAAAGATCCATTATGTTTTGCATGTGTCCCAACTCCGGAAGTACGACAGACCGCCCCCTACAACGATGGCAACACTTCCTTCCATGTACGAGGGCAAGGTGCAGCATGAACCACTTCAGGTCCTGCGCTCTAGACTCAACCGTGGAATCACCGAGCTACTCGTCCATTGGCGCGATCACACAGCAAATGAGGCTTCTTGGGTTCCCTTGGCAGAATTTCAGCAAGCCTTCCCATCCTTCAAGCTTGAGGACAAGCTTGGTGTCGAAGGGAGAGTAATGATATAGTCGACGCTTTTATCGGAAAGGTTTATGTCCGTAAAAGGACTCTCTAGGACTACCAATGGGGTCAATAGTTAGTAGCCTATTAGAATTCTTATTAATTCTTCTATTAGGATTCTTATTAATTCTTTGTTAGGGTTATAAAAGGGGGACAATTGTATTCTTTGAAGCAGACAATAATAATAATCTTTTCCTCCTCTTTTCTCTCCCTCCTAACCCTAACATCTGTGCGTGCAAAATTAGCACCACGGCTTACCACACACACTCCAAAGGGCCAGCCCGTAACACTCTTACATCAGCGTGACCCCAAAGATGCATCGCATTAAGAATTATCCAAATGATAGAAGGCTATTCCTTGTAGTTTTCCCATTCAACTTAACATCAGAGGCATGTAGAAAACTAGAAAGCACATCAAAAGCCATGATCACCAGCAAACATGCACAGCGCCAGGGCGAGCAGCAAGCACAGATCAGAGAGGCGAGGGCAACAGCAAATATCTCGTCCTAAGATCGAAAATAGGTAGGGCAATAGCAGCAAAGACCTTGTCAAACGATATGGATAGTGGCAAGTGGACAGCCAGCAGTAGCTCGAATTGGATGTGTGTGGCGGTTGGAAGGCAACCACATCGGATATCGACAAGAAATCCGATTTGGATTGACCAGCAGCAAGGACGTGAGCCGGCGACACTAAGGGCGGATGATCGTAGACAAGGTAGCATGGACGTGGAGGCCGTTGAAGGTGGAGAGCCAACAAAGGGATCAATGGTTGGGTTAGGGTTTTAGGAACCTAGCTCCAATGCCATGTTAGGAATCAGGAGAAACATTGATAAGCTTTATTTTAGACCACAAGTCATCTGTGTCGGAGAAATCATCGAACCAGTTGAACTCCTCTGGAAGACGCGTTGTTGGGTACATTTCCATGACAAGAGCAATAACAAGAACGTCTTGAACATCGCGCATGTTGATCGATAACTCCATGAAGTCAAGCTGATCACGAAGTCTCTTCTTTCTGCATAGAAGATAGAATATAGTACGCACAGCCTTTGTGCTCCACTCGGGGTCGAGCCAAAGTAGGAAAATGCACTTATGAGAATCTTCCCTAGGAAATCCTAAATATCTTCTCTGGTAGTCACCCTAAACGGAGGATGCAGTAGTTTTCGGCAACAAGCCGTAGTTGCAACGACATGACCCTGAACTTTGTCCTTCAAGAATTTCACTTCTATAAATTAGGTCATTGAGCTCTGAACACACAACTCACTTTCCTCACTAACCTATCCGAACATGACGGGCGAGAATAGTCGTGGCTGGAGAAGAAGACGCACCAAAGTAAATACATAATCAACTCGCCTAAAATGGCAGCTCTTTATGCGTTACTTTATGGGCTATTCTCTTTCGTTCATAGGATGAAGGACAAAGTTCAGGGCCATGTCGTTGCAACTGCGGTTTGTTACCGAAAACTACTACATCCTCCGTTCAAGGTGACTAAGGGTTTTTAGGGTGTCCTAGGGAAGATGCTCATAAGTGCACTTTCCTGCTTTGGTTCGACCCCGAGTGGAGCACAAAGGCTGTGAGTACGATACTCTTTCTCTATAGATTGAAGAGATTTTGTGAGCAGCTCGACTTCATGGAGCCGTCGATCAACACGCACGATGTTCAACACGTGTTGCTGCAGACGTCATTATTATTGCTCTTGTCATGGAGACACGTACCCAACAACGCATCATCCGGAAGAGTTCAACTAGTCCGATGATTCCTCCAACACAGATGATTTTATGTGCAAATGTCGAGGTGATATTAGAGTCAATACGTCTTGGACCTACGACACTGCCAGTAGAAACTACGTACATTGATGCCGCGAAGAGGAGAGGAATAAATGCAATTACATGTCGTGGCTTGACCAGGAGTGGAATGAGGCAGAAAATACTATAAATACTCTTCTAGGCGAGCTAAACACTCTCTACTCAGATCAAGTGGCACCCCGAAGTTTGATCACCTTTTGCTGTTGTAGATCTGGTTCCAATTGTTTTTGCAACTCTCACAGACGCGTGTAACTTTCTATTTTATCCACAGCAGCAATAGTTTGTAGCTGGACACTATTACTTTCCTCCACTTAGATTCTAACTCATCTACTGACTGAGAAACGTACTACTTATGAAACTAGATTTTCAAAATAGTATAGAATCTTCAATAAAACGTGTTACAAACCAGAGAACTTAAAACTCCAGCCACTTTTTAATCCGAAAACAAAAAATTCCTAGCATTCGGTCCCCATAAAAAAAACCGTAGCCTTCGGTCACCAGAAATCGAAACCCTAGCCAGTTTATAACCCGAAAACCCTTACCATTGTCTTTGAAAACAAAAAACCTTAGCCTTTGGCACTGTTCTAAAAATCAAAAAAAATCACCGATTAACCTGTAGTCGCCAGGCTGCCGATTCAATTATGCCCAAATCGGCCCATTAATCGGTCAACCCGATTAGTCGGTCAAAATCGGCCCAAATCGGCGATTCATCGGCTGGGGAATCGCTTAATCGAGACTCGGGAGGGGATTCGGGAGGTTGAAGAGTTTTGAAGAGAGAGGTTTGGGGAAGCGACGTTCGGCTTGCCGGCTAGGTTTGGGGAAGCGTTGAAGCGATAAGCCGTCGGGACCGCCGCCGCCGCCGCCGTCCGAAGGTAACCGTTGTCCTCCCTCTCCTCCCCCTTTGCTGCCCCACCGCCGCCGGCCTCCCTCTCCTCTCCCCACCGCCGCCGAGTAAATCTGCCGCCGCCACCACCAAGTAGATCTGCCGTCACCGCACCGAGTAGATTTGCTGCCACCGGCAAGGAACGAGATCTCGACGGTTCCGCTCGTCCACCGCCGGCGAGGAATGATGTGTAGACTGTGGAGTGTGCTTTGTGTGTGTTAGTGTGAATGAGGGGATGAGAGGGGAGGTGTAGAACATGGGTTGAGCCTCAGTCGGCCTAACCCGAGAGGAGTGGAGCTGGGCTGACTCAGGCCCAACTAGGTTTTTCCTTTTTCTTTTTTATTTATAATTTTATTTTATTTATATTATTTACTCTCTGTTTCTGTTTACTGTAACCGCCGTCCTCCCTCTCCTCTCCCCTTTGCTGCCCCACCACCACCGACCTCCCTCTCCTCTCCCCCCCGCCACCGCCCTCTCCTCTCCCCACTGTCGTAGGCCTCCCTCTCCTCTCCCCACCGCCTCCCTCTTATGGACTACTATTCAAGTCTGCCGATTAGTGTCCACCGATTAATTCCGATTAATCCCCGATTCAACCGATTAATCCCTAGTCCCCTACTCGCCGACCAACTAACGATTAGCGATTTATGGAACCTTGGCCTTTGGTTCCCGGAAACGGAAACCTAGCCATTTTTTAACCCAGAGAAAAAACCCTAGCCTTTGGTCCCAACAAACCAAAACCCTAGCCATTTTATAACCCAAAAATAAAAAACCCTAGCATTAGTCTCCGAAAATAAAAATCCCTAGCCTTCGATTCCCAAAAACGGAAACCCTAACCATTTTTTAACCCAGAGAAAAAAACTATAGCATTCAGTCGCCATAAACAAAAAAAACCCTAGCCTTCGGTTCCCGGAAACATAAATCCTAGCTAACCATTTTTTTAACCTGAAAAAAACCCTATTAGTTAATGCTCGGAAACAAAAAAAACTCTAACGTTCAATCCGCAAGAACAAAAAAAACCCTATCCCGTATATGCAGGAATTGAAAGTGGAATTGATGTGCAAAATGAAACTGCGTAGTTTGGGTGTTCTGGTCTCACTTTATTTTGATCTGGTATGTGGTATTTCATACTTGTACTCCTTGAGTAAAAAACAAGTGATAATAAAAAAACAACTCAAATTTAACCCTTTCATGCTTATTTTTATTAGACGATTCATAGTTCCATTCCAACTCGCTTCTTCTCACCTTCCCAATTCAAAACGCTCTCTATTTGGACAAGTCACTCTCCAGTAGATTCTATTTGAGAAGACAAAACAACCAGGTTATGCGGGTTTCTCAGAATAAATCATGTATACATCTAAACAAGTTGTTCTAGTTATTTCGGGAAAAAAATTGCTTTCAATCGCATACCCGGCTAGCGACTGAAACGTTGCGGGTTTCAGTCGCTAGTCGGGTATGTGACTGAAAGTCTACGCGGCACGGTTCTGAGCCAGCAATGCATATAGGCCGTACCAGTTAATCAGTCGTGGACCTAGTTTGCGACTAAAGCTTAGTCGCGATTGGGTTTAACAACTGAAGGTTATTTCTGACATTTTTATAAGTTTTAGGTTAATTTTGAAATCTTTTTTTAATGGGTCATTCATAAAAAAAATTCTGATATAAACTTGGTATACCCCTTCCTCCTAACATTCACAAGTGGCATATGAAATAACCTAAGTTCTCTTATAGACACATGCTTGTAATATTGTGCATTTTAGAAAAACAAGTATTGCACATGACACTTTAATTAATCTCCACCAAAACATATTTGCATTTTCTGCATAATAAAACATTATCAGCATATGCAGTATAAGGGCCTCAAAAAAACTTGGTGATCAAGAAAATAAGAAAAAGAAAGATTTACCCTCAAATGATTAACAATTTTTTTGAGATTCTCCTTATACTCAACAACCGGGACATGTTGTCGCTCACTTGTTCGTCCTAAAAGGGCTGCATCATTTGCACCAAAGAATATAGTTGTTGCAACAGGAGGTCTCAAGCCGCCCTGTTTAAAGAAAGAGAGGTCATTCAGCGTACATCAATTTGTACATATGATTAGTTGCATGTAAAGGACAGATATACAGGCCCCAACTATGCACACAGCTACCATTGGTTGGAATGGGTTCGGTACAAATGTCTTACCAAGGGAAAGATGTGGTGGATCAAGAAAAGAGCCCATCTTGTATTGTACCCACCATAGCCTCTAACAAGCATATCAACCTCATATAAAGCAAATCACTGAGTCACAATGCATGACAAAACAAAGCAAAGAAAATAAAGGTGGTGCTAGGTTGAAAAATTTACACAAAACACAAACATTTGAAGCCTTCAAAGATGTGATAAATTGTGAAAATCTAATTTCCAGTGTTCAAAACAATTTATTACAGGCATAGTATCTGTGCAAAAGAGTGCAAAGTACATCACAAGGATTGACATAAGGTCCATATGTTATACCATGCTATGCGGTAAGATTGTTATGGAATATATTTGTCATATCTAGTAAAATACTATTATAATGTTCAAAAGAAGTTAACAGAAGGCCAAACATCTAATTATTACTTTAAAGAAGGATTGGGAGCAATGGTCCTCCCAATGTTAGAAAAACACTTACTATCTCTAATCGGTATGAAAAAGATTCATAGGCCTCATTTATGAGTGATGTGTCAAATATTTGGGGAATGCTAGTTGACGACATCGTATTTCACGCCTTTTTAACTACACATCTCAAATCTAATCTGTTGGATCGTAGTTGTATCAATGGATAAGATTTAAAGTAGTCTCATAATTTGTATGCAATCTCCAAACCAATTAATTACAAACCAACTTTTTTTGGAATGCACCATAATCCCAATCAGCGCTTTAGCTCATCTGTATAACAAGGGATGCTAAACATGGTTGATAAATTTCGGCAGTTGAGTCTGTTCTACCAAACTTGACAAGTATCTCTGGTATAGGAATGAAGATGCATTCAATCCAATCAGAATCTAATGCTCACATGATAACAAGAGAATTTGCAATTCCCCAAAGAGAAGAAAAAGAAAAGGATGCAGCATAAGGCAAGCGGCCCAATAACTCCCTTTGTTTCATCTGTAAAATCTACTTAGGTTGGTGGATTTTGGCAGTTCAGCCCGGTTAAACTGGCTTATTACCACTGGTAACCATTTTTTTCTGGACCAAACAGGGAGAACAGACACCAGCCAAATTTTTTAAATTCAAATTTAAAATTTAAAATTGGGAAACGGGGCAGTAATAGTTTGATTCAAACTTTACGCTTGAATTGCAAGTAGGCAAACTGTCTGGTTTGTTTCCTGTTTTTAGTGGAAACTAGCTGGGAATTGGAACCGACCTCTTTTCCAAAACCAGAAATTTGGACATTGATTTGGCCTAGTCAAGAACAGAGTACCTACGAGAGAGCACACAGAAGACTTTGACCAGTAACTCTAGCATTTATATTTCAATGAATTATTGTATCCTAAAGGCAACTGCAGCCAACATTTCATAGAAAAGGGAAAGAAAAGGATATGTTCAATCAAGTTTCAGTATGGCTCATAATCAAACCACTCAGGCAGTACTGCCCATTCAAGATTAAGCATTTACCTCATAGGGATCAATTAAGACAATAAACCAAATCTCTGACTAGCAAAATTCAATGGATTTCACAAAGTTTTAGTCATCTTTCAACATTCTCTTCTATAATAATACATAGGAGAAAAAAGTTCAACACATGTTCAAGTTGTACAAGTTTAAGCAATAACCACCAAAAAAAAGTGTTCATAGATTAATATGAAAGTACAGGGAAAACTGAAACAGAAAAGCCAAACAAGAGAAAAGTATTGCTGCATAACAGTCAAGCACAGGCTGCACCATATTGACAATTTTCCATTTCTCTTTCAAATATGAAGAGACAAGGAAACTTCTACTCTTCCACATATGCAGAGAAAATTACACATCACTGCATACTATGTACTTTCAAGATTTATTTAGATTACCATCAGCACTGAAAAAAAAAAGTTTAGCAATGTACCACACATATTTGCAAATTGGGCATGCCAATTATAATTCTAGTTCATGCATACAATTTGGAAAGTCTGTACAGTAAATCATCAATTTTCAAAGTACATGTGAGAATGTATAAGATGCAATCCTCCATTTTGCACCATAAGTCTATATACAATCCTCATGTATGGAATAACTCTAGTTTGTAATTTGTACAGGAGGAAAAGAAACACAAGGGAACCAAAATGAAATCTTAGGGTCTTTTCAGAGTATCAAATTGGAGCTTGGATTTGAGATGGAAACAGAGTTTTATGTAAAAGATAAATATTTAAACGAGATAGTAGATACAGTAATGCATAAGCATACATAATGACAGAAACGGCAATTATAATTAGTTAAGTAAATTAATAAAAATGAGATAAAGATAACAATAAGAGTTGATAATGTACTGGAGAGGTGCTCAAGTGCTTGCAAAGTTGCAATTCCCTAAGACCAGAATGCAACCGCATGTATAGGGTTATCTGCTCTTTTGATCCCAAGAGTGATGTAAAGCCCACTGTCCTAGAACCAAACCGAGCACAACAGCACATTTCAACCCTACGAGAATCAATCTTGGATTGTTCTACAACGAGTAAACGGGATAAAGGTTCGATCTTGATAGTGTTTTCTAGATTCAATCTGGACGGATTTGCCAGAAATAGAACACTGTAAAGATTGAATCTTTATCCTGCTTACTCGTTGTAGAACAATCCAAGATTGATTCTCGTGGAGTTGAAACGTGTTGTTGTGCTTGGTTTGGTTCTAGGACAGCGGGTTCACATCAAAGATACAACATAGATTTATTTCATCAACACCATTCCGATAGCAGTCACGGAGCAACAAAATATATGGCACGATATCTTCAGCCAAATAAAAGGGTTGATAAAAGAGAGTTATAAAATAACTTATGAACGACTCAGAGTTTGCAGAAAATGATGCATTTTTTGTTGGCTAAGATGTTTTATTGAAACCTTTTACTACAAGAAATCATTAACATGCAATGAGAGATTAGCAATGAAAATGAATTGGATCAGGTCATAAGCAATGTTGCAGCTCATTGTCTTGAAGAAAGTGGTCTTGACTCTTGTTGCTGTTAGAATTAGACCAATGAATAGATCATGGGTTAGACCCAAGTATATATATACAAAGAGACAACTAGACCTCTAAGACTAGATGGGGCCAATTTGGCCATATACACTAGAGTATATACATGTATATACATAACACCCCCCTTCAAACTCAAGATGATTCAGGAGAATCTGAAACATAGAGTTTGGAGAGATGAAACCGATGTTGTTCTCGAGTCTGAGCCTTCGTGAAGAAGTCGGCAACCTGAAGCTCAGAAGGCAAATACTGAAGAGCGATAGTCATTTGCTGACAATGAGAACGTGTGAATGAAGCATCCACACCAATATTCTTAGTGAGCTCATGTTTGATAGGATCAGTGGCAATCTGAATAGCACTGGTGTTGTCACAAAGAAAAGGAGTTGGGTGGTACATGACACCCCAAAATCAGCTAATAGCCAACGAAGCCAGACAATCTCTGAAGTAGTAGTGGCCAAAGCACGAAGTTCAGCCTCAGCACTGGAGCGTGATACCGCAGTCTGTTTCTTGGACTTCCATGTAAGAAGAGAAGTACCAAGAAATATGCAATAACCAGTAACGGATCGTCGGTCAAGAGGATCACTCGCCCAGGTCGAATCAGAGTAAGCATGAAGCTGGAGATGACTCGAACAAGCATAAAAAAAGACAACGAGAAGCAGTCCCACGCAGATAACGAAGCACACGAAGCAGGTGACCATAGTGAACAGAGGTGGGAGCACTAACAAACTGGCTAAGCACTTGAACAGCATGAGCAATGTCAGGCCGAGTGACTGTGAGGTAGACAAGACTACCAACGAGGTGACGATAGCGAGAGGGATCCTCGAGTAGAACACCATCAGTGGGGCGAAGCTGAAGATGAAGCTCCATAAGTGTAGCAGCCGTCCGTGTATCAGTAAGCCCAGAGTGAACCAACAGATCCTGAACATAATACTGTTGAGAAAGATAATAGCCATCATCCGTAGAAATAACCTGTATCCCAAGAAAGTAACTGAGAGGACCCAAGTCAGACATCAAGAACTGCTCACTGAGACGGCGCTTGATGAAAGCAACATACTCCACATCGTCACCAGTAATCAACATATCATCCACATATAGTAGGATTAGAGTGCGACCACGTGTAGATGTATGAATAAATAAGGCGGGATCATGAGCACTAGGAGAGAAACCAGCAGCAAGAACAACCGAACTGAAGCGCTCAAACCAGGCTCGTGGAGCCTGTTTGAGACCATAGAGGGCTCGGCGAAGACGACAGACATGGCCAGCAGGAGCAACAACACCAGGAGGTGGCTGCATATAGACCTCCGCCTGTAAATCACCATGAAGAAAAGCATTCTTCACATCCATCTGAGAGATAGTCCAGGAGCGAACAGCAGCCACAGCAACCAATGTGCGAACTGTAGTCATGTGAGCAACAGGCGCAAAGGTCTCATCATAGTCACGACCATATGCCTGCTGAAAACCACGAGCAACAAGACGAGCCTTACAATGCTCCAGTGAGCCATCAGACTTCGTCTTGACTTTGAAAACCCACTTACAACTAATGGGAACAGCGTGAGCAGGTAGCGGAACAAAATCCCAAGTGCCAGTACGATCCAACGCTGCTAGCTCCTCAGACATAGCCAACTGCCACTCAGGAAGAACGGCAGCCTCCTGATAGGTACGAGGCTCATAGGTAGCACACACAGCAGTTAAGCCATAACAATCTGGAGCCACAATGGTGCTGCGATCACGGAGAGCATACCGTGAAGTCGGGAGAGATGACATCGGTGGGGGATCGTCAGCAAGGACACTCTCAGTACTAGCCATGCCATCAGAAGGAGTGGAAACTGGAGACTGCAAAGCAGGAGGAACCCGGGAGCGACGAGTGTAGTGGAAAGGAAACGGGGACACCTCTGAAGACAGGGGTGGTATGGGTGGGGAAGGTGTGGTGGAAGCAGGTGGCATGTGTGGTGTAGGAATAGGAGGAAGATACAGAAAAGAGACAGACTCGACGGAAGGAGCCCGAGAAGCAGAAAAGTAAAAATAAGGTCTATCCTCCACAAAAGAGACATCACGAGAAATGCGCAAGCGTCGAGCAAAAGGGTCATAACAACGATAACCCTTATGCTCAAGACTATAACCAAGGAAAACACACTCGACGGACTGAGCAGTTAACTTGGTGCGCTCACGTGGGGCAAGAAGAACATAGCAAGTGCAACCGAAAACTCGAAGATGATCATAACTTGGTGGAGAGGAAAACAAGAGTTCTCCAGGACACTTGCCATGTAGACAGGAAGATGGCTGTATATTGATGAGATAGACAGCCGTAGAAACAGACTCGGCCTAGAAATGAGGTGGAACATGTGATGCAATCAGAAGAGTACGAGCAGTCTCAATAATGTGACGATGTTTGCGTTCAGCAACACCATTCTGAGGATGAGCACCAGGACAAGAGAGCTACGAAAGAGTCCCCTCAGCAGAGAGGAACTGACGAAAAGCAGATGACAAGTATTCACCCCTAGAATCAGAGCGAAATATCTGAATAGTAGCGGAAAACTGAGTATGAACCATACGTACAAAAGACTGATAAATAGATAACAACTGAGAGCGATGTTTCATAAAATAAACCCAAGTATAACGTGAATAATTATCAATAAAAATAACATAATACTTGTGTCCACCTTGTGAAACAAAGGGAGTAGGGCCCCAAACATCAGAGTGAACTAAAACAAAAGGGTGACTAGACCTAGAAGTACTAGAAGTATAAGGAAGTTGGAGCTGTTTGCCAAGCTTACAACCAATACAGTCAAAATGTGTGTCAACAGAGATACGACCTAAAACACCTTGACGAACTAAAGTAGATAGACGAGAACCACATAAATGACCTAGGCGATGATGCCACTGAGGGAAGGCGACAGAGGATGCAGCGACAGAGGCAGACACTGAAGACTTTGTGGTGGAGACAGCGGTGGAGGATGACGGAAGACTCAAACTATCAAGAATGTAGAGACCTGGAGAACCTCTACGGCGATGGCCAGTACCAATGAGTGTTCTTGTCCGACGATCCTGCACAAAACACGAAGAGTCATCAAACCCAACAAAGCAGTGCATATCAGTGAGCTGACCAACAGACATCAGACTCATAGAGAGCTGACGCACAAGAGACACATCCGGAACAAGAAAATGAGGGGTAGACAGAGTGCCCTGATGAGTGACTGTACAAGAGGTGCCATCGGCTGTCTGAACGGAGGCACCATCTGTAATAGGCTGACAAGAGGCTAACTGAGAGCCATCTGACGTCATATGAAATGAGGCCCCCGAGTTCAGAACCCAAGGATGTGCAGTACCTGATACAGAGGGAGCAGAAGCAGCAACACTAGCAGATCCACCAGAAGAGGGTGTAGACGACGAACGCTCCTGAAAAAGGGCCTGTAGATGACTCATCTGAGTCTGAAGCTGATTCAACTGAGCAGCTAATGGGTCCGGAGAGGCAATAAATGGAGAAGAGGCAGCAACAGCTCTACGACGAGACAATCCACGTGGTGGCTTCAACTCAGGATGTAGCTTGAAGCACCGCTGAACACGATGTCCAAGTCGCTTGCAATGAGAGCAGACAATCGGAGTGGAAGAAGCCGGTGGGAGAGCAATAGCATCGGATGCTGTCTGAGGAGAGACTGCTAAAATAGACTGGAGGGGAACCACAGAAGCAGAGCCAGTAAGGGAGCGAAGACGAGTCTCCTCAGCAATCAGGATAGCAAGAGCCTCAGCCATGGTAGGAAGCAAAGGACGCCCAAGGAGTTGAGCCCGAATGGGCTCAAAGTCGGAGCGAAGACGCATGACGAAGTCAAACATTAGATTCTGCTCATCATATCTCTCCTTGGCCGCACATCCAGGACAACCAGAACAGGCAGAAGGTACCATGGAGTCCAACTGACGTGAGAAACCTGTGAACTTACTATAGAACTCCTCAATAGACATATCCTGCTGATGCAAACCTTGAAGACTCTGTCGGAGAGAGAACCGAAGTGCCTCACTGCTCTGCTGATAGCGATGCTGAAGATACTCCCACATCAGTCTGGAGGACGACAGATCAATGAAGCTCATCCGAATTGAGATCTCAGCACTATGGCACAAAATACCCATAACCCGGTCATCATTGGTGCGCCAAGCTGCAGCAGCGGTCTTCTCCATCTCATCCGTAGGAGCATCCGCAGTGAGATAGGAAAGCAAACCAATAGACCGGAGTAGCATACGAACCGAAGAGGAGCACTCACGGTAATTTTGACCATTGAGTTTGATATCAGAAGCTAAGAGCGCACCACCGCTATGGAGACTACTAAAAGCCATGAAGACTGTGCTGATATCAATGTGCACTGATACAGGAGAGACAGCAATATATATGTGCAGAGCACACTAATAGTGGTGCACACCACAGATTTGAAAGCTGGAGTGCACGGCAGCTGGAGCGAGGCTCACTGGCTGGAGTTCCAATCGGAAGTTGTGGTGACTGGCGACCCGAGCTACGGCGAGGCAAGCGACGGCGGCGTCCGCAGGGAGCGGCGACCCGAGCTGCGGCGGCGCCTGCGGGAAGCAGCAACGCGAGCTGCGGCGGCAGCGGCGGCGCCCGCGAGGACAATGCCGAGACGAGGCAACGAGGTCGGACCGACGGCGGCAGGCCAGATCTGACCAGATCTGGTCCCGAGCTCACGGCGGCGGAACCCGCGAAGACAACGCCGAGAGCGGCAGCGGCAGCGCCCGCGAGGACAGCGCCGAGACGAGGCCGGATCGACGGCGATAGGCCAGATCTGGTCCCGATCTAGCTGGAGAAGACGACGGTGACGGCGGACGGCGACCGGAGTTGGCCGGATCTGACCAGTTCCGGGATTGGTCGGTGGAAAAACTGGATCTTAGAGGATTCTAGCTCTGATACCATGTTAGAATTAGACCAATGAATAGATCATGGATTAGACCCAAGTATATATATACAAAGAGACAACTAGACCTCTAAGACTAGATGGGGCCAATTTGGCCATATACACTAGAGTATATACATGTATATACATAATAGTTGCTATCTTCATCCATTGCATTAATTGCTTTGCTAACTACAATTTCTATTATTTCTATCAATGCTTTGCGTTTATACAATATTACATCTACTATTTTATTTAAATATTTTCCACTAACAATCTAAGCCTAAACTGTCATTGTTTATATTCACTAGTCATGCTTGATCATTTACTATGTATATTTGTTCAAAGTTTAATTTGATGTTTATTTCCTCTGTTAGTAACATGCAATGAGAGATTAGAAATGAAAATGAATTGGATCAGGTCAGAAGTAATGTTGCAGCTCGTTGTCTTGAAGAAAGTGGTCTTGACTCTTGTTGCTATCTTCACCCATTTCATTAATTTGCTTTGCTAACTACAATTTCTATTGTTTCTATCATTGCTTTGTGTTTATACAATATTACATCTACTATTTTGTTTAAATATTTTCCACTAACAATCTAAGCCTAAAATGTCATTGTTTATATTCACTAGTCATGCTTGATCCATTTACTATTATATTTGTTCAAAGTTTAATTTGATGTTTATTTCCTCTGTTAGTAAACTTTGTTACTAAAAGATCATGCCTCACCAGATTATCCTTATATATTTGTGCTTTATTACCTCTTTCTTGTCTCCAAGAGAATACTTTTATTAGTATTGACATTAATCTGAAATTTTTTATGGGAATGGCTATAAAAGATGGCAAAGCTGAATGCAATTTTGGATAACTAGGCCTGGTTTATGATCAGCCATCTTGTAGAGATACCACATGTAACAATGCAACTTCAAGAGCTGATAACTTGTAAACCCCATGTGATTGCCTAATCTTGAATAATGTGTGATTTAATAATGTTTTGAATTGCTTTGGATACATCTCCTTGTATTCGTTTATGTTGTCATTATATGTGAAGAGTGATATGTGATGGGTTTGCTTGGTTTTGGAGTATGTTGCAGATATACCAGAGTTATAATACGCTTGCGGCAAGGATGGGCTATCAGAAGAATGCTCAAGAAGGAGCAAGAGACTCGACAAGTCTGAAAAATGCCGGAGGTGCTAGAGACTTGCGAGAACACTATGGTCATTCCAATACCCAGATGTAGTGTTACACCAAAATTATTGAAATAGCTCGAGCAGGTCAAAGTATGAAAGTTGCCAATTGGGGTCGGAAATGGGAGACTTTGTAGCACGTGGCGAATTATTTGACATCGAGGTAGACACATGATGCTATCATGGCGAGCACAGGTGGTACTCATGATGCCCAAAGAATCATCGAGATGGTCTATGGACTCCGTGTAGAAGCTTATACAACAAGTTTTGTTTGCAAGTTAATTCTATACTGATCTAGACTCGATCTCAAAAAAGTGTGAACAGTATAGTCGTAGAGCTCGAAGTTAACTTTCCAATGGATCTAAGAATGTCTAAATCCGAATTCAGATGATGAAGTTATGAATGTTTTAGTGTCTGCTGTTCAGAAAATATTGTAATTCCGAAAACTGTAATTCTGAAAATTGTAAAGTGGAGCGATTAAAAGTTGGGCCAAATTGGGCTTCGGACCAAACCTCCAACAACTATTAGCTTAATCCCAAATAGTTTGCGAAGGTTATTCTACGTGTAGACTAGCTCTATATACAATGAGGAGTGCTAGGAAGATACTCAACCCATTGTAAAGAGCTTTTTGGCTATTATACTTAAGATTTTCAAGAGTTTTTTACTTGGTTCTTGGATATATTGGAAGAAATAAAATCTTTTAAATTCAGTTGTTAGAAGAGCTAAAATTTCTATTTTTATTTGATTTGCATCTTTCATCAAATACTCGTAATTGATTGTCTAAATACTCGCAATTAATTTTTTTAAATACTCGCAGATTTTTTTATTTTTTGCAAGCTAACCCTCTAACTCTTGTATTCTTTCTTTCCTTTTGTTTCTTATTTTACTTTTTTGTTATATGAAGATTTTTGGATACTACGAAATGTGATGTCTTGATTGGGATAGATGTAATTAAGGTATCCGAGTACCTTTACTATCACCATACTATCTTTTGGTTCCATTGCTTTTTTGTGGGGCTTAAATTTGCAAAACCAATTCACCCTCCCTCTCGGTTCATTATCCTCATCTTTCATAAGGATAAAAGTGGCACTAATAATCAGTCTAAAGTGGCTATTCATTTTGTTTACAAAACTTCAGATGAACTAGATTATCTTTGTAATGATCAAATTCTGATGCTCATTCTGACTATGTCTATGACTTGTATTTATCTTCTAAATGTGCAAGAGAACTTTGGCACACTTTAGAATCAGAATATGGCCTTAACGAATCTGGAATAGAAAGATTTAGTGTTTCATCTTTTATCTAGTTTATGGGTGTAAAATGTATATGGATTATCCAATTACTAAATCTGTCTATGTGCAGATTTGGTTAGGAATTTTCCATCCAAAAAATATTTTTTCTGTATTGAAATCCAACTTTAAATCCAGCAAAAACAATAAGCTTGATATCCTTATCCTTATTTTAATTCGATAAAATGACATACTTGCATATTGGAATGCAAATCTGAATTCTATTTATACAGAAAATACATGTCTTAATTTACAACATGTCAACTTTGTAATCAAATTCTTACATGAACAATAGAAATATTGTACAAATTGCATATATTTATTTAATATAAATTTTGTATAAGAAAATAACCTGGTAAAAAAAAGTATCAATAGTATCCAACAAATACTGAAATCCAATCCAAATTAAGAAAAAGTTCAATATGAGTTCATACACAATATTTATTTGATCCGAATTGGAATCCCAAATCATATGAATATGGATGAGGATAAGGTTTGACCAATATCCGAGCCATGTATACCCCTAATCTGGTTCGTGGGACCAGATGATAAAAACCTGCTACACCAATTTCAAGAGTACACATATATTAGAGAAGTTCAACTTAGGGAAACCATAGTGTTAAATTTCCTTACCAATCCATTCCCAACTTCTATTGTTATCTTCATCTCATTTTTATTAATTTGTTTATAACTAATTATAAAATATGGCTCTCTCAGGAGTATGTCCATTTTCCTTAAAAAATTGCACCATGTAGACCACACATTTAAACCTAAATTCAATCTCCACTATTCATCTTTCCTCATCTTCTTCCTCCTCCCCTCTTCCTCAAATCGCCACCACCTCCTTCCTCCGCAATATCCTCCTCCCCTTCTCCCCCGCCACCATCTCACCGCACTGCCTCCCACTCTCCTTTACCATCACATCCTTCTTCCTGCAGTCGCCACCTCCCGCTGCCTCCATCCGCGGTCGCCGGTGTTACCTCTACCTGCCACCAGACCGCCACTGCTAGAAACTAAGAGTTGGGTGAACTCTAGAGAACTAGATCTAAGAATAGGTGTTTGATCTAAGTTTAGAGATAGATGTATGCAAGATAAGAAAAAAAATAAGTACCTACCCATTAGCAAAACTCAAAATATTTTAGAGGCTGTCTACGGTGCGCCAAGTTTTTTTTAAAAAACTTGCACCATCTACATCATATATCTAGATCTGATTTAATCTTGACCCTTTGTTCCTCCCATACCTTTTCTCCCTCATTCTCTTCCTACTCCAATCTCTCCCTCTGCCACCGCTGCCCCACCTCTTCTTCTCTCCCACCAAGCACCACTAGCTGGCCACAGCACTGCTGCCACCTCGCGCCAACCACAGCCCTTCCATTTAACTTCCATCGCCTCCACTCGTGGCCCACAGCATCACCACCGCCTACCGCTCGCCGTCGGAGAATCAAAGGAGGCTGTCTGAATTCTAAAGAGGTAGATTTGAAAAGAGAGTTTTTATCATGCGGTTAAGAGATTAATGCAAGATAAGAAAAAAAACACAGTTAACTTTCCTTTAGCAAATAACAATATTTTATTATCGTCTTCATCTTCGGTTTTGCTTAAACATAAATATTTTCTTCTAAGACTGATCGGAGGCTATACTCCTGCACAGAAACAACAAACAAAAAATGTGCTCTCTAAGTTCCAAATTCGTTCTCTACAACGCAAATTTTGTCAAAGAATTGGAATCCCGTACCATCCCGATCTTGAGAATATAGCAATATATACGTTTCCAGTTCCAGTCGTACGAGCAATGTACATAAGACACCAGAACCAAATGGATGAGATCTAGAGAAGAGAGTGAGAGCAAGAGAATAGAGAAGGGAACCTTGCGAGAGTAAGTGTCGGCGAGGGCAGCGCCCCAGCCGCCGGGTCGGAAGGACTGCTCGGTGATGGAGTCGCCGAACAGCACAACCCGCGGCCTCACCATATCTCCTCCTCCACATCCCCCTGCCAAGGCACCAAACCGGTGAAAAGAGTGGGCGAGAGAGGTAGTTGTGACTCGTGACGAGTTGAGGGGAAGAGTGCTATGCCTGAGGGTGGGGCGACGCAGATCGGGGGAGATGGCACCGCCGACGAGGGACAGGACGGAGGAGGCTCGACCGGCGTCGCCATGGTGGAGTTGCTGCTTGCAACAACGGTACCGGGGGATTGGGATCCCTGAAATTCCCCCACTAGAGATCCACAAAACAAACGGTAAATGACTTTTTTCAAGGGTACTTTTGAATTTTGATCGGTCTTTATGAGAAAAAAATTCAATCTTGTAATCTTGTTAGCTCTACTATCAAAAAACAAAGCCAAATTAGTATCTTTATTTTATGAACCGGAGCAAACTAGTCCTTCTAATTAAAAAATAGTAAGTTATAGAAAGCATCACGTATTTATACCGTATTATCATAAAATCCCTGGTTTTAGAAACGTTTGACACATAACACAAGCTATTTTGCCTTTTCTTTTCACTTCACACATTTTCATCAAACGGTCATTAGAAACGATGAAAAAACTGATATATGAAACCCAACAGTTAGATGGAGGCATAGTGTCTCCTCTGTCTCCACCTCCTTGCCTCTTCTGCTACCTAGGTTGGGCACATAGCGAACAAGGCGAACCAACCAAGCACCATGCCCTCTGCTCTTCCTCCCTCTCCCTCTCCCTCCCCCTCTCCCTCTCCTTGTCTCACTGGCAAGCAAGTGTGGTGTACACGATCTAGATTTGCCTATCTCCCGTGTCGTCGATGAGTCGATGGCCATCGCACCACCCCAGGATTGCCACCCATCCCCCCTCTTTCTCCAACATAGCCTCATACGCGCTCAGTCCTCAGGCTGGTGGCCAAATCCACTGCCTGAAGGACTGAATTGTGATTTTGGAGTATTAATTGGACTAAATTATAATTATTCAGAATTTGGGAACAAGTTTGGACTTAGCTCAATACATAGGGTTTGATTGAGTAATTAGATTAGAGATAATTTGGGTTGAAATGAGAATGAAAATGAAAATAGAATTAGGATAAAAGTGAATAATATTTTTACCGAAAACAGATGAAAACATAAATAACTAAGTTTCAGAGTTGAATCTGAACTTGATACAAAAGGGAAACTTGTATAAAATAACAGAAAGAATATAGTTGATCAATTGAATAGAAACTTGGAGGTGATTGGGAGATTTTTGCCATTTTTGGCCTTCAAGAGCTGAAAAGGACTAATTCGAAATAAGATCTGGATTGAATCGCGAAAAGTGATCAAATGAACTTGTTTACCTGAAAAGTTCTAGAACTGATATGCAAGCGTACTAAGATACAAGATTCTCTAGAAACCCAGGGGAAATCTATTCTGGCATTGGTCGAATTGAAACCTGAAATGGTTAAATAGGGTAATTATGGTAATTAAGAATTTAGTTTTCGAAAACAGAACAGGGATTAGTTTCTAGGCTTTAGGATCAAAGTTTGATCTTGAAGTTGAAGACAAATCTGTATAAGATAGATAGGAGATCTTATCTGTTCAATCTAATCTGAATTATGGTCTGATTGGGAGTATTTTAATAAAATAAGTACACATGTATACAGACACATGTTTGTGCAAATATGCACAAGTACATTTAAGAAAAATACTTTTAAACTAGTTGAAAATTAATTTTATATTTTGGTTAAAACTTCTTAGAGAGTAGTCTTAAAAGTAGTTTTAGAGTTAAGACAAAATAAAATTTTTAGGATCAAGCTTTTGTAAAATGAAATTTTTAGACCCTATTTTTGAGATGTTACAAATCTACCCTCCTTAAAAAGAATCTCATCCTCGAGATTTAACTGACTCGGAAAGATGGGTTGAAAGATGTAGAGAAGGTAGAGGAATGAAAATTTCATCTCTGAGGTTTGATACTCAGGTTAAATTTTTTTTTTAACATGCCCTATATGGGCTATAATAGCAATCAACCAAATAACATCTTAGTCAATCTATCGGTGTTACAACTAAAGTTTGATACTTACGAACCAAAAGACATGCTATACAATTCTAAATAACTTAATCTTAACCAACAGTCAACTCCATCCCCTTAATAGGTAAAGGCTCTTTTGCTCCTGGAACAAAATAAAATCACAATTCAAGTGAAAAATAGCTCTAGCATTGTCGACGATTGGAACAAGGTTCCTAGTCGAACTTACACGAATTTAGTTTGGTTAGTAGAGAGACAATTCAAACAATCACCAGAAGGAATCAGTGTATCTGTCGTGGTATAAAAAATACCCCGGCAGGTTTGATGACGTGTGCAACACGTGTTCCTCAACACGAGCTGACCGTGTGACAGATCACCCCGTGTCGGACAATCACAGAGATTGACACAAGGGTTTATACAGGTTCGGGCCTCAGTGGAGGCTCTAGTCCTGTCGACGTGCTCCTGACACGCGTCGGCTAGGGGGCTCTCTCCCGGGGAGAGGGCTCCAAAGCACGCCTATTCGTTTTTGTGTTATGAATACAAATGAATGTCTTTCGTTACAAGAGAGGGGTACAAGGGTATATATAGACCCCAAAAGATGCAAATTACTAGACTACCCTAGCTACAACCGTCGGATCGAGGGCTGGATGGTCTTTTGGCAAGGCCTGAGGCACCGATCTTGGACACGTGGCCACCCTTGAATTCAGTGTCCCCTCCTTTGGGATGAGGTCCGGGAGTGAGGCCACTTCCATGCCCAGACGGGGTCCGGGAGTGAAGCCACCTCCTAGCCCAAAGGATGGGGCCCGGAGGTGAGGCCACTTCCATGCTGCGGGCGGGGTCCGGGAGTGAGGCCACCTCCTAGCCCAGAGGACGGGGCCTGGAGGTGAGGCCACTTCCTCGCCCGGACGGGGTCCGAGAGTGAGGCCACCTCCTAGCCCAAAGGACAGGGCCCGGAGGTGAGGCCACTTCCTCGCCCGGACGGGGTCCGAGAGTGAGGCCACCTCCTAGCCCAGAGGACAGGGCTCGGAGGTGAGGCCACTTCCACGCCCGAACGAGGTCTGGGAGTGAGGCCACTTCCATGCCCGGATGGGGTCCCGGAGTGAGGCTGTTTCATCTAGGCCCTTTTTGGGTTGATTTTGATTATTGATGACATTAAGTGTCTTGGACTAATTGTATCCTTGAGCTATTTGTATGTAGTGTTATTTCTATAAAGTTTGCAAGCGATCCGGGACGGTCTGCAAGATCGCAAGAGCAAGGTTGCTAAGAAGGAAGCAGCAAAGACCTAAGGTAAGTGCTTGGTTTATTCTACTGGTCTCGGAGTTTGGAGTTTGACCAGATTTTATAAGAAATTCTTTTTTAGTTTAAACCGTACTATTAAGAGGAGTTGCAAAATCTCTTTTAGTTCCGGCAAAAACTGAGAAACTCTTAGGTCATATGTTGCATTCGCATTCATTAACAATCTTTGTCAAGAATCTCAAAGAGGAACTAAAACTGGTCATCCGAGTGTGTTTATTTTATCAGTTACTGTTCATTCGACCAGTAACACTATTCATTCAACTAGTAACACTGGTCATTCGACCAGAGGTTCCAACGGCTATTTACTAGCCGTTAGAGGTCAAAGCTGGCTGTTAGCTGGCCTGATTTCTTTCCTTTTCGACCACAACAGCTAGCTGAGAGGTTGGGCTATAAATACAGGTGTTTTGAGCAGTATTTACATCATCCTTGAGCCACATTCTCATATACACCTCGAGCTATAATTTCTACACACTTTTGAGGAGTCTTTGAGCAGTTTTTGATTAGTTTTTTTATAAACACTTTTGGGTAAATTTCTCCACTGTTTTGATAAGTTTTTTATAAATACTTTTGGGTAGATTTCTCCACTGTTTTGATTTTTTTATAAACACTTTTGGGTAGATTTCTCTACTGTTTTGACCAGTTTTTATAAACACCTTTGAGCAGATTTTTGCTATTGTTTATGAACAATTCTTCAAATACTTTTGAGCAGATTTTTGCTACTGTTTTTGAGTAGTTCTTAAAACACTTTTGAGCAGATTTTCGCTACTGTTTTTGAGCAGATTTTCGCTACTGTTTTTGAATAGATTTTCACTATTGTTTTTGAGCAGTTTTTAAAACACTTTTTAGCAGATTTTTGCTACTGTTTTTGAGTAGTTTTTAAAACCATTTTTGAGTAGTTTCTGTTCACATTTTCGAGCAGTTTTAAACAGTGTTTGAACAGATTTTTGAGAAGCTTTTGTTCACATTTTTTATCAGTTTTATAAACACTTTTGGGAAGATTTTGATTAGTACTTATAAACAATTTTTTGAGCAGTTTTTCTAAAGAACCAAGAGATATATTTTTGATATACACTTGAGCCCAAGTGCTAAAATCTTGATCTTTTGATCAAGTTTCATTCATTGTGATTGAGAGAGATCCACCAAGAGCATTCATTTGCATCATTTGCATCCTTAGAAGTTCCTTGGTATTTGTTGGGGTCAAGAGAAGATCTTGCAACTTGTTAATCTTGGTGAACGCCCTCACCTAGACGGTTTGGAGGCGTGGCCGTTGACCTCTCCATTAACGGAGGTTGTCGGAGAGGCTCGGCATATTTTGTGAAAGACATCGGTGCTCGCCTATCCGAAGTGGAGAAGGAGCAACCTTAGTGAAAAATATCCTTCGTGGATATTGAAGCAAGACTCATTCATTTGAGTGCTTCAACGAGGAGTAGGGAGACCGGGCGAGTCTCCGAGACCTAGGGATAAATCACTGTGTTTGTCTTTCTTACTCTTTCTCAGTGCAAAATATTATTAAATTATTTTTAGTCAAAAAGTTTAAAGCCTCCTATTCAACCCCCTCTAGTCGGCATCCTCGATCCTACAGAGGCCACCTCCTAGCCCGGAGGATGGGGCCCGAAGGTGAGGCCACTTCCACATCCAGACGGGGTCTGGGAGTGAGGTCACCTCCTAGCCCGGAGGACGGGGCCGGGAGGTGAGGCCACTTCCACGCCCGGACGGGGTCCGGGAGTGAGGCCACTTTCTAGCCCAGAGGACGGGGCTCGGAGGTGAGGCCACTTCCACGCCCGGATGGGGTCTGGGAGTGAGGGCTCCTCCTCGCCAGGAGGATGGGTCCCGGAGGTGAGGCCGCTCCCACGCTTGGATGAGGTCCGGGAGTGAGGCCACCTCCACGCCAGGACGGTGTCCGAGAGTGAAGCCTCCTCCTAGCCCGGACGACGGGGCCCGGAGGTAAGGCCACTTCCACGCCCTGACGGGGTCCGGGAGTGAAGCCACCTCCTAGCCTGAAGGTGAGGCCACTTCCACGTCCGAATGAGGTTCGGGAGTGAGGCCACTCCCACACCCGAACGAGGTCCGGCAGTGAGGCCACCTCCTAGCCCAGAGGACGGGGCCTAGAGGTGAGGCCACTTCCACGTACGGACGAGGTCCAGGAGTGAGGCCCCTTCCACCTCGGACGGGGTCCGGGAGTGAGGCCACTTCCACACCCGGACGGGGTCCGAGAGTGAGGGCACCTCCTCGCCCGGAGGATGGGGCCCGGAGGTGAGGCCGCTCCCACGCTTAGATGAGGTCCAGGAGTGAGGCCACCTCCACGCCCGAACAGGGTCCAGGAGTGAAGCCACTCCTAGCCCGGAGGATGGGGCCCGAAGGTGAGGCCACTTCCACGCCCGGATGAGGTTTGGGAGTGAGGCCACTGCCACGCCCAGATGGGGTCTGGGAGTGAAGCCACCTCCTAGCCCGGAGGACAGAGCCCGGAGGTGAGGCCACTTCGACGTCCGGATGAGGTCTGGGAGTGAGGCCATTGCCACACCCAGACGGGGTCCAGGAGTGAGGCCACCTCCTAGCCCGAAGGACGGGGCCTGGAGGTGAGGCCACTTCCACATCCGGACAAGGTCCGGGAGTGAGGCCCCTTCCACCCCGGACGGGGTCCGGGAGTGAGGCCACCTCCTAGCTTGGAGGACAGGGCCCGGAGGTAAGGCCACTTCCATGCCTAGACGGGGTCTGAGAGTAGGGGCACTTCCACACCCGAACGGGGTCCGGGAGTGAGGGCCCCTCCTAGCCCGGAGGGCGAGTCCGGAGGCGAGAAGATCCTCCTCTCGTCCCCGGTTAGTGCACTTGGCACGGATAATATTATACCCCAACAGCAGCCCCCTGCACCCCGGAGGACATTTGATGTTGTCGGGGGGTGCGACAAGCCAGAGGAAACGCCCGTCTCCGAGAGAGCTCTGCGAGACACAAGACGTCCTTCTCCGAGAGAGGAGGTTGTTATTTAAATCAACCGTGTATCATCTCGATCCTCGTGTGACCCTTCGTATCTATGGCCGTGATCTCTTTGGCTGACACGTGGAGGCCATCGGGGACACCTCGTGCCTCTATATAAAGAAGGGCCCGCCCCTGGAAGGGGCAAGCCTCCTTCTCCTCCACCTTCATTTTCCAACATATCTCTCGGGAGTGACTTCTTTCCTGGCTTCAAAACCTCTCCGGGAGAGACGAAGGAAATGGCTTCGAAGGCACGTGGGAAGGCATCGAACGTTCCCCCGGAGAATGCGACCTCTAATTATCTCGGGGCAACGGAGTTCTCCGTGGGAGACCGGGACACCCTTGTCTCCCGGAGGATTTTTGCGGAGATGGACATCTGCATCTCGGCGGCGGGGGAGATTACCCCAAGCCCCCGGGATGGGGAGTGGTGGCCTTCACGGCTTTCGTGGAGGCGGGCCTGCGGCTCCCTATCCACCCCCTACTGCGGGACTTCCTCCGGGAGCACGGGATCGCGCTGAACCACTAGACGCCCAACGTCCTCGTTCGGATGGGGTTGTTCCGATGGTTATGCGAGACCGCTGCCGGGGTGGACGGGACCCTCCGTCTCTTCCACTACTACTACCGGGTGATGGCGAAGAGCTCCCCGGTGGTGAAGAATGGATCGAAGTCCACTTGTGGCTCGGTGATGCTGAAGCACGCCCCCTCCCGGGCGGAGGAGTATCCGGTGGCGGCCTCCCAAGAGCATTGGGAGGGGTGGACTCAGAGGTGGTTCTACCTCCGGGCGAGGGATCCGGAGGTGACCTATTCTCCGCGGCCAACGGCAATCGGTCGCCCCTTCGGTTCCCCTGCCCTTACGGTGGATGAGTTGACCTCTGTCGACAAGATGATGGAGGCCCGCTCCCAGAGGACCATGCGGGACTTAGCGGAGGAGTTGCTTCTCGTCCGGCTCAGCCCCTTCAGCCGGGGTAGATGGGGTCTGGGACTCGACCTGGAGCATCGACCCCCGAGGTTCCTGGTGTCGCGACGTAAGTTCCTCCTCCGAGAGTTTTGGGGCACTTCTATGGGATTTGTTTCGCTGATGTCTTTGCGTTTTGCAGTTAGGTCCTACGAGTCGACCCGGGAGAAGGTGGAGCACCTCCTCGGGAGATATTATGAAGACGAGCATGCCTGGTGCCTAGCCGCTATCGGGGAAGGTCCTCCCCTGAACATAGTGGCCGAGGCCTTCGGGATGACTCTCCCGGAGCGGGTGCCCCTCCCCACTCCAAGTTCCCATAGGCGAAGGGAGACGGGGGCACTCCCGGCGGCGAAGCGTGCCAAGACCACGCCTACTCCGGGCGGGACCTCCGGTCAAACTCACCCCCAGTCCCCAGAGCCAACGCGGCGGCCGGTGGAAATGACCAGGTCCCGGGGAGGGCGAGGCCTACTCCGGCCCGGGGGACCTTGGGGTCTCTTGGATCTCCAATAAGGGGGGGATCCCTTGGGGAAGCGACTCCCTCGCGGGGGTTCCGAGTCCCGGGTTGAGTGAGGTCTCCTCCGGCTATGGCGACTCCCATGGGGACGCCTCGGATGCCGGGGGAGGTGAGGCCATCTCTGGCCCGGATGACCCCCGCGGCGACACCTCGGGGGCCGGAGGAGGTTGTACCTCCAGCACGAGCGACTCCCCCGGGGGAACTGCAGCCCCCGAAGCCGGAGTACGAGGGAGCCCCACGGACACAGCCACGTTGGTCGCCCAGCATGATGCCTTGGGGGCATCGGGCGTGTACGACCACGTGGTCGTCGAGGACGAGCCCGCCTCCGGGGATTACAGCCCTACTCCTTCTCCGGAGCAGGCCCTCCAGGAGGATCCCCTGGGCGTGTACTTCCGGGGCAACGACGCTCTCCTGCGTTTGGACGCCCTCTTCGCCCCCGACGTCGTTCCTTCCCCGGCACCACCCCCCGGGGGAGCGAGCCCTCATGTCCCCGCCAGGGGTAGTGCCTCGGCGACGTCGCGCTCGGGGAGGGGGGTTCCCCGGATTTCCCGGCGCTCACCTCCAGTTGGGGATGGTGGGTTCAGTACCCCGCTCTCGGGAGAGACCCTCCGAGGCTCTAGGGTGGCGACGATCCCCCAAGCGGGGCTGGTGACGGGGGCCTACCGATGGGAGGAGACCCCCGTTCCCCGGCGAGAGGGCATCCCTCTTCTCCTCGGAGGAGGTGTGTAAGCTCTCCCTGAGTCTCATGACCCCCAAGGTTCAAGTGCACGTCTAGGAGGGAGGCATTGGTGAACGTTACGGGGAAGTCGTCTCCCTGGCGCTGCAGGTGAGGTTCCTCCCCCCTTCACTTATCATAAGTTATCATCTGTTGCTAACCATTGCCCCCTAGACAACCGCCGTAGCCTGCGCCGTCCGGACTCGCCTTGCCCGAGAGAATGAGGACATGAGGTCGACCCTGGTCGCCGCCGAGGCAGAATGCGACGCGGCCGTCAGGGAGCGGGACGCGGCTGTCTAGGCCCGGGAGGAGTTCATCCGGGAGTTGGAGCGTGTCTGGGCGGAGCTGCTGACCCCCACGGAGCTTGCCTGGGACACCGCCGTTCGGGAGTTGGGGAGTGTCTGGGAGAAATTGACTTCCTCCGAGCATGCCCACTCCCGGGCGCTCCAGGAGGCGGAGTCCACGGGGGCTCGCGCTCTCGTGTCGGTTGGAAATCGACTCCAGGCTACGCTGATTGGGCTCGGGGTCGAGTTTCGGGCAGAGGAGAATCCCCGCAACCCACTGGCGTCCTTGGCGGAGGCTCGTCGTTTTCTCACCCGGCACATCGCGGCGATCCTGGAGGCCGCGGACGTCCGAGCCTGGGCCTTGGCCACCACCACCACCGCACTCGCGGCTTCCTTGGTGGAGTACCAGGGGGTCGGAGCCCAAACGATCGGGAGTCTCGTCCCCCGGAGTTTTCGGGAGTTCTACGAGCCCCGCCGGAGGTCGCTTGGGGAGTTTGCGGGGGCCTTTTACGATCGGGTGATCGAGCCCCCGAGGACGAGGCGCCCTCAAAGGGCCAGGGGGGAGATTCCAGGTGACGCCTCCTCCAGGGGGGACGACGCCGGGCAAGTATGAGCCTTCTGTCCCCCCTGGATAGCTTAGGGGATTTTTGTTTTCATAGGAAATTTTTGCTCCCGATAGTTCCGTAGGGGGAACCCCGGAGAACTGTAAATCATTTAACCCTTGAAATGAAAACTTTTGCTAAGCTTCTCATTATGATCAGGTGTCCGGGACGAGGGTCCTGGGAGAGGGCATGAGAAACCATCCTATCCCCGGAACTCCCGCCTCCGAAGTCGCCTGGGGGGGACAAGCCCTACTCCGGTGGTTGCCCGATTGGCGCTTGGCAAACTTTGACAACCACTGCGCGGAGTTGCCTGAGCCCCCCCCCCCCCGGGAGTGTGGGAAGTTATTCCCTTGCGAATTTGACTGCCTGCAAGGTATGGATATTGGCCGGAGGACACGTTCAACGCAGCGAGACGGAGGATCCGAAGTTTGTACCAGGACTTATGGCGGGAGCTTGATGAAGGGCTTGGAAGGCTCTAGTTCCCCGTATTAGACGGAGTAGGTAGCCCTCTGGATTAGTCCCCTGGGAGTACTCGACTCCCGGTTATGTACCCCTACACCTACCGGGAGAGGTTGTCTCCTGGCTTGTTTTCCATGAATAAAGTGATGGCACCTTGTGCCTTGTTTAATTTTGTTTCACATTCTTCTGTCTCTAGAGCAAAGCTCCACCTCCGGGGGAGGTGACTCTCGTTCCAACGGATTAGGGTCTGGAGGACGAAGGATCGGGGGAGATGACTGCCGCTCCGGAGAAGGACCGGGGGAGCGGGCCTCCACCTTCGGGGGAGGTGATTCCCGCAGCGGAGGACGGATGGTCCGGGGGAGCGGGGCTCCACCTCTGGAGGAGGTGACTCCCGATCTGGAGGACGAAGGGTCCGGGGGAGCGAGGCTCTACCTCCGGGGGAGGTGACTCCCACTCCGGTGGGTGAAGGTCCGAAGGATGAGAGCTCCACCTCTGGGGTAGATGACTCCCGCTCTGGAGGACAAAAGTCTGGCAGGTGTGGAGCCCTCGATCCGGAGAAGCCCTCTTCCGGGGAGCAGTCATCTAGGAGAGAAAAAATGACCATGTTAGATCAAAATCCCATTCCTGTTTCTTGGATTTGGCCAAAACTTGTTCGAGAAAATCCCATGAGAATTCCAGATGCCTCCCGAAATTAGCGGGGTATTTTACTCTAGACGCCCAATTTATCTCCTCCCCCCGCAGTGGGGGGTGGCTAGAGATAGGCGGCCCGCGCTAGTGCCATAAGAAAAATCCCAGCCGCTCCCTTTGAGGGGGGCACCCGCAAGGGGTTGCTCTCGTGCAGGCGAGTGTGGGGATTCGATTAGAAATTCCGTTGGTCGAATGTGACGTAAATTGCTCCCAGAGGAGGAAGAGCGTAAAAATGAGCTCTGGAGTGTATGGGGGGACTAGTCCCCCAAAGTGACTCGTTACCTCAGTTCCTTTGGAACCGGGTTGCCGCTTACGCCCTCAGTCTACGAGGGGATATTGTAAGCCGCCCTAGGGGGAACGAGGCTCCCGCCATGGGGACTTTTTAAGGGCTAAGCTGGAGCCCGTTGCCTCCTCGTAATGAGGGCATCCTCGGGAGGGCATCCTCTCTGGGAGGGCATTCTCAAGATGAGGGCATCGCCTCAGGGGCGGTTAGAGAAGATATGCTGCAAAAAACAACACAATAGAGAGAAAAAACCATTTGCATTGATGTAAATAAGCTAATACAATGGCCCCTCCCTTCGCTGAATCACAGAAGGGGGAGGGAAAGGCCTTGAGGCCATTGTTAAAACTCGTTGCGCCTTCCCCTTGCGAAGTCGCAAAAGGGGAAGGGGGGAGGCTTGGAGACTAAGTTTAGAATCTGCGGAGCAAGTCCGCGTTTCATGTGTGCTTCAGCTCTTGGTCTTCGAGGGTGGAGAGCTTGTATGCTCCCGAGCCAAGGATCGTGGTGATCCTGTATGGCCCTCCCCACTTTGGGCTGAGTTTCACTTGAGCTTGAGGGTCGGTGACGCGCTTAAGGACGACGTCCCCCAAGCAGAAAGCTCTCCCCCGAACACGCTTATTGTAAGCGCGTGCCATTTCACGTTCGTAAATGGCATTGCGGAGGAGGGCTTTGTTCCGCTCTTCTTCGACAAGGTCCACCTCCAACCTCTGGTTTTCTTCGTTGACCTTGTCGACGATTCGGACACGGGGTCCTTAGTCGATCTTATGCAGATTTTTGTGAGTTGTGAGGCCTTTCAAAGTGTCCCTCCAGAAAGGGATGATAAGCAATGTCTGTTGGGGCACAAAGAAATTTATACAGGTTCGGGCCCTCGATGGTGGGAGTAACAGCCCTATGTCCTGTTGTGTTTTCACTATGTATGGAAAATATTTACAAAGTTGAAGAAAAGATCATCACAGGCGAAGATCTTTTCTGTGTTGTTGTCTAAAAATGACTAAACTAACTTATGAAAGCTTGTGCTTGATCTGTCGTCGTTCTTTCCTTATACATTTGCTTACCCTTTTATACCGATCAAAAGGGTGCCAATGCACAACGGTTTGAATGGTTTGTAGAAGTGCAATTTTGGTAACCGCACTTAACTCCCACGCAGACCTAACACGTGCAATTAAGGGATAACTGCACATGTTAACCTCATGGTAGTTGTCTTTACACGTGGAGGAATCATCGCGATTCTAGGGATATGCCTGTTGCAGAGCTAAGCAATCTTGAGTTACTCTGGTCGAGGATAGTCAACGACCTTCTGACCATGCATTGTCTGCGGCCTCCTGACCGAGTAACGTCTGCGATCTCATGATCGCGCATAGCCTGCGACCATAAATCATCCTTGTGTCCGCGCTTTTCAGGTCGTCTAAAACCATAGCAGCAGACCTTTAGATACCTGTCTGGTTCGAATCTGTCTTGAACCAGATGTGCATTATTTCGAACTAGCTCGGGTAACAATCCTCGTCAGCTAGCCCCCAAATTTGAAGAAAATGAAGAGACATATTTACTTCAAATTTTAGTCCTGCATCGGATAAGTGACCCGACGCTTTAACTTCTACACTTAGTGGCACACTACGTGCGGCAGTTTATTCCCCAAGACGGGTTCCAGGTTGTTTTTGACAGGTAATGATAGTGCTACTGACTTGTTTTTTAACCAAAGATAAAACTGTAAATATGTTTTAAGAACTCGAGGCGTTTGCAAATACAAACCGTCACCCTTGGGTTCTATAAATACCGAAGCCTCTTAGTTCCAAAACTTCACAAGTTTATTCTTGGCTAAGTCTTTTCCAGAGCTATCTCTTCTTCTCTTCCGTTTTCATCTAAATGGCAGATCAGGACTCCAAGAACATCATTGAGATTGAAAGTGATGAGGAATCACTTGACTTCGACCAGAAGGTACATACTTTCAAAAGATCTAGTTCCAGTTCTTGTCTCGGTCATTCTCAAAGTAGTGTACTTTGGAAATTTTTCAGGTCAACGAGGAACAAATTCCCCTGAAGAAAAAAGCATAAGTTGACGAAGGATCCTCCAGTGGTGTTGCAGCTGTAGGTGCAAAGGTTAGGGATGCATCATTGCTCTCTCTTCCTTTGACCCCTATAGTTCTTCCTGTGCATGCTACTCCACAGGTTGGAACATCACTTTTGGGGATCCATGATAATCCCGGAGGGACCTCTACATTATCGCGAGCGGACAATGCAGCTGCTCTTGATCTGACTTCACAGGATGGTCAGCTTTCTGGTGGGAATGTTGCACTTTCGCGACCAGGTGGTCCTCGACTTTCGTCGGGTGACCTGTTTTTTGGAGGAAGTTCTGCATCTCTTCATTCGACTCCAATGCGAGGATTGGTAATTATCTCTATTCCCCCTATAAGTCGTTTCGTCCTCAAAGCTAACACATGTGAATGCAGGAGATGAAAATTTCCAGAGCCCCTAGCGACCAGCCTGCTAATGTTCAAGTTCTTGGCCAGGGTGCAGCCTTTGAGCGAACTCTCCAAGAAGAAAAAGAGGCGCTGGAGAAGCATTCTGAAAGTATGTACCTCGGCCGTTCTGCATCTGACAGAATGTCTTGACAACTCTCGCAAAGAGGCACACCAACTTCGCCTGGAGAGAGACCATGCTTGGCAACAGCGAGAACTCTCCGATACGATCAGGAGTAGTAGTGCTTCTTTGCTCCGGGATGATGTAGATAGGCTTAGAGTAGTTTCTAGTTCTCTTGGGGCGGTCAGTGTAGGTCCTACTGACGCCAATATGTCCTTAGGAGAACTTTGTAAACTTCTCTCGGATCAGGTCGATGCTCTGGTCGCTTGTATCCCATTTGTATGTAAAGATTGACAGAAATAAAAATTTCCTTTTCCTTACACATCTTGATTTCTCAAGAGGATTATGCAAGACTTATAATTAAAAGCTCTTCACAATCTCTGTGCGAAAACATGGTCACAAAAAATGCCTTCGCGACCAAACATACACAGGTAAATCCTTATCTGAAGTATGGCTTCAAGACAACTTTTCCGATCGGAAATGTGAGTGATCAGAAATGCATTGAAGTGCTATACCGTGACCAGAACCGGTATTGCGATCAGAACTAAAACCACGATTAGAACATAATACCTTGATCGAGTGACAATCGTATATGTTGTGATCACTCACTTACAGCGATCACAGAATTGCATTACGATCAACATGCAAATCTCAAGACGATCACAGAACTGCATTGTGATCAACACATAAAAATTATTTCACAAATGTCATGAGGGATTATTTCCTCAATAATCTTTGTAATATTTTCATGTTTTTATGTGCACCCTAGCCCCCGAATTCGAAACAAAAAATAATGAAAATATATTTTGTTCTGGATTCACTGTAGGGAGTACATAACGGGTTTCCAGATAGAAGGCACCCATTATGGGAAATTAATAAAATATTCCGCGAAGGGTTGTCTCGGGCATATAAAAGGAGAAGGTAGCTTCCTGGGGAAGCTTCACAACCAAAAACCCTTCGTCTGTCTTAGAGTTTCTCGCCGCACAAAAACCCTCTTCTGTTCCCCTCTCCTTCGTCTTCCCAAAAACACCAACTTTTTCACATCCTCTTCCGAAATGGCATCCTGGAGCCGGTCCGTTTACCATGTCGAGGAGAAGTTGATGGCTCTGGAGAAGGAAGAGATTCTCCCCCCACGGCTATTGATTAACTGGCGGCCAGCGGGGAAAGATGAGGAAACTCCAATAGTTCGTGAAGGCGAATTGGTGATCTTTGAGGAGTATTTGCGCTGTGGGTTCTGATTCCCAGAAAGCGTGCTTCTGAAAGAAATCCTCAACCGCTACGGGTTAGAACTCATCAATCTCCACCCAAATGCTATGTTGATTCTCGTGATCTTTCAACATCTCTGTGAAGCATTTGTTGGGGTGTTGCCAAGCGTGGATCTTTTCTGGTGCTTTTACTTTGCGGCATGGTCAAAGAGTACCAGTGCCACTGGGTGCATCTACTTCCGCATAAGGGAGAAAAAAGAGTACCCATCCCTTCCTCTGCGAGACTCAGTGCATGGATGGCACCAGAAGTGGTTCTACTGCTCTCCTCCATCAGAGAGTGGGCTATGGTTTTCAAACATCTGACCAGAGAAAGATAGCAAGATGGACTCCCTCCCTGTTCTCAACGCGGAGTTGAATAAACAGGCCAAGGCAATTCTTCACTTAGTCCAGCAAGGACTCACGGCGCATGATATCATCCGTGACTTTGTGAACAAGGGCACATCCAGCCTGGGAGGTGAACTCAATGGCGGACAACACATTGGACTACAATACAGGTGTGTCCTCTTGTTCACAAACTGCACATGCTTACTGGCAAAAAATTGCCATGTCAAGTAATTTGGCTTGTATGTGACACAGTCCTTTCTTTGTCCGAGATTGAGAGGCGGACAAACTACCTTCTGCGGCCATACAACGCAGAAGTAGAGGGAGCCCAAGGATCCATTCGCCCCTAGAGCTTGATAAATGCCGGCGATGAACTTAAACAAAAGCGCCGAAAGGTATATTTTTCTCCCAACTAGACTTGGTATGATTTGTTTGTTTGGGATTGTGTCATTCCAAGGCATATTACACAGCTGCTGGAAAGGACGATCGGAACAAAGCGTCCGGGCGATGATGGATCTTCGGGGGAAGTCGCCAAGAAGAAGGCGAAAAGAACCCCCACGAGGCCCAAGACGAAGGAATTTGCTCTCAGAAAATCCAAGAAGATCTTGGGAGGGGCCTCGCAGAAGAAACCCACAACTGCGAAGAAAACGGTGGTAAGATATTCCGTACCCCCCGTTTTTCCAAGCACAAGTGGAAATTACTTCTTGGTTGTACAGGGTGAGGGGAGCGAAGTTGAGGAAGACGACGTCCCTCTTATCCGCCGCAAAAGGACTCCTGCCAGTCCTGGGGCGGTGAGTACTCCACTCCTGATGACAAGAGTGGGAACGACCGAACAGGGTCTCGCGACCACTAATGATCTTGTGGTCGCGGATGAAGTTCTAGTGCCTGCGGTTCATGAAGCTCCATGACCAATGGCTTCATCCTTACTAACAGAAGAAGTTACTCCGGTAAGGACCCTTGCAGTCTTGCATTTCATCGTTCCTCAGGTGTATTCTCATAGACTTGCATACACACAGGGAGAAAAGGACAATGTCCTGTTAAGGAAAAGAAAGACTAGGATAGATGACGACTGTCCTCTTTTTCCCGGGGAATCATCCTCGAAATCCCAACAATGGACAAGGTTTTGAGTAAGGTAAGAATCTCTCCTGTTGTCATATCGAAGTGATCGACTGAAGATATTTCAACTGGTGATTCACTTGTTCGCTTATGCTAGGCACAAAGATGCAGCGCCAAGCGCCTCAGTGACCTCTACGAGTCTTGATGATCCTCCTGCTACGAAGGTCACGGGCGAGCAAAGTCCCATCCCCACGGCCGGGGAAGCTATTCATGCCATTATGGAGGGGATGGTCACAGAGGTCCAATCGTAGAGATTGGAATCTGAAACCCCAGCTGTGGAGGAGGCTCAGCAGGAAAAATCATCCACTACTCCAGCTGGGGATAAGGCAAGTCTAGAGACTCAGCCTTTGGCTGAATCTGAAAGCAGCTCGTTCAGCGAATATATCGAGGTATGCAGAACGCCTCTTGTTATTTTTAAGTTCGCACTTGCATAGGAATATCTAGGCTCTAAAACTGATCTCCTTCCATGTCATAGGAACTAACTCGTGTGGCGACCAAGTCGATAACTATTGCGAAGCATATCGAGGTTGCCCAACGGGAAACAAGTTGCCTGCAGCGGTAAGGAAGATGTTTCCTCATCTGCCTGAATTTTAGTCCTATTTTAACAATTGCCTCCTTTGTCAAAGAGAAAATACCTTTCTGATCAAGAGCCTCGCTGATCGGGAAAACCAGGAGATCAGGGCAGCTACCAAGATCTCTTTGCTAGAGAAAGAACTCCAATAGTTGCGATTGCAGCTCTCCTGTAAGTGCACTTCCGACCAGAAACAATTAACTTGTTATGCGAACTTGTTTGTGATGGTCACTCATTACAGCACAAGAGGACCAAATAAGCCAACTCTCTCAAGAGAAGAAGGATCTCCAGGCGACCGTCGAGTTGCAAAACTCGAAAGTTGATTTTGTCTGCAAGGAAAACGAGGGCTTGAACGCGACGCTCTCAACCTATAGCAGTGTTCAACAAAACATCTTTGAAAAGCTGAAGATGGTGGCCAGTTTGCTAAAAGCCGATGTGGTTGAAACCCAGAAGGACGACCTTAGCTTAAGCGACTGGACCACACTAGTCGCGATCCAAGCTGAATCACTTCTCGAGTATCTTCCTGAAGATACAAGGCGTCAAACTGAGGCGATAAGGACAAAAGTGCAATCCGCAGCCTCTGCCATTCTCTGCAGACTTCGTTTTCACCACGGCACGGACCTTGATTTAAATCCAGTGGTGGGAGAAGCAAAGATCAAGAGTGAAGGTTAGCTTGCGGTTATAATGGAAGAAATCAAGCCCCTAGTCCAAAACCTCTTGAAAGAACTTGGCTTATGGTAAATTTTGTACCTGTACATATGTAACTATACAATGCATATGTATGCCTCAATTTTTGAAAGAAAAGCACTTCTTTTTGTTTCATGTTGCGACCATATTGCCCTAGCCCTCTCCTGAGATTATGTATACTGAAGACTTAGTATTATAAGCGTAGGAAAAATATGGGTGTAACGATGACCAGGAATACCTAAGGAACACTGTGACTTAGGTATTATCATCCGACCAGACAGATGATCATTTTCAATACAACACCCGACCTTATTGTGAACCAGCAGCCACTCTAATGACCAAGGTCATACCAGCAAGCCCCGTGTGTGTTGAGAAACGGCTTATTGAGGGGTGTCTTGTCTGGAAGTGATCACGAGATCGGCCAGCGAATCCAATCGAGGTATTATAGTGATACAATTATCGGTGACCAGCCCCCGAGCCGGACTCGTTACATATGGGCAGAAGGAACGATTGTAACATGAAACAACTAAAAGTACCGATTTTTGTTAAATCATGCTAATTGAAAAGGAAAAGGGTTTTGAAAACTTACACGTAGAACTTGCGTAGTTGGTCGATGTTCCAGGTATTGGATAAGATCCTACCGTCCTCCATTGCTAGCCGAGCCGATCCTGATTGCGGCACCGAGACAACAGTGTAGGGGCCTTCCCATTGAGGGGAGAATTTATTGCGATTAGACTGGTTTTGTATTTTCCGTAAAACCAAATCACCCACGTGAAGGCTACGTGGCCGCACCCTTTTGTTATGGTACTTGCACAAAGCCTGCAAATACACCGCGGATTTCACCAGAGCTCGATCACACTTTTCTTCTAGGAGGATTAGATCTTGTAATCGTTGTCCATTCTGATCAATTTGTTCGAATTGATCTGTTCGGACAGAACCAATACTAATTTCCATGGGTAACACAGCCTCAGCTCCGTATACCAGATGGAAAGGTGTCTCACCAGTGGCTCGACTAGAAGTAGCACGTAGTGCCCACAGAACGGTATAGAGCTCATCTACCCAAGCCCCCGAGCGTGTCTTAAGGCGATCGAAAACGCGCTTTTTGATGCCCTGCAATATTTGCCCGTTGGCACGTTCAACGACACCATTGCTCTGCAGATGAGCTACAAAGGCAAAGCACACCTTGGTTCCAATATTGTCGCAATAGTCCAGAAAGAGACCGCTAGCGAATTGGGAAACATTATCAGTGATGAGATGATTTGGAACACCGAATCGAGTCACAATGTTCTTATGAAAGAACTTTTGTGCAGCGGCAACATTAACATTGCGTACCGGCTCGGCCTCAATCCACTTTGTAAATGTGTCAATGGCTACAAACAAGAACTTGTATCCATTGGCCGCTTGTGGCATAGGACCAACAATATCCATCCCCCAAACCGCGAAGGGCCATGATAGAGGGATAGTTTGTAGAGCATAGGCAGGCTGGTGGACCTGTCTCACATGAAATTGACACTAAGGACATATTTTGACCATATGTTTGGCATAATCAAGTGCCGAAGGCCAGTAAAATCCCTGTCGGAAAACCTTCCCGACCAGTGTATGGAATGAAGCGTGTGCGCCACATACACTGTCATGAATCTCTCTCAAGAGGGATTTACCTTCCTCTTGGGACACACAGCGCATGAATACTCCTTGAGTACCTTTTCTATACAAAACTCCTTCTATAAGTTTGTACAGGCGCGCTTTTCGAATTAACGGATCGCTCTCGGTTTCATCCTCGGGCAAGGTCCCGTGTTCGAGATAGACCCTCAATGGATGGGTCCAATCTCGTTCATGTCCAAGGTTGATAACGCAGACTGTTATCGGATCATCTTCGGTCGTAGTCATGATCGAAGGATGTTCCAAGTGTTCGACGAACACTCCTGCCGGGGCGGATGTGCGTGAGGACCCAGTTTTGGATAATTGGTTTGCGAGAATGTTGTCCTTTCGCGGGATGTATTGGACTTCGAAATGACTGAAGTGTTTTGCCAATCTCCTCACTTCCCCCAGGTAATGAGCCATTGTCTCATCGGAGGTGCTGTACTCCTTGTTTACCTGGTTTACGACCAGCTGTGAGTCTCCCCTCATCACCAATCGATGGACTCCGAGGAATTTTGCTGCCCGGAGCCCTGCAATAAGACCTTCATACTCCGCTGCGTTGTTGGTCGCAACAAAGTGTAGTTGAATGACATACTTGAGTTGGTCACCCTGAGGCGTGACTAAGACCACTCCAGCCCCCGAGTGTTGAAAACTGCGAGAGCCATCGAAATACATCGTCCAGTGATCGGGGCATACCAAATCTTCAGACTCCTGCACGGGCGGTTCAGGATTAGTCCATTTGACCACGAAGTCGGCCAGGATCTGAGACTTGATCGCGGTGCGAGGCGTGAAATGGATGTCGAACGCTCCGAGTTCCACAGCCCATTTCACAATCCGACCAGATTTCTACGGATTTCGGACAATGTCCCCCAAAGGAAAAGATGAGGGCACTATAATCTTATGTGCTTGGAAGTAATATCGTAGCTTACGGGAAGCTATCAACAGTGCGTAAAGTATTTTCTGGACCTCAGGGTATCACTCCTTGGGACCATGAAGTACTTCGCTTACGTAGTAGACGGGTTTATGCACACCTTCTCTTTCTGCGATCAATACAACACTGACCGTGTAAGGTGTGGCCGCCAAGTAAAGGAGTAATGGTTCCTCTTTATTAGGAGAAACCAAGACCATCGGACTGGACAAATATGCTTTGACCTCCTGAAATGCTTTCTCGGCCTCATCGGACCAAGTAAAATTATTATGTTTGCGCAGAGCTTTGAAGAAAGGTAGTCCCTTTTCGCCCAGTTGCGATATAAATCGGCTTAATGCTGCTATGCGACCTGCTAGGCGCTTAACATCTTTGATGGTTGAGGGAGACCTCATTTGTTCTATAGCCCTGATTTTTTCGGGATTAACCTCGATTCCTCTGGAACAAACAAGAAAACCTAGAAGTTTTCCAGACGAAACCCCGAAAGAACATTTCTCCGGGTTTAATTTTATTCCAAATCGATTCAAATTATAGAAGGTTTCAGCAAGATCGTCTAAATGAGACGAACTTTTTGAGCTTTTTACAACCAAGTCATCTACATAAGCTTCAAGATTACGCCCCATCTGGGAAAGAAAGGTCTTTTGCATCAAGCGCTGGTACGTGGAAGCAGTGTTGTTGAGACCAAAAAACATTCTGATGTAGCAGTAGGTGCCGAATGGCGTGATGAAGGCAGTCTTCTTTTCATCTTCTTCTGCCATGATAATTTGATGATATCCCGAGTAAGCATCTAGGAAACTCATCAGTTCGCAACCCGCAGTAGAATCGACCAGCTGGTCGATGCGGGGAAGGGGAAATCATCCTTCGGACAGGCACTATTTAAGCTAGTGTAGTCGACGCACATGCGCCACTTGCCATGTGACTTACGGACCATGACCGGGTTTGCAAGCCATTCCGGATGATCAACTTCGCGAATAAATCCGGCCTTTTGGAGCTTATCTAACTCCTCTCGGATGGCTTCCTGCCGATCAATAGCAAAACGCTTGAGCTTCTGCTTTATTGGTCACTGTCCAGGTCGAATTGCTAACCTGTGCTCAATTACCTCCCTTGGGACACCGGGCATGTCAGATGGTTTCCATGCAAACACATATGCATTAGCTCGGAGGAAAGTAATGAGCTTGAGTTCCTATTTGTCATCTAGGCCTGATCCAATCCGAACTGTCCCGGATGGATCATCTGGGTACAACGGAACCAATTTTAATGTTTCATTTGGTCGAGGAGCAGCTTTGATCGTATCAGTAGACATTATGGCAAACTAGGCTTCTCGGAGGGGAAGCTAATCTACCATCTCCAGGGATAACCGATCACACGTCAATGCCACATTGCGACTGCCTCGGACCGAAATAACGCCCTTGGGGCCAGGCAACTTGCCGCACTAGTAAGCGTAGTGCGTAGCCATCATGAATTATATTGAAGGTAACTAATTCTACTCGGAAGTTATCGGGTTCGCCCAGCGTGACCGGGAGCACCACCTGTCCCAATGGCATCATAGAGGGACCAGGAATTATCCCATAAAACGGATGAATTATGGGTTTGATTTTCGAACGAGGAATTTGCATCTCGTCCAGTGCCTTGACCAATAAAATGTCCAAGGAACTACCTCGGTCGATCAGGACCCTTTCAACTCTCGCATTGCTGATAATTGGGGTAATGACCAAAGGTAGCCTCAATGGTCGAGTGAGCCCCACGGGGCAATCAGAGCGATCAAACGTCAAAGGAGTATCCGACCAACGGGGGTACTGAGGTTCACCAAGGGGAGTCTCCGCTTGGTTCACCTCTCGGTAAAAAGCTTTAAATTGCCGTTTAGAAACAAAAGAGGAGGAACCTCCAAAAATGATATTGACATGATTATGAGGTACCTGGTAGGACATCTCTTCATCCCCGCTGGTGTCTCTTAGCCCACAAGTCTGTTCTTTTGGTGGCAAGGTCGGCATTGGTCCGATCCCCTGGTAGAAGTCATCCAACTGCTTCAACCAACTCCGGCAATTCTTGAGGTCGTGGCTTGCAGAGTTGTGGAGTGGACACCACCTCTTGCCTTCCTGCGGGTTAGTCGACTTCTCTGGTTGGTCAGCACTACGACCACCAGAAGCAGTTTTATTTTTAAATGAAGATTTGTTACCTTTAGTCGACGGAGGTTTCTCTAAGACCGCGACCTCTCGGTATTGTCCAATTCGAC
Organism: Pharus latifolius; assembly: GCA_019359835.1. Classification (NCBI taxonomy): domain Eukaryota; kingdom Viridiplantae; phylum Streptophyta; class Magnoliopsida; order Poales; family Poaceae; genus Pharus; species Pharus latifolius. The sequence continues at coordinate 43,358,494 of CM033325.1, forward strand.
TCCTTTTTGATTTCTTTGACTTCCTGCCTGATGAAGATTCCGACTTCTTGTTCGAATCCTCTTTCTTTACATCCTTGAGACCTGGTTGAGGTGGTAAGTTTCCTTTGTCCACCATCTGATTCCAGTCAACGGCCTCGGCGGCGTTGGAATATCGATTAGCCATATCAAAAAGATTAGCTACTGATCGATGGGGGTGGATGAGTAAATCCTCAGTAAACCTCCGATATCGAACGGCGTGTTTAAATGCCCTGATAACAAAATTGTCAGATATGTTCGGGATGGTATTTCTCACCCCGACGAGCCTTTTGACAAACTGACGAAGAGTTTCAGTCGATGTTTGTCGCAGTCGATGGAGGTCATCCTCTTTTCCCGGCTTCTGATAACAATTCTGGAAATTGCTGAGGATGGCATCGTACAACATTTCCCAGTTATATATCGAACCCTCGGGCTGATTGAACAGCCAGGTTCTTGCCGGTCCCTCGAGGACTGTAGGTAAATAGTTGGCCATGACCCGGTCATCGCCACCTGCTACCTGAATAGCAGTGATGTAAATTTGAAGGAACTCCGATGGATTCTGAGTTCCGTCAAATCTTTCAATAGTCCCCTGGTTTAAACTTATCCGACCAAACGACCGTCCGAAGGCCGGGCGAGAAAGCTTTACAACCGACATAAGGACCATGGAGGGATCTGCGACTCTCGACCTGATCTCGGGTGACCTCACACGAAGGAGACACCACGCGTGGCCCCAGGTGAGAGTGGACAGGAATTCGTTCCCGATCACGAGAATTTCCCGCCTGTTTGGCTTTGTCATGCTGAGACGGCACTAGTGGTGGACGATTTCGTCTACCAAAACTAGAGTTAAAATATTCTCTTTCATGGGAGCGTATCGCCGACCGGGAAGAGGCTGTAGGGGTTGCCTCGGATGCGACCTCACCTAACCTCTCCTCCAAGATTCTGGCGAAAGCTAGTTTCTGCGCATCTGTGATAGTAGGAGGAAAATTACGTAGGACCTCTGCGATGGATCGAAGTCGGCCATGTGTGCTTCTCTTGGGGTGCGCCAGGTGTCACTGTCTCTTCATCCGCCGGTAAATATCCCAGGGGTAAAGAAGGTGTCTGGTTGCGTCTGCGACCATGCAGACGACGGGAGGAACTAGGAGCGGCGTCATAATGAGCTTGAGTATTTTGTAGAGCCTCTAGGGCTGTTTTGCGGAGCTCATTATCTTGCTGCTCGTGATCTTGATCCTCCCTTTGTCTGTGCTCTTGCTCTTCTTTTTGCTCGCGTTCTTGTTCTTCCCTGGCTATCCGCTGATCGGGCGTTTCTTCCGATAAGGCAACGAATTGCCTAGGGAACGAGGTCACCGATGGAGAGAACATTTCTGTTTGTTCTAAGTCGGACTCGAAATCAAAAAGACGATGGAGGTTATCAGGATCAAACCTCCTCGGACTAAATTCCTGGTCAAAATCGCCTTTGCCCTCGGCAGGGTCGTGCGATGGACCGGATTCAACTCCTAACGCAGTAGGAACAACATTAGGTTCCTGTTCTGCGTCTGTTGTCTCCTGGTTGATAGACATGACCTGAGTGGTCGAATCGACCTCTGGGACGTCTACGCCTCCGGTTTCCTCCATTGGAATAGGATCACCAGGTGAAGGCATATGTATATGGGCATAATCCTCGAGATCAAAGTCGTTCTCGGAATCATATGCCCCTGACATGGCTCACCGAACCTCCGGATAGAAAAAAGAATGCCTTGAGAAAGGCCCCACGGTGGGCGCCAGCTGTCGACTATTCAGACACGGGGTCCTTAGTCGATCTTATGCAGATTTTTGTGAGTTGTGAGGCCTTTCAAAGTGTCCCTTTCGGAAAGGGATGATGAGCAATGTCTGTTGGGACACAAAGAGATTTATACAGGTTCTGGCCCTCGATGGTGGGAGTAATAGCCCTATGTCCTGTTGTGATTTCACTATGTATGGAAAATATTTACAAAGTTGAAGAAAAGATCATCATAGGCGAAGATCTTTTATGTGTTGTCTAAAAACGACTAAACTAACTTATGAAAGCTTGTGCTTGATCTGTCGTCGTTCTTTCCTTATACATTTGCTTACCCTTTTATACCGATCAAAAGGATGCCAATGCACAACGGTTTTGAATGGTTTGTAGAAGTGCAGTTTTGGTAACCGCACTTAACTCCCACGCAGACCTAACATGTGCAATTAAGGGATAACTGCACATGTTAACCTCCTGGCAGTTGTCTTCACACGTGGAGGAATCATCGTGATTCTAGGGATATGCCTGTTGCAGAGCTAAGAAATCTCGAGTTGCTTTGGTCGAGGATAGTCAACAACCTTCTGACCGCGCATTGTCTGCGGCCTCCTGACTGCGTAACGTCTGCGATCTCATGATCGCGCAAAGCCTGCGACCATAAATCATCCTTGTGTCCGCGCTTTTCAGGTCGTCTGAAACCATAGCAGTGGACCTTCAAACACCTGTCTGGTTCGAATCTGTCTTGAACCAGATGTGCATTATTTCGAACTAGCTCGGGTAAAAATCTTCATCAGAGCTGAAATGCGGCGGCCGAAACTCCATCGAGGAGTTCGACTCGCAGCGATCGCAAACTGATTTCCGAGGGGAGTACGACCTCAGCCCTGTAAATGAATGAGAATGGGGTACGTCCCGTCGCTCAACTCGGGGTCGTTCTCATGGAGCAGAGGATGCTCGGGAGCTCGTCTGCCCATGCCCCACATCTAGAGGAGCTTTGCTCCAGGCGACGATGGAGTCCTTGGAGGATAACCCCATTGACGCGCTCGACCGCCCCATTGCTTTTGGGGTGAGCCACCGAAGCGAAGTGGGGGGTCGTGCCCAAGCTTTGACAAAACTGGCGAAAGTTCACGGAGTGAACTGGGTTCGTTTGTCAACGGTGATCTCCGGGGGGACCTCGAAGAGGCACACTATGTTCTTCCAAAAGAACTTTTGCACCGCGTGGGATGTGATGGTGGCTAGGCGTTCGGCCTCCACCCACTTGGAGAAGTAGTCTACGGCCACGACCGCGTACTTGTATCCCCCCGGCGCCGGAGGGAACGGGCCTAGGAGGTCCATACCCCACCGTGCGAAGGGCCAAGTGATTGGGATGGCCTGTAGTGCGGTGGAGGGTAGGTTGGAGCCCTTTGCCATCTTTTGGCAAGCCTCGCAGGTGGAGACAAGGTCTCTCGCGTCGTGGGCGACTGTTGGCCAATAGAAGCCCCAGTGAATGGCTTTTGTCGCGATGGCCCGCGGGGCCGAGATGAGAACCACAACACCTGAGGTGAATGTCCTCAAGGAGTTGAATCCCCTCCCCCCGCGGGAGGCAGCGAAGTAGCGTAGAGGCTCCTCGCTTGTACAGCGTCCACTCTATCAACACAGACACCCGTGCCTTAGCGCGAAGGCATTTAGCTTCGGCGTCGTCAGAATGCTCCCCCTCTCCCTTGATGCAAGAGACATGGGGGTCCATCCAAGATGCGGCCCGGACGACTTCCGTGATGTGAGGATCACTGGACTCGGAGTTTGGGTCGGGGGCCACCGCGGAAGGTTTCGAGATAACCTCTAGGAAAGCCTCCTCAGGGAGGGGCCCTCAGGCACTTGCCCCCCGCGCGAGGGTGTCAACGCGGTCGTTGTCCCTACGTGGGATACGCTGCGCCTTGAGGCCTTCGAAGTGGGTTTCCATCTTCCGAACCTCGTCGAGGTAGAGGCTCAGGTTCACGTCATGGCACAAGTAGGACTTGTCCATTTGACACACCACGAGCTGAGAGTCCCCCTTGACAAGGAGGCGTCGGATGCCCAAAGAGCAGGCGAGCCGTAGCCCTAGGAGAAGGGCCTCATACTCCCCGACATTGTTCGTCACGGGGAACTCAAGCCTTGCGGCGTATTTGAGGGCTCTCCCATCGGGGCTTCGGAGGACTACTCCTGCACTGGCTCCTGCCAGGCACAGGGAGCCGTCGAAGAAGAGGGTCCAGTGGTCACTACGCAGTGGTGGTGTGGCATGCGCTTCTTCCTCCGGTGTGGGGACCGGAGCCCACTCAGCCACAAAGTCTGTGAGGACCTACAACTTGATCACGGATCGTCCGATTAGGGAGAGAGAGAAAGGGGCCAACTCGGCCCCCCACTTCCCTATCCGGCCGGTGGCTTCCTTGTTCCGGAGCACTTCCCCCTGGGGGAGAGAGGACGGCACCGTGATGGGGTGGCCCAACAAGTAATTGCGAAGCTTCCTTGATGCCATTAGGAGAGCGTAACAGATTTTCTCCATCTTTGTATATCTTGTTTTGGCACCTTGGAGAGCCTCGCTCACATAGTAGATGGGGCGTTGACGCCCATCTTCCTCCTTAACAAGGACCGCGTTGACGGCGACCGGAGTGGTCGCGAGATAGAGGAGCAGGGGCTCCTCTTGACGCGGGCTCACAAGCATTGGAGGGCTCGCGAGATACTTCTTCAGGTCTTCGAACGCGGTCTGTGCCTCGGGGGTCCAATGGTACCCCTCAAGGCCGCGGAGCATCTTGAAGAATTGGAGGCCGCACTCTCCCGAGCGCGAGACAAAACGACAACGCGGCCAAGTGGCCGATAAGTCGTTTCACGTCCTTGACAGAACGCGGTGGAGGCATGTCGAGGAGGGCCCGAATTTTCTCGAGATTGTCTTCAATGCCCTGTTTGGACACAAGGAAGCTGAGGAGTTTCCCACCGCGAACGCCAATCGCGCATTTTTCTGAGTTAAGCCTTAACCCGTACTTGTAGAGATTGCGGAAGGTTTCTCCCAAATCTTCGAGGTGAGTGGCCGAGAGCGGACTCTTGACGACCGCGTCATCAACGTAGACTTCCATGTTGCGGTCGATTTGGTCCCTCAGGACCAAGCACATGAGGCGCTGAACGTTGCCCCTGCATTTTTCAACGCGAAGGGCATGTGGAGTAACGGAAGGTGCCGAGGGGAGTTATGAAACTCGTCTTTTCCTCATCCTCTACAGCCATCCGGACTTGGTGATAGCCCAAATAGGCGTCCAAGAAGGTCATCAGCTCGCATCTTGCGGTGGAGTCCACCAATTGGTCGATTCGCGGGAGCAGGAAATCATCCTTTGGGCAAGCTTTATTGAGGTCGGTGAAGTCGACACACATCCTCCACTTGCCGCTTGCCTTTTTAACGAGGACGGAGTTCGCTAGCCACTCGGGGTGCAACACCTCCCGAATGAACCCCGCCTCTCGGAGTTTGCAGATTTCCACCTTGATGGCCTCCTGCCATTCAAGGGAGAGCTTCCTCATTTTCTGTTTTACCGGGGGGCGACCAGGCATTACCGCGAGCTTGTGCTCAATAGCGTCCCTGGGTACACCCCCATGTCAGCGGGATTCCATGCCAAAATGTCCGCGTTTTCGGAAAGGAAGTCGATGAGTTGCGTCGCGTGCTCCTCGGGGAGGTCGGCCCCGATCTTGACGGTCTTCCCCTTATCTTGGGAGAGGGGGACTTCCCGGAGGTCTCCCTCGGGGCGAGGTTTGGGAAGGAACTTCCCGGGGAGTGCGACCGGCACGTCCGGGGTCAGGAAGGAGCTCCCTCCCGCCGGGGCTTTGACCAGGTTAACGTCCCTGAGCACTGCGGTGGCGCGCTCGTAGAGGGAGCAAGCCATATCCTGGTCGCCACGCACGGAGATTGTAACACCCTGAGTTTAGGGGTGAAAACTTCCTTTTTCATGAACAGCATGCATGCATGTATCTGTAGTAGTAGCCAGATCATTGTCTTTATCAAGCCCTAAAATTTTCAAATTTATTCCATAAACCCAAATCAAGATCAGATTGTTCAGATGTGATCTATTAGTTACTCTGAACCTAAAAGTCTTCAGAAGCCAGATTCAATTCCATCTCTAAATCCCAGATTTGTCAAAATTTCTGTTGTCGAAAACAGAATTAAGTTAATTACCCTAAATACTCTGAACTCAGATTTAGCCAAATCTTGACCTAATTCATAGCAGATTATTCTTAGATTATGATCATGGGTATGCCAATATCTAAAACTAGAAAGTTGGCAGCCAGATTTCATCATCTAGACTCTTTTCACAAATCAGTCCTAGAGATATCGCAAATTAGTCCTTTATTTGATATCTGTAAACCTAAAAAGGCTAAAATCTTCAGATTAACTCCAAATTCAGAATTTCTTCAGCAAATCTCTTCTAAATGCTATTTGATACAATTTTCCCTTCTGTCCAGATTTCAAAATCTCATCCTAAATGCCAGAATTCGAAATCGACCAAAACTCAGATTTCCATTACGCTAAAATACCCTATTTTCAGTTTATATCAAAAACTATTCAAATGTGCCAGATTTTATCAAATATCTTTACCAAATATTTTGTTGAATATAGTTTGCTAGATCAGTGCAATCAATTTCATTTTAAATCTTCCAAATCTCCAGATTTACAGATCAGTCCAAAATTCAAAATCTGAAATCGCAACTCAGTCCCATTCGACCAGAGCTCTCAGCTGATTTTCGACCAGAGCCTCGCCGTGCTTGTGCGCCGTGTTTGCTCGTCGCCGGCCAAGCTTCGCCTGTGCTTGTGGCCGTGCATGCTTGTGTGTACGTGTCCTCGCTTCAGCCCTCACCGTGGCAACGTCGACGAACAGCCACCGCCCCCGTGAGCGACCAGCAGCAGCAACCACAGCTTTTGTCAGTAACTTTTGTGCCGCGCCAGTTGTTGTCGCCATCGTTTGCTCCAGCTAGCGCTAAGTCCCGATGAAGCGACAATGTGATCAGCTGCAGAACCGTTGTCGCCGTCGCATCACCGTTCATCGCTGTTTCTTCACCGCTGTTGCTTCTGCGCCCAACCGGTCTCGTCACTGGCACCAATTTCCTTGATGTTTCCTCTTCGCAAGCTTCGCCATGCCTATTTAAGCATCCCTGTACTCAACAGCTTCTTCACACTTCACTGGAAATCAGTTAAGTCCCAGATTTTCCTGTTTTCGTTTTCTTCTCCGGCGAGCCGTCGAGGAGGCTCACGGTGCCAGCACGCCCTATTGCACCAATCTTCAAATTGAAGCCACCAGTGAGTTTCTCTTATCTTTTTATCTGTGTGATAGCATTTAATTGCTCACCGGTGACCTCTAATGCCGGCGATCACCGGAATTCTCAAATTGCCCTGTTCCGGCAATGCAGCCCGATTCAGCCCAAATTAGCCTTCGAACCTGTAGATTAAAATGATCAGAGAGTTGTTTTGAGTATGCCTGTGAACCTAGAATCACAAATTGAACTTAAATTGAAGCTTTTCATGATTTTGAACTTCACCAGTCGTCGGCTCTCGTTGCCAGGCTTCTCTGTTGATTTTTCGGTCAAATTGATGTCGCCAGTAGCTTCCTCGTACCCCTCTATCACTCCTCGAGCAAGGAATTGAGTTCAATCGACCTGTATCAGAAATGCCCAATTCCAGTGCCTTCTTCTTCGGCACCGGCCACCGAAAAATTTTTCCCAGCCGTTTCAGCCCTAACCACTTTGTCCAGTGTGTGTGCCTTGAACTCCTGAGCATTTTTGTCTTCTAGCTCGACACCTAGATCGGTCTAGATTGAAAGCTATAGCTTTGCCAAGATCTGTGTCCAGAACTATTTCAGTGTAGTGAGATCACCGCAGTTCATCACTGGATTTCTTGCCGTCCGGCCATCTTCAGCCATGGATCCTGTTATGTATTTTGTTCCTGTTACCCAAGCCTACCTCCTAGACAAAGTTAGCACACCAGTTGAACCCTTGAACAGCATTTTATGCTTAACCCTAGATTTTGACATTGTCAGCCAGTGGCATTAGCTCTTTTCACCTCTTTCCAGTTGTGCAAATTGAAAATAACCTTGTCCCTTAGACTTGTGGAGTTGTGATCTACATTTTATTCTACTGCCACAAGTTGAGATAATCCCTCTATCATCCATCGACCCTATGTCGATGCCTTGAACCGAATGTCGACCTAAAGACGTTTGCTGTTTTTGAGCGAACCAGTCGCAACCTTAATATCATTCTGATATTTTGAGACATTTGCAGCCTTGAAACCCCAAGGGTATCTAACACCTACCCTTAGCCCAGATTCCTTGAAACCCTAGAATCTCGACTCAGTTCAGCTTGCAATCCAAATTATCTCCAGTATCGTTCAGTTATTCTTGTTAAGCATATCTGCATATAAGTCATAAAACATTTTAGTATAATAAGTAATCATTGTGTGTTTGTTTGTCGTCGAGCAGATCTAGAAGCTGACTTTGAGGATTTTGCTGTTGACCCGTCATCAACTGCTGTATCTTACGAAGCGCAAGACAAGTCATATTCTTGGACATCTTGAACCTATATTTTAAGAGTTGCTATAACATAACCTTGAATATAGATAATATTGCATGTGAAAGATTGAGAATGGTTGAATTATAAATTGGCTGTACTAGACTGGTTATCTGTGAAATGTGAAATGAACAAGTTTTGAGCCATGAACTAATATATATTTATGTATATACTTATATTCATGAAATAAAACCCCTAGCCGTGACCAGAATTTTGGTATGGATGGTTGTAGCACTGGAGGTGCTTAACTGCAAAGGATAGCAGGCACGGAAGGTGCATGGTTTGTGGATGGTCTGGTCACTGGCATATAAGGACTAGAACCTTGTGTTGTGCGTCTAGTGGCATGAACAACGTGCTAACCGCAAGCCTGGTATGGGACAGGCCTGAACAAGTACTTATGTGGATCGCACATGAAACCCCTGCATGAGTTGTGTAGTGATGCACGATTTACACGGAGAATGGCTCCCACACATATCACTGAAAGTGATCTTGCACGCTGACCCAGTAATGGGAATACGCATAGGGGTGGGGGTTTGGCTACAACCCGCCACAACTGTGGTTCGCGAGAGATCCACAGGGTCGGGGGTGAAATGTGAGTGAAACATAACAAAAGTTCTTGTTATCTCCACCTTGCCACTCACACATGGTTGTGAGGAAGGGTCTAATCATTTTGATAGGATGGGCTTGAAAGTGGAATATCTTGCGGGTAAATTGGTACCTCTCTGCAGAGTTAAAACGTATTCGAATACTCCGAGCTCCCGGGTTTATAGGAGTCTGCTGCGGTGGATTAAATCCACGGGGTGTGACACAAGTATGTTTTCTAAATAAAATTTGTTGAATCAAGATTACCCAAATGACATGTGTTGTCATGATAAGGGGTACTGCTGTGGGCTGTTGTGTGTCGACGTGTCACGGTAGTGCTATAATCTAGTGAACATGAATAGCAATGCTATTTTATGAAAAGTGCTACCATAAGATGAGATGAGATGAGATATGAGAGAAAATGGTTATTTTACAAACATCCATAATTCTTGACTAGTCAGGTTCATATCATCACTACTATATGTATCTACTCTTACCTATGACTTGCTGAGTACGTAAGTACTCACCCTTGCAACATACAACTCAGTAGATGGAGCGTACCCTGATCAAGATGAAGGCGTGGAGAACTTTGCGGATCCAGAAGGAGGAGAGTCAGTTCCACCAGAGCCCTGATGTGTGTTGTTCTATCGTCAACTTCTTTTGTGCGAGGGTCACCTATCTTCTGCTGTGTAGTTATTATTTTGCTAAACCTTGAATGCCGTGAAGGCATTGTAATCTCTTTATGTAATATTAAGGTCAGCAGGCCACACTGCTTAAATATTTTGTAAGTTACTCTGTTGCAATGTAATATACTCCTGTGCTTGACTTATCATGGGAAGTCAAAGGTATGTATATATGGGACTAGCTGCAGTGAGCTAGGTCTCCACGAGAGTAGTCGCAGTCCCAGTTTTGGGGCGTGACAGAGATCACCTCGCTCAGCCCGGGGATCTTCATGCATAGGTAGTTGTGGTGGACCGCTGCTCTTAGGCGGTTGATGATGGTTCTCCCCATTATGGCGTTGTAGGAGGAGGGGAGATCCACCACATAAAACCGAACCATTTATGTTCGGTAATTATCCGGGGCGCCGAACATCATCGGGAGATCGACCTTCCCCACGGGGTGTATGGTTTTTCCTGGGACGAAGCCTTGCAAAGGCCCGGCCGCGGGTAGCAGGAGCTTTTCATCCACATGCATTTCTTTGAACGCCTTTAGATAAAGGACGTCCGCAGCACTCTCGCCGTCGACCAAGATTCGGGTGAGGCGGCAGTTGAACACGGTGGCAGAGACGATTAGCGCATCATCATGGGGGATGCGCACCCCACGCGTGTCTTCCGCGGAGAATGTTAGTGGGACCTTCGACCACTTTGGTGGCCGGGACGTGTTGATGATCCCTATTGCCTTCACTTCTTGCGCATATTCCTTGTGCTGGCGTTTGGAGTCTCGCACGGAGCTGGATCCTCCCAAAATGACATTAACATGCCTCTGGGAGGTTTGGAAAGGGAGCTCATCGTTCGAGTCCCTTTCCTAGCCTTGCCTTTGGTGTCCCCCCGGTGGAGCGGGAGTGCTACCAGAGCCGGCGATAGAAGGGGTAAGGAGGTAGGGCCTCCTCCCCCGGCCCATGCTGCTCGAGAAATGCCGTGAAGTGTTGAAGGAGCGCGTGGCACTCTCGGGTGGCATGGGAGTTGGACTTGTGGAAAGCGCACCATAGGGTGGCTCCACCCTCCTTGCCCCCTGGCTTGGGAGCCTCTCGCGTGCGGGAGGATTGGTCTCCCCTGCCGCTTTTGGGCTTGGAGAAGGTTCGTTGTCCCCAGATAGGATCCCGGGAGCCACCTCCACCTTCGAGGACGAAAGTGTCCCGAGGCCTTGGCTCACTGCGAGGTCCTCTCCGGGGACATTTGTGGGAGGGGTCCCTCGAGTCCCTCTCCCTAGGACCGGAGGTCCCCTGATTCTTCTCCCAGAGGTCATCCTCCTCAGCTCTCGCGTACTTCTCGAGCACGTTGAAGAGCTCGTCAGCGGAGGATGGGCAACTCCGGGAGAGCCTCCGGTGGAGCTCTCCCGGTAGGATGCCACTCTTGCATGCCTTAATTACTGTCCAGTCGGGGACGTGAGCCACCTTGCTCTTGATCTGGGCGAAGCGTTTGAAGAAGCTTTGTATCATCTCCCCCGACCGCTGGTGAACGGTATACAATTGCGACGAGTCCAGGGGACAAATGTAATTCCCCTAGAAGTTTGCGCAAAACTCGCGCTTCAGTTGCGCGAAGGACTTGATGGACCCGGCCTTGAGGTTATAAAACCACGACCGGGCTACCTGGAGAGGTAGAGGGGGAAGACGTTGCATTGGACGCTTTTGTCCCCCCCGATTGCCGAGATGGCCGTGGAGTAAACCTGCACAAACTCGTAGGGGTCGGCGTCCCCATTGTAGTGCTCAATGTGGGGCAGCCGATACGGCTTTGGCCATCGGACGCACCGGAGGCGGCGGTAGAGGGGTTGATTAGCCCCTTTCACCCCTTTCGGGGAGTCCGCGTCGCTATCCCCCTTCACGGGGGAGGCGCGTTCGTTGTCTGAATCAGGAAGGGGTCGTAACGGACCGCCTACCTTTCAGTATTGATTCGGGAGGATCTCAGGTCGAGTTTTCAACGGATTCACGACCACGAAAAGGTTTGCGACTTTGGAATGGTTTGTGACCTTGGGAAGGATTCAAACTCTTCGAGCCTTCAATGCTGGATGATGAGCCAGATACTATAGTACCATCTGTTGAAGACTTGGTCTATCAACGAGACGAACCTCTATGCGAAGATGTGATTCTAGAGAAGAAGGTGACTACCACCCGCAGTGGCATAAAGGAGACTTTTTGAATCGGTTGGAAAGATCAACGAGCATGTGCGGCAAAGTGGTACACCAGAGAACATGGACAAGCCCATTTTCCACATCTCCAGTTTGATCGAGAGATCGCAACAGGGGTTGGCTTCTTCTCAACAAGGGAGTCATGATCCGGGAGGATCTTCAAGTCCTGATCGCATACGGCTTCGCGACCTTAACCGTGTTCGGAAAGGTTTCACGGCCATGGATTGGTTCGTGACCATGAAAAGGAATTTGTTCTCTGTTCGGAATTGTAATCCGATCCGAATATATAACTAAGCTTATCTGTTTAGGATTAGTTAGTTAGTTATATGAGTCTAATACGTTTAGGTTATTGAGTCTATACGTACTCATACGATTGGACTATAAATACCTTGTAATAGGACTAGTTTAGATCATCAAAAATCTATCGAATACAATCAAGTCTAGATTGAAGTCTTAGACATATGTTCCTTCGACGTAGGCAAGTGTGTCTAACGTTCGACGTGTAAAGCCCTCTTTGAAATAAAGAGTTGTGTAATTACTTTGAACTGTGTTTTCGATCAACCTTTGGGTTTCGGTATTTCCGAGTAAGATCCCGATATTCCGCATATTAGAATCTGGGAGAGCTTAGTGCAAAAACCAAGGCTAGGTCTCAAATGGATCAAGTTGGTATCAGAGCAACTTTCCTATCCTGTGGATGGTGAAGACTCGCCAGGGTTATAAAACCTCCGGTGAAACTCCAGGCGATCAATTGACGGTTCCTACAGCCGCGTCTCCAACAATGTCTGACGATACCTCCGTTCAAGCTAACCTAGCCGAACAAGTGGCTAAGCTCTCCACCGACATGAAAACTGTGCTTACTTGGATTAAGCAGCAGGCCATTATTGTACCTCCTAAAGCAAGGAAGGTTATAGGTGTGAAGACTGGTGAAGACTTGCGCAGGGTAGACGAAGATGAAGATGAAGGCGACCATGAGACCGACGACATCGCCAACACCTCTTTAGCTGTCGGATCTTTCATGGTCGACGTTAAGATTGAAATACCCATATATGATGGGGTGATCGATGCCGAGAAGCTGGATTCTTGGATCAATCAACTTGAGACCTACTTTGACCTTAAAGGGTTCAGTAGTGCTCAAAAGGTAAAATTCGCACCTTTGAAGATGAAGGACCATGCCAAGACTTGGTGGAAAGCCCTTGTCACGAGTGGTGAAGCTAACGACCTTGCGTGGGGTCTATTCAAACGACTTCTACAACAAGAATTCTATCCGATGGGTTACCTTGAGGAGAGATGGGAGCGTTGGCACATTGTACCAATGGCGCGACCAGACCGTCCAAGACTATACTACGGAATTCCGGAGACATGCAATGCTCATCGGCATCTCACTGTCCGATCCTCAAGTATTTCGAAATTACACATCTGGACTTCAGAAATCGATCAGTACTGAGCTAAGTCTGTTCGGCGTCCAAGACATCGCGACCGCGAGCACAGCTGCTATGGCGATCGAGAAGAAGAACAAATCCCGCAGTGACAAAAGTATGAAGGAAAATGCGACCTTGACAAAGAAAAAGCCGAGTCCGAAGAACAACGCTTCAAAATCGAGCACAGGTGCCTTTTGTGAACATTGTCAAGTAGCAGGACATACCAAGGACAAATGCTATAAGCTTCATCCAGAACTTCGATCGAAGAAAAATGGACCAGGGAAAGAACAGCCATGGCTACTGCGACTTCACCTAATGAAGACGTTGTCCGAGTAAATTCGGTTAATGAAGCGGATACGACCTTGTCTCTGATGGTAATGCCGAAGGAGATGGGTTTGGGTCCACCAAACGACCATCACCAAACGGATGACTTGTTTACCATCAACATCCAGGTGAAGCACGAAGTGGCGCAACGATATTCGATCCCGGAAGTCAAAAGAATCTGGTCTCCGCTGGACTGGTTCGGTAACTTGGTTTGAAGACAACCACACACCCACGACTATATCCGCTAGGTTGGTTTACATCCAATGTGAACCAACAGATTACGAGTTAGTGTGTGTTGAAGTTTGCAATATCTGCTCATTACATCGATGAGGTTCAATGCGATGTCATCCCCATCGATATTTGCCAAGTGATTTTTGGAAGTCCGTTCTTGTATGATCGTGATGCCCATTACCACCGAAGAGCTCAAGAATACGACCTCACAAAGGATGGGACAAAATTGATCATCAGCAAAAATGACCACGCCGACACCAAGAACTTGTTGATAGCAAATCAGGCGAAACGGATTGTCAATGCATGCTCAAAGTGTGTGCTGAGCGTGATGCGTCCAATTAGCCAAGAGGATTGTGCTGCATCGAGTATGGAAAGTGGTGGTTGTTTAGCAAGCTTGCCGGAAGAAAACAACGCGCTATTCGTAGAGGTATATAGTCGATCACCACAACGACTAGTCGAAAATGACATGCAACATGTGTCTACGGCGCCACTATTCAAACTTCGCAATCCTAGCTTTGGGATCGATGATGGTATCAACCTCGACAAGGGGAAGGCTATCCGCGAGTGACCAAGGCCACAATCCATGACGGGGGTGCCAAGCTCCATGAGCGCCTATCCATACATTCGATACGACGATTGTAGCATTTCTCATCGTGTGTTTGTTCCAAAACTCCCAGTCGTTCTCTACATCTTCACAGTTGGTCACCAAGGGGAGTTGGCTCCTTCTCAACAGGGGAGTCATGATCCGGGAGGATCTCAGGTCGAGTTCACAACGGATTCACGACCATGAAAAGGTTTGCGACTTTGGAAAGGTTTGCGACCTTGGGAAGGATTCAAACTCTTCGAGCCTTCAATACTGGATGATGAGCCATATACTATAGTACCATCTGTTGAAGACTTGGTCTATCAACAAAATGAACCTCTACGCGAAGATGTGATTCTAGAGAAGAAGGTGACTACCACCCGCAGTGGCATAAAGGAGACTTTTCGAATCTGTCGAAAAGATCAACGAGCACGTGCGGCAAAGTGGTACACCAGAGAACATGGACAAGCCCATTTTCCACATCTCCAGTTTGATCGAGAGATCGCAACAGGGGTTGGCTTCTTCTCAACAAGGGAGTCATGATCCGGGAGGATCTTCAAGTCCTGATCGCATACGGCTTCGCAACCTTAACCGTGTTCGGAAAGGTTTCGCGACCATGGATTGGTTCGCGACCATGAAAAGGAATTTGTTCTCTATTCAGAATTGTAATCCGATTCGAATATATAACTAAGCTTATTTGTTTAGGATTAGTTAGTTAGTTATATGAGTCTAATGCATTTAGGTTATTGAGTCTGATACGTACTCATACGATTGGACTATAAATACCTTGTAATAGGACTAGTTTAGATCATCAAAAATCTATCGAATACAATCAAGTCTAGATTGAAGTCTTAGACATATGTTCCTTTGACGTAGGCAAGTGTGTCTAACGTTCGACGTGTAAAGCCCTCTTTCAAATAAAGAGTTGTGCAATTACTTTGAACTATGTTTTCGATCAACCTTTGGGTTTCGGTATTTCTGAGTAAGATCCCGTTATTCCGCATATTAGAATCTGGGCGAGCCTAGTGCGAAAACCAAGGCTAGGTCTCAAACGGATCAAGTATCGCCTCCCTTCTTCGAGGTTGGTGGAGCTCACCTCTTGCACCTCGGGGAAGTCCCCAGAGGTGATGGTGGCTTCTTGCATGGGCCTCTTGCCCTTATCCGTTGGGATGCAAGAGTGACGCCCACATGTTAGGAGTGACTCCGGGCGATGGCGGGACGGGACTCCTTCAGACCTTACCGTGCGCATTCGCTCTACCTCCTCCCAAGTGAACCGTGTTTGGTCCACTGGGGGAGCCCGGGGAGGGGGCCTTGGGGGAGGGAGCTGACGTGCGTCCACGACTGGCGTGGGAGGGGAGTTGCGTGCAGGGGGGGTTCCGGCGATGGAGACGACCTGTGGCGTGAGAAAAATTCCCAGTGGAGGAACGGCTTGCATCGCGGGGACTGTGCCGGAAACACCTAGTACGGGCAAGGTTCCGGAGAGGGGAATCCCCTCCGGGCTAGCGACAGCCTGGAGACAGGAGTGCCTCCCTGGAACGGGAGTCCCCTGGGGGAGGCTGCAGCCCCCAGAGGGGGGAGTCCACCGGAGGTGGGAGCACCTTTCCTGGGGAAGGGAATACCTCCCGGGGGAGGATGTCCACCGGAGGTGAGAGCACCCCTCGGAAGTGGAGGTCCACCGGAGGAGGGAGCACTTCCCGGGGGAGGGAGTCGACCGGAGGTGAGAGCACCCCACGGGAGTGAGTAGCCCCTGGAGGTGGGAACACCTCCTGGGGGAGGAGGTCTGCCAGAGACGAATGCACCTCCCGGGAAGGGATAGCCCCCGGAGACGGGCGTGCCCCCGGAGACGGGCGTGCCCCCGGGAGTGGAAGTCCTCTGGAGGTGGGAGCACCTCCTGGAAAGGGAAAGTTCCCGGCGTGAAGAATGCTCCAGGGTGTCTGAACGGAGTGGCATTCCCATGAACGGGAATGGGTGTGGGTACGTGGGGGTCGAAGGCCGCGCTATGGCACGCGACAACTCCTCAAGAGTGTGTTGCGCGCGAAGTTGGCCCTCCACGAGTGCCTCGAGTAGCGGGTCTCCTGAAGTCGAAGGTATCGCCCGGGGGGCGCTTGGTCCCATCGGCGTGGAGCCCTTGGATTGGCTCGCAGGAGCTACTCCTCCGCCAAGGGCGATGGGAGAAGGGAGTTTCACCTCCCCCCGAGTGTCCCCGGGAGGAGGTGCCACGACGACGACCGCTTGCGCTGGTGGCGCAGGGTCGCTAGGGTCGGCGTCGTTGGAGATGGAGGCCAAGTGCCTCATTTTTCTTGGAGCCATGACAATTCGTCACGAATCCCCACGGATGGCACCAACTGTTGTGGTATAAAAAAATTTCGGCAGGTTTGATGACGTGTACAACACGTGTTCCTCAACACGAGTTGATCGTGTGATGGGTCACCCCATGTCAGACAATCACAGAGATTGACACAAGGGTTTATACAGGTTCGGGCCTCAGTGGAGGCCCTAGTCCTGTCGACGTGCTCCCGACACGCGTCGGCTAGGGGGACTCTATCCCGGGGAGAGGGCTCGAAAGCACGCCTATTCGTTTTTGTGTTATGAATACAAATGAATGTCTTCTGTTACAAGAGAGGGGTACAAGGGTATATATAGACCTCAAAAGATGCAAATTACTAGACTACCCTAGCTACAACCGTCGGATCGAGGGCCGGATGGTCATTTGGCAAGGCCCGGGGCACCGATCTTGGACACGTGGCAGCCCTTGAATTCAGTGTCCCCTCCTCTGGGATGAGGTACGGGAGTGAGGCCACTTCCATGCCCGAACGGGGTCTGGGAGTGAAGCCACCTCCTAGCCTAGAGGACCGGGCTTGGAGGTGAGGCCACTTCCACGCCCGGGCGGGGTCCAGGAGTGAGGCCACCGCCTAGCCCGGAGGACGGGGCCTGGAGGTGAGGCCACTTCCTTGCCTGGACGGGGTCCGAGAGTGAGGCCACCTCCTAGCCCAGAGGATGGGGCCCGAAGGTGAGGCCACTTCCACGCCGGGATGAGGTCCGGGAGTGAGGCCACTTCCATGCCTGGACGGGAGGATGGGGCCCGGAGGTGAGGCCACTTCCTCGCCCGGATGAGGTCCGGGAGTGAAGCCACCTCCAAGCCCAGAGGATGGGGCCCGGAGGTGAGGCCACTTCCACACCCGAACGTGGTCCGAGAGTGAGGCCACCTCCTAGCCCGGAGGACGGGGCTCGGAGGTGAGGCGACTTCCACATTTGGACGAGGTCCGGGAATGAGGCCACTTCCACGCCCGGACGGGGTCCGGGAGTGACGCCACCTCCTAGCGCGGAGGACGGGGCCCGGAGGTGAGGCCACTTCCTCGCCAAGACGAGGTTCGAGAGTGAGGCCACTTCCACGCCCGGACGGGGTCCGGGAGTGAGGCCACCGCCTAGCCTGGAGGACGGTGCCCGGAGGTGAGGCCACTTCCACGTCTGGACGAGGTCCAGGAGTGAGGCCACTTCCACGCTCGGATGGGGTCCAGAAGTGACGCCACCTCCTAGCCTGGAGGACGGGGCCCGAAGGTGAGGCCACTTCCACGCCC
This sequence comes from Pharus latifolius, assembly GCA_019359835.1. NCBI lineage: Eukaryota > Viridiplantae > Streptophyta > Magnoliopsida > Poales > Poaceae > Pharus > Pharus latifolius. The sequence continues at coordinate 43,376,362 of CM033325.1, forward strand.
GGACGAGATCTGCGAGTGAGGCCACTTCCACGGGCGGACGGGGTCTGGGAGTGAGGCCACCTCCTAGCTCAGAGGACGGGGCCCGGAGGTGAGGCCACTTCCACGCCCGGACAGGGTCCGGGATTGAGGTCACCTCCTAGCCTGAAGGACGGCGCCTGGAGGTGAGGCCACGTCCACATCCGAACGTGGTTCGCGAGTGAGGCCACTTCCACGCCTGGACGGGGTCCGTGTGTGAGGCCACCTCCTCGCCCGGAGGACGGGGCCCGGAGGTGAGGCCGCTCGCACGCTTGGACGAGGTCCAGGAGTGAAGCCACCTCCTAGCCTGGAGGACGGGGCCCAGAGGTGAGGCCACTTCCACACCCGGACGAGGTCCAGGAGTAAGGCTGCTTCCATGCCCGGACGGGGTCCGGGAGTGAAGCAACCTCCTAGCCCGGAGGACGGGGCTCGTAGGTAGGGCCACTTCCACATCTGGACAAGGTCCGGGGGTGTGGCCACTCCCACACCCGGACGTGGTCCGGGAATGAGGCCACCCCCTAGCACGGAGGATGGGGCCCGGAGGTGAGGCCACTTCCACGTCCGGGAGTGAAGCTACCTCCTAGCCCGGAGGACGGGGCCCGGAGGTGAGGCCACTTTCACGCCCGGACGAGGTCCGGGAGTGAGGCCGCTTCCACGCCCGTATAGGGTATGGGAGTGAAGCCACCTCCTAGCCTTGAGGACGGGGCCCGGAGGTAAGGCCACTTCCACGTCTGGACGAGGTCCGGGGGTGAGGCCACTCTCACACCCGGACGGGGTTTGGGAGTGAGGCCACCTCCTAGCCCGGTGGGTGGGGCCTGAAGGTGAGGCCACTTCCACATCCGGACGAGGTTCGGCAGTGAGGGCCCTTCCACCCCAGACGGGGTGCGGGAGTGAGGCCACTTCCACACTCGGACGGGGTCCGGGAGTGAGGCCACCTCCTAGCTCGGAGGACGGGGCCCGGAGGTGAGGCCACATCCACGCCCGGACGGGGTCCGGGAGTGAGGTCACCTCCTAGCCCGGAGGACGGGGCCCGGAGGTGAGGCCACTTCCACGTCCAGATGAGGTCCGCAAGTGAGGCCACTTCCACGCCTGGACGGGGTCTGGGTGTGAGGCCACCTCCACGCCTGGACGGGGTCTTGGAGTGAAGCCACCTCCTAGCCCAGAGGACGGGGCCCGGAGGTGAGGCCACTTCCACGCCCGGACGAGGTTCGGGAGTGAGGCCGCTTACACGCCCGGACAGGGTCCGGGAGTGATGCCACCTCTTATCCTGGAGGACGGGGCCCGGAGGTAAGGCCACATCTAGGTCTGTACGAGGTCCGGGGGTGAGGCCACTCCCACACTTGGACGGGGTTCGGGAGTGAGGCCACCTCCTAGCCCAGAGGATGGGGCCCGGAGGTGTTGCCACTTCCACGTCCGGACGAGGTTCGTGAGTGAGCGCCCTTCCACCCTGGACGGGGTTCGGGAGTGAGGCCCCCTCCTAGCCCGGAGGACGGGGCCTGGAGGTGAGGCCACTTCCACGTCCGGACGAGGTACGGGAGTGAGGCCACTTCGATGCTCGGATGGTGTCTGGGAGTGATGCCACCTCCAAGCTCGGAGGACGGGGCCCGGAGGTGAGGCCACTTCCACGCCCAGACGGGGTCCAGGAGTGAGGCCACTTCCACGCTCGGACGGGGTCTGGGAGTGAGGCCACCTCCTTGCCCCGTCGGACGGGGCCCGGAGGTGAGGCCGCTCCCACGCTTGGATGAGGTCTGGGAGTGAGGCCACCTCCACGCCCGGATGGGGTCCAGGAGTGAAGCCACCTCCTAGCCCAGAGGACGGGGTCCAGGAGTGAAGCCACTTCCACGCCCAGACGAGGTCCGGGAGTGAGGCTGCTTCCAAGCCCAGAGGACGGGGTCTGGGAGTGAAGCCACCTCCTAGCCTTGAGGATGGGGCCCGGAGGTAAGGCCACTTCCACGTCTGGATGAGGTCCGGGGTTGAGGCCACTCCCACACCCGGATGGGGTCCCGGAGTGAGGCCACCTACTAGCCCGGAGGATGGGGCCCGGAGATGAGGCCACTTCTATGTCCGGACGAGGCTCGGGAGTGAGGGCCCTTCCACCCCATACGTGGTTCGAGAGTGAGGCCACTTCCACACCCGGACGGGGTCCAGGAGTGAGGCCACCTCCTAGCCCGGAGGACGGGGCCCAGGCCACTTCCATGCCAGGACGGGGTCCGGGAGTGAGGTCACCTCCTAGCTCGAAGGACGGGGCCCAGACGTGAGGCCACTTCCACGTCTGGACGAGGTCCGCGAGTGAGGGCACTTCCACGCCCGGACGGGGTCCGGGTGTGAGGCTACCTCCTCTCCCGGAGGACGGGGCCTGGAGGTGACGCCACTCCCACGCTTGGACGAGGTCCGGGAGTGAGGCCACCTCCACGCCCGGAAGGGGTCCGGGAGTGAAGCCACCTCCTAGCCCGGAGGACGGGGCCCGGAGGTGAGGCCACTTCCACGACTGGATGAGGTCTGGGAATGAGGCCTCTTCCACGCCCGGACGGGTCCGGGAATGAAGCCACCTCCTAGCCCGGAGGACGCGGCTCGGAGGTAAGGCCACTTCCATGTCTGGACGAGGTCCGGGGGTGAGGCCAGTCCCACACCCAGACGGGGTCTGGGAGTGAGGCCACCTCCTAGCCCGGAGGACGGGGCCTGGAGGTGAGGCCACTTCCACGTCCGGACGAGGTCCGGGAGTGAGGCACCTTCCACCCCGGACGGGGTTCGTGAGTGAGTCCACCTCCTAGCCCGGAGGATGGGGCCCAGAGGTAAGGCCACTTCCACGCCCAGATGGGCTTTGAGAGTGGGGCCACTTTCACACCCAAACGGGGTTCGGGAGTGAGGGCCCCTCCTAGCCCGGACGGGGTAGCCCGAAGGACGGGGTCTGAGAGTGAGGCCACTCCCACACCCGGACGGGGTCCGGCAGTGAGGCCACTTCCTAGCCTGAAGGATGGGGCCCGGAGGTGAGGCGACTTCCACGTCCGGACGATGTTCGGGATTGAGGGCCCTTCCACCCCGGACGGGGTTCTGGAGTGAGGCCACTTCCACACCCGGACGGGGTCTGGGAGTGAGGCCACCTCCTAGCCCGGAGTACGGGGCCCGGAGGTGAGGGAATTTCCACGTCTGTACGAGGTCCGGGAGTGAGGCCACTTGCATGCCCGGATGGGGTCCGGGAGTGACGCCACCTCCTAGCCCAGAGGACGGTGCCCGGAGGTGAGGCCACTTCCACGCCCGGACGGGGTCCGGGAGTGAGGCCACCGCCTAGCCCGGAGGACGGTGCCCGGAGGTGAGGGCACTTCCACGTCCGGACGAGGTCCGGGAGTGAGGCCACTTCCACGCTCGGACGGGGTTCGGGAGTGACGGCACCTCCTACCCCGGAGGACGGGGCCCGAAGGTGAGGCCACTTCCACGCCCGGACGAGATCCGCGAGTGAGTCCACTTCCATGCGCGGACGGGTTCCGAGAGTGAGGCCAGCTCCTAGCCCAGAGGACGGGGCCTGGAGGTGAGGCCACTTCCACGTCCGGACGAGGTCTGGGGGTGAGGCCACTTCGACGCCCGGATGGTGTCCAGGAGTGACACCACCTCCTAGCTCAGAGGACGGGGCCCGAAGGTGAGGCCACTTCCACGCCCGGACGGGGTCCGGGAGTGAGGCCACCGCCTAGCCCGGATGTAGGTGGTATAAGTAGAACTAAACATTCTTATTTCCTATATACCCAAAACTAAGCTAGTTACCTGTAATTTCTATGCAATTATTAGATGGTTGTGTGCTTGATACATATCTTAGTTTGCCGAGCTTACTATCTGGTGCATTCAACTCTTCCACATCATTTGTATGCTTTCTTGTCTACTTGGATTTATTTATTATCTCATTGCTTGAGGACAAGCAAAGATTTAAGCTTGGGGGTGTTGATAATTGTCATATCTGTGCATATTTTCCATATGTTTAACCCCCAGATCATGCATATTTAGTCATAGAAGGCGGCATTTGCATTAATCATATACATCTTTATCACCAAATCGACCGTATTATTTGTTTTATGATTTTATTGCAGGTCGATACGATTTGGGTGGATTTCGGTTGATGGAGTGCATCTCTTTGTATTCACTTGACCTTCGGTTGATTCCGGTTAGAAGAACGCATTCCTACGAACGCGTAGGAACTGACTGTGCCGAAATCAGAGTCTCCGGGGGCCCGGAATCTCAATTCCTTTCAGCCGAGGACTTTCTTGTAAATTCCTAAAATCCCAAACACTCTTTTGCAAAATGGCATAGACTCAGAAATTGCAAAATCCTAAGTGGGAGGACCTAATTGTAATTTTCTAAAACTCCAAGGGGCTTTCGGCAAAATTGCCATTCTTCTGCAAAACCTCAGCCGCCAGCCACTTTGCTTCCTTGAGCCTGGTTTTTTGTAGCTTATTTCTTCTTCTGCCTTTACCTCCAGCTTCCACACCTCCTACCACCACACCAGCGGCCGCTAGGCCGTAGACCGCCGGTGAGCTTCTTTTTCTGCCTTCCCCTCGGTTGTTCCACACCTCTGTCCACCACTAGCCATATCCGGCCCACGTTGCCTTCTTTCCTCTTCCTCTTCCTCTTCCTCTTCTTCCTCCTTTCTCCTTCTTCCTCTCCCCATTTCTCCACCACTTCAAGCCCACAAACTCCATAGCTCCCGCCGCCATAGCCTCCCTCTGCGCCGCCACCGGATCTCCACATCTCCAGCGCCACCAATCCGCCGTCTCCACGGCACCGCCGAGCCGCTCCTCTCCTCCTCCATCGTCGAGCCGCCCTTTCCTTCTCACTGCGCCGCCTCCGTGTGAAGTTCTCGCGCCGTCCGATCAGCATCGCGCCACCATCACCCACGTGCGCCGCCACCTCTCCAGCCATTGCCACCGGATCTGGCCATTTCGTTGACACCGCCGGAGCCGCGCCTCGCGCACCCGATCTGACCGGATCTGCGCCTCCCGCTCCTGCCGCGCCCGAGCTGCAACTCCGGAGCCACCGATCATCCTCCGATCACCACCACTCGCCGCCGGAGCCGACGCCGGCAAGCTAGGTGACCTCCTCTACAGCTTTGACCATCACAACGGCCAGTGCATCTTCCTCAACACGGCTGTAGCCCCCTCGACCGCGGCCATCTACCTCGGCCACAACTCCATTGAGCATGGCTTCCTCCGGCGAATCCCAGCAAGCTGCAGCCTCTTCAACAGCAACAAGTAGTGAACGATTTCCTCTCCTTTACTCTACTCTGTTCCTGTGATGATGCTCTAAAATTAGCATTGTTATGCATTATAATTGTTGAATGCTTGCTGGAGGTTAAAATGAAATTAACAGTGATGAACCGAAACTGTGTTTTTGATTTGCAATGTCTTGAATGCGTTAGTTCTGAGTCTTGCATGATGACTTGTATGATCAACACCCTGATTGCACCGATTTTTGAATGATATATGTTTGATCAATCCTCCTTTCTCATTCTCTGTTCTCTTATTCTGAGATGAGTATTGTGTGTATGAGATAATATGATTGTGTCGACGATTCGGACTCGGGGTCCTTAGCTGAACTTATGCAGAATTTGTAGGTTATGAGACCTTTCAGGGTGTCCCTCCTGGAAGGTATGATGAATCAAAGGGAACTGGATCACAGAGAGATTTATACAGGTTCGGGCCCTCGATGGTGGGAGTAATAGCCCTACGTCCTGTTGGGATTTCACTATGTGTGGTAAAAAGGGTTACAAAACTATGGAAAAGATCTTCGCATGCGAAGATTTTTCCTATGTATTCATACAAGACAATGCCCGTAAGGTCTATGAAAGCTATCTAACTTAGACTATTGTCTTCTGGTCTCTTGGTTGATTGATCTCTTGATCTGGTGTGATCAGGTTCAATCATTCGATTCCCTTGTTTGATGCATTGGGCTATCCCTTTATACTGGTCGAAAGGGTGCCAAGTTGCAACGGCATCAAACAGTTGCTTGGATGCAGTTTCGGCAACTGCTCCTAACTCCCACGCAGGTTTAACACATGTTATTTATAGATAACCATATGTATTAACCTCCTAACGGTTGTCTCCGTACGTGGAAGAATATTAGAGATACACGGGATATCCCTGTTATAAGGGCAGAACAATCCCGCGTCCCCTGGTCGAAGATGTTCTAACCGCGCGTTGTTTGCTGACCGAGCACCATCTGCAGTCTTCTGTTCGCGTATGGCATACGAACTCCTGACCGCGCATTAGCTACGGTCTAATCGCATAAAGCCTGCGACCTCACGCCTGTGCTTCTTGGAATGACTTGAGTTCGCACCAGGCGTTTGTCTGGTTTGAGCCTGTCCTGAACCAGTTGTGCATTTATTTGAACTGGCTCGGGTATCAATCCTCGTCAGCTAGCCCCCAAATTTGAAGAGAACGAAGAGACATGTTTGCTTCAAATTTCAAGACTTACATCAGATACTTAACCCGACGCTTCAAATCCTCCACTTAGTGGCGCACTAAGTGTGGCGGTTGGTTCCCCGAGACGAGCTCTGAGTAATACCCGACAGGTAATGATGGCGCCGTAGAAATGTTTTTTAGCCCGAGGTAAAATTGTAAATGCTTTAAAAACCTGAGGCGTTCGGAAGCTGAACCGTCACCGCGGCGGCTATAAATATCAAAGCCTTTGGATTTCAAAGCTTCACAATTCTTCTTCCCGGCTAAGTCTCTTCCAAAGCCATCTTCCCTTCCTTTCATACACTTTCTCGATGGCAGACCACAACATCATCGAGATTGAGAGTGATGAAGAAGAAGTTTTTGAGCAGGACTTACAGATGTCCAAAGATTTGTCTACTTCAAGGAAGAAACCCAAGGTTGACAAGAGATCCTCTAGCAGAACAAAGGTGAAAGACGCATCATTGTTCTTCCTTCCTTCAGTTCCTCTAGTTCTTCCTATCCATGCACCTCGGCAGGTTGAACTTTCATCTCCACCGTTGGAGGGACGATCTTCTCACCTTTCTCCATTTCATCCCAATACTTCCTGTTTTTGTTCGGGTGATCAATCTTCTGGTTGGAAGGCTGTTCCTCCTCGACCAGATGATCCTCAACTTGGGTTGGGGAAGCAATCTTATGGTGGTAAGGCCGCACTTCCACCATATGATGATCCTCGAACTTTATCGGGTGATCTACTTTCTGGGATGCCTATATCAATCTGTCACTTGCGAGGACAGGTGATTATTTCTATCTCCTTTTGCTCATTGTTACAATCAGTGGAACTAACATTTGCAAATGTAGGAGATCGGAGCCCCCAGCGATCAGTCTGCTGAGATCCTGCCTCCCCCCCTCGGACAGACTCTCCAAGGGGAAAAAGAGGCTCTAGAGAAGAAGACCGTAGAGATGTCTTCGGCGATTCTGCATCTGGCAGAATGTTTTGAAAGATCCCGTGAAGAGGCACGCCAATTCCGTCGGGAGAGGGATCATGCTCAGCAACAGCGAGAACTCTCCGATTTGATTAGGAATAATAGCGCATCTCTTGTTAGGGATGATGTAGATAGGCTTAGAGTAGTTGCTAGTTCCCTGGGGGTCACCAATGTAGATCCTACGGACGACAACATGTCCTTAGGAGAACTTTGCAAACTGCTCTCGGATCAAGTCGACGCTCTGGTCGCCGATATCCCTTTTGTATGTAAAGAATGCCAGAAATAAAGATTCCTTTCTCTTCATATCACATGAACATTCTTTACAACTTCCGTGTGAAAATATGGCCACAGGCAATGTCTTTACGACCACTCATACACAGGAAAACTCCAGTACTGCGACCAGAAACACATTTTAAATGTCATACCACGAATAGAGTTAATACTTCGATCAGACTCAAAACTGCGGTTAGAACCAAAATTCGATCTGGAAGATTACCGCAGTCAGAACTGAAATTCGATCAGACTATCACTTCGACTAGAATCGGAGCTCAGTCAAAGACATAGTTCTGATAACACAGTAATCTGATCAAAAAACATCCGTACGTCCAACAATTGGGTCATAGAATATTTTCATGATTGATTCGTGAAGGTTTACAAGAATCATGAAGGAAAATGTCCTCCGAAAGCCTTTGAAAAACTCTTCACACTTTTGCACCCTCAAATCTGAGACAAAGAAGTCCTTTTGTTTCGGATTCGGTGCGCATAGTGGGTTTACCAGAGAAAAGATCCATTATTGAAAATGAATAGAATATTAAATGGAACGTTACCCTCTGTAGATTGTCTCCTCGGGCCTATAAAAGGAACAGATAGCTTCTTGAGGAAGCCACGCACCCAGCCCCCCAGCCTTAGAGCTTCCGCCGCACAAAAACCCTCATTTCTCCATCTTCCATCGCCCTCAAAGCCGCCAGCTTTCTCCTCCAATCTCTTCCAAAAATGGCATCCTGGAGCCGATCGGTTCATCACATGGTGGAGAGCTTGATAGCACTAGAGAAGGAAGAAATTCTTCTCCCCAGACTGCTGATCAACTGGCGTCCCACGGGGAAGGATCAAGAAACCCCAATCGTCCAGGAGGGCGAGTTGGTGGTTTTTGAAGAATATTTGAGGTGAGGGTTCCGATTCCCTGAGAGTCGGTTCCTGAAGGGGATCTTGGAGCATTACGGGTTGGAGTTGGTGAATCTCCACCCGAATGCGGTCCTGATCTTGGCGGTCTTCCAACACTTGTGTGAAGCCTTTGTCAGAGTGTATCCCAGTGTGGACCTCTTCCGACGTTTTTATTACTCGGCGTGGTCAAAGAGCGCCAACGCCACCGGATGTATCTACTTTCAGATAAGGGAGAAGAAAGAGTATCCCTTCCCATCTGAGAGCGGGTTATGGTTCGTGAACTCGCAGCCAGAGAAGTCTAGCTAGTTAGATTCCCTCCCTGCTCTGAATGTAGAATACATGAAGCAAGCCGAAGTGATTCTTCACTTAGTCCAACAGGGACTAACGGCTCCCGATATCATTCGTGACTTCGTGAAGAATCGCGTGAGCCCCCTGCGCAAAAGGGCTCATCCGGCTTGGGAGATACAGTCCATGGCAGACAGTACCTTGGACTACAACAATGGTATGCGACTTTGCCAACGAAGCCTTATGTTTTTCCGTTATAACTTGCTAACTGATCTGCTGGTGACAGTTTTGTATTCGTCCGAAATCGAGAAACGGATGAACTACCTCCTCAGGGCATACAATGTCGAAGTGGAGGGACACAAGGGATCGCCTCGCCCTCAAAGCTTGGTCCATGCCGGCGATGACCTTAAACAGGAACGTCGAAAGGTATGTTTCCTTTCGTCAAATTCTGTTCGAAAGTCATGTGTACATCTTGTATTAATAAGGGCACCGAAATGTCATAGCTTTTGGGGAGGTTTGCCGAGGCGACGTTCCCGAGTGAAAACGTCGGTTTCCTGGGAAAGCCGACGATGAAGAGAGTGAAGAAAGTCTCTTCAAGATCTGGAGCGAAGGAACCTGCCCTCAAGAAATCCAAGAAAATTCTTGGGGAAGGCTCTTCACGCAAAACCCCCCTTACCGCGAAGAAAACTGCGGTAAGATATCATGTGCCTCCTGTTACCCCAGGTACAAACTAGAATCACTTCTTCGTCGTACAGGGTGAAAGGAGCGAGGAGGAGGAAGACGACATTCCTCTAATTCGCCGGAAGAGGAAGGTGGCGACTTCTCAATCTGGCGAGACACTGCCTTGCCTTGCCGAGACAAAGGCAACTGCAGCGGACCCCGTGACCACTGGGAATCCTGTGGTCGCAGGCGAGGTCCCTGCTCCTGAAGCCCTAGAGGCTTCAGGATCTGTAACTTCTCTCTCCTTGGTCGAAGGGACGACCACGGTGAGATTTCCCACGGTCCTGAATTTACAATTTCTTCTGTATGCGTGTTCACCATGTCATGCTTGTATAGGGAGAAGAAATCCCTCCTATGACCCTTGTGAGTCCTAGGGGGGCGAGGACTCCACTCCTGGCGACAAGAGCGGAAATAACGGAGCAAGATTCCGCGACTAACCTCAGGGTCGCGGACGAAGTGCCAGCTCCGGTGGTTCAGGAGACACCCCGACCTTCGGGTGCATCCCTGCCAACCGAACAGGTTACCCCGGTATGGGTTCTTACCATTCGAATTTTCATCATTCCTCATGTATATGCTTACAGGCTAACATACATAGGGAGAAAAGGTCTTGTTTACGAAGAGAAAGACCAGGACGGACAACGACTGTCCTTTTTCTCTTGGGGAACCATCTTCAAAGTCCCAAAAGCTAATGGGATTTCAGTTAAGATAAGAATTCCATTCTGTTTGTTCTGGATCAGGTTGTGGCAACCATCAGTGGAGCCGACAGCTTCTTTTTCCTGCTTAGGCATAGAGATTCAGCGCCGAACCCTCCAACTGCCTTGGCGAGGGTTGAAGTTCGTACTGGTGCTGAAGCCTCCAGAGAAGAAAGCTCTGTCCCTTCGGTCCAGGAAGTCATCCGGGCTGTTAGGGACGAGTTGGATGCGGCGGCCCAGTTGCAAGTATTAAAACCTGCAACCGAGGTTCAGCAGGCGTATCCGCCTGCTGCCCCCGTCGAGGATGAGGCGAGTCCATCAACTAGGCCTCCAGCCATCCCGAAGGACAAGTCATTCCGGGAATATACTGAGGTATGTTGAACATCCCTCATGATATCTGAGTTTTGCATAGAATACTCGGAATTTGCAATTGACTTCCCTCTATGTCACAGGAACTGACCCGTATGACGGCCAGATCGATAGCTATGGTAGAAAGCATCGAGGCCATACAAGATGAGAAGAATTGCTTGCAAGAGTAAGAAAAAAGTGCTTTAGTCCGCTTGAATACAAACTTGCTATATCCATTGTCTTTCTTATCACAGGGAAGTCGCTTCCCTGAAGAAGAGCCTCATTGATCGGGAAAATGACGAGCTCAGGGCAGCCACCACGATTTCACATCTAGAGGCCGAGCTCAAAGAACTGCGATCATAGCTCTCAGGTAAGTCAACTTCCGACCAGAACGACTTAACTTTGTCATTTAGACTGTTTATAATGATCTCCTTATTGCAGCGCAAGCAAGTCAAATAAACCAGCTTGGACAAGAGAAGGTATTCCTCCAGATGACCATTGACTCTATCCGAAGGGCGAATAGAGACTTAGGCCTATCCATCTTCGAAAAGCTGAAGATGGTAGCCCGTCTTCTAAGGGCTGATGTGGTCGAGACCACAACAGACGACCTTAGCCCAAGTGACTGGTCTAAACTAGTCGTAGCCCAAGTGGAATCACTCCTCGAGTATCTTCCTGAAGATACCAGGCGACAACAAGAGGTGATCAGAACTAGAGTCTGATCAGCAGCCTCCGCCATTCTCTGCCAGTTTGGTCTCCACCATGGCCCATATCTGGATCTGAATCCGCTGGTAGGAATGGTAGAGATCGAGAGTGAGGAACAACTTGAGGCTATCATGGAGGAAATTAGACCTCTCGTAGATAAACTCTTGACCAAGCTCGGGATTATGTAAACCTTGTACCTATACAGATACAATTTATAGAATGCAATGCATGCAGTTTTGAAAACATATTTTTGTTGTTTCATATAACCATATTCCCCTAGCCCCCACCTGTGATTATATATACTGGAGACTTAGTATTATAAGCACTGGAAAAATATGGGTGTAACGACCAGGGATATGCGATCAGGCCAGCGATTATACTCGATGCAACGCCTAACCTTGTTGCAAACCGGCAGCCACTCGAATGACCAAGGACATGCCAGCAAGCCCCGTGTGCATTGAGAAACAGCTTATTGAGGAGTGTCTTCTCTGGAAGTGGTCATGAGATTGGCCAGCTAATCTGATTAGGGCATTGTGGCGATATAACCACCAGTGACCAGCCCCCGAGCCAAATTCGTAACACATGGGCATAAAGGAAATATTCGTCGTATGAAACAAAAAGGCTCTCATTTTTATTAAACAATGCTAATTGAAAAGGAAAAGGGATTAAGTACTTACACATAAAACTTGCGTAGTTGATCGATGTTCCAAGTATTGGACAAAACTCGACCATCCTCCATCGCTAACCGAGCTGATCCTGGTCGCGGCACTGAAACAACAGTATAAGGGCCTTCCCATTTCGGGGAGAATTTGTTGCAATTGGATTGGTCTTGTATTTTTCGTAAAACCAGATCGCCCACGTGGAGACTACGTGGTCGCACCCTTTTGTTATGGTACTTGCGTAAAGCTTGCAAGTATACCGCGGACTTGATCAGAGCGTGATCACGTTTTTCTTCTAGGAGGATGAGGTCTTGTGATCGCTGTTCGGCCTGATCAACTCGTTCGAATTATTCTGTCCGAACAGATTCAATACTAACTTCCATAGGAAATACAGGCTCAGCCCCATAGACCAGATGGAATGGCGTCTCACCGGTGGCTCGACTAAAAGTAGTTCGTAGTGCCCATAGAACGGTATAGAACTCGTGTGCCCAAGCCCCCGAGCGAGTCTTAAGGTGATCGAAAACACGTTTCTTGATGCCTTGCAGTATCTGCCCGTTGGCACGTTCCACGGCACCATTGCTTTGTGGATGAGCCACAGAAGCAAAGCACACCTTGGTTCCAATCTGATCGCAGTAATCCAGAAAAAGACCACTGGCGAACTGAGAACCGTTATCCGTAATGAGATGATTCGAACACCAAATCGAGCAACAATGTTCTTATGGAAGAACTTTTGTGCTGCTGCTGCAATAATATTTCGTACCAGCTCGGCCTCAATCCACTTTGTAAACGTGTCAATAGCTACAAACAGAAACTTGTATCCATTGACTGCTTGTGGCATAGGACCGACAATATCCATCCCCCAGACCGCAAAGGGCCATGCAAGGGGAATGATTTGCAACGCATAAGCAGGTTGATGAACCTGTCTCATGTGAAACTGACACTGAGGACACATCTTGACCATATTCTTGGCATCATCAAGTGCCGAAGGCCAGTAGAATCCTTGTCGAAAAGCTTTTCCGACCAGTGTCCGATATGACGCGTGCGCACCGCATACACCGTCATGTATTTCTTTCAAGAGGGATTTACCTTCCTCTTGAGATACGCAGCGCATGAATACTCCTTGAGTACCCTTTCTATACAAAACTCCTTCTATGAGTTTGTATAGACGCGCTTTTTGAGTTAACCGATCACTTTCGGTTTCATCCTCGGGCAAGGTCCCATGTTCAAGATAAACTCTCAATGGATGAGTCCAATCCTGTTCCTGACCGAGGTTGGTAACGCAGACTGTTACCGGATCATCCTTGACCGAAGTCATAATCGAAGGATGTTCCAAGTGTTCGACGAACACTCCTGCTGGAGAGGATGTGCGTGAGGACCCAATTTTGGATAATTGGTCTGCAAGAATGTTGTCCTTTCGTGGGATGTATTGGACTTCGAAATGACTGAAGTGTTTTTCCAATCTCCTCACTTCCCCCCAGGTAATGAGCCATTGTCTCATCGGAGGTGCTGTACTCCTTGTTTACTTGGTTTACGACCAGCTGTGAGTCTCCCCTCACCACTAATCGACGGACTCCAAGGAATTTTGCTGCCCGGAGCCCTGCAAGAAGACCTTCATACTCCGCTGCGTTATTGGTCGCAACAAAGTGTAGTTGAAAGACAAACTTAAGCTGTTCGCCCTGAGGCGTAACTAAGACCACTCCAGCTCTCGAGTGTTGAAAACTACGGGAGCTGTCAAAGTACATTGTCCAGTGATCGGGGCACTCCAATTCCTCGGGTACCCGCACGGGTGGCTCAGGATTGGTCCATTCGACCACGAAGTCGGGCAAGACCTGAGACTTAACCGCAGTGCGGGGCGTGAAATGGATATCAAAAGCACCGAGCTCGACAGCCCATTTTGCGATCCGACCAGATTTCTCTGGATTGCGGACAATATCCCCCAATGGAAAAGATGAGGGTACCGTGATCTAATGTGCTTGAAAGTAATGTCGTAGCTTACGGGAAGCCATCAGTAGTGTGTAAAGTATCTTCTGGACCTCAGGGTATCGATCCTTGGGGCCATGAAGTACCTAGCTTACATAGTAGACGGGTCTGTGTATTCCTTCTCTATCCGCGATCAGGACAGCGCTGACCGCATGCGGTGTGGCCGCCAAATAGAGAAGTAATGGTTCTCCTTTGTTGGGAGACACCAAGACTGGTGGACTGGATAAATATGCCTTCACCTCCTGAAATGCTTTTTCGGCCTCATCGGACCATGCGAAATTGTGATGTTTCCGCAGGGCTTTAAAGAAAGGTAGTCCCCTCTCGCCTAGTCGCGATATGAACCGACTTAAGGCCGCCATGCGACCTGCCAAGTGTTGAACATCTTTCATGGTCGAGGGAGACCTCATCTGTTCGATAGCCCTGATTTTTTCAGGATTGACTTCAATGCCTCTGGAACAGACAAGAAAACCCAGAAGTTTTCCTGAAGAAACCCCGAAAGAGCATTTCTCTGGGTTCAATTTTATTCCAAAGCGATTCAAATTACAGAAGGTTTCAGCAAGATCGTCCAAATGAGACAATCTCTTAGTGCTTTTTACAACCAAGTCGTCTACATATGCTTCGTGCCCTATCTGGGAAAGAAAGGTCTTTTGCATCAAGCGCTGGTACGTGGAACCTGCGTTCTTGAGACCGAACGGCATTCTGACATAGCAGTAGGTGCCGAACGGGGTGATGAAGGCAATCTTCTCTTCATCTTCTTCTGCCATGCTAATTTGATGGTATCCTGAGTAAGCGTCCAGGAAGCTCATCAGTTCGCAACCCGCGGTTGAGTCGACCAGCTGGTCGATGCGGGGAAGCGGAAGTCGTCCTTCAGACAGGCACTGTTGAGGCTGGTGTAGTCGACGCACATGCGCCACTTACCATTTGACTTGCGGACCATGACTGGATTTGCAAGCCATTCCGGGTGATCGACCTCGTGAATAAACCCGGCCTTTAGGAGCTTGTCCAACTCCTCTCGGATGGCCTCCTGCCGGTCAACAGCAAAACGCCTGAGCTTTTGCTTTATTGGTCGCTGTCCAGGTCGAATTGCTAACTTGTGCTCGATTACTTCCCTTGGGACACCGGGCATGTCTGATGGTTTCCACGCAAACACATCTGCATTAGCCCGGAGGAAAGTAATGAGCTCGAGTTCCTATTTGTCATCCAGGCCTGATCTGACCCGAATTGTCTTGGATGGATCATCTGGGTACAACGGAACTAGTTTGAGTTTCTCATCTGGTCGAGGAGCAGCCTTGATCGCGTTAGCGGCGACTGTGGCGACCTGAGCGTCCCAGAGGGGAAGTTGGTCCACCATCTCCAAAGATAGCCGATCACACGTGAGTGCCACGTTGTGACAGCCTCGGATCGAGATGACACCTTTGGGGCCAGGCAACTTGCCGCACTGATAAGCATAGTGCGTTGCCATCATGAACTTAGCAAGAGTTGCCCTGCCAAAGATTGCATTGTAAGCCGAATCACAATCAATTACATCAAAAGTAACCAATTCTGTTCGGAAGTTATCCGGTTCTCCCAGTGTGACCGGAAGGACCACCTGTCCCAACGGCATCATGGAGGGACCAGGGATTATCCCATAAAACGGATGGATTATGGGCTTAATCTTGGAACGAGGAATTTGCATCTTGTCGAGCGCCTTGACCAATAGTATGTCCAAGGAACTTCCCCCGTCGATCAGGACCCTTTCGACTCTCGCATTACTGATGATCGGGGTAATGACCAGAGGGAGTCTCAATGGTCGAGTAAGCCCCGCAGGACAATCAGAGCGATCAAATGTCAAAGGTGTATCCGACCAACTGGGGTACTGAGGTTCACCAAGGGATGTCTTCGTTTGGTTAACCTCTCGGTAAAAGGCCTTAAACTGCCTTTTGGAAACAAAAGAGGAGGAACCTCCAAAAATAACATTAACATGATTATGAGGTACCTGGTAAGACATCTCTTCGTCTCCGTCAGCATCTCTTAGCCCGCATGCTTGTTCCTTAGTCGGTAAGGTCGGCATCGGTCCAACCCCCTGGTAGAAGTCATCTAACTACTTCAACCAGCTCCTGCAGTTCTTGAGGTCATGGCCTGTAGAGTTGTGGAGTGGACACCATTTCTTGCCTTCCTGCGGGTTAGTCGACTTCTCCGTCTGGTCGGCACTACGACCACCAAAAGCAGTTTTATTTTTGAACGAAGACTTGTTACCTTTGGTCGAAGGAGGCTTCTCTGCAACTGTGACCTCGTGGTACTGCCCAGAGCGATTCCTTTTCGATTTCTTCGACTTCCCACCCGACGAAGATTCTGGCTTTTTGCTTGAATCTTCCTTCCTAGCGTCCTTGAGACCTGGTTGAGGCGGTAGGTTACCTTTACCGACCATCCAGTTCCATTCGACAGCCTCGGCTGCGTCGGAATACCGATCAGCCATATCAAAGAGATCGGCTACTGATCGAGGAGGATGGATGAGCAAGTCTTCGGTGAATCTCCGATATCGAATGGCATGCTTAAATGCCCTAATAACGGAGCTATCAGATATGTTCGGGATGGAATTCCTCACCCCGACAAATCTCTTGACAAACTGATGAAGGGTTTCGGTCGAAGTTTGCCGTAGTCGATGGAGGTCGTCCTCTTTACCCAGCTTCTGATAACAATTTTGGAAATTACTGAGGATAGCGTCACACAGCATTTCCCAGTTATAGATCGAGCCCTCGGGTTGATTAAACAACCAGGTTCTTGCCGGTCCTTCGAGGACTGTTGGCAGGTAGTTGGCCATGACCCGGTCATCGCCTCCTGCCGCTTGGATGGCAGTAATGTAGATTTGAAGAAACTCGGATGGGTTCTGAGTTCCGTCGAACCTTTCTATGAACCCTGGTCTAAACTTGTCTAGCCAAACGACCGCACGAAGGCTGGGCGAGAAAGCTTTACAACCAACGTAGGGACTGTGAACCGTCCTGTGACTTTCGATCGGATCGCGGGCGACCTCGCGCAATGGAGAAGCCACTCGTGGTCCTAAACGAGAGTGGACAGGGACTCGATCCCTATCACAAGAATCCTGTGCCCACCTAGTCTTGTCCTAGCGGGATGGTACAAGCGGCGGGTAACTCCGTCGACCAGAACCAGAGTGAGAACGCTCTAGGTTGTGGGAACGAGTCACCGACTGGGAAGAGGCCGTAGGGGTCGCCTCAGATGCGACCTCATCCAACCTCTCTGCCAGGATTCTGGTGAAGGCCGGTTTCTACGCATCCGTGACCATAGGAGGAAAATTACGCATGACCTCCGTGATAGATCGAACCCGGCCATGCGTACTTCTCCTAGGGGCACCAGGTGTTACCGTTTCTTCATCCACCGGGAAACGCTCCGGAGGCAAAGAAGGGGTTTGGTCGTGTTTGCGACCACGTGATCGTCGGGAAGAACTCAGAGCAGCATCGTAACGAGCCTGCGCATCTTGAAGAGCCTCTAGGGCAGTTCTGCGTAGTTTGTTGTCTTGTTGCTCGAGATCTTGATCCTCCTTTTGTTTGCGTTCCTATTCTTCCCTAGCAGCCCGTTGATCAGGAGTTTCCTCCGATAAGGTAGCGAACTGTCTAGGGAGAGAGGTCGCCGAGGGAGAAAACATCTCGATTTGTTCCGAGTCAGATTCAAAATCAAAGAAACGATGGAGGTTACTAGGGTCGAACCTCCCTGGGCTGATTTCCTGGTCAATATCATCCTTCCCCTCAGTAGGGTCGTATGATGGACCGGATTCACCCTCTAACACATTAAGGACCTCAGTGGGTTCTGACCTTGCGTTAGTCACCTCCTAGTTGATGGACATGACCTGGAGAGTTGATTCGACCTCTGGGAGATTCTCGCCTCCGGTTTCCTCCATCAGGACAGGATCGTTAGGAGAAGGCATTGGAATGTGAGCATAATCCTCGAGATCGAAATCGTTCTCGGAATCATATGCTCCAGCCATAACTCAGCGAACCTCCGGATGAAAATTAGGATGCCTTGAGAAAGGCCCCACGGTGGGCGCCAGCTGTCGACGATTTGGACTCAGGGTCCTTAGCTGAACTTATGCAGAATTTGTAGGTTGTGAGACCTTTCAAGTTGTCCCTCCAGGAAGGTATGATGAATCAAAGGGAACTGGAGCACAGAGAGATTTATACAGGTTCGGGCCCTCGATGGTGGGAGTAATAGCCCTACGTCCTATTGGGATTTCACTATGTGTGGTAAAAAGGGTTACAAAACTATGGAAAAGATCTTCATAGGCGAAGATTTTTCCTATGTATTCATACAAGACAATGCCGGTAAGGCCTATGAAAGCTATCTAACTTAGACTATTGTCTTCTGGTCTCTTGGTTGATGGATCTCTTGATTTGGTGTGATTAGGTTCGATCATTCGATTCCCCTGTTTGATGCATTGGCTATCCCTTTATACTGGTCGAAAGGGTGCCATGTTGCAATGGCATCAAACAGTTGCTTGGATGCAGTTTTGGAAACTGCTCCTAACTCCCACGCAGGTTTAACACATATTATTTATAGATAACCGTACGTATTAACCTCCTGACAGTTGTCTCCGTACGTGGAAGAATATTCGAGATACACGGGATATCCCTGTTATAAGGGCAGAACAATCCCGCGTCCCCTGGTCGAAGATGTTCTGACCGCGCGTTGTTTGCTGACCGCGCACCATCTGCAGTCTTCTGTTCGCGTATGGCATACGAACTCCTGACCGCGCATTAGCTACGGTCTAATCGCATAAAGCCTGCGACCTCACGCCTGTGCTTCTTGGAATGACTTGAGTTCACACCAGGTGTTTGTCTAGTTCGAGTCTGTCTTGAACCAGCTGTGCATTTATTTGAACTGGGTCGGGTATCAATCCTCGTCAGATTGCTTGCAATTGTTGATCAGAAAGTAGAATTGACAATCTTTGCATGAATTTTTGGAGTATTTGAGTTTGATTGGATCCTTGTGTTTTTATTTGTTGTTGTATGGTGTTCTGAATGACTAACTTGTTAAAG
This sequence comes from Pharus latifolius, assembly GCA_019359835.1. Taxonomy (NCBI): domain Eukaryota; kingdom Viridiplantae; phylum Streptophyta; class Magnoliopsida; order Poales; family Poaceae; genus Pharus; species Pharus latifolius. The sequence continues at coordinate 43,395,353 of CM033325.1, forward strand.
AACAATTCCTCTCAGTGCATAGTGCCTTTTGAATTGTAGCTTCATCAATGGTTTCATTCTGTGAACTGATTTGAAAATATCCTTTGAAGTTGCAAATAGTTACTGTTGAGCTTCTCCTGTTTCAGGAGTTCTAATTTTGAGCTACCTTGAGGATGGAATTGTTGCTTATAACTTTTTGCATGAGAAAGAGATGTTTCAGCAGTTTCTACTCTGGGTTGTCCTGATGCCTGTTTGCTCCTTAGCTCTAACTGAGTAAATTGCACTTTTATTTAGTTTCTGAGATGCATCATCAACTATTTACATCTCTGAACTGAATTGTGTTGAATTCTGGATTCGTTGCTTGTGCTTGTTGTTAAGTCATGGCTGAGGAGAACTGTAGATGATTTGTGTTTATTTTGTACTTGTGCTTCGTCGATACTCGCCTTAGATTGCGATCGATGATGGTTGTTAGCGTTGCCTCGCGCGCTACCACTACACGATTTCTCTCTATTGCTTGTATTACGAAACGCTAGTCCAGAACGAACACTAGTCGCTTGTCGAGGAAACCACCTCTCTTTCTCTTTATTTCTACCGACATCTTCTTTCATTTCGTTCCAATTTATTTCATTTGCCATCGAACTAGTTTAGTTATTCACGTTTTGCTTCTCTAGTCCCTGTGGAAAGAACGACTGAATACTCGCCTTACTGCATCATCCTCGTTCTTTTGCGAGACGGTCTAGGCCGGTATCACCTGGAGGACGGGGCCCGGAGGTGAGTCCACTTCCACATCCGGACGAGGTCTGGGAGTGACACCACTTCCACGCCTCAACGGGGTCCGGGAGTGAGGCCACCTCCTTGCCCGTACGACAGGGCCCGGAGGTGAGGCCACTCCCACGCTTGGACGAGGTCCGGGAGTGAGGCCACCTCCACGCCCGGACGGGGTCCGAGAGTGAAGCTACCTCCTAGCCCGGAGGACGGGGCCCGGAGGTGAGGCCACTTCCACGCCCAGACGAGGTCTGGGAGTGAGGCCGCTTCCACGCCCGGATGGGGTCCGGGAGTGAAGCCACCTCCTATCCTTGAGGACGGGTCCCGGAGGTAAGGCCACTTCCACATCTGGACGAGGTCCGGGAGTGAGGCCACTCTCACACCGGGACGGGGTTTGGGAGTAAGGCCACCTCCTAGCCCGGAGGATGGGGCCTGAAGGTGAGGCCACTTCCACATCCCGACGAGGTTTGAGAGTGAGGGCCCTTCCACCCCAGACGGGGTTCGGGAGTGAGGCTACTTCCACACCCGGACGGGGTCCGGGAGTGAGGCCACCTCCTAGCCTGGAGGACAGGGCCCGAAGGTGAGGCCACATCCACGCCCGGATGGGGTCCGGGAGTGAGGACACCTCCTAGCCCAAAGGATGGGGCCCGGAGGTGAGGCCACTTCCACGTCCAGATGAGGTCCGCAAGTGAGGCCACTTCCACGCCCGGACGGGGTCTGGGTGTGAGGCCACCTCCACGCCCAGACGGGGTCTGGGAGTGAAGCCACCTCCTAGCCCAGAGGACAGGGCCCGGAGGTGAGGCCACTTCCACGCCCGGACGAGGTCCGAGAGTGAGGCCGGGGTCCGGGAGTGATCCACCTCCTAGCCTGGAGGACGGGCCCCAGAGGTAAGGCCACTTCCACGTCTGGACGAGGTCCGGGGGTGAGGCCATTCCCACACCCAGACGGGGTCCAGGAGTGAGGCCACCTCCTAGCCAGGAGGATGGGGCCCGAAGGTGAGGCCACTTCCACGTCCGGACGGGGTTCGGGAGTGAGGCCACCTTCTAGCCCGGAGGATGGGGCCCGGAGGTGTGCCTGGACGGGGTCCGGGAGTGAGGCCACCTCCTTGCCCGGAGGACGGGGCCCAGAAGTAAGGCCACTTCCACGCCAGGACGGGGTCCGGGAGTGTGGTCACCTCCTAGACCAGAGGACGGGGCCCGAAGGTGAGGCCACTTCCACGTCTAGACGAGGTCTGCGAGTGAGGCCACTTCCATGCCCGGACGGGGTCTGGGTGTGAGGCCACCTCCTCGCCCGGAGGATGGGACCCGGAGGTAAGGCCGCTCCCACGCTTGGATGAGGTCCGGGAGTGAGGCCACCTCCACGCCCGGACGGGGTCTGGGAGTGAAGCCACCTCCTAGCCCGGAGGACGGGGCCGGGAGGTGAGGCCACTTCCACGACCGGACGAGGTCCGGGAGTGAGGCCACTTCCACGCTCGGACAAGGTCCGGGAGTGAAGCCACCTCCTAGCCCAGAGGACGGGGCCCGGAGGTAAGGCCACTTTCACGTCTGGACGAGGTCCGGGGGTGAGGCCAGTCCTACACCCGGATGAGGTCTAGGAGTGAGGCCACCTCCTAGCCCGGAGGATGGGGCCCGGAAGTGAGGCCACTTCCACGTCCAGACGATGTCCGGGAGTGAGGGCCCTTCCACCCCGGACGGGGTTCGGGAGTGAGGCCACTTCTACACCCGGACGGGGTCCGGGAGTGAGGCCTCCTCCCAGCCCGGAGTACGGGGCCTGGAGGTGAGGGCATTTCCACGTCCAAACGAGGTCTGGGAGTGAGGCCACTTCCACGCCCAGATGGGGTCTGGGAGTGACGCCACCTTCTAGCCCGGAGGACGGGGCCCAGAGGTGAGGCCACTTCCACGCCCGGACGGGGTCTGGGAGTGAGGCCACCGCCTAGCCTAGAGGACGGTGCCCGAAGGTGAGGGCACTTCCACGTCCGGACGAGGTCCGGGAGTGAGGCCACTTCCACGCTCGGACGGGGTCCGGGAGTGATGCCACCTCCTAGCCCGGAGGACGGGGCCCCAAGGTGAGGCCACTTCCACGCCCGGTCGAGATCCGCGAGTGAGTCCACTTCCATGCGTGGACGGGGTCCCGGAGTGAGTCCAGCTCCTAGCCTGGAGGACGGGGCCCGGGGGTGAGGCTACTTCCACGTCCGGACAAGGTCTGAGAGTGAGGCCACCTCCTTGCCCGTAGGACGGGGCTCGGAGGTGAGGCCGCTCCCACACTTGGACGAGGTCCGGGAGTGAGGCCACCTCCACGCACGGACGGGGTCCTGGAGTGAAGCCACCTCCTAGCCCGGAGGACGTGGCCCAGAGGTGAGGCCGGTTCCACGCCCAGACGGGGTCCGGGAGTGAAGCCACCTCCTAGCCCGGAGGACGGGGCCCAGAGGTAAGGCCACTTCCACATCTGGACGAGGTCCGGGGGTGAGGCCACTCTCACACCCGGACGGGGTTTGGGAGTGAGGCCACCTCCTAGCCCGGAGGATGGGGCTCGGAGGTGAGGCCACTTCCACATCCGGACGAGGTTCGGGAGTGAGGGCCCTTCCACCCCAGACGGGGTTCGGGAGTGAGGCCACTTCCACACCCGGACGGGGTCCGGGAGTGAGGGCACCTCCTAGCTCAGAGGACGGGGCCCGGAGGTGAGGCCACTTCCACGTCCGGACCCGGTCCGGGAGTGAGGGCACCTCCTCACCCAGAGGACGGGGCCCAGAGGTGAGGCCGCTCCCACGCTTGGACGAGGTCCGGGAGGGAGGCCACCTCCACGCCCGGACGGTGTCCGGGAGTGAAGCCACCTCCTAGCCTGGAGGACGGGGTCCGGGAGTGAAGCCACCTCCTAGCCCGGAGGACGGGACATGGTGGTGAGGCCACTTCCACGCCCGGACGAGGTACAGAAGTGAGGCCGCTTCCACGCCCGGACGCGGTCCGGGAGTGAAGCCACCTCCTGGCCCGGAGGACGGGGCCGGAGGTGAGGCCACTTGCACGTCCGGACGATGTCCGGGAGTGAGGCCACTACCACACCCGGACGGGGTCCGGGAGTGAGGCCACCTCCTAGCCCGGAGGACGAGGCTCGGAGGGGAGACCACTTCCACGTTCGGACGAGGTCCAGGAGTGAGGCCACTACCACACCTGGACGGGGTCCGGGAGTGAGGCCACCTCCTAGCCCGGAGGACGGGGCCCGGAGGGGAGGCCACTTCCATGTCCGGACGAGGTTCGGGAGTGATGCCCCTTCCACCCCGGACGGGGTCTGGGAGTGAGGACACCTCCTAGCCTGGAGGACGGGGCTTGGAGGTGAGGCCACTTCCACACCCGGACGGGGTCCAGGAGTGAGGCCACTTCCACGCCCGGACGGGCTCCAGGAATGAGGCCTCTTCCACTCTCGGACGGGGTCCAGGAGTTGGGGCACTTCCACACCCAGACGAGGTTCGGGAGTGAGGGCCCCTCCTAGCCCGGAGGGCGAGTCCGGAGGCGAGAAGATCCTCCTCCCGTCCCCGGTTGGTGCACTTGGCACGGATAATATTTTACCCCAACAGTATCTATGGAACAAAATGACACGGAATTTATGCAGGTTCAGGCCCTCGAAGGCTGAGTAATAACCCTACTCTTGTTATGATTTCACTATAAGTAAGATGAAATATAGAGAGAATTTGTTGTAAGTCATAACAAGTCTTCTCTTGATCTAGATCCTCTCTCCCCTGTTCTTGAATCAGTCCCTCTTTTATACTTGTCAAAAGGGCGCCAATCACTTCAACAAAGAGAAGTGAGGCAGTTGCTGACAACTGCTGGCTGTTTGTCAACAACTGCTTGCGGTTTAACCAACAGTTGCTGTATAGCAGTTCGTCAGTTGCACGTTAATCCTTATCTTCTTGACGGTTGTCTCGTCAATAAAAAGGAAGTTGGATTAGCCTGGAAAGATAATGGGACGACTATAACTAATGATAAAATAACCGTATAATCTTTAGAGTATAGTTGGCAAGTCTCAACCATATTTTCCAGGTCGAATATAACTCTTCAATATTCTGGTCGCGTATTGACTATGACCATATATTGGTATTATCTTTCTCTCCGTGTCCTGGGTGACCGTGGGCAGACATCTCCGCTACCATGGTACTCGCAGGTATATGAGATCATGGACTCATCGACCATAGGTGTTGAGACCATAGAGTTCCACGACTACAGGCATTGAGATCACGGGAAATAAACATCCGTGAAGGGTTATGTCTAGAAGATCTTGGACTATCCCATAGTCTTTCTCTTAGGTCTTTGTGACCATGGAAAGGCATATAGTAACTCAAGTCTCGTTTTATAGCTTCTTGCGACTATAAAACGACATGGATGACTAACTCTGGTATTAATCTCCATCAAGCATGATGCATGCATGCAGAAGAATAGCCAAATAAAGACGTATCAAAACCATTATAAGCCAAGAAGGTTGAAAATAAAACTAAAGATCATTCAAAAATACGATAAAATGAAATCAAAGATCCATGTAAAACCCAATTAAGTCCAAGAAAATTCAAATAAAAATGGAGCATTCGAACACTTAATGGTCTTTTCTTACCTAAAACTTTACTACTTGAGGCCTTCCATACTCTATACCTTCGACTTTCTATACTGACTCGATACTATTACTTGATACTTATGTATAGATCAAAAGATTTTATAAACAAAACAGTAGAAAGGAAAATTAAAATTAAAATTAAAAATTTTTTCACATAACTATTTTCCGTATCAAATTAGGTTTTAGTAAATTAAGTACATTCCAAAATAGTTTTTCACTAAGATGCTTACAAGTTCTATCTACAATGGCCACATCCTAAAATCGAGGGAGCCTGGGCTCTGATACCACTCTGTCAGGGACCCAACCGCTGTAGTGGGCCCTGGGTGTGCACTTACCCCAATTGCCTAGGATGTAGTCGTGCGCAGAGTAACTAATAGATAGCCAGCTCAAAATAGTTCATATACAAAAGCAATATATGGCCGTCAGGCCTTAATACACATCGTCATACAAAGGCCAGCAAGGCCAACTATTTAGATTTTAATGAAATAGTTTTATCCGGTCTCCGGGACCATTCCACAGGCAAAACTCGAGTACAGCACGTAACCCTTCTAAACTCCGGGTGGTCTTGCTTCGCCAATCTCTAACTTCTCTCCAACTATATTTTTGTTATTAAGCAAGGGTGAGTACAAAGTACTCAGCAAGTCTCTATATAAGAATTTATTCAATGCATGACAAGAGTGTCCAATTGAACAGTTTATGAGGCATAGAATAGTAAGTTTCACAAATATATTTCCATAGTAATTTGAGAACTAATAGTTAGTAGAGTAATTATAGAAAGCATGTCTATAACTTAAGATTTGGATCTGAGAAAAACATTCTCATTTGCCCCTTTCAATTTAATTTCTCAACACTATTGTGCTATTCAGTTATTACCCATGGCATACCCCTGTCCGGGAGTACGGAGTACTCGAATACTTTTTGAAACTCTGCAGAAGGGCACCGCTTTACCCACATGAGTCCATCAATCTTCCTTGTTAGGCAAGTTACATGCACAGTATTGCATGCGAGTAGATTGCTGAGACAAGGCTCTCAAAAATAGTGTATTAATTATATCCCTGCCCAACAATCGGACCATATTGGTCATTCTTGTCATTGTGAGGTATCTTCAATGAGAATACCTTCACGCCTAGCTATCATGATACTCAAGGTCAGAGAATTGAACAATCTCTCCCCTCACATCTCCCTCATCACCCATTCAGGCCATACGTTTAAGTAACTAAACTTAGTAAGATCCAAACATTTCAAATTTGGAACTTGAATGAGAACGACTACCATGCAGGTACTCAGCCACTATCCCACTTAGGCAGAATTTGCCCACCAATCTTACCATCCTCACCACTAACATTCATTAGTTGCACTAAAATAGACATCTTTTTGAAATACTTTTAGGATTTTGCTTGCCCAGTATGGATTTCCACTCTAGGTGGCTCAAATCCATTCTGCTGTAGCTAGCTCAGCTTGCTTGGTAAGGATTTCCACTCAAGGTGGCTCAGATCCTTACCATTTCAGAGAGTTTAGCTTGCTTGGCAAGGATTCCACTCAAGGTGGCTTAGATCCTTATCGTTGAAGCAAGCTAAGTTTGCTTAGTGAGGATTTCCACTCAAGGTGGCTCAAATCCTTACTGTCTCAACCGATTTGGTTCACTTGGTAAAAAATCCTACCATCAACTACTTGTGATTGTTCATTCACATGCATATACTTATACTTTATCAAAAACAACATATATAAGTTTTTGTAATATATGGGTTCAATATGATCAAGAAGGAGCTACCAGGGTATTGACGTTCTTGTGCTCGCCTCACTTGGTATCTATTTAAACATCACTCAATAAGCAAACAAAAATAATAGTTAGTATATTTGTTAATACATATATTTATGTTTGATAGTGATAAAGGGGTTGAATGTTGGGATAGTGAAATGATTTAGATGACTAGATTGCGTGAAAGATGCTGGATAGGATTAAGAGGGATGGTCGAAAGGTGATGATAGGTTTAGTCTAAATCAAATTGACTTAGAAAATTGGGAAACTTTTATCTGGTGTTTGGATGGATGATCAGATTATATATATGTAAGGTTGAAGGCAAAGCAGACAAGGTGACACGAACGGATTTTTAATCTGAGGTTTTTAGGGTTGCAAATGACGTAGGTATGTCGATGAGAGCGACATTGAACGCGGACTGATAAGGTTTGATCAAGCCTTGTAGGGTTTTCTTTGAGGATTGAGTTGATAAATGACTAGAATATTGTTAGGGCTTTGGTTTGATGGTCAAAACACTAGGGCGAAGTCAATTTCCAAATTGGACGCGAACGGGGCGACGTTCGGACATCAACGATCGACATTCGTCTGGAGTGACAAAGCTAGAAATAGGTCAAGACGAGGTTTTCTCGCGATGCGACAGCTGAAGAAAATGTAGGAAATAAGATTATGAACTTGGTAGACAAGTAGGATTTTGATTTTCATGCATGAAAGTGGATAAACAGGGCTAATGCCACTGGCTGATATGAATTGACAAAAGCTGACAGTAGGGTGGCATTGTCCTAGCGTGGTCGACGGCCGGCTGGAATTTAGCATGTGGTTGTGTGGGTGCGTTAGGCTTTGATGGCTGCGCCAACTTTGTCTGGAAGCTAGGTGAGGGTGACAGGAACTCAATCGAGGTGGTTTCGAGCACTAGGGTGAACGGACGGTGATGAATGGCATTGGAGAAGAACATCGGCAACACGACGAAGTTAGGCTTCTAGACAAGATCTTGGCACAGGGTTTGGAGGCATTTATGTGTGGCACTAGGATGCAAAGTAGTGAGGTAAAATACTCAGCTGGGTTATGCGCACCTATTGGACAAAGCAGCGTCATCGGGAATGGCCGACGGCGATTGGGCGGCACGGCGAATCACAGGTAAACTACTAAGGTTTGGGTTTTGAACTTCGATTCTTCCAATTGAGGTGTCTGGAAGCTAATTAGGGTTATTTCCCATGTCTTGGTGCATAGGGATTGGTTGGCGGCTGGTCGACGACGAGTTGCGCTAGAGCAGAAGTGCAAAATTGGAGACTTCAACGGTGGTGGGGCGATGGGGTGATTCAATCCCGAAATTAAAAGCACAGTTAGGTTTCTGGGGTTGTCTATATGGTGTAGCCAAGGGCAATTTTAACAAGGTGGCACCAGCGAGGAGTTCGATGACGCGGCCGGAGAAGATGAACTTCAAATTTGGGTTTTTCCTGTAGGGGGCATTAGGGCTCGATTCTTTGTTGTAGGAATGAGAGGGGAGTGAGGGGAAGCTAATGGTGTGTCTAATTTGGTTAGAGGGGCGGCGGTGTGGGTCGGTGATGGGAGCACGGCAGCAACGGTGCGGGAAGAACAGGAATTCATTGATTCGAGGTGGATTTTGAATTTGGTCTGAAAGAAAAAGCTTTATCTTAGGAGAGGAACATTTTATCCTACAGGCTCGACCACTGATTTGGCCGAAAAATAAGTCTGATGACTGGAACAGGGGAGTTCGCCGGAGAAAAGAGAAATAGCAATTGGCGGTGGTTGGCAGCACCGGAGTTCACGAGGATGCTAGGATCTGGAGTAAGGTAGAAGAAGTTATTGGGTAGGAGTATTCGGCTGGAGGTGACCGGAATTAGCATGACGGCGGTGCGGCTTGTATGGGCAGTGAACTGAAGAACAGGAAGCAGTGGTATGCAACAATTTCATAGATTTCCTATTGTATGTGCTTACCTAGATCTGGAGGAGGTGTAGTTTGATCTTTCCCTTCTTGCTATTCCTTCATCCTCGATCGCTGATGGTTCATAGGAAAAGAAAGGAAGAGAACATAAGAAGATGGTGAACAATAGCGTGAAGAATGTTGCTTCTAGGCCCTTAATCTTGATTTTGATGATAAATGACAACAAGTGTCTAGGACTAATCTATTTGCTTTCAGTATAATCAATAAGATTAGGTGAAAAGAAGAAACGTCAAATGGGAGTCATAAGCGCAAGGTCGCAATGTCTCCCGGATCTGCAGGTCGCGAGCCAAGGTCGCCCAAGGTCATGAGCCAAGATCACAAGCACAAGGTCGCCAAGAAGGAAGCAGCAAAGACCTAAGAGTAGTGCTTGCTTATTGTACAGTCTCAAAGTTTGGAGTTTGACCGGATTTTATAGAAATTCTTTGTAGTTTTTAACCGTACTATTAAGAGGGGCTGTGAAATCTCTTTAAGTTCTGGCAAAAACTGAGAAACTCTTATGTCATTTGTTGCATTCGCATTCATTCATATTCTTGGTCAAAATCTGAGAAATATATAGATTTCAAAGAGGGACTGAAACTGGTCTTTTGAGTACTGTTCATACGACCAAATACTGTTCATTTGACCAGAGGTCACACGAATATTGTTCATTTGACCAGACACTGGTCATGCACTATTCATTTGACCAGACACTATTCATACAACCAGTAACACTGTTCATTCGACCAGACATTCCAACGGCTATTTACTAGCCCTTAGAGATCGTAGCTGGCTGTTAGCTGTACTGATTTATTTCCTTTTTTACCACAACGGCTAGTTGAGAGGTTGGGCTATAAATGTAGGTGTTTTGAGCAGTATTCTCATTGATCTCAAGCCATATTCTCATATACACCTTCAAGCATCATCTCTCTACTCTTTTGAGCAGTTTATAGAAGAAGTTTTTAGCAATTTTTGAGCTGATTTTCTCTACTATTTTTGAGTAGTTTCTTTTCACAGTTTCGAGCAGTTTTATAAACAGTTTTTGAGCAGTTTCTATTAACATTTTTGAGCAGTTTTTAAATAGTTTTTTGAGTAGATTTCTCTACTGTTTTGATCAGTTTTATAAACACTTTTCGAGCAGATTTTTGATCAATTTTATAAACAATTTTGGAACTGATTTTTGATTAGTTTTACAAACACTTTTGAGCAGATCTTTGAGCAGTGTTTCAGCAGATTTTTTAGAAGCTTCTATTCACATTTTTGATCAGTTTTATAAACACTTTTGGACAGACTTTGATCAATGTTTATAAACATTTTTTGAGCAGTTTTTCTAAAGAACCAAAAGATATATTTTTGATATACACTTGAGCCCAAGTGCTAAAATCTTGATTTTTTGATCAAGTATCATTCATTGTGATTGAGAGAGAACTTCTGAGAGCATTCATTTGCATCCTTAGAAGTTTCTTGGTATTTGTTGGGGGTCAAGAGAAGATCTTGCAACTTGTTACTCTTGGTGAACACCCTCACCTAGACGGTTTGGAGGCGTGATTGTTGACCTCTCCATTAACGGAGGCTGTCAGAGAGGCTCGGCATATTTTGTGAAAGGCATCAATGCTCGCCTATCCGGAGTGGAGAAGGAACAACTTTAGTGAAAAATATCCTTCGTGGATATTGAAGCAATACTCATTCATTTGAGTTCTTCAACGAGGAGTAGGGGAGACTGGGCGAGTCTCCGAGACCTCGGGATAAATCACCGTATTTGATTTTCTTACTCTTTCTTAGTGAAAAATATTATTAAATTATTTCATTTTATTTGCTCTTTTTCTTTTCCTTGCAAAAATTATTTTTAGTCAAAAATTTTTAAAACCTCCTATTCACCCCCTCTAGTCGGTGATAATTATCATATTTGTGCATAATTTCTATATGTTTAAACCCCCGATCATGCACATATTAGTCATATACCTCGGCATTTACATAGATTATTCCAGATTTACTGCCAAATTGACCGAATTATTTTTTTTGCAATTTTTATCGCAGGTCGGCGTGAATCGGATGGATTTCTGGCTAGCGGTCATGCCTCTTCGACTTATTCTAGCCATCGGTCGATTCCTGATGGAAGTGCGCGTTTCCACAGATGCGTAGGATCCGACTGCGCCAAAATCGGAGTCTCCGGGGGCCCAGAATCCCGAACCCTAGCCGCGAGATCCCATTTCTGTAATTCTCTAAAACCCCAAGGGCGTTTTTGGAATTTGACCTTCTTCTTTAACCCTAGGCAGCCACCATGGGAGAAACTTGAGCCTGGTTCTTTGTACTTTACCTTCTCCTTCTCTCTTTGCCCCAATTTCCTCACCTTCATCCACCACGCCGGCAGCCGCCAGGCCGGTAGACCGTCGGCGGACTTCTTCTCTGCCTTCCCCACGGTTTTCCACACCTCCTTCCATCTCTGGCCTAAAACTGACTTCCTCTTCCTCCTTTCTTCTTCCTCCCCTTATTCAATTGCTCAGTCCTCCTCTCTCTCCAGATCCGGTGCTCTCTCCCCATAGCCAGCCGCCATCTAACTCCAAAAGCCCCAAATCCACATCCCAAAGCCGCAACCTCCACAGATCCCGCCAGATCTGAGCTGCCACAACTCGCGCCGCCGGGCCACTCCTCCACAGCCCGAATCCGCAGCCTCCCTCTCCACCATCTCCACGCCATCTGCCGTCGTGGGCCGCCAGATCCCGCAGATCTGAGCCGCCACCGTTGGATCTACACCAGGCCGCCACAACGCCACCTTCCTCGGCCGGATCTGGCCGGATCCGAGCCCTGAGCCGCGCCCCGTTCCTCGCTCCATCGGCCCGAGCCGGCGCCACCCAAGCCGCTGCTCTCCTCACCACTCCGGCGCCGTCCTCATCCAGGCTCCAGCCGGCGGCATCTCCTCTCCACGGCCCGGATCCGCCCTCTTCGCCGTCGCCTCCATCTCACATGCGAGCCGCCGCGTCACCACCTGGCAGAACCCTCCACGGCGCCTCCTCCATTGCCGATCAAGGTGCCTGCATATGCCGGCACCAGAACTGCCACCTTCACAGCTTTGCCATGCTTCTTCAACCTCGACAGCTTCAACAGCACCTCGACCACTTCTTCTCTTGCATTTAACTCCAGTGATTGCCATAAGCAGGCAGCAACCGAATCAGTGGTGATCAATTCCTTCTCCTCTCGTTTTTCTTCATTTCCATTTGAGTCTCTTGAGTTGTATGAAATGGTTGATCCTTGTACAGGTATGAACAAAGTCATAAACTGACTTATCTTCTGGATCATCTATCAGTTCTGGTTAAACTGAAATGCATGTCTTTTAACTTTTGTTTGATGCAATGTGTTAGTCGTTGTGAGAGGAATTTCTTCCTAATCCATACTAAGTTCTCAAGCAATCTTCTTTTCGTTGCTCTAAGCGACTATCTTGCGCTGAATTAATGTGTTGAGCGATGAATTATTTAATGTTTGTGTTCGATTCATGTTCAAATGAAATCATTCTTCTGCTGCGCGTAGTCTGAAGATTTCAAAGAGTAGCAAATCAAATGCAAACTTCATTGTTTTATTGTTGCATTGCTATTTTAATCTTGGCTTGCACTATGAATCATTTACTGGAATGTGCTTGTTGTTTGAGACTGAAGTGGATCTCTCTTTAAATGAATGCTAGGGGTTCTACTGATTCTGTATGGTGATTTGCGATGATCCTGCCGTTGTTGATCTTGCACTTGAGTTATATAGAGACGTGGTGTTATGCTGCAATTCTTTCATTTCTAGATATTAACTCCTATTGAGTTTAGATTGGTTTATTTTCTCTGGATTGAATTTGTCGTGGTTGTGGTAGTGGCTGAAGGTGTGAGGCTGTTATGGTCGATCTGTGTTATCTTTACATGCATGTTCGTTGATACTATCGATGGACGCAGTTGTTTTAGTCGCTTTCTCCCTTTTCGCGAGACTACTAAACGATTACGACTCTATCGTTTGTACTCATGATCACGCATATGGATTTAACACTGATTGAGTGTCGCAAGCTTACCCCTCTCTTTCTTTCTTTATATCTTTAGACTTTTTCCCCTCTCTCCGTCTGATTTATTTTCGCCTGCCACCGATTTAGTCTAGTTTTATACATTTCATGTTCTCTAGTCCCTGTGAAAAGAACGACTAGAATACTCACCTACTGCATCGTCCTCATTCTATTGTGAGACGGTCTAGGCCGGTATCAGTCGGCATCTTTGATCTTACACGTGGTATCAGAACTTGGTCTCTCTTTTAAGTAGGCTTCACCGCCTAGAGAGAGGATGGCTTCAAATGAGGGTTTTCATCTTGGTCACACCGGGCGTGCGCCTATCTTTGACGGGACTAACTATCCCTATTGGAAAGTGCATATGACGGTTTTTCTAGAGGCCATGGGGCTTGACGTTTGGGACATTGTTAAGATTGAGTTTACTCCTCTGGTTGATCCGGAAAATCACTCCAATGATGATAGGAGAAAACTCCACTTAAATGCTCGTGCCAAAAATGCTCTCTTTGCCGGCTTGTCCCTAAATGAGTTCAACTGGGTGAGCAACCTTACCACCGCTCACAAAGTTTGAACCACCCTCGAGGAGACATATGAGGGCACCACTAGGGTCAAGGAGGCAAAATTGCTAATGGTTAGGCAAAGATATGAGACATTCATCATGTCAACAACTAAGTCCGTGGATTCCATATTCACTTGGTTGAACAACATTGTGAATGAGCTCAAAGGACTTGGAGTTGTTTTTACTAACATTGAAATTGTAAGAAAAATGCTTAGGGCTCTTCCGGAGAGTTTCGACACTCTTTTGATGGTCCTCACCAACTCCGAGTTATCATCCACCATACCTACCGATCTCTATGGGAACCTCATCACCCATGAGATGCATCGGAAGGAGAAGAAGGAGGCAGTCGAATCATCAACGATGAAAAACAAGAACTTGACATTCAAAGCCAACTCCAAAGGTGATTCAAATGATGGCTCATCCGATGAGGATCTGGCCCTTCTGTAAAGAACACCAAAAAGCTTCTTCGCAAGTTGCACAAGAAGGGAGTCAAAATCGACACAAGACCAAAGGGGTCAAAGCAAGCAAACTTCAAGGACATCATATACTATGAATGTCATGAAAAGGGACATATAACTTCAAGATGCCCAAATAAGAACAAGCCTTGGGATAAGAAGAAGAAAGATCCTAAGAAGAAGAAATTCTTCAAAAACAATGGCAGAAACCAAGAAGCATGCTTCAGAGAATGGATGTCCGGAGGAGAGAGTTTCGATTCCGATTCCGATGATGAAGGGGGTTGTTCCAAGAAGTTAGCCGGATTAGCTCTTGGCAACAATACATCGACAAGTTCATCTTTTTGCCTTATGGCTAAAGGTGATGAGAAGGTACACTCTCTTGACCCTTCATATGATGATCTAGTTGAAATGATTAGTGAATTAAATGATGCTTTTGGAATCACAAAGAAGAATTATAGAGCACTTAAAGAAGATCACTCTTCTTTACTTGCTCTTTACTCCAATTAAAAAGAATCTTATGAAGGTCTACTCATCAAGGATCTCACTAACTCACCAACTAAGGTATATGTAGTTGTTTCTTGTGACTTAGTTGATAATATACCAAATGTAGTCTCTAAAATTGATGTGTCAACTAGTTACAATAATTTAATTGATATGCCATATTCATCTAGCTCAAGTGATAAAAATTTGCAATGCCATGTATCACCCTCTAATGAAATAATCTTAAATGAAAACAATGAACTAAAAGCTCAAATCAAGAAACTTAGAAAAGACTTAGAAAATTGTTACAAAGGGAAAACATCTCTTTATCTTCTTCTTAGTGAGCAAAAATGCTCATTTAGAAAAGATGGACTTGGATACTTTTCAAAGAAAGTAAATAAACCAAACACAAAAACTATTTTGTTATAGATGTCATGAAATTGGTTATTCATATGATGCTTGTCCTTAATGACTTCAACTCATTTTGATGCATGCTACATGCTTAAGAGGTCAAAGAAATGATATGTGATATCAAAGTTTGTTGGAGCACCCATGCTAAGTAAAAAGAAGAAATCTATTTGGATGCCCAAAGCTTTGATTGCTAACAGCGAAGCATCCAAAAGGGTTTGGGTACCTAAAAAGACTTGATTCTTTTGTTCTTGTAGGTGAACTACAAGACCGGTGGAAAACATTGGGTGCTAGATAGTGGATGCTCTGAACACATGACCGGTAAAAAAAAGTTGTTCACCTCATTGGAAGATAACTCAAGTGAAAACCAAAAAATCACCTTTGGCGACAATCGTCAAGGAAATGTGGTAGGCTTGGGTAAAATTGCTATATCTCATGATCTTTAAATTTAAAATATTTTACTTGTTGAATCATTGAATTTTAATTTGCTATCTGTTGCACAAATTTGTGATCTTGGTTTTCATTGCATATTTTCTCCTAAAAATGTTTTAGTTGAAAGTTTAAAAGACAACTCTTTGATCTTCAAAGGTTTTTGTTTTGGAAATCTCTATATCTTGTTGATTTCAACTCAAAAGATGCATCTCTTTCAATATGTCTTGTTTCTCAAACATCGAAGGGTTGGCTTTGGCATAGAAGACTTGCACATGTTGGTATGCATCAGCTTAAAAAGCTTTTAAAATGTGATTTGATAGTTGGCTTGAAGGATGTGAATTTTGGAAAGGACAAACCTTGTAGCGCTTGTCAAGCGGGCAAGCAAGTAGCTACTTCACATCCAACCAAGCGCATTCTTTCAACCCGCAAACCATTGGAACTTTTGCATATAGATTTGTTCGGCCCTGCTGAACATCAAAGTATTGGAGGAAATAGTTTTTGCTATGTTATTGTTGATGATTTTTCCAGATTTACTTGGGTATTTTTCTTAGCTCACAAATCTGAAACTTCCTCTTGTTTTGAAAGATTTGCAAAAAGAGCTGAAAAGGAATTTGAACTTTCTATCAAGAAAATCCGCATTGATCATGGTGGAGAATTTCAAAATTCTGATTTTATTGATTTTTGTGATGAGTCCGGAATCAAACATGAATTCTCTATGCCCTACACACCTCAACAAAATGGTGTTGTAGAACGGAAGAATCGAACATTGATTGAAATGGCTAGAACTATGCTCGATGAGTACAAGAGGCCTATCTGGTTTTGGGTAGAGGCAGTTTACACAACATGTTATGTCATTAATTGTCTTTATACCCATCTGCTTTTGAGCAAAACTCCTTATGAACTGATTATAGGGAGAAAACCAAACATTTCATATTTTCAAGTCTTTGGTTACAAATGTTATATTCTTAAAAGGCGCATGCATCTTGAAAAATTTCAAAGACGTGTTGACGAGAGTTTTCTAGTTGGCTATTCATCCACTAGTAAGCTTGTCGGGTTTTCAACACTACAACAGAATGCATTGAAGAATCATGCAATGTAGAATTTGATGAATCTAACGGCTCTCAAGGAGAGCATGAGGAGTTTGATGATGTAGGCAACAGTGGCTTGAGGGAAGCTATGAAGGAGATGACCATTGGTGATATCAAACCCATAAATGAAGAACAAAAGTCACCTGGTCGAAAGGATAAATCACTCGCGACCACTCAGGCTGATGTCCAACATGGATCTGCGACCACAAATACTGATGCTGCTCAACCTGTGACCACCCACAACAATGCTGGTTGAGAAGACCTTGAACCAGAGACTGAAGAGAATGATGATCAAGCATCACAAAACCGTGACTTCCTCAAACGTTCGCCAAAGATCACCCTCTGAATAAAATCTTGGGTGATGTTAGTAAGGGTGTTCAAATTCGCTCTCGTATTGCTTCTTTTTGTGAACATTATTCTTTTGTTTCTTCCTTAGAACCTAAACTTGTAGATGAAGTACTTAGTAATCTGGATTGGCTAAATGCCATGCATAAAGAACTAAATAAATAATTTCACTAGAAACAAAGTTTGGACATTAGTAGAAAGACCTAAGGATCATAATGTGATTGGAATAAAAAGGGTTTTTAAGGAATAATCAAGATGAAAATGGAGTAGTAGTACGAAACAAAGCACGTCTTGCTGCACAAGGATATTCACAAGTTGAAGGATTAGATTTTGGTGAAACTTTTGCACTCGTAGAAAGATTAGAAGCTTGCATTTGCATCAAATTTTAACATCAAGTTATTTCAAATGGATGTGCAAAGTGCATTTTTAAATGGAGAAATATCTAAATTAGTTTTTGTGGAACAACCTTCTGGTTTGGAAGATTCAAATTTTCCAAATCATGTATACAAGCTCTCTTAGGCTTTTATGGACTTAAACAAGCTCCTCGAGCTTGGTATGAATGTCTTAGAGACTTGCTTATTTCAAAAGGTTTTAAAATTGGAAAGGTAGACACAACAATATTTACAAAAGTGGTTGAGAAAGATCTTTTTGTATGTCAAATATATGTTGATTATATCATATTTGGGTCTACTAATGAATCCTTTTGTCATGAGTTTGGAGAAATGATGTCTAGGGAATTTGAGATGTCTATGATTGGAGAGCTAAGTTTCTTCCTTGGACTTCAAATCAAGCAATTCAAGAACGGAACGTTTATGAGTCAAACCAAGTATGTGAAGGACTTGCTCAAGCGCTTTGGGATGGAAGATGCTAAAGCCATCAAAACTCCCATGGCCACTAATGGACATCTCGATATGGACAATGATGGAAAAGCGGTTGATTCTAAACTTTATCGATCTATGATTGGTAGTTTACTCTATCTCACTGCATCTAGGCCTGACATCATGTTCAGTGTTCGCTTATGTGCTAGATTTCAATCATCTCCTAAGGAATGTCATTTGATTGCTATTAAAAGAATACTTAGATACTTGAAATGCTATCCCAATATAGGACTTTGGTACCCTAAAGATGCAAACTTTGAATTAATTGGTTACTCAGATTCAGATTATGCGGGGTGCAAAATTGATAGAAAAAGCACATCTGGTAGTTGTCAACTTTTGGGGAGATCACTAGTCTTTTGGTCATTTAAGAAACAAAATATCGTAGCTCTCTCCACCGCCGAAGCGGAATATGTTTCAGCGGGTAGTTGTTGTACTCAAATTTTATGGATGAAACAAACCCTTTTGGATTATGGAATTTCTTTTGACAAAGTGCCACTCTTGTGTGATAATGAAAGTGCCATAAGGATTGCAAACAATCCGGTCAACATTCTAGAACAAAGCATATTGATATTAGGCACCATTTTATAAGAGGTCATGTGGCAAAAGGGGACATAGATGTGAATTATATAAGAATTGACTTGCAGCTAGCAGAGATCTTCACCAAACCTTTAGATGAGACTAGATTTTGCTTTCTTAGAAGTGAATTGAATATTATTGATATATCAAATGCAAGTTAAATGTCTGCTATGCTGTCCTCCCGCCTTTTTGTGCTTGATGTCAAAGGGGGAGAGATTAGGGAGAGATTGGGGAGAGATTCTTGTATGACATTATTGATAGTTTATGTGCTCATTGTTTATTCATTGTGGATTCTCAAATAAGTCATATGTGTATTTATATATGCATGCATTTAGGAGTTCTTGCATATCTAATGCCTATGCATACACTAAGGGGGAGTCATTATTAAATTTTGTTCATTTAAACACTTGTTGTCATCAATCATCAAAAAGGGGGAGATTGTTGCTTCTAGGCTCTTAATCTTGATTTTGATGATAAATGAAAACAAGTGTATAGGACTAATCTAATTTCTTTGAGTATAATTAATAAGATTAGGTGAAAAGAAGAAACGTCAAATGGGAGTCGCAAGCGCAGGGTCGCAATGTCGCCCGTCGCAAGCGCAGGGTCGCAATGTCGCCCGGATCTACAGGTCGCGAGCCAAGGTCGCCCAAGGTCGTGAGCCAAGATCGTAAGTGCAAGGTCACTAAGAAGGAAGCAGCAAAGACCTCAGGTAAGTGCTTGTTTATTGTGCCGGTTTCGAAGTTTGGAGTTTGACCGGATTTTATAGAAATTCTTTGTAGTTTTTAACCGTACTATTAAGAGGGGCCGCGAAATCTTTTTAAGTTCTAGCAAAAACGAAGAAACTCTTAGGTCATTTGTTGCATTCGCATTCATTCATATTCTTGGTCAACATCTGAGAAATATATAGATTTTAAAGAGGGACTGAAACTGGTCTTTTGAGTACTGTTCATACGACCAAATACTATTCATTCGACCAGAGGTCACACGAATATTGTTCATTTGACCAGAGGTCATGCACTGTTCATTTGACCAGACACTGTTCATACGACCAGTAACACTGTTCATTCGACCAGACATTCCAACGGCTATTTACTAGCTGTTAGAGGTCGTAGCTGGCTGTTAGCTGTACTGATTTCTTTCCTTTTCAACCGCAACAGCTAGCTGAGAGGTTGATACCGGCCTAGACCATCTCGCAAGAGGACGAGGACAATACAGTAGGCGAGTATTCTATCGTTCTTTCCATAGGGACTAGAGAAAACAAATCGTGTAATACTAGACTAAATCGATGATAAAAGAAAATAAACTAGACGAAACAAAGAGGAAGAAAATGTTGGAAGAAATAAAGAGAAAGAGAGAGGTGATCACACCGCGACCGTTGATCGATGCTAAGTCTATACGCATATTCGTGAGCACAAGTGATGGAATTGTAATCATCTAGTGGTCTCGCGAGGGGAGGCGAAGACAACTAAGACAAATACGTCCATCAGTGGTGTCAACAGAAGAGTGCGTAAAGAATTAACGTCAATCACTCCCCTAACAGCCATCAACAAGCACGAACAACTAACAACACAGCACTCAACCAAGGCTCAAGTCACAATCTCAGATAATGCAGGCGTATGAATACAAATACTTCAAAAACATGCAATACAGAATATGCTTCTCAAGAAATGGCAGACACCGACAAGCCTTCATCTCGAAGAATAGTAGCTCACTGAAGACTCAAATTACAACAAATTAAGGGCTCAATTCTTCAGAACACAAAGGCATAGCTCAATCAAGATCTCTGGAATTAATCTCTCCGAAATCTCAATCCTATGCTGGGCATACAAAAGCCAGGGAATTCAATGAAAATGTATTATCCCTCACAAACTCATATCATCAATCAATCACAGGGGACAATAAACATAAACAAATAACAAGAAAGAATTCAATTCGACACTTAGTCGGCAATACATTCTGGAGAATAGAATAGAATACAACATGATAGACCAGGTATCAGTAGAAAGAAAATATCAATTAGTGCAACATGGGATTTCATGCATGAAAGCTAGAACTGGAGTTCAACATCCTATTACATCGATTTCATGCAACTGATAATCTACAAACCACACAGAACACCCACAGATTCAGAACATGCATCACAGAACAGAGAAAAGCACTCAACTGCATCGCAGGACAGATCAACAGAAGACAAATGCAATTATAATCATAGAAGATTTCATTTCACACATCCTGTTAGAGAATCAGTTCATAAGACCTGACACAGTTGATGGAACAAGAAGGAAGTCCAACTCAAAATAGAAAATACAATTCAACCTCATTTAGAAATTAGACTTGTTTCTCAGGACATGTTCTAATTTCATATTAACAAACATTCACTGAATTTCATACATCACAGGCAGTTCATGTCAGAATTGGAGAACAAGACATGGGAAGAGATTTGATCACCAGTTTTCTGCTGCCGGAGCTTTAGCGTATGATATGGAAGTTAGCTGTAGTCGATGTTGTGAGCTGCAGCCGTAGAGGAGATCACTCCTGGCTGCTGGAGAAGAGGTGGAAGAGAAGCTGATGAAGTTGCAGTGGTCGTCGGCGTTGGCGAAGAAGAGGCCGCCGTGGTTGATGAAGAAGGCGGCGCCGTGGAGCACCACTCCGAGGTGGCGTGGTGGCGCAGGAAGGTGGAGGCTGCTCGAGAGAGGCAGAAGCGGCGCCGGCGTCGGCGGATCTGCGGCGGCTCGGTGGAGGAGGCGGAAGAGAGGGGGAGATGCGGCGGTGGCCGAGGGAGAGGAGGCTCCGACACGGGATGGTGGTGGAGGCGGCACCGGTGGCGCAGCTCGTGAGAGGTGGAGAACAGTGGAGAATTGGGGAAAGATCTGTGGGTTTGGGGTTTTGAGGATGACAGAAGAAGAAATGAGGAGTTGGTGGAATTGGGGTTTTGTGGTGTAGTGGTGGAGTGGCGAGGGAATGGAGCACCGCCGGCGTATGGCCCGGCCGCCGGCGGCGAGGTGGAGGGAGGTGTGGAGGAGTGGTTTGGGGAAGAAGAAGGGAAGAAAAAAAATAAAAGCCGGGCTCAACTCTTCTGGTGGCCGGCGCTAGGGTTAAAAACCCCCAACTTGGCATTTTTGCAATTATGGCCTTGAAGTTCTAAAAATTTAGAAATGGGACCTCGCGGCTAGGGTTTGGGATTCCGGACCCCCCGGAGACTCTGATTTTGGTGCGGTCAGATCCTACGCGTTCGCGGGAACACGCACTTCCATCAGGAATCAACCAATGGCCAGATTAAGTCGAAGACACACGTCCGCTAGCCGAAAATCCATCCGATCCACGCCGACCTGTGATAGAAATTGCAAAGCGAGTAATCCGGTCGATTTGTCGACTAATCTGAAATAATCTAGGTATATATGCCGAGGTATATGACTAATATGTGCAAAAGCATGGGGAAATATGTACAGAAAAATGAGGCGAATTTAGTAAATATCAGAGATTGGGCTATAAATATAGGTGTTTTGAGCAGTATTCTCATTGATCTCAAGCCATATTCTCATATACACCTTCAAGCATCATCTCTCTACTCTTTTGAGCAGTTTTTGAGTTGATTTTTTAGCAGTTTTAAAACACTTTTGAGCAGATTTTCTCTACTATTTTTGAGCAGTTTTTAAAACCATTTTTGAGTAGTTTCTGTTCACATTTTCGAGCAGTTTTATAAACAGTTTTTGAGCAGTTTTTAAACAGTTTTTTGAGCAGATTTCTCTACTGTTTTGATCAATTTTATAAACACTTTTCGAGCAGATTTTTGATCAGTTTTATAAACAATTTTGGAATTGATTTTTGATCAGTTTTACAAACACTAATGAGTAGATCTTTGAGCAGTGTTTGAGAAGATATTTGAGAAACTTCTGTTCACATTTTTTATCAGTTTTATAAACAGTTTTGGATAGACTTTGATCAGTATTTATAAATATTTTTTTGAGCAGTTTTTCTAAAGAACCAAGAGATATATTTTTTATATACAATTGAGCCCAAGTGCTAAAATCTTGATCTTTTGATCAAGTATCATTCATTGTGATTGAGAGAGAACTTCTGAGAGCATTTATTTGCATCCTTAGAAGTTTCTCGATATTTGTTGGGGGTCAAGAGAAGATCTTGTAACTTGTTACTCTTGGTGAACACCCTCACCTAGACGGCTTGGAGGCGTGGCCGTTGACCTCTCCATTAACGGAGGCTGTCGGAGAGGCTCAGCATATTTTGTGAAAGACATCGGTGCTCGCCTGTCTGGAGTGGAGAAGGAGCAACCTTAGTGAAAAATATCCTTCGTGGATATTGAAGGAAGACTCATTCATTTGAGTGCTACAACGAGGAGTGGGAAGACCGGGTGAGTCTCCGGGACCTCGAGATAAATCACCGTGTTTGATTTTCTTACTCTTTCTTAGTGCAAAATATTATTAAATTGTTTCAGTTTATTTGTTCTTTGTCTTTTCCTTGCAAAAATTGTTTTTAGTTGAAAAGTTTTAAAGCCTCCTATTCACCCCCCCTCTAGTCGGCATCCTCAATCCTACAAAAAATGTTGCTGCTACTGCATAAATACTAGACTGTCCAAAGAATTAAAGATAGAAAGAGGGAGTCCAAGATGGATAGCTGCTACGAAGAAGAGTGTAGACGGTGAGCAGTGTAGCAGTTGCTGGCTAGAGGAAGAAGACAGGTGGAGGGTTGCTGCTATTGTTGACCTGAGGCAAGCGTGTGTGTGTTTGGTTGTTGGAGGCAAAAGCTAAGAAAGCAATAGGAAATAAGACTAAAGGGATAAGCATCTCTTTATGTATATGGATTTGACGGGGATTATTACTCGAGTTAGATCGCCCTTGCGTTTCCATGGTTGCGACAACCATTTTGTGGTTTTGTACAACGGCCCATGATCGCACATGCCTTCCTATGGTTGCATCAGAATTTTGTCAAGCCTTTCCTCGTTCATTTCCTGGGCTTCAGCCATCTTACTTTGTAGGGCAATTTTTTCCCTATGAAAACAAATGATACTACAGTTTCAAAAAGACTAAGGTCAAAAGAAAGATACTTACTGCTTTAATTGGCTGTTTTCAGTTTGAGCGACCTTCAGTTGCTCCATGAGTAGACCAGATGAGGTCGCTTCGCGAGCCGTATCGTGCGTAAAACAAGAAATACTAGGAACGAGATTCCTAAGGAAATAAAGTAAAGCTTAAAGGTAAATAAGTTCTACTTACCTCTAAAAATATTTGAAAGAACGTCTCAAAGAGATTCACAAATCCGCTCACTTGGCTAGAAGAAGCCAAGCTATGTGGCGCCTGCTGAGGGTTCAAGTATTGAGCAGGGTGCAGGGTCTAGGTGGCCTGAACCGCCGTCTCTTCTACCCTCTCCTCTCCTTGTCCTCCCAAACAGGAGGGAGACGTGATTTCCTCGACCACGGGGGAAGCAGAGATATTTGCCTGTTCATCCACCCCCATGGTAGAAGCCTCTATGGAGACACAAGTTTTCCCATCATTGGCAGGAACATCGGATGGAACATCTTTTACCACTCCACCAATGATGGTCTCAGACTCTTCTTCAACGGCCTGTGAAACCGCAACTTCAGCTGTCACAATAACGTCATTAATGGCCGCCGCCCTTGTCGCTCTGTGTGTAGCCTCAGCTGATGGTGTAGGCAATACAGCAGAGGAAGGAGCCCTGAATTTACAAATGCAACAAATTATCCCTACCTAAACATTATGACTTAGCTAGAGAAGGGGCGAATATTTACCTAATACTGAGTCCCATGAAGTTGTGAGAACTCGAGGCCACGCCCTTGGAAGATAAGAGCATGGATAATGCCTCTGGATCAAAATCGTCAGAGGAAGTCCTTGTCCTCCTCCTCAAGAGAAACATGGAACCCTTCCTCCATGTCACTCCCTTCTCCCTACACAACCTTAAACTGATTTATGGTTGTATAAGGCAAAGATCGAGAAGTTAAAGACATTACCGCGACAACCCTTCTAGTTGCGACATCGGGGTCAGACATAGTCGTGGCTACGACTTGTTCCTGTGGGCCTGCTATTGCCTTGGTCGCAGTAGATGACGTTGTCGTAGGAACCCCCATCGCGTCAGTGGTCACAGTCTTCCCTGCTGAGGTCGCAGGAGGGGAAGTGGGGTTTATTTGTAAAGCTCTTGCTCTGGCCAAATTCTTGGTCGCAGAGGGAGCTTTCTTCGGCCCCTTTGACGAAGAACCACTTGAAGGTTTAACATCGTCGCCAGCAAGCCTTTTCTAGGCTGTTGGGCACGTGAACAACTGCATAAACCCAAAAGAATTTCCTTTGGTGAATTATATTTTAAAAATCAAATTTACAAAGGCTTTCCAAAAGAGTTATACCTTTTGATACGCTTTCACAAACTCATCAGTGTTGCCGACCAGGCTCTTCGGTCTCGGTGAGTTAATGTCGCCTTCCCTGATCGGATTATAGGATTTTAAGAGGAAATTCATCCTCATTTCAACATCAGAAGGGGACAAGGCTAAAAAAGAATGGCAACTATTAAAACAACAGAAATTCGATTCCCAAAGAAGAACATATTGAGGAAATATTTACCAATCTGACTAATCCTAGGGTGAGGTAATTACCGGGATTGTAGTCCCTAGTGGCATCTTCCATCATCCTGACTTCCCAAGTAGGGTGATCCCTTTTCCTTAGAGGGATGATCCGATTCTTTACGAATTCCTGGATCACATCTCGAGCGGTCAAGACTTTATTCATCAGGTATTTGATTACCTGGGCTTGCCTCTTCTGCTCGTCGGGGGGGGGGGGTGACATCCTTCTCCTTGCTCTTCTCTGGTCGCTGATCTACGAACCAGAGATGGCTCTCCTCAGGAGCAAAGAAATAAAACCACCTCTAGTACCACTTGTGAACAAAGTCACGAAGTGGGAAGGGGAGGAAGTCTTTCTTCTCCCGCAACCTGAAGTAAACACACCCCGGTGTGGCGGTGCCTTTTGAACTCACCAGAAAGTAATACTGGCGGAAGAGAGCTACACTAGGAAAAACCCCAATGCAGGCCTCACAGAGGTGTTGGAAAGCTGTGAGGATCAAAACTGAATTGGCATTCAGATTCACCAATTCTAAATCGTTAGTGGGCGAGGATCTCCCGGAAGAAGTCGCTTTCCGACAGATGGAATCCACAGCATAGGAAATCCTTGAAAACCTCCAGTTCGCCCTCCAGCACCACAGGGCTCTCCTCATTTTCCCCAGCAAGATGCCATGGAATCAACGACCTGTAAGGGAGGAAACCTTCGGTCTCCAAATCCAGCAAACTCTCCTCTAATCGGTGGCTAGATCGCATCCAACAAGCCATTTAGTCAGGTTTCTAAAGAGGAAGAAGGCTAAGAGCTCAGAAGAACATGGAGAAAGGAAAGGCCTCTGAGGAAACTTAGGAGATTTTGAGAATGGTTTCGTGCTAGAAGCAAATCTCGAAACGAGAGGTTTTAAGGCCATTCTCCTCGGGTTCTTGACCATTGTGCTCACACCGGATGATTTCTTCTTGACAAAAGGTCTTTTGCATTTAATGCCTATCACAACAAACCTGACACGCGCACCCAAAGTTCTTCTTGGGTTCTGCAAGAATTCAAAACGAAAAGACACCTTTTTAGCACTTGAAACTCCTTTTCAGCACTTGAAACACCTTTTCAGAAAAAGAAACTCTTTCATTTCAAATTTGGGGGATAGCTGACGGGGATTATTAGCCGAGTTAGATCTCCCATGAGTTTCCATGGTCGTGACAACTATTCCGTGGTCGCGTACAATGGCCCATGATTGCACATGCCTTTCTACGGTCGCATAAGACCTAGGTAAGAGATAATGGGGATGGTTCAAGGATATTTTGGACATAGCCCATCAATGATATTTAACTCCCATAATTTTAACTATAGAGCTCAATAGTCTCAAAACTCATCATCACTGTAACACCCTGGGTTTGGGGTGAAAATTCTTTTTCATAAAAGTCATGCATGCATATGTCTCTCCAAGATCAGCAAAATCAACCAGATTTATTTTATCCTAAGCCCCAAAATCTCAAAATCTTCTCTGTGAACCCAAATCAAGATTTGACTTTTGAGATGTGACCTACTATTTGTCCTAAGAATAAAAGCCTTCAGAAGCTAGATTCAATTCCATCTCTAACTCTCAGATTTGTCAATCTTTTCTGTTTTCGAAAACAGGAATTAATTAAATATAATTACCCTAAATACTCCAAATCTTGATTTAATCAAATCTTGACCAAATCCAGACCAGATTATTCTTGGATTCCAATGAATCCGAGGAAAAAAAGCTCATTATGGCCATGACCAGCTAAAGATCACTTTTGCACACCTTGGACTAGCTGGACAGATGGGACGGTTTAGTATCCCTACCATTGCCGGACCAAAATATGTGATGACAGAGACGTAGCTTCCATAGTTTCATTCCAAGTGGAATGAGAAGATGGTGGTCACCAACATCTAGTTCGGGAGTTCCGATTGAATGAAAGTCGATTCCCCAGCCCCATTCCAAGTCAATTTGCATGAGTTTTGCTGTTCACACGTTGGACATAGAAAGCAAGATCCCTTTCTTTGGGCTCATTCCCGACTTGGATTTAGTTTCAGGGGCTACTGGATTTCCTATTTCATAGAATTCTCGCTCGGGATAACCCAGCTATTATAGAATAGTAAGGGCTGCTGATCCGCCTGAAGCAAGTGCGAGGCAAACCAAGCACACCTTCCATCTCGAAATGGTGACCCAGATACGCATACGAAGCTCTAAGTTCCAAAGCGAGCGCAAATGGGAGCAGAGCTTCCTTTGATTTTGACCCCGCCTTAAGCTTAAGTAGGGAATATTAGAACTCAACCTTCTCGATGTGTCGATTTCTCAATAAACAAATAGGGCAACTCGAGTCAGAACAGGAAGACCGTAATTCCACTAGGTAGCTTCTTTCATTCACTCTGGTCAGGAATTATAGCCTCAGTTAGCCGTTAGGGTTCAAGCTATCAGAGTTCAAACCTTTGTTGAAAGATCTGATTTGTATCCAGGAAGAAACAAAATGAACAAGACCAAGCCACGTACCTTCGAGAAGTCCTTAATACGAGCTACGATGCCTCTAACCTTGAGGTCTCGATCGGAATCTGTGAATTGGATATTGAGTGAGGCATCAACCACAGCATGACGAGTGAAGCATAGCTATAGTTCAAACATTGAGTCACCTACTTACTTAATTCTTGTCTAATATAGAGAGACCAAAGGGGGAAAGAAGGCAAAACAAAGCAGCAATAAACATACCCATGATGCAAGGTAAGGAGAGGAATGCCAGGTGATTGGCTAACCGTGCCCCTTCCATCCAGGTTTGAAGAAAACTGCCACTAACACATCTGTAGAAGTTGCAACAAGCGAGGGTTGGACCAAGGTTTTATCCTTTCAAAACTCTCTTTTACTTAACCCCCAAACGAATTCACATTCCCGGAAATTTCGTATTAAAAAGACAGATCTTGTAGCTCGTTAGCCCAGTTCAAAGGATTTGACTTGCTCCTCATCTATCGGATAGCAAGCCCACTTCAGTAGCTGCCTCAGAAACAAAGTAGAGTGATTAGGCCCCTCGCCATCAAGGCTACTATTGGTTCAAAAAAATCCATCGGTCTGAGTTAGAGAAAAAATCATTGGTGTGGGATGCATATAAGTGAGAGAATTTCATATTGCGGGCCATGATATTTTGCACCATAAATGATTTCTCGGCCTATGGAAATTTGTCGGGGTATAGTACGAAAGGAGGCAAGGCTTATCCTATTTGCCTGGATAAAATTGAAAGCATGTGGTTACTGAACTGCAAAAAAAACAATGTACATGGGTCACCACAGATTCCTTCCGATGCATCACACCTACCGTAAGAAGAGGAAGTCATTTAATGGGAAGCTTGAGAAAGGATCAGCCCCAGTGTTTGTGATTGGCAAGGAGCTTTATTTGCGCGTGAAGGACACCAAAGTTGAGTTCGGTAAATGTTGTAACCTCCAGGAAAAATGTTTGGAAGAAGAGATCGATTCTTTGGGATATGCCATACTGGGAGCACTTACAAGTTCGACATTGCATTGATGTCATGCATGTAGAGAAAAATGTTTGTGATAGTTTGATTGGTTTGTTGTTGAACATTCTGGGAAAGACGAAAGATGGCATCAAAGTTCGCCGTGACATGCTCAAAATGGGCCTAAGAACTGAGCTTGCACCGTTGGAGAAGGGAAAGCGTACATACCTCCCCCCGGCCTGCTATACTTTGTCAAAAAGGGAAAAAACAGAGCTCTATCAGTGCCTGTATGGTGTCAAAGTTTCATGTGGGTATTATGTGAACTTGAAAAAACTTGTGTCCATGAAGGACTTGAAACTGGTTGGTATGAAGTCCCATGATTGTCATGTATTGATGTCACAAATGCTTCCCATTGCTATCAGAGGCATTCTCCCAGTTAAAGTCAGAGAGACAATTACAAAACTATGTTATTTCTTGAACGCAATATCTGGCAAGGTAAGTGCGTATTCCTAGTAAGTTAATTAGCTCCATTCATGGAACTTGCTGGATTTTTTTCATCTAAATATTTGTTGCAACTGTGTCCTTGTAGGTAATTGATCTGGATGGACTGGATGATTTGCAACGCGATGTGACTACAACTCTTTGTCAGCTTGAGATGTATTTCCCTCCATCTTTTTTTGATGTTATGGTCCATCTAATTGTTCACCTTGTCAGAGAAATTAAGTTTTGTGGACCCGTGTTCCTGCGCTACATGTACCCATTTGAGAGATTTATGGGTATCTTGAAGGGATATGTAAGGAATCGACATCAGCCTGAGGGCAATATCATTGAAGGTTATGCCGCCGAGGAGGTGATTGAATTTTGCACCAACTATATGGCCGGGGTTGACCCAAGTGGCTTTCCTACGTCCCGGCATAAGGGCAGGCTTCAGGGCATTGGAACGATTGGATTCAAAGCAGTCGTCCGCTCCAGTGATCTGTATGCAAAAGCATATTTTGGGTCTTACAACACATGACGAGGGTGGAGCCATACATACACGAGCACAAGGAAATGATACGGAAACAGAATCCTTCGAAGCCAAAGATTTGGGTCACCAGAGAACATAACAGGAAGTTTGCTGGGTGGATCAAAAATAGAGTCCTGCGAGCTTCTGAGGGCTCCGTAATTAGTGAAGTTGTTACATGGTTGGCCAGAGGGCCAAGATTTACTATAGGGAGTTGGCAGGGGTATGAAATCAATGGCTATTCATTTTACACAAGAACTCAGGATGAGAAGAGTACTATGCAATGTAGTGGAGTGACACTACTTGCTATTTCAGAGGATGCCAGGGCAATAAGGGCACTCAACTCATATTACGGTGTTATCGAAGAAATATGGGAGCTCGATTACGTATTACTTAAGATTCCTTTGTTTCGATGCCAATGGGCCGAAATCCCTCGAGGTGTTAAAGTCGACAATTATGGGTTTACTCTCGTCGATCTTAGTAGAGTCGCACACCAAGACAATCCATTTATACTTGCTGAGCAAGCCACACAGGTATTCTACATCGTTGACCCGGCCAATCCAAAGTTGTTGTCCTTCACAGTAAGAGACATATTGTTGGGGTCGAAGACGTTGTGGATGAAGAAGAGTATAATTAGTTTGACGAACTACCTCCATTTTTAGATGGAATTCTTCAATCTGTCCCTACCGAAGATATTGACGAAACAAGTTACCTGCGAGACGACCACGAAGAAGGATTATGGGTGGACAGCCATTCTTGACTATTTTGTAATATGTAAGTGACGTATATTACTGTTAATTTATTTCAAAATTATTGGAAGTCATTTGCATGGATTTTCAGATGTCTTTACAAGTGCAAAATGATTTACTCAAACCCATCTATAACTGTTCTCAGGAAAAACCCTTAGTACTACTAACATGAAAGAATAATCCAACACTACTTCGGCCTGGATCTCACAAATTCTATTCTAATGGGTGGATCGTATGAACCGTTAGTGCATCGCATGCTATCGTAATATATAGCGAAGTAGGAGAAGGAAAATTGTGTTGTACTAACGATGCGAATTGTCAAACCGATAGGAAAATAAATCTCTTCTATTGGTTTATACTAAATAACCGTTAGTAGATAGGTTACTTATTCTTATGGTTTCTTAATGTGAACTGATAGGAAAAAGTACAGTGTACTAACGGTTGGTTGTGTTGAACAGTTAGTACAAGACCACTCTAATTGTTAAACCCGCGGGAGTTTTCCCTCCAGTCGAACCAAACACATTTCCAATTAATTCTCTACTCGCGCGTGGAAAACCCTAGCTTCGCCGACGTCCCCTTTTTCGCTCCCGGACCACCATCGCCGCCAGCATGTTGGTTCTCCACCACTGCCGGCCACTGCATCGCGCCATCATAGGCCACTCCACGAACTGTAAGTGTTTTTTACGAACTCGCGCTGTAGAGTTTTTTCAACTCACGTCGTAGAGGGAAAAAAATTGTCCTTCATATTCAGTTTCTTAGATTGAAATTGGACTCGATTAGAACCAGCCAGTCTTTAGGAAAGAATAATTGAAATGAAATCAATTTAAGGCCATGTCATGCTAGGAGCAAGGGAACACTATTTGGCATAAATTTTATTTACTTTCATTTTTGAAGTTCTTACAAAATAGTATTTGGATCAAATGATTTGGAGCCAAGATTGGAACTAGATTTCCTTTTACAGTGAAGCCAAGATTGGAGCCAACAATAAGATATGAAAAAGACAAATGTTGACCAGATTGAAAGTTTTAGATTTTAGTTTTGAGTAAAATATTTTACACTTGTAAAGGCACCTGACAATCCATGCAAACCAAGCATAGAAGATAAGATATCATGTAGAAACTTTCTTCAAATACCCAACCAATTTAAAGATATAAAAATGACAAGTCAGCCACAAACCACGAGAAGTCTGAATTTTACAGATTTCATATTTCATTTGTGAAAAGAATCAATTATTGCTCAAATCAAATCCAATTGAAATGAAAATTTACAGAAATGATTTTCATTGCATGAAATATATTTTTCAAAAAGAATTTGGCAAATAGGATTTTACAATCAAGAGTTATGGTGAAATGATCTTTGTGTTAAGCAAGAAAGTTGAAGTTCGACAACCTTTTACAAATTGGGTTCAAATTTGATTTTCATGAGATTTTTGACATGAAAGAGTTTGCATGAGTTATTCATATCATTTTGATTCGAAGCTCACGAGTAAAGCCCATAGAAATAGCTAAACTCATGTTTTGCATCTATAAGATATTTCGGGTCAAAGAAAGTTTTCGGGTGAGATTCAAACACCCATAAGTTTCAAATTGAAACTCTTTTGAGAAAGTTTTCAATTTCAAACTTCTTCGGGGTAATAATATCTAGGACTTTTGTAAAACAAGTTTTGGCAAAATTCAAATAGATTTTGATTAACACTCGAAACCGATTTAGTCAAAAAAAACAAGATAGTCGAAAGCCTCTAAAAACTCTTTAAATACATTTAGAAGACCATTTTGATAGGAATTGATGATTTTGGCCTTTTGAATGAAAATTTGACATTTTAACAAAAAGAGGTGGTTCTTATTAAAATTTGTATGTAATTTGAAATGAATTCAGGTAATAGGTGGTAGTTAATCATTGCCATATCAATTGATGGTTTGTTCATGGAATTTTAGGTAAAGCCATGTCGGCATCTTCCTCGTCTGATAGTAGTGATTCGATGAGGGGCAACGTAGATGATGTTGCTTCGTCCCAGCGCAAGAGGAGGGCGCGAGGCATGACGATGTTGTGCCGTTTGGCCAAACACACGGATATTTCATGTGAGTTCAACCAGTTCGGGAGACTGATCGGAAAGAACGCTGGGTAGTACGCTGCCTATGTTGGTTTGTTGGCCAAGGAAAGGGTGAAGATCACCGTACAGAGCTGGAAGGACGTTAAGGCCGATGAGAGGGATAGGTTGTGTCGCGCCCCGAAACTGGGACAACGACTACTCCTGTAGAGACCTAGCTCGCTGCAGCTAGTCCCAAACACAAACCTTTGACTTCCCAGGATGAACCAAACACAGGAGTATATTACATTGCAACAGAGTACTCACAAAATATTTAGCAGTGTGGCCTGCTGGCCTTAATATTACATAAAGAGGATTACAATGCCTACAAGGCATTCAGGGTTTAACAAAATATTTAACTATGCAGCAGAAGATAGGTGACCCTCCCACAAAAGAAGTTGACGGCAGAACAACACACTTCAGGGTTCTAGCGGAACTGATGCAGCGGCAGCTCCTGATAACTGATGAGATCCAAACAAAACTTTCTCTCGTTCGCTGCATCGGACCGTGTCTAGTTTCCTCTCGATATCCCGTAACCAATCATCGGCAACCATGGGATCGGTCGCACTAGAGAATGTTGGTGGACGGGTCTTTTGGAAATCTGTTAATCTCGCTCCTACAGCAGAAGTAGTTCCTTCTGTTGTTCCAGTAGGCAGTTTCTGAACTATCTGAGCTAACAACTGGGTATGAGCTATCTGAGCTTCCTGTCGACTTTTCTCCATTGACAACAAAATTTCCTGAAGACTGGGTTGTTCATTCTGAGGTGGATTGGAACTCTGAGATCCTTGCTGAAACAAAGGGTCTCTTGTCATAGTTTCTTCTTCCTGCGGAGTTTGACCTATATCTTCTCTTCCACTTCGAGATCTCCTTCTGGTGTCAACCATGGTGGCTCTGAAAAAAATTTAGACGGATCTAACTAACTAAGGCCAACTAAGACAGCAATGCAGAAATTAATGCAACTACTTTAATGCATAAAATTACTTAGGCTATTAGCCATAATACACAAATTAACCATTGCAAAAGCAATAGCGAATCACAAAGCTATTAAGAGCATCCACTAGCTCTGTCTACACCAACCCCTAAGACACTCTGAAACAACAGAACGCACTCTCACAATCTTACCGAATTTTAGAAAATCCAAATAAAATTTTGAAATGAAGGTTTTTCAAGAGCTACAAAGCTCATTATTTTTACCAAAATAAAATTTCCAACAAATAGTTTCTAAATAAATTACGTCTTCTTGGCACGGCCAATTTCCTAAAGGTGTCGTCCTACAGTCAAGTTCTCATGTTGCTCTGATACCAACTTTTCTGTCGCGCCCCGAAACTGGGACAACGACTACTCCTGTAGAGACCTAGCTCGCTGCAGCTAGTCCCAAACCACAAACCTTTGACTTCCCAGGATGAGCCAAACACAGGAGTATATTACATTGCAACAGAGTACTCACAAAATATTTAGCAGTGTGGCCTGCTGGCCTTAATATTACATAAAGAGGATTACAATGCCTACAAGGCATTCAGGGTTTAACAAAATATTTAACTATGCAGCAGAAGATAGGTGACCCTCCCACAAAAGAAGTTGACGGCAGAACAACACACTTCAGGGTTCTGGCGGAACTGATTCTCCTCCTTCTGGATCCACGTAGTACTCTGTACCATCATCTTGATCAAAGTAGGCTCCATCTATTGAGTTGAATGTTGCAAGGGTGAGCACTTACGTACTCAGCAAGTCATAGGTAAGAGTAGATACATATAGTAGTAATGATATAAACCTAGACTAGTCAAGAATTATGGATATTTGTAAAATAATCTTTTTCTTTCATACCTCATCTCATGGCAGCACTTTTCATAAAGTAACATCATCATTCATGTTCACTAGATTATAGCACTACCGCGACACGTCGACACACGACAGCCCACGGCAGCACTCCTTATCATGACAACACATGTCATTTGGGTAATCTTGATTAAACATATTTTATTTAGAAAATAATACTTGTGTCACACCCCGTGGATTTAATCCACCGCAGCAGACTCCTATAAACCCGGGAGCTCGGAGTATTCGAATACGTTTTTAACTCTGCAGAGAGGTACCAATTTACCCGCAAGATATTCCACTTTCAAACCTTTCCTATCATAACAAAATGATTGGACCCCTAACTCACTTCATACTGTGAGCGGCAAGGTGGAAATAACAAGAACTTTTGTTATGTATCACTTACAATTCACCCCCGACCCTGTGGCTCTCAGCGAGGCACAGTTGTGGCAGGTTGTATCCAAACCTCCACCCCATTGCTTATTCCCATTACTGGGTCAGCGTGCTTGATCACCTTCAGTGATATGTGTGGGAGCCGCGCTCCGTGTTTATCGTGCATCACTACACATCTCATGCAGGGGTTTCATGTGCGATCCACATAATTACTTGTTCAGGCCTGTCCCATACCAGGCTTGCGGTTAGCACGTTGTTCATGCCACTAGACGCACAACACAAGGTTCTAGTCCTTATATGCCAGTGACCAGACCATCCACAACCCTGCACCTTCAGTGCCTGCATTCCTTTGCAGTCTAGCACCTCCAGTGCTACAGCCATCCACACCATTTTTCTGGTCACGGCTAGGGGTTTTATTTCATGGATATAAGTATATACATACATATAATAGTTCATGGCTCAAAACTTGTTTATTTCACATTTCACAGATAACCAGTCTAGTACTGCCAATTCATAAATCAACCATTCTCAATCTTTCACATGCAATATTGCCTATATTCAAGGTTATATTATAGCAACATTTAAAATATAGGTTCAAGATGACCAAGGATATGACTTGCCTTCCGCGTCGTAAAATACAGCAGTCGATGACGGGTCAACAGCAAAATCTT
The DNA here is from genome assembly GCA_019359835.1 of Pharus latifolius. Lineage (NCBI taxonomy): Eukaryota > Viridiplantae > Streptophyta > Magnoliopsida > Poales > Poaceae > Pharus > Pharus latifolius. The sequence continues at coordinate 43,430,383 of CM033325.1, forward strand.
CAAAGTCAGCTTCTGAATCTGCTCGACGACAAACAAACACACAATGATTACTTATAATATTTAAAATGTTTTAAGACTTATATGCAGAAATGCTTAATAAGAATGATTGAACTAAACTGGAGATAAGTTGAATTGCAAACTGAACTGAGTCGAAATTCTAGGGTTTCAAGGAATTTGGGCTAAGGATGGTGATTAGATAATCTTAGGGTTTCAGGATTGCAATAGGGATAACAATTTTGTGGCTGGTTTAATCGAAACAGCGAATGTCAACAGATCGACATTCGGATCAAAACTTGGACATAGCTTTAAGAAAAGCTAGAGTGCTTATCTCAAGTTGTGGTAGTAGAAGAAAATGTAGATCACAACTCTACAAATTCAGTGGACAAGGTGGTTTTCAAATTACACAACCAGAAGTGGGTAAATAAGGTCAATGCCACTGGCTGACAAGCTCTGGCATAGAGCTGACAATGCCAAAACTAGGGCTTAGCATAACTTTTGATCTGGAGCTCCAAATGATGCACCACTTTGTCTGGGAGGTAGGCTTGAGTAACAGGAACAATTAAGTCAACAGGATCTAGGGCAAGAAATGACTGGAAAGCAAGAAATTTGATGATGAACAGAGATGAACTGGCTGCACTAGATCAGTTCTGGACAAAAACTTGGCAAAGCTATAACTTTTGATCTAGGCTGATTTAGGTGTCGAGCTAGAAGACAAAAATGCTCAGGAGGCTAAGGCACATCTAAATGACAAGGTGATTTGGGCTGAAACGGCCGGGAACACTTTTCGGTCATCGGCGCCGGAGAAGAAGCACTGCTGATTGGGGGTTCCTGCTACAGGCAACAAGAACTTAATTCCTTTCTTGGAGAGTATCTAGGAGGTATAGGGAAGCTTCTGGTACAATTGTATTGGCCGGAGGATCACTGGAGAAGCCTGGCGACGATCGCCGGTTTCTGGAGAAGTTCAAAAATTGGGGAAAGCTTCGATTGAAGCTCAATCTGGAGATCTTGATGCACAGGCTTGCTGGAAACAACTCACTGATCAACTTCTTCTACAGAATCGAGAGCTAAATCGAGGTAATTTGGCCTGCATTGCCGGAACAGGGCATTCTTCGAATTTCAACCATTTCCGGTGATCGCCGGCGTTAGAGGTCACCGGGGAGCAATTAGACAGTGTTACACAGAGAGTTTGAGTAGATGAACTCACTGGTGGCTTTAATTTGGCAGGAGATGATCTGTAATGAGCTGTCACTGTGAGCCTCCTCGATGGCTCGCCGGAGAAGACGACTGCAGCGGTGAAATTTGGAAATTGGTTAAGTCCTGGTGATGTGTGGAGGAAGCTGCTGAGCACAGGAGTGCTTATATAGGCCCGGCGAAGATGGCAAAGGGGAACAATGAAGAGATTGGTTGCTGTGACTTGACTGGTTGCGTGCAGGAGCAGCAGCGGCGAAGACACAGCAAGAGCGGTGATGCGACGGCGACAAGCTTCCAACTGATCACAATGTCGCCTCATCGGGACCTGGCAAGGCTTGTAGCAAGCGGTGGCGACAAGTACTGGCGCGGCGAGGCTACGTGGCGATGGATTGCTGACAAAGTCACTGCTGGTCGCGCGTGGGAGCAAGCACTGGTCGTCGACGTAGCAGCGGCCTTGCCACGGCACCAGCTGGAGCGAGGACACGTGCGTACTGGCATGCACGGTCACAGTGCGGCGAAGCTTGGCCGGCGGCGAGCGTGCACGGCGCAAGGAAGCAAAACACGGCGAGGCTTCTGGTCGTGTACAGCAGTATACGGCCTGGTCGAAAATGGACTGAACTGCAGTTTTAATTCTTTGAGTTTTGGACTGAAATGTAAATCTGGAGATTTGCTAGGTTTAAACTGAAATTGATTTCACTAATCTGGTATATTATATTCAACAAGGTATTTGGCAAAGATAAATGATAAAATTTGACACATTTGAATAGTTTTTGATACAAACTGAAAATAGGGTACTTTAGGGTAAAATAAGGTTTAAGTTTTGTCGATTTCGAATTCTGGCATTTAGGGTTCGATTTTGATATCTGCACAGAAGAGAAACTTGTGGCAAATAGCATTTTGAGAAGATTTGCCGAAGAGATTTTGAGTTTGAAGTTAATCTGGAGATTCTAGCCTTTTTGGGTTTTCAGATATCAGATAAGGACTAATTTGCGATAACTCTTGGACTGATTTGTGAAAAGAGTCTAGATGATAGAATCTGGCTGTCAACTTTTTATATTAAGGTATGGACATACCCATGATCATATTCCAGGAATAATCTGGTCTGAACTTGGTCAAGATTTTGATTAAATCTGCATTTCTGAAACTTAGGGTATTTGGGTAATATAAGGTATTTCTGTTTTCGAAAACAGAAGAAGTTGATAAATCTGGAATTTAGAGATAGAATTGGATCTAGGTTCTGAAGACTTTTAAGTTCAGAGTAACTGATAGATCACATCTGAACAATCTGATCTTGATTTGAGGTCATAGGATAGATTTTGGAGATTTTAGGGCTTAGGATAGATACTGATCTGGCTAATACTACAGATACATGCATGCATGCTGTTTATGAAAAAGGAACTTTTCACCCCTAACTCAGGGTGTTACAGGTTGTGGGTGGAGGTGAAGGTAACATTAATCAAAATCCCTGAACTCTTGAGTAATCACATTCTCTTGGCTTATCCTGAAGATTAAGTAAGTCCTTCTTATATGCATCATTTGAAACAGGCCAAGTGGAACATCCCCGACGATGGTCCCAAGACAGCTTGCTTGAAGGACATGAACAACACATGGAAAATCTTCAAGAGCGTCCTCGTCAGTGCCTTCCTCGCTAAAGGAAAATCTCCATGCGAGAAGTACCCCTTCATAACAGAGGAGGTATGGGAGCAATTCACCCAGCAGAAGGGGACACCTGAATTCAAGGTATGTATATGCTTCCTTTGCTTGGTCACACAGTTGTATGGAGTAACCAACGGTGCATTAATTTTCTTTTTTCTGGTACGAAGGCCCTTAGCGAGAAGAACAAGGCAATCCAGAGGAGGAACGACCACCTGCATCGGCTTGGATCTCGTGGCTATGCAGGGAAGGAGGAGCAGTGGAAGAAGGCCAAAGACGAGGCATCGACTTTCGTCGACTCCCCTGACCTGCCGATCTCCAAGATCCGCGATCCGCGATGCAAGCACTGGTGGCTGGCCAGAGGGACCGTGTCATCCACGGGGTCTGTGGAGTTCCCAAACCCCAAGGACACCGAGGTCGTGCAGCGAATTGTAAGTTGGCTAACTTCCTGGTTGGAATCATAGAGTGTGGTAGAAAAAACTATGATCAATCGTGTGTGCAAGTTTGTATATATTTTTTCCTCACAATGTAGAGCTTTGAATGTAACAGATCTCTTGCTCGAAGGAGGTGACCCAGGGATTGTTCACTCCCCATAGGGAGAACGACATCCTAACCCGGGCTCTAGGGAACAAGGAGCATCCAGGGCGGACGCAAACCATGGGGGCTGTGGTGCCATGGAAGGATGGCTTCTCGGAGCCCAGGCAAAAGGCGAAGAAGCCTTGTACCTGGAAGGAAAAGGAATCGGAGCTGGATGAGAAGATACGGTCAGATGTGACTGCACAATTCGCAGACATGTTCGCTCAAATGAACGAGAAGTATGAACGCTTCAGCCGAATTGTGCAGTCCAAGGGTTTAGATCTAGCTGCCGAGGTCGACGCTGGTAGGCCGAGTAGTTGCGGCTTGAAGGTTCACATGGATCCGGTGGACCTGCTTGAGGTATTGCAAGTCTTGAGCTATATATGCACTTCAGTTGATGCCACTCCTGTTACGTTAGAATTGTTTCGCTAATCTGTTATAATTATTACAAATTGCAGAAGCCGAAGAGTTGTAGCCTATTGATCTACATAGGCGATGACCTTGTAGTGGTTGCACACGGGGTCGTATATCTGTCTTGGGAGGATGTCCGGATCCACTGCGTACCTCTGAAGCTTGGGTTTGCAAAGGTACAGGTGGACATGGCCCTCCCGGGATACAGCACTTTTCCGTTGCCCGTCCCAACGGATGAAATGCGGACAATTTATGAGGCATTGGGCTCATACATACAGTGGCCCAAGAAGGGTGTTAGACTATAGGAGGTAAACCCTACCCATTGTAGCTTACAACTCAGTTAATATACTCAACTTGCAAAATCTAACTTACCCTTTCGTAACTTAAAGTGGACGATGGATGCCAGCGCACTTCCTGAGGACCCCACCCCCAGCACAGCACATGATCGAGCTCCTTCGGCCCCCATGCATCTTCTGACGGCCTCGATCCCACCCAAAGGACGCACACCTCCTCGGAAAGCCCCATCGCCATCAAATGAGGCCAGCCGGGTACATTCAAGAACGGGTTCCCACTCTTGTCGGAGTACCTTCTGCGCAATATGGATCAGACAACCAGAAGTCTCCACGGATGATACCTGACCCTAGGCACCACATCAACTTCGTAGTTCACTTCAGGCCAGGACATTTTCAATGTGAGACCGGGAGCATATCCGTGGCCCACGAGGATTTGTTCGACCTCTTCAACTAGCAGGACCTTGATATGTCCATCATACGGACTGGAGTCCTGTGAGTTTGCTGATCCTATATGTTGTCGCATTTCATTTCATAAATCTAATCACTTTGCATGCAATACTTACTAATGTCTACTTTGCATGCAGGTGCATGTATAGGCTGGCGTCGATGAGGGCATATGACAAGGTGGGTTTCCTCGACCCAGACAAAATAAGCCTCACGATGCTAGAGTACGACCAAGCACATGTGGAGGAATACATATCAAGGGCACTACTGGCGCAGCAGGACCGAGAGTTCATTCTTGCGCCGTACCACCAAAGGTTAGTGCATTTCCTACTAATTTAACTCATTCTTGTATGTTACGCCTAACATATACATGAAACAGTTTACTTTTATGTACATTGTAGGGGCCACTGGGTCCTCGTCATCATTTGCCCATGGAGGAATGAGGTGTACTACCTCGATTCGATGAGCAACAAGGTAGTGCATGTTTTCACCCTCACGTGGCACATAGACGCGTAAGTAATACAGTTGATTTAAATTTTGACCTGACTAGCTAATTAATGATAACATATTAACCAGCAATGCTAAATTAAATACAGGGCTTTCAAAAATTATGTTACCGCTGGAGGGAGGCATGACGCGTCGAAGGGAACAACAATTTCTTGGAAAGAATATGAGGTAATTAATACGGATGGAACTACTCATGATGAGTCTTTTAATTTATGCTTAATTAGTTCTTTCGAGTTAATGTGGGTTTATGTCTTTACATATGCAATTATCTCAGTGCCATCAGCAGCCACAATTGTGGGAATGTGGGTTCTATGTCATCAGGTTTATGTATGACCTGCTCAGGACAGACTTTGCCCAATTCCCTAAGGTAAGAATTTTTCCTGACTCAAAGTCGAACATTGGATGTAACATATGTTCCTAACTTCATACACACATGCAGAGCGCCATGTTGAAAGACCAATACGAGCTGCCCCAGTTAAAGGAGCTGCGACAAATTTGAGCTCAATATGTGATGGATGAAGTGGCTATCAATGATCGATCATAAATGACTTGTGTAATATACATTGAATGTGTTAATTGATGTATGTGTGTATTTGTATTGGTGCATTTGTGAATAAATGCAATATGTGAATAATTAGATTCAATCTGTTCAATGCATTTGTGTATCTCTATATTAGTGTATTTGTGAAGGAGCTGCTTGTAACATATTCTAATGGTTATTAACTCAGAACCGTTAGAAGAAGTTATGCTAGTACTAACGGTTCCAGGTTTTACCGTTAGAATAAGGATCCCTCCAATTAAAGAAATTTTCTATTACTAACGGTTGCAAGTAGTGAACCGTTAAACGAAATTCTGTACTACTATCTGTTAATAACCTACAACCAATAGAAGAAAGTTTATAATGCTAACGGTTGCGAGTATTGGGCTAATAGAATAAAGTTTAAAGTACTAACGGTTTGAGTAGCGAACCGTTAGAAGAAATTTAACAATACTAATGGTTGTGAGTACGGAACCGATAGAAGAAAGTTTATAATACTAACAGTTTCGAGTAGCGAACCATTAGAAGAAATTTACCAGTACTAACATTTGCGAGTAGTGAACCGTGAAAATATAGGTATTGTGCTAACGGTTCTCTAATATAAAACTGTTAGAATATAGTTATTTTACTGACGGTTTGTAACCGCTAGAGTTATGCTTTGTTTCTTCTATCGTGCCGATCACTAGCGGTAAGAGAACCGTTAGTATAGACGATTTTGAACCGATAGTGTAAAGCAATTCTGTAGTAGTGAAACAAGATGAGAATGGAGTAGTAGTACGAAACAAAGCTCGTCTCGTTGCACAAGGATATCCTCAAGTTGAATGTTTAGATTTTGATGAAACTTTTGCACCTATAGCAAGATTAGAAGCTATTCGCATCCTTCTTGCATTTGCATCAAATTTTAACATCAAGTTATTTCAAATGAATGTGAAAAGTGCTTTTTTAAATGGAGAAATATCCGAATTAGTGTTTGTGGAACAACTTCCTGGTTTTGAAGATTCAAACTTTCCAAATCATGTATACAAGCTCTCTAAGGCTCTTTATGGACTTAAACAAGCACCTCGAGCTTGGTATGAACGCCTTAGAGACTTTCTTATTTCAAAAGGTTTTAAAATTGGGAAGGTAGACACAACCTTATTTACAAAAGTAGTTGAGAAAGATCTTTTTATATGTCAAATATATGTTGATGATATCATATTTGGGTCTACTAATGAATCCTTTTGTCATGAGTTTGGAGAAATGATGTCTAGGGAATTTGAGATGTTGATGATTGGAGAGCTAAGCTGATGAGCGCGGACGCGGGGGTCCCGATCTTTTGGTGAGACGAAGGATAATTTCGGTAGGTGTCGGGAGACCTAAACGATCCGGCATCCAACCACGTGAGTAACTGGAAATCCTGGCGATCGCTAAACCACCACGACGATTGTTATCGACCGAACCAGAGGCGCGATCGACCTGTCCACGAAGGACGGTTCCTGCAAGCAACCGAAGAATGAGCAAGAACACAAGATAAGCAATCTCAATTGCGAATATAGATTAAGAATAATGGGGTTCAGAAACTTGGTCTTGTTGGTCTAGCCGACACAAGAAGAACAAGGCGATATCTCACACTACCGTGACGAAATCAACTAAACAAAACCCAACTAAGACGAAGCACGGCGGGGAGCATATATAGGGCGGCGGCCAGAGGAGGGGCGGCACCCAAACAGGTGCCCACGAGCGCGTAACGCTAACCCTAGGGATACACGGGCCTTGGGCCCAAAAATACGGCGATGCAGTGCCGGCCCAATTCTGTTCGTGTTCGTATTCTGACGATTCCCATTTCTGTAGATGGAATTTAGAGGCGTAGCCATATCCGTTGGAAAGGTTATCTCGTAAGCTTTCCGTAGAGTCCTTATTTGCCTCATTTGGACATTGTATGTGATCTGGGCGTCCGTTTGAAGGTGCACTGGTCCTGGATGGCCGAACCGGACTCGGCAGCGACTTCGACGTCCTCTCGACTTGGGCCTGGTGGTCGGGGACTTCTTGGAACTTGGACATAACTTGCTGATCCTCCATTGATGAAGACTTGAATGGCATAGCATGAGGGTTCATGACATCTTGTCGCTTTCCTACTCCATCAGCCGACGTCGTGGACGTAGTAACAGCAAGCTCGTTGATGACAGCAAGCTCGTCAGTGATGTCCTCATCATCCCCCCTTTCTTGAATTTGAGTCGTCCTCGACTCGAACATATTGTCCTGAAAAAGATTAGGAGCAACAGGGGGCAAAGCAATAGACAAATCCTTTAAATCATTGCATGGTTCTTTAGCTAACTCATCAGCTACACAATCCTTTGTAGCTAAAAGAACAGAACCTTTCAATTTAATTCCAGAATTCTTTTCACCAGATTCTTTCTTTTGTGTTACACTGGGTTTATCATTGACACCATTTTTATTTTGGGATTGACAATTTGCTTTTGCTAACTCGGCCAGTGTCATAGGTTGTAGCACATATTTCTTTCTCTTAAACACAAATTTGTATTCATTAGACCTATGGTGAACAGCATCTACATCATATATCCAAGGTCTACCCAACAAAATAGAACAAACATCCATGGGCGCAACATCACAGTCTATATAATCACGATAAGTACCAAGGGAGATATGAATTCGAACAGTTTTAGTTACCTTGAGCTTACCGCATGAGTTAAACCATTCAATGCAATAAGGATGTGGATGCGGGTGTGTGGCCAAGCCAAGCTTCTCGACCATGTCAACGCTTGCGAAGTTGTTGCAACTTCCTCCGTCGATGATAACGGGCACTGCATGCTCATTGACGACCATCCTGGTTTGAAATAGATTATGCCGCTGGCTTTCTTGTGACCGTTCTGGTTGTGCAGTCAATACACGGGTCACAACAAGTGTTGGGTAACCTTCTGTGGCCGAAGCATTGAACACTTCTCCTTCGGAATCCTCGGTACCTGCGTGGTTAGCGACAACTAAAGCAAGATCATCCTCATGTTCACTAGCAGAAGAGTACTCACCATCCTCACGAATAATGAGAGCACGTTGACTAGGACAATCACGCTTTGTATGTCCAAATCCCTTGCAACGGAAACATTGCATGTCGCGAGTACGGCCTGTTGATGCGACAGAAGAAGCACTTTTGGCGGGGGTTTGCACCGCAGAATCCTTGCTCACACTTGTAGCTCGTGTCGGAGGGGTAGAAGGAACAACAGGTGGAGACGCTTGATGAAGTGTAGACGATGGAACCTTTGCAGCCTCATGGTTCGGTTTTGACGAACCAAAACTTCCTCGTGTCCGAGTTTGTCGTCCCTGTACTTCCCTTTCAGCTTTGCAAGCAAGATGGAACAAACGAGTGATAGAATTGTACTCCTTATAATCAAGTATATCCTGAATCTCACGGTTTAACCCACCCAAGAATCTAGCCATTTTTGCATCCTCATTCTCTTGTAAACCACAACACAACATACCAATTTGTAGTTCCTGATAATATGTAACACCCCTGTTTTTGCCAAACCCTAAAATAGCCAAAATCCACATCTGGACCCCAAACCCTAATCTGCTTCAGCCATTCTCTTCTAAATGCTGTTCAGAGCATTTTTCCCTTCGGGACCATCTCCAAAATCTCACCCTAAAGCTGAGTTTCAAGCCTTGCCATTTTAAAACCCTAATTACCCTATTTTACCCTAAACGGTTTTCCCCAATTTTGTCGAAACCCTTCAGATCTTGCCTGATCTTACCAAACTTTGGCCAGATAAGTTCTAATAATCTTTTGCAACTTAGCTGCGAAATCAGATTTCAGATCGGACCCTCAGATCTCCAAATTTGCAAACAGGCCCAAGTCCTATTCAAATTATCCTCACAGAACAGCCCCTGGAACAAGTTTCAAAATTGCAAATCGGCCCAAACTTCTTTTTAGGCCCTTTCGACCAGCCCCTGGTCGTTGCCACGACCAGTGCACGAGCCACCGTTGCCGCGCCGTGGTTCTCGCCGCGTTTGCTCGCCGCCGGCCACCGCCTCTTGTCGCCAGTGCTGTGAACAGCTGAACCACCCCGCGCGCACGTGCTAGCCACCGTAGCATCGCCTTGCCCAGCGGTTAAACGGCCGCGCTCCCGTAGCGTTTCGCGCGCGCGCTCCCGTTGCCGTGGCAATTGCATGCGTATACGTGTCACCGCCGGAGCTTTGCTGTTGCCTCCGCATCTGCGCCGTTCCAGGTGAAGTTCCAATGCAACTGGCAAAGCTGCAGCACCGCCTGAAGCAAATCACGTCGCCGTCGCCGTCGTTGCGCCTGCGCCCGACAATTTTCTCCCCGGCGCAAGCAACCGTTGTCGTGTTTTCCCTCGCAAGCTCCATCCCCGTGCCTATTTAAACCTCCTCAGTGCTGTGAAGAAGCACAACTTCAAGACTTAGCCAAATTCTCAGTTAAGTTCTCACCGCCGTCGAGTTTGCTTTCTTCTCCGGCGAGCAACCTCTGGAGCTCACGGTGCCAGCCCAACCCACTGCACCATTCTTCAAACCAAAGCCACGAGTGAGTTCCCCTCTTCCCCCTGTTCGTGTCATAGCACCCAATTGCACCCCGGCAAACCTTAACGCCGGTGATCACCGGAAAGCTCAAAACCCCTGTTCCTGCAATGCTACCTGATTTAGTCCAAATTAGCCTTAGTACCAGTAGAAGAAATTGATCAGCATACTCTTTTTAGCAAGCCTACCAATCTGGTTTTCAAAATCGAGCTAAGATCATAGCTCTCCCCAAATCGCGCGCCACCAGTAAACTGGCTCTCGTCGCCAGGCCACGCCGGCGATCCTCCGGTCAAATTGACCCCTCCAGTAGCCTTGTTGTGCCCTAGAGATCATTCCCAAGCTTGGAATTGAGCTCATTCGCCCTGAATCGAAAACCCCCTTTGTCCAGTGTCGTCTTCTCCAGCGCCGGTCGCCGGAATTCTTTCCCGGCCGATCTAGCGCCTGAAACCTTGTCCCTTAGATAGATTCCAGTACCCTGAGCAATATTGTCCACTAGCTCGACACCTGGATCTGCCTAGATTGTGAGTTATGCCTATGCCAAGATCACTGTCCAGTAGCTCAGTTCATGTCCAGGCCACCGTAGTTCATCGCCGGATTTGGCCACCCTCCGGCCATTTCCAGCCCTAGTGCCTGTTGAGTATTTTGTTCCTGTTAGTAATGCCTACCTCCCAGACAAAGTGTTGCATCAATTGGAGCCCTGGATCAAAAGTTAAGCCATGCCCTAGTTTCTGGCCATGTCCAGCACTATGTCAGTGCATGTCAGCCATTGGCATTAGCCTTGTTTGACCCCTTCTGGTTGAGCAATTGAAATGCCACCTTGTCCTTTAGATTCCTGGAGTTGTGTTCTACAACTTTCTCTACTATCACTTCTCCAGAAAACCATCCTAAGACTAGCTTCCAGTTATGCCAAAGTCATGAACTGAATGTCGACCCTTCGACGTTCAATCCTTTTTAGCCGTTTCTTCGACCAGAGCCCTTGTGACCTTGCCCTAACCTTTTCCCCTGCATGCATGACTTATTTACTTAATACTTTCTATAGAAACTATTTTCAGTATGCTTATGTGGTGTGTATTTGTGTGTTATTTGATTGCCGCAGAGTCAGAAGCTGAAGGAGCGGAAGAAGTCTTTGAAGATCCGTCTGAGTTTTTAGACCCAACATCGCAAGGCAAGCCTCATTCCTTTGATCATGTCTCACCCAATATTTTCATATGAAGTATATTCACTATTTCTTACTATGCATGCTTATTTGAGATACAAGTTATGTTTGAATGACATGAGTAGATATTACCTAATGAATCATGAAACCCCTTTTTGTTTTTGAACCTTCGTATATATGCTTTTGTCACCCTAGGACTCATATACTGAATATTCACGTTAAACTTGAAATGGTCAAATACATGAGAAGTTATAATGAAAACCGTTTTGACAAGAAAACTGATAAAAGGGATCAGTAGTGAGGATTGGTTTGTATGGAGAGGGTGCGGTGCGCACCAGGGAATGTGAATGTTCCTCACTATTGATTCATAAGGACAAGAACCTTGTGCTGTGTCTCTATACGAATTGTAAACGTACCAACCACTTGCCTGGTATGGGACAGGCACAACTCAGTAGCTTTTTGGTATTAGCAGTTCCCTGCATGGTTTGACGATCTGGTTTCTCGCGTGGAAACTGGAAGGCCAAGGTTCGGCCATGAGTGATGTGAGTTCAGAAAAATAATGAGAGGAAAAGGCGTAAAAGAAGGAAGGCGCCCTAGACCTGATTAAGCCGTGAGCGGCTGTAATCTTAAATGGTCGTATGTCTCGCGTGGACATAGACCAAGGCTATGTGTCCTGAGGGAACATAGACCAGAGAGGCTAGGAAGTAAGGCAGTGGGGAAGACCCACAACGGTACTTGAGACTTAACTGTCTATTTACCGGGCAGGGATACTGTTGATACTGAACTGTAAAAGCGTTGTGTGATCTCGGCCTTGTCACATGTGTATAAGCCACATGGAGCTGATCCGACTTGAAAGCCGAGTGAACCAGTGGATTTAAAAAGAGGTACACCTTTGCAAAGTGTAAAAGAAGTATCAGATACTCTGTACTCCCAGGTCCAGGAGTCTTTTCGTAGTGGATGTTATCCATGGGTTATAGCACAAGTAATGTTTTGGAATGTTTTCATAATGCGGTTAACAAAGTAGTGACTCATGGGAGACCACTACATCTAACGTTTTATTGAGTACCTGTCTAATGTTTAAAGTATCATTTTCATGACAAAAATACTGTTTTACTGAACAAATGACTTGGAAATTTATATATCTCTATCCATATGAAACTAAAACCCCTGAATCATATGTTTCACCCTCATATAAGTACAATTACAATAATCCCTGGAATGAGTGTTGCTGAGCACCAAGTGCTCACCCGTGCATTTATATCCAACTGTAGAAGAGGGATTCGAGGATCCCGATTCCTTCAGTTATGAGTTCCCGGCAGAAGATGGAAGTGCCCCGGACGAGCCCACGTTCTAGAAGGATTGCGCACCAAGTCAAGTCAGATGTGGGAGGAGCCACTCCAACCCCGCTGCAGATGGAAATCAAGCTTTTTGTCGTTGCTTTGTGTTTTATGTTGTGTGTTCGGTACTTGGATACCGATTCTGGTTCTGATAAACTTGTTATTTTCTTAGCAACTCTACTTAGCGCCATTTTCGGTGCTTTGGCTATGTAATATTGGCCATGCTGGCCTGCTACTTGTTTAATGTTATTACTATGCTTGTGTGGTTTGAAGCTCATGTGTCATCCTGCTGTGTGTAACCTACCTGGGCGGTTACCAAGGCGATCCTCAAATGGGGGTCTCACATAATACTCCTCAACTGAATTGCTATTTTGATTTAAACGTTGCAACCTATTAAGCAAATCTCTCTCATAATATAAAGGAACAAATCTAGATCGCATGGCACGTTTTAAAGCTTGCCAGGTTGTAGGTTCATTTCCTCTTCTACAAATTTCATGCCACCAAATAGATGCAAAATCAATGAATTCACTAACAGCAACCTTAACTTGTTTTTTAGGGGAAACATCAAAGCATGAAAATTTTTGATCTACCAATAATTCCCAGTCAAGGTAAGCGTCAGGATCATATCTACCAGCATAAGGAGGTATTGACAATTTAACTTTTGCTAATGATTCATCACGTACCTCACGATTACCTTGATGATTTCTTGCCATACCTTGCCGATTGTGGCGGAGTCGTCGATGATCTCGATCGTTGTTCACGTCAAATCCGTCATCTGCCTCGGAATCAGCAACGTATTCGTTCTCAGCTTGTTCAACCTCATCAGCCCAAGAGCGGTGGTCGGCAGGGGCTGCAGGAGGCACAGGGGCAGCAGGGGGTACAAGAGGCACACGGGCACCAGGGGCAGGTGCTCTCCTTTCCATGTTATCCATCCTCGTGACCAAGTCGGCCACTCTTCTCTCGAGCCGCTCCATCCCATGAGTATTGTTATTCACCAGTTGAGTGATGTTATTGGCCATATCAGCTATGGCCTTTTGCTGGTCCTCCATGTACTTCGCGAACTCAGAGTGAAGCACACACTCGTTATTACTTCCTCCTGACATGGTTAGTGCAAACAAAGAAAACACACAGAAATATATATACTATATGCTACTATTGTGTGTGGGTGGCAACAACTCTCTCTCTAGCCTATCTTTTGCTCTTACCGGTTCTCACCACGCAAGCAATAGGTACGAACGGCAACTGGACGGTGATAACTTGAACGCACAAGGTGGTAAAGCGATGGCTAGGATCCGTCCCTGCTTGGTTAGTAGATAGTGGAGCTTGGACAGGCTTATGTATGTAGCAAAGGATAAGCAAATGTTCAAACAGTAATACAAAGTTGAATATTAGCCCAAAGTAGTGCAATTGCTGGAACTAGCCTAGTCTTAGACGTAGGTCAAGCTGGAATAAAAGGATGGTACAAAGGGCTAAGATCAGGGTAATGCACACTGAAATTGAACACAAAGCACAGAGAACTCCTTTGCCAATTTCCTTTTTTTTTTTCACAATTTTGCGCGGCTCTTTTCTATGCGCAGCCTCTTTTGATCAATTTTTTTTTATTTTCGTATGATTTTTCTGATATTTTTTTTTCAACTTCAGCAACACAGAAATACGGACACAGAGCAGTCTCCCCTCAATTTGGAGGTAAGGGGTGGCCGATACAATTTCTGGGGGGGGGGGGGGTGCTCTAAAAACTGTGCTAAAAACTTCAGGGGCCGGATAGGTTGTCTTCCCGAGGGATTTTGGTGATTCTGATTTGACCAGAACAGAGGTAGTGAGTTTTGGTTGGATGCGTCTCGTCGAGATCTTTCCAACGAGTGGTCGTGGACCCAAATCGGAGTTCGTATGAGAAAGTTATGGCTGTTTTACCGAAGGGTCTCCGAATCAGGGTTTGGGCAAATCGAGGCGACTCGACTTGAAACAAGGACAACTAAACCGATCTAGAACTTGACTGTCCAGCAATACGATGAACAGTGGGCGAAAACTCAACAATGTAAACAGTGAGAACAATTGCAAAGGCTAGACGTGGCTCGGACAATAGTAGATGCAAAATTTTTTTTTTTTGTGTGGCAATTTTCTGGACTCTAGGTATGAAATCAATCTACTAAACTAAAAACGAAGATTCTCACCAGACAACCGGATGCTCTGATACCATTTGATGAGCGCGGATGCGGGGGTCCCGATCTTTTGGTGAGACGAAGGATAATTTTGGTAGGTGTCGGGAGACCTAAACGATCCGGCATCCAACCACGCGAGTAACTGGAAATCCCGGCGATCGCTAAACCACCACGACGATTGTTATCGACCGAACCAGAGGCGCGATCGACCTGTCCACGAAGGACGGTTCCTGCAGGCAACCGAAGAACGAGCAAGAACACAAGATAAGCAATCTCAATTGCGAATATAGATTAAGAATAATGGGGTTCAGAAACTTGGTCTTGTTGGTCTAGCCGACACAAGAAGAACAAGGCGATATCTCACACTACCGTGACGAAATCAACTAAACAAAACCCAACTAAGACGAAGCACGGCGGGGAGCATATATAGGGCGGCGGCCAGAGGAGGGGCGGCACCCAAACAGGTGCCCACGAGCGCGTAACGCTAACCCTAGGGATACACGGGCCTTGGGCCCAAAAATACGGCAATGCAGCGCCGGCCCAATTCTGTTCGTGTTCATATTCTGACGATTCCCGTTTCTGTAGATGGAATTTAGAGGTGTGGCCGGATCCGTTGGAAAGCTTATCTCGTAAGCTTTCCGTAGAGTCCTTATTTGCCTCATTTGGACGTCGTATATGATCTGGGCGTCCGTTTGAAGGTGCACTGGTCCTGGATTGCCGAACCGGACTCGGCAGCGACTTCGACGTCCTCTCGACTTGGGACCGGTGGTCGGGGACTTCTTGGAACTTGCACATAACTTGCTGATCCTCCGTTGATGAAGACTTGAATGGCATAGCATGAGGGTTCATGCCGTCTTGTCGCTTTCCTACTCCATCAGCCGACGTCGTGGACGTAGTAACAGCAAGCTCGTTGATGATAGCAAGCTCGTCAGTGATGTCCTCATCATAAGCTTCTTCCTTGGACTTCAAATCAAGCAACTCAAGAACGAAACGTTCATGAGTCAAACCAAGTATGTGAAGGACTTGCTCAAACGCTTTGGGATGGAAGATGCTAAAGCCATTAAAACTCCCATGGCCACTAATGGACATCTTGATATGGACAACGACGGAAAAGCGGTTGATTCTAAACTTTATCAATCTATGATTGGTAGGTTATTCTATCTTACCGCATCTAGACCCGACATCATGTTGAGTGTTTACTTATGTGCTATATTTCAATCTTCTCCTAAGGAATGTCACTTGATTGCTATTAAAAGAATCCTTAGGTACTTGAAATGCTATCCCAATATAGGACTTTGGTACTCTAAAGATGCAAACTTTGAATTAATTGGTTACTCAAATTCAGATTATGTGGGGTGCAAAATTGATAGAAAAAGCACATCTGGTAGTTGTCAACTTTTGGGGAGATCACTAGTCTCTTGGTCATCTAAGAAACAAAATTTCGTAGCTCTCTCCACCACCGAAGCGGAATATGTTTCAGCGGGTAGTTGTTGTGCTCAAATTTTATGGATGAAGCAAACCCTTTTGGATTATGGAATTTCCTTTGAAAAAGTGCCACTCTTGTGTGATAATGAAAGTGCCATAAAGATTGCAAATAATCCGGTTCAACATTATAGAACAAAGCATATTGATATTAGGCACCATTTTATAAGAGATCATGTGGCAAAAGGGGACATAGATGTGAATTATATAAGAACTGACTTGCAGCTAGCAGACATCTTCACCAAACCTTTAGATGAGACTAGATTTTGCTTTCTTAGAAGTGAATTGAATATTATTGATATATCAAATGCAAGTTAAATGTCTGCTTTGCAGTCCTCCCACCTTTTTGTGCTTGATGTCAATGGGGGAGAGATTAGGGAGAGATTGGGAAGAGATTCTTGTATGACATTATTAATAGTTTATATGCTCATTGTTTATTCATTGTGGACTCTCAAATGACTCATATGTGTATTTATATATGCATGCATTCAGGGGGAGTTCTTGTATATCTAATGCCCACGCATACACTTAGGGAGCGTCATTAATTTTTATTTTTTTTAACACTTGTCATCAATCATCAAAAAGAGGGAGATTCTTGCATCTAGGCCCTTGTTGAGTTGATTTTGATTATTGATGACATTAAGTGTCTTGGACTAATCGTGTCTTTGAGCTATTTGTATGCAATGTTATTTCTATAAAGTTTGCAAGTCGCAAGCACAAGGTCAAGCTCAAGGTCGCAATGTTGCCTGAGGTCGCAGTCCGAGGACGCAAGCCAAAGCCGCAAGTGCAATGTCGCCAAGAAGGAAGCTGCAAAGACCTAAGGTAAGTGCTTGTTTATTGTACCGGTCTCAGAGTTTGGAGTTTGACCGGGTGTTATAAGAAATTCTTTTTTAGTTTAACCGTACTATTAAGAGGGATTGCAAAATATCTTTTAGTTCCGGCAAAAATTGAGAAACTCTTAGGTCATTTGTTGCATTCGTATTCATTCATATTCTTGGTCAAAATCTGAAAAATATATAGATTTCAAAGAGGGGCTGAAACTATTTTTTTAGTACTATTCATTTGACCAGATACTGTTCATACGACCAGATACTGTTCATTTGGACCAGATACTGTTTATACGACTAGAGGTCACTTGATACTGTTCATTTGACCAGTAATACTGTTCATTCGACCAGAGGTTTCTACGGCTATTACTAATCGTTAGAGGTCGAAGTTGGCTGTTAGCTGGCCTGATTTCTTTCCTTTTCGACCACAATGGCTAGTTGAGAGGTTGGGCTATAAAATACATGTGTTTTGAGTAGTATTTACACACATTTCAAGTTACAATCTCATACACATTTTTGAGCAGTCTCTATACACACCTTTGAGCATCTTTTCTATACATTTTGAGCAGTTTTTAGAAGAAGTTTTGAGTAGATTTCTCTACTGTTTTTGAGCAGTTTTAAAACACTTTTGAGTAGTTTTTAGAAGAAGTTTTGAGCAGATTTTCTCTACTGTTTTTTGAGCTGTTTTAAAACACTTTTGAGCTGTTTTTTAAAATACTTTTGAGCAGATTTTCTCTACTGTTTTTGAGTAGTTTTAAAATACTTTTGAGCAGTTTTTTTTAAAACACTTTTGAGCAGATTTTCTCTATTGTTTTTGAGCTATTTTTAAAACACTTTTTAACAGTTTTTGATCAGATTTTTAAGCAGTTTCTGTTCACATTTTTCAGCAGTTTTTAAACAGTTTTTGAGTAGATTTCTCTACTGTTTTTTGATCATTTTACAAACACTTTTGAGCAAATCTTTGAGCAGTGTTTGAGCAGATTTTTGAGAAGCTTCTATTCACATTTTTGATCAGTTTTATAAACACTTTTCGAGCAGATTTTGATCAGTGCTTATAAACATTGTTTTGAGCAGTTTTTCTAAAGAACCAAGAGATATATTTTTTGATATATACTTGAGCCCATGTGCCAAAATCTTGATCTTTTCATCAAGTATCATTCATTGTGATTGAGAGAGATCTTCTGAGAGCATTCATTTGCATCATTTGCATCCTTTGAAGTTTCTCAGAATTTGTTGGGGGTCAAGAGAAGATCTTGCAACTTGTTACTCTTGGTGAACGCCCTCACCTAGACGGTTTGGAGGCGTGGCGATTGACCTCTTGTAGCTTCTAGGCCCCTATAGAGTGTTTTAATAATTAATGACAACTACAAATGCTATACTAACGTTACCTGTCTAGTTGTATCAAAGAGAGTACTTAAAAGACAGGTCAATGAAAGGCAAAGAAAGAGCATCATGATGAAGAAAGGGCATTGATCAAAAGGGCAAAGGTACGAAATAGGATCTTTTCCATTTTTACCGGTCTAAGGTGATTAGAGAAGAATTTTGACCGGATTTTAGGATAGTTGCCGTACTATTAAGAGGAGCATGTGGTGTATCACAAAATACTTCATCTATGTGCCACAAAAACATAAAATCAACTTGCATTGCATGCTAGAAGGTCACATCCTTTGAGAATGCCTAGTTCAGCTCATGTCTGTCTCAGTCGGTCTGACCGTGTGTTAGACCGGTCTGACCGAATTATCGGACTAACCGTTTAAGATCTCGGATTGACCGAAGTTGTGTCTATGCAT
This sequence comes from Pharus latifolius, assembly GCA_019359835.1. Lineage (NCBI taxonomy): Eukaryota > Viridiplantae > Streptophyta > Magnoliopsida > Poales > Poaceae > Pharus > Pharus latifolius. Next base: position 43,449,271 of record CM033325.1, read on the forward strand.
AGTGTATTCATTTTTTTAAGGTCGGTCTGTCCGTAGTTAAATTCTCGGTCAGACTCCTGGAACCTCTTGTTTTATCCTTCTGGCATTTTGAGCTATTACGGTCTGACCGTTCGTTATACCGGTCTGACCGTGAAATCGGTCTGATCGTGTTTTTGTACTGCGGTCTGACCGTTTGGCCGGTCTGTCCGTATATATCGGCCTGACCGTATAAGGTGTCCAGAAACTATGTCGTCTCTGGACAGTTTCACGGTCTGACCGAAATAGGCTCCGGTCTGACCGTATGTGTGCCTGACAAGGGCAGTTGAGCATTTATTGCGCCTGTTTAATGCCGTTGCAATTGCGGCGGTCTGACCGAGCTTGTGCCTGCGGTCTGACCGCCAGGTGATCTTTTTCTCCCAACGGCCTGTAACGGCTATATTAATTGTGGGGGGTATATATACTTCCATTCACGGCCCTGTTCAGGACTTTTGGCATAATCTTGAGCATTGTCATCATCCTTGAGAGCCTAAGCTAGTTTCATACACTCTAGGCTTCAAATTCTCAAATTTGTGAGAGTGTGCATTTGAGATCTTCTAGTGCATTGCATTTAGATCTTTGAATCAATCGTGTGGCACTAGAAGAAGGCAAAGTGATCATCACCGGCTTGTTACTCTTGGAGTTTGCCGGCTCCTAGACGGCTAGGAGAAAGGTTTTGAAGAGCTCTTCAAGGAAGATTGTGAAGAAGCTTCAAAACGTCTTGTGAAAGGTTGAGCACGCCTTGCCAGAGCGGTAAAGTGCATCCTTAGTGAAATCGAGGTTTGGATAACTCATCACACTAGTCCGGCTCAAGATCTAGGTCACTTCTCGAGAGAAGGTTGACTAGATAGAGGAGCGGTTAGAGATTTGAGTTTGCCTCAACGTGGATTAGGGGTGATCGGCAAATCACCGAGACCACGGGATATATCCTTGTGTTGAAATTGTTCATTGTTCATCTTGTGTTACTTAAATTGCTCTCATTTATTATAAATTGTTTGATTTATTGTAATTTGCTAAAATCGCCTATTCACCCCCCCTCTAGTCGATATCCTAGATCCTTTTCACCTCTTCATTAATGGAGATTGTCGGAGAGGCTCGGCATATTTTGTGAAAGGTATCGGTGCTCTCCTATCCGGAGTGGAGAAGGAGCAACCTTAGTGAAACATATCCTTTGTGGATATTGAAGCAAGACTCATGCATTTGAGTGCTTCAACGAGGAGTAGGGGAGACCGGGCGAGTCTCCGAGACCTCGGGATAAATCACTGTGTTTGTTTTTCTTACTCTTTCTTAGTGCAAAATATTATTAAATTGTTTCAGTTTATTTGCTCTTAGTCTTTTCTGTAAGATCGAGGATGCCGACTAGAGGGGGGGTGATTAGGAGGCTTTTAAATTTTCTTCCCCGCTAAGCAATTTTAATCACGATAATTGTTTGAGCTAAATTATACAATGAGGCTTAAAGGCAATTTAAACAATTTGTTGCATTCAACTAAATGAACTATTCAATATGACAAGCAAGAATGGTGAATTTAGCAATTGTGTCAAGATGAATATAAAGCAAGTATGAAATACGCAATTGACACAATATTTTCACCGAGGTCTCGGAGACTCGTCCGGTCTCCCCTACTCCTCGTTGAAGCGCTCTCTCGGAGCCTCGCTTCTATATCCATGAAGGATATCTCACTAGGGTTGCTCCTTCTCCACACCGGATAGGCGAGCACCACAACTTTCACAATCTTTTGCTGGCCTCTCCAACAAACTTCAATTGAAGAGATCTCGGCTCTCCTCCGGCACCGTCTAGGCGAAGGCGATCGCCAAGAGTAACAAGCCGGATGCGCTTTCACTTGAATCAACCACGTTCTAGAAGCTCAATGATGCAAATGATATTCTCAACACTCTAGCACTAGCAATCTAATGGAGATGAAGTGCACTAAACACTCACACAATCTCCCTCAAGCTCTCTCTCAAATCTACTCAAGATTTGGGCTCAATTCTAGCCTCTAAATGCAATAACACATATGCAACTCAATTGGCTAGGTTTCAACTGAAGAATGAAGTCTTTGAGCACCCAAAAATGAAGCCAAACACGAAGTATTTATAGCCTCAACGAAAAACTAGCCGTTTGCAAGAAACCGGGCCAAAAGTTGTACAGGCCGGGCATTGTCCGGTCACTTCAGACACTGTCCGGCCAGTACAAAAATTTCAGCCGTTGCAAACGTGTCAGTGACCGTTGGGCGAAATTTGTGAAGGCCGGACGGATACTATTTGTCCGGACAAAACGTCCGGACAAATGGATATGTCTCTGTTAACTCTCGTCTCAAAAAACTTGTACAGGCCAGACAATGTCCGGTCACTTCAGACACTGTCCGGCCACTTCGGACAGATAGCCCCAGACGGATGCATTTGTCTCTGTTTCATTTTTCGGCTCAAAAAATTTGTACAGGCCGGACAATGTCCGGTCATTTCGGACAAAGTCCGGCCACTTCGGACAAATAGCTCTGGACGGATGCATTTGTCCGGCCACTGCACACTGACAGTAAAACAAGCATAACTTTTGATCCAGAGATCCGATTGAGGTGATTTTTGGCTTGTTAGAAAGATAACTCAAAGCTCTACAATTTTGTCAACAGAAGCAAGACCTAGAAAGGTCTAGAAACTTCTAGAAAACTCAGAAAATTTCCTACTATCAAAATGTTCAATCCAAAAATCATCTCAAATGCAATTTTAGAGTATTTGCACATACGGATTTGCCGTTTTCTCGCGGATGTGATTTGTGTCACTTAGCAACGACCACGACCACACAGGTCTTGACATCCGATCGAAAACAGGTGGTCGATAGGGTTTGGTCGAGCGTACGCAAGCGAGTCGAAGACTGGTACGACCAGTCCGAACTCCTACGACCACGCCCAAACCCTAAACAGAAAGCCGGCAAACAAGCGACACGAACACGACCACATATCAACACTGATACGATCAGAATATGCAAATACGACCACGACCAGTTCTAGATAAATAAACCAATTTAAACAGCTGGCGATCATGACTAAGTGCAGTTTTCAAAACATTTAATCTAATGCATATGAACTACACTTAGACTCACTAGCAATGCAAGACACTAGTGCAAGATGATATGAATGCATCTGAACTTCCGCACTAGATAGATTCAAGCTACTAGTTTCTGACCCCTCTTAATAGTACGGTCAAACAAGTAAAAAGAAACCTATCAACCTGGTCTGTCTCTAAACACTGAGACCGGTAAAACCCTAAGAAAACAATCCTTAATCTTGGATTTTACCTTAGGTGGAGTTTGACCTCGCGAAGCTCGATCGCTCGACGCTCGTCATCGCAAAGTTCGATCTCGTTAAGCTTGACCACGCGAAGCTCGACATCTCGACGCCTGTCTTCTCAAAGCTCGTCCTCGCTAAGCTTGACCTTGCTCGGGATGTCTCATCTCGTCTTCATCCTCTTCACGCCCTTGCTTGCTTTCATCCTGCAACCATTCTGAGACTAGAACATATACACTCAATGCGCAAACGTTAGTCTCATTTGCAGTTCGTCATTAATCACGACCAGATAAATCACTCCACACAGGAGTTCATTCAATAATTTCTTTCTTCGGTGAAATGACGAAACCAATTTCAATGAACAACAAATGAGTAATGGATGAATCTCACAATCATATAGATCCATATATGATACAAGAAATGCGCACACGATCCATACTACTCAAGTTATGATATCAATCAATATGGATGACTAACATCATGAGCTCTCTCTCAATCATACATAGAGATATCAAATCCAGAACACGAAGTCATCAACCTTTTGCACAAACATGGATAACTAATCATCCTAAGCTCTCCCTCAACATATGCATCAATATTAAATCCACAACTGGAGTCATCAACCTCAAGATTTAACATATAACATCTTGATCAATCAATTAGCACAAGCTTGATGCAACCACCGAGCTCATTCTCTACATATGCATCAATATCAAACCCGCAATCGAGGAAAGCATCCAATTCAGGGTTTACCGATAATCAATTCAATATACTTGTGCTAAATCAGGATTTATCTAAATTGTCATTTAATCATCAAATCTGATATTTTCAGATTAACTTTAATCATCATGGATTTATCCAAAACATCATTAATCATCAAAACCTAGATACTAAGATCTACCTAGATCCAACATTTTCTTTGCAAAAATTGTTTTTAGTTGAAAAGTTTTAAAGCCTCCTATTCACCCCCTCTAGTCGGCATCCTCGATCCTACACAAACTAGCCGCAAATTCAATGTCAATATTGATGCCTTGAACCACTGATCCTACACAAACCAGTCTCGTCCCCGGTGCAATTTCCATTGTTGTTCCCTCCTTGCCAACTCCGTCCCTGGCCTATTTAAGCACCCTATCGCCCTGTGTAATCTCTACTTCACCAAAATTTAGCTAAGTCTCAAACTTCTGCTTTATCGTCTTCTTCTCCGGCGAGCCGCCGAGGAGGAGCATGACGCCAGAGCAATTCGTTGCATCAATATCCAAACTAAATCGACCAGTAAGTTCCTCTTTTTCACCTCATCGTTCTGTAGCATCCAATCAAGCTCCAGTGGACCCCAACGCCGGTGATCGCCGTAATTCGTAATGCCCTGTTCCAGCAATTGAATCAACTCCAGTCCAAATTAACCTTCTTTCTAGTAGAACAAAATGCTCAGTAGCTTAATCTTAGCAAACCTGTTCATCCAGAATTTGAATTCGAGTTGTATCTTGTGTTTTCCTGTTCTTCGCGCACCGTTCTACCTCGTCTCCGACCAATTGACTGCACCAACTTGCTCTTTGTATCTCGTAGATTGTGTGGCCGAGCCAGGTTGATCAGCATTGCTCTAGAGCATCGGCACCTCTTTACCATCTTCTTCGAGTCTGGTGTCAACTCTGGCGAGCCTCGAATCACAACCTCAGCCAAATTCCTTCCTCCAGCACCTTCAGCACCACTCCAGGATCATAAACCCTCAATCAATTTCTTGATTCATCCACCCTAGCTCGTTGTCACTGTAGCTCGCCCTTGTTCCCGGAAGCTGACGACTTCGACCTCGCTGTTCGCCGTCATCCGGCCATCATTTCCAAATTAACTTCGCCAACAACATCCTTGTAACCTCGCCTACCTAATTGACCTAGTTGGTGAAGCAATTGAAGCTTTGAACCAAATTTGCAGCTATGCCCTAGTTTTTGACATTGTCAGCCCTATGCCAGTGCATGCCATCCAGTGGCATTGGCCTTATTTACCCACTTCTGGTTGTGCAATTTAGAAACCACTTTATCCATTGAATTTGTAAAGCTACAATCTACATTTTCTTCTACTGTCACAACTTGAGATAAGCCCTCTAGAATTTGTTGAGCCTTTGTCAAAGCCTTGAACGGAATGTCAATCGGCTGACATTCGCTATTTTTGAGCAAACCAACTGCGAACTCAATGTCAATATTGATGCCTTGAACCACTGATCATCTCCAGTACTCAATCTTAGCCCAGATTTCTTGAAACCCTAAAGTATCGACTCAGTTCATCTTGTAATCTCGATTAACCTCAGCATTGTCCAGTTATTTTGTTAAGCATATTTGCATGTAGACCATAAAACATTTTAATATAATTATGTTAGTAATCATTGTGTGTTTTTTTGTCGCTGAGCAGAGCCAGACACTGAGTTCGAGGACTTCGCTGCCGACCCGACATCAACTGCTGATTTTTACGACGCGGAAGGAAAATCATATTCTTGAACATCTTGAACCTATATTTTAAAAGTTGCTATAATATGACCTTGAATATAAGTAATATTGCATGAGAAAGAATGGTTGAATTATGAATTGGTAGCACTAGGTTGGATGCCTGTGAAATGTGAATTGATCAAATAGTGAGCCATGAACTATTATATAGGTATATATTTATATTCATGAAATAAAACCCCTAGCCGTGACTAGGCTTTTTGGTAGGGAATGGTGGTAACACTGAATGTGCATGGGTTGTGGATGGTCTGGTCACTGGCATATAAGGACTAGAACCTTGTGTTGTGTATCTAGTGGCATGAACAACGTACTGACCACAAGCTTGGTATGGGACAGGCCTGAACAAGTAGTATGTGGATCACACATGAGACCCCTATATGACACGTACACGATTTACACAGAGTGCGGCTCCAACACATATGATTGCACGCTGACCCTGAGTGGGAAGATGCCAATTTAGTGGGGGTTGTGTAACCTGCCACAACTGTGGTTTGAGTGAAACCACAGGGTCTGGGGTGAATTGTGTGTGAAACATAGTAAAAGTTCTTGTTATCTCCACCTTGCCACTCGCACATGGTTGTGAGGAAGGGTCTAATCATTTGATAGGATGGGCATGAAAGTGGAATATCTTGCGGGTAAATTGGTAACTCTCTGCAGAGATAAAAACGTATTCGAATACTCCGAGCTCCTGGGTTTACAGGAGTCTGCTGCGGTGGATTAAATCCACGGGGTGTGGCATAAGAATGTTTTCTAAATAAAATTTGATAAGTCAAGATTACCCAAATGGTATGTGTTGTCAAGATAAGGGGTGCTGCTGTGGGCTGTCATGTGTTGACGTGTCGCGATAGTACTATAAATAGTGGAATATGAATAGCGATGCTATGCTATGAAAAGTGCTGCCAGGAGATGTGACATAAGGAAAAGACTATTTTACAAAAATCGACACTTTTTCACTAGCATAGGTTCATATTATCCCTACTATATGTATCTACTCTTACCTATGACTTGTTGAGTACATAAGTACTCACTCTTGCAACCTACAATCCAGTGGATGGAGCGTTCTATGATCAAAATGAAGGCGTGGAGAATTTCTTGGATCCAAAAGGAGGAGAGCCAGTTCCGCCAGAGCCCTGATGTGTGTTGTTCTGCCGTCAACTTCTTGCTGTGGGAGGGTCACCTATCTTCTGCTGTGTAGTTGTTATTTTGCTAAACCTTCTATGCCGTGAAGGCATTGTAACCTCTTTATGTTGAATTAAGGACAGCAGGATACACTGCTTTAATATTTTGTAAGTTTTTCTATTGCAATGTGAATATACTTCTGTGCTTGACTTATCCTGGGAAGTCAATGGTACGCATGTATGGGACTAGCTGCAGCGACCTGGGTCTCCACGGGAGTAGTCGTAGTCCCTAGGTCGGGGCGCGACAATCACCAATTCTATAGTCTCATGTTATACCTGCGAATACTATGGTAGCAAGACAATTGCCTACGACCATAACCGATAGCAAAGACAAAACCTAAGATCCTTACATGGTCGCAGTAGGTGCGCGCTCGTGTCAAAAGAGTTGTACTACAATATAAGTCACCATTTACAACAACCGTTTTTTGATCCTTATGATTATTCCCGAAATAATCATAAGTCCCTGATAAGGTAACCATCGAAGAATGTAGAGGATGGTGAAGCAGTTTCCATAACACCAGGTCAAAGAAGCTAAAATAGCAAGCAACCACAACCTGCAACAACCGCCACGTAACCGTGACTTGCAGGAACTACCACGAAGCAGTTATGGGCTATCATGGGGCACGTCTTCAGTAGAACAACTGACGATCTCTTCGACAAGTATAAAAAGGCCTTATAAGGGAAGGATTTTGGGGAGAACGAGGAACTAGAGATAGCAAGATAGGAATAGACAATACATTCTCTTTGTAATTCTCTTACTCATTCACAGTGATAAATACACAGGAGTAGGGTTATTACTCAACTACGAGGGCCCAAACTAAGATAAATTTTCGTGTCAATAGATTCATAGATATTTTGAATTCCTTGGTACTTGTCTGGATTGCCTCTCTTGACAACCCATCTAAATTTTGCATAAGTTCAGCGAAGGACCCTAGGGTCCCAATCGTCGACAGATGTATTAAACACTGCCTTGTGCATGAAGACTGAAAAAACCAAAAGAAGAAGGCAAGGATTGTCTGAAGGATTGAATTGTGATTTTGGAGTATTAATTGGACTGAATTGTAATTATTCAGAATCTGGGAACAAGTTTGGACTTAGCTCAATACATAGGGTTTGATTAAGTAATTAGATTATAGATAATTTGGGTTGAAATGAGAACGAAAACGAAAACGAAAATAGAATTAGGGTAAAAGTGAATAGTACTTTTATCGAAACGACTGAAAACATAAATAACTAAGTTTCAGAGCTGAATCTGAACTTGATCAAAAAGGGAAACTTGTATAAAATAACAGAAAGAATATAGTTGATCAATTGAATAGGAATTTGGAGGTGATTTGGAGATTTTTGCCATTTCTGGCCTTCGAAAGCTGAAATGGACTAATTCGCGATAAAATCTAGACTGAATCACGAAAAGTGATCAAATGAACTTGTTTGGCTGAAAAGTTTTAGAAATGGTATGCAAGCATACTAATATACAAGATTCTCTAGAAACCCAAGGGAAATTTATTCTGGAATTGGTCGAACTGAAATCCGAAATGGTTAAATAAGGTAATTAGGGTAATTAAGAATTTAGTTTTCGAAAACAGAATTGGGATTGGTTTCTGGACTTTAGGATTTGAGCTTGATCTTGAAGTTGAAGACAAATCTATATAAAATAGGTAGGAGATCCTATCTGTTCAATCTGATCTGAATTATGGTCTGGTTGGGAGTATCTTAATATAATAAGTACACATGCATACAAACACATGTTTGTGCATATATGCACAAGTACATTTAAGGAAAATACTTTTAAACTAGTTGAAAATTAATTTTATTTTTGGTTAAAACTTCTTAGAGAGTACTCTTAAAAGTAGTTTTAGAGTTAAGACAAAATGAAATTTTTAGGATCAAGTTTTTGTAAAACAAAATTTTTAGACCCTATTTTTGGGATGTTACATCCATGAAGCAGTCTTGCACATGGTCATCATCTTCTTCGACTACCGGATGTAGCCGCCTCCATAGTCGTGGAGCCGCCGAACGCGATCATCGTCTTCTCTGGTCACCAGACTAGATTGTCATTTTCTCCGACCACATGCTCTTCATCTTCTCCAGCATCCTTGTCTTCACCGGCCGGACGGACTCAGTTGCATCCAACTGACATATGGGCCCCAACTAATAGGTGAGCCACACTTGTAAGTTTTATATGCCAGTGTTTCTAAAATTTGAGGTTTTGTGATAACAAGGTAAAAATGTTTGGAGTTTTCTGTAATTTCCTCATTAGAAAATTAATTTAATTGTTTGATGTGGCACATTGTATTTGGTGACATGGAACAACACATAAAAGGGTACATAAGCAATAAAAGACGGCCCCATATGTCAAAGTCTCATATCACCAATACACTCAAGCATTGATTCTTTAGATGGGTCACACTACCAAAAGGATTTAAAAAATAAAAGCAAACCATACACACATAAACAATGATTCACTGGAAATTGGGTAGGTCTTCGTGTCACAGCTTTAGGGGTTTGGTAGGACTCTGGGTCAATGGTGCTGGCGAGGATGAGATTGAGCTTAACAAGCAACGCAGCAGCGACCAGGTACACGGCGAGCGCTGGCTTGATGTCCTCCTTCTAGCAATACAACTTCCATAAGTCCAACGACGGGAGCAACGGCTCGAGATTTGCATTAGGAGCAAGTTTGGTGACCATGTGGCATCGGGTTTGCTAGCATGGATGAGTGACAGCAGTACCCATGAGTAGAGCGAGCCAGCGACATGACCGAATAGCAGTGCTCAAGGTGGCGTGAAATGAGCGTGTGGTGCACCACAACATTGTTGAGGTCATGGTTCGACGACAGGGAGGAGGCTACTTGGGAGGAGTACAGCGAGAGGAACGGGGTGACCCCAGGGTGCGATGAGAGTGAGATTGAGGTGGGACAGTGCCAAGTACATGAATGACAGTCACATTTGTAGAATTGCCGGCAACAATCAGTCTCTTGGAGAGACAATGCTACGTGCAAGTGGCATGCTAGCGCGGTGTGATTCTTTGTGCTTGCATTTGTTAGGAAGGAAATGATGCCTAGTGGGGCGGCTCATTGATTCTGGCAAGTCCAATATTGATCGTATGTGTCATATTTGTGCTCATTTTTCATATAGTTTACCCCTATTTCATGTACATTCTAATCATAAAAGTGGGCAATTGCATTAATTACATCTATATTTATTGCCCAATCGACTGGATTATTCGTTTTTTTATTTCTAATCTCATATCAACACAATTCTGGTGGATTTCAACTGATGGGCCATGTTTCATAGACTAAATCTGATATATGGATGATTTTAGATAGAAGTACGTGTTGCCAAGGACACGTAGGAATTAACCGTGTAAAAAGTTTCTGGGAGCTCACAACACTAAAAACCATCAACCTAGGACCTTTTTGCAAGTCCTCTTCAACCCGATCACCCTTTTGCAAAATTGCACCCTCAGAAAACTAAACCCTAACTCGAGGAGGGTATTTTTGTAATTTAATAAAAGTTCGATGGCCAAATGCAAAATTACCATTTCTTCTCTCAACCTAGCCGCCGACCGCCAGAGAGACCGCCAGAGAGAATTCGAGCTTGGTTTTTACTTTTTTGTTTCTCTTCTTCCTCCCTCACCACTTCCTGACCCCCACCCAACCTCACCGCCGGCGGCCAGTCTGTACGCCGGCCACCCCACGCCACCACTCTTCTCTGTCTCACCACTTCTTCGCCTGCTCTTCCTCCTATTGCCGCCGTCGCCGCTTGCTCTTTCTCCCTCTTCTTCCACAGCGAGCCGCAGCCCTCTTCGACTCTTCCTGCTCTCTCTTTTCCTCTTCAGCCACCCCTTTGCTTCCTCTCCGGCGCCGTTTGCCTCCGTAGTGACAGCGCAGTGAACGGTGGCCCCTTTCCTTCTCTCTCTCCCCTCTCTTAGATCTCGTTGCCACCTCACGCCAGATCCGGCCCGCTGCCGTTTTCTTTCCGCGGCAAGCTATCGCCGTCGTCCCGCTCCAAGCGCCACCGCCCTCGCTTCCTCTCCCTTTCCTTCTTCTCTCACCCCAACGCCGCTGCAGCTCAAAACCGCCTCCTCCTCCCCCTCTTCCTGCTCCGCTTCTCCATATCTACGCCGCCGCGCATCAGGTCCGCTTCACGGCCATTTGAGTTCGCCGCCCGTAGAACAAACCTCACCGCCCCCGTTTGCGCAAACCCTAGCTCCACAGCCGTCGCTCCTCATGCGTAAACCCTAGACCGTGGATCCCCGCCGCCATTGTCGTCCGCACTGCCGGCAACGTCCCCTGGGCCAATGAGGGCAACTTCATCTCCGAGCTCACCCGTCTTCGACGACCTTCTTCCTCCACTACTCCGGCCTCGACATCATCGACTTCCTCAACCACGGCGAACTCAAGCTCAGGCAACAACCTTCACTCAGCAACAAAGAACAGTAGCAAACACTGCGGTTAATCCTTCCTTCCTGTTCTTTGTTATTGACTTCTAATCGAATCACATGAGTTGTATGAGATGAACAGGTGATTGTAGCTAGTGAATTAGTGCATTTTCTAAATCAACTGTTGAATTTGGATATTACTTGCATTGTTCTGTGTAGCAGTTTCAGCAGTCTTTCAAAAATTGTTTTCTCCAGTGCATCAAGTCTACACTTGTTCATTTGTCTATGCCACTAGGACGAATGTTGCATTTTGAGTTGCAGTTAATTCTTATGAGATAAATTTCATCCTTTTAGTAGCCTCCAGTGATGTTTGATTTTATTCACACAGACCAATGACATGTTGACTTGTTAGTTCAATTAAAGTTCATTGAATTGGTTTTTAACTTCTGTGTGCATGATCTCTTTGATGTCTGTTTGTGTGGCTTGTATAGATTAAGAACTAACCAGCAAATCTCAGTGATCTTAAGTCCACTTCTTTGATTATAATATACCGTGAGCTGAATGGAAACTTTGTTCTGTGATTTGATTTGCTTCTTTATGCTGATTTGAAATTTGCGAAGTCTGTTTTCTTGTGCACTGTAACCTGTGAATTTTTATTTTTCTCTGAACTGAACAATTTTTTTGGTTGTGTTAACTGATATGATAATTGATAATTGACTTTTGTGTAGCTATGAGAATTTTACACCTATTTCTGTTCTGATCCAATTGCTCAATCCTGTAATAAATTGAGACATCGTGACGAATGGAGGATATCTTGTTGCAATTCCATTCTTGGTCTGGGGGTCATTTGTAAATCGAGCTGGTATTGTTGGTATTGTAGCTCTTTGTATCTGAGAACAAGTTATGCCAATCCCCCAACAATTATTTTGCTTGCATTAATATCTGGGCTTTTGTATTGAATTATACCTTTGATCAATGTTGAGCTGGAGAATACTTTTCAGTGCTGAATTTTATTGTTGATCAATCCTAAATTGAATTGTGTGATTATTTTGGACTTGAGTTGCTGCATTGTTAGCTTGTCGTCTGGAGGGTTGAGTTTTATGTGCTTGATGAGGATGGTTGTTGAGGGGAGCTGGGGAATTGTCCACTAATTCTTTATGTACTCCTTCGTTGATACTGATCACTCCTCGAGAGTAGTGAGCGATTGATGTAATACAGCAAGCGAACAGTTGAACGTTGAGACTTGAGGGTTGAATTTTATGAGGAACAAGCGTATTCATGTTTTAGATTAACGGATTATCGATTAAGTCTGAACGATTTGAAGGAGTTGTTTTTTCTCCACTAAATCTACTATTAAAGTTATCAATCTAGATTTTAAAATAATAAAGAGTAAATATGAAACTAGGGTTTTAAGAACGGAAAGAAAAATCTAGGGTTTTAGAAATTCTATAATCATCAGGTATAATTCTATCCAAGGTGTGAGAATTGCAAGTTAGTTTCAATTGTTTTTCAAAACAGATTAAGTTGTTAGTACGGTCGTTGGTACAACGGTCAGAGCATCACTTCTACGGTTAAGTTTGGCGAGAGCCTCTCAAGTTCAGGTCTCATGTCACGACGCAAAGGACTTAAAAACTCCCTTAAACTGTTGCTAAGGCTCAACTGTTATGCTTGTTGCTAGAATGAGAATTTAGTGTTTAAAGGAAGAAAATATAAGAAACTAACCGCAAAACTTAAAATTGGGACTGAGGAGGAATTACGTTTTTCGGATTAGGTCATTCCTAACCCTAGAAGTGAATTACTTGCAAAAAGTTATAAAAATATATAAATAATAAGAAATAAACGGAAATTTATTTGATTGCATCAAAAAATTAGGTCCGTCGTCCTTGTCGGCTTACAAACGCCGAAATTAGAATAAAAATTGAAAATGGGCTATTCTAACTTAAAACTAAACTAAACTAAATTAACCCTAAAAATAACCTATCTAAAACATGTTTAATTGAGCCAAAATTTTTTTTTATTTATAATACGATAAGTTAATGTGTCCAAATATAACTCTTGACATGCAGACGACGGAATCCGGTTTCAAACGGCGCGAGAAACAGATAACTAGGAGCCAAAACGACTCAAAACATCCTAAAACCCTCTGGGTCGTGCCTGTGGTCATGCTGGGCTCGGTCCAGGGTCCCAGGGTCCTTTTTGTCCAATTTCGTATTTTTCGTCGAAACTAATCCAAACGAACTCAAAACACTCCCAAGTTTTGTAGACATGATCTCTGGAATATAACGAACACAACCATAAGAGAGAATTTTAAAAATGATACAAAAAGTTACATAAATGTTATGTCGAAAGAATTTTGAGCACGTTTTCACTAGCAAATTTAAGGTAAAAACACTACCAATTAAGTACTTATCAAATTCATCTAAGCTAGTATTTTGCTTGTCCTCAAGCAAAGGATGTGAGTGAATTTTCCAAAAATTAGAATACCTAGGTTAATCAAATTTTCAATAAACAACTTCCAGTAATTCACATCACATCGAAGCATATGAAACATTTGATCTAAGTAATTTTAAAATTTTCAAATACAAGTATTCGGCTTATCAAATCTCAACCTTAGAAACGAGAGAGCTCAAATCAACTAAATTATTTTGACAACTTTTTTCATATAGGGTTTAGAACAAACAATAGTTAAAGAAAACAATCACCATACTACAATTTATATAAAATTGCTAGATTACCCTAATTAGAGAGAAAATTTTAAACACTTTTATTACTTTTTTATTTTATTCATTTTTTATTTTTCTTCTTCAATATTTTCATACTCTTAGCCAGAATATTTTGAACTGGATCATTGAGTCGCGGCTAGAGGAGACAGCTGAAAACGCTTACTGAAGTGCACTTACAGAAAGACAGCTTCGTCAGTTTTCCAAACCGTTGTAAGTAATCTCGTTGTTCCGTATACCTTCCATTCACTTGCTGGTCAAAGATTCATCATCGCCTCCCCCCAGCGGGTCGCATATACGTTACAAGAGAGTAGACAAAGCCGCATCTTAAGCAATCATTTTATTATAATAGATTTTTTGTGTGCATAAGTTAAGTAAATCTTCCCTTTCCCAACTGGTCGACGATTCATCACCACCTCCCCCTAGTCGGTCGATTATACTTCACTATTACACATTTTTATTTTAAAGAGAACGACAATTAGCAATCTAAGCATAAAAAATGACACAAGAGAGTTAATTTTAAATTATAGTTTATTAGAAACCCTAAATTTGGAAGGAGTCAATAATGATCTAAAAGACAAGCACAATCTTTATTGGTTAAGTTAAGACAAACACTCAATACAGTCATTTGAAACTTTTAAAGAGAGCTAAGTTCAATTGATCATATGCAAAGATGTGATAGAATAACCATCTATTTGATTAAAGATCATCTTCAAAACCGGGTGTTCCAAGTTAATATTTTTTTTATTTTTCAGTTTATGATGGCAAGAGGGTGGTTATGATGGCAGAAGAGTGGAATGATGATTCTCTGAAGGCTAAGCAAACGATAAAGTGACTACCCCCAAGCTTAATTAGACGTTGTCATCAATGTTTGGGGAGAGATCACTACTACAGAAATGCTTTTCACTATCGGTTCAAAATCAAATCTACTATCGGTTCTCTTATCGCTAGTGATCGGCACGATAGAAGAAACGTAGTACACCCCTATCGGTTAAAAACCGATAGTAAAATACCTACACCTCCAACGTTTAGTAATTGCTATCGACAATTCTTCTATCGGCTCAATGATCTCAACCGATAGTGATGTTATATTTCTTGTAACAGTTATTCACTGGAAACCGATAGTAATGTATAGTTTTTTCTATTGGTTAGGTACTCGACACGGTTAGTACTCGACACGGTTAGTACTACAACTTTCTTCTATCGGTTGTAGGATATGAATCGATAGTATTACAAAGGATCATTAACAGATCAGGAGAAATACAGTGATACATTAATACAGCAGATTTAATTTATTCACAAATACACTAATACAAAGATATACACATGCATTGGACAGATTGAATTTATTCACATATTGAGTTTATTCACAAATACACCAATGAATTTATTCATATATTGAGTTTATTCACAAATACACCAATGAATTTACACACATACACCAATCAAGACATTCAATATATATTACACAAGTCATTTACGATGGATCGTTGATAGCCACTTCTTCCATCACATATTGAGCCCAAATTGTTCGCAGCTCCTTCAATTGAGGCAACTCATATTGCTCTTTCAACATGACACTCTGCATGCGTGTATGAAGTTAGGAACGTACGAGACATCCAATGTTTGACTTTGAGTCAGGAAAAATGGTTATCTTAGGGAATTGTGCAAAATTTCTCCTGATCAGGTCATACATAAATCTCATGACATAGAAGCCACATTCCCACGATTGTGGCTGCTGATGGCACTGAGATAATTGCATATGCAAAGACATAAACCCACATTAACTCGAAAGAACTAATTAAGCTTAAATTAAAAGACTCATCATGAGTAGTTCCATCCGTATTAATTACCTCATATTCTTTCCAAGAAATTGTTGTGCCCTTCGACTCGTCATGCCTTCCTCCAGCAGTAACATAAGTTTTGAAAGCCCTATATTTAATTTAGCATTGCCGGTTAATATGTTATCATTAATTAGCTAGTCAGAGAAAAATTTAAAACAACTGTGTTACTTACGCGTCTATGTGCCACATGAGGGTGAAAACATGCGCCACCCTGTCGCTCATCGAATCGAGGTAATAGACCTCATTCATCCATGGGCAAATGACGGCGAGGACCCAGTGGCCCCTACATTGCATATATAAGTGAACCGTTTCATACATATGTTAGGCGTAACATACAAGAATGAGTTAAATTAGTAGGAAATGCACTAACCTTTGGTGGTACGGCGCAAAAATGAACTCTCGGTCCTACTGCGCTAGTAGTGCCCTTGATATGTATTCCTCCGCATGTGCTTGGTCGTGCTCTAGCATCGTGAGGCTTATTTTGTCTGGGTCAAGGAAACCCACCTTGTCACATGCCCTCATCGACGCTAGCCTATACATGCACCTGGATGCAAAGTAGACATTAGTAAGTAGTGCATACAAAGTGATTAGATTTATGAAATGAACTGTGATAACTTCACACAACAACAAACTCACAGGACTTCAGTCTGTATAATGGACATATCAAGCTCCCGCCAGTTGAGGAGGTCGAACAAATCCTCGTGGGCCACCGATATGCTCTCGGCCTCACGGTGAAAATGACCTGGCCTGAAGTGAACTAAGAAGTTGATGTGGCACCTAGACCGGGTCTGGTACCACTCGTGGAGACTTCTGGTTATTTGATCCATATTGCGTAGAAGCTACTCTGACACGAGTCGGAACCCGTTCTTGAACGTACCTGGCTGACTTTGTTTGGCCTTGCCTTTGGCCTTGCCCTTGCCTTTGGGCGGGGAGCGAGTGTATACCTTCGAAGGTTGGGGCACGGTGCCGCCGGCCTCATTTGATGGCGAAGGGTTTGAGGCCGTCGGAGGAGGCATGGGGGCTAAAGGAGCTCAGTCATGCGTTGTGCTGGGGGTGGTGTCCTCAGGAAGTGAGCTGGCATCCATCGTCCACTTTAAGTTACGAACGCGTAAGTTAAATTTTGCAAATTGAGTATATTAACTGAGTTGTAAGCTAGAATGGCTAGGGTTTACCTCGTATAGTCTAACACCCTTCTTGGGCCACTGTATGTACGAGCCCAATGCCTCGCCAATTGTCCGCATTTCGTCCGTTGGGACGGGCAACGGAAAAGAGCTGTAGCCCGGGAGAGCCATCCACTTGTACCTTTGCGAATCCAGGCTCCAGAGGTACACAGTGGATCCGGACATCCTCCCAAGACTGATATACGACCCTGTTTGCAACCACTACAAATTTGTCGCCTATGTTGATCAATAGGCTACAGCTCTCCGACTTCTACAATTTGCAACAATTATAACAGGTTAGCGAAACAGTTCTAACGTAACGGGAGTGGCATCAACCGAACTGCATATATAGCTCAAGAGTTGCAATACCTCCATCAGGTCCACCGGATCCACGTCAACCTTCGAGCCGCAACTACTCGGCCTGGCAATGTCGACCTCGGCAGCTGGATCTGAACCCTTGGACTGCACAACTAGGCTGAGGCATTCATACTTCTAGTTCATTTGAGCGAACATGTCCGCTAATTGTGCAGTCACATCTGACCGTATCTTCTGAGACAGCTCTGATTCCCTTTCCTTCCAGCTGCGAGCCTTCTTCGCCTTTTGCCCGGGCTCCGAGAAGCCTTCCTTCCATGGCACCACACCCCCCACGGTTCGCGTCCGCCCTGGATGCTCCTTGTTCCCTAGAGCCTGGGTAAGGATGTCGTTCTCCCTATAGGGAGTGAACAATCCCTCGGTCGCCTCCTTCGAGCAAGAGATCTGTTACATTCAAAGCTCTCCATTGTGAGGAAAAAATATATACAAACTTGTGCGCACACTAGTGATCATAGTTTTTTCTACCACACTCTATGATTCCAACCAGGAAGTTAGCCAACTTACGATTCGCTGCACGACCTCGACATCCCTGGGGTTTGGGAACTCCACAGTCCCCGAGGACGACACGGTCCCTCTGGCCAGCCACCAGTGCTTGCATCGCGGATCGCGGATCTCGGAGAGCAGTAGGTCAGGGGAGTCGATGAAATTCGACGCCTCGTCTTCAGCCTTCTTCCACTGCTCCTCCTGACGAGGATTGACACCTGAGTCAGTTCAAATAAATGCACTGTTGGTTCAGGACAGATTCGAGCCAGACATGTGCCCGGCGATGCGAACTCAAGTCGTTTCTGGGAAGCATCAGCCCGAGGTCGCAAGTTTTGCGCAAGTACCATAACAGAAGGGTGCAACCACGTAGTCTCCACGTGGGCGACCTGGTTTTACGAAAAATTCAAGACCATTCTAATCGCAACAAATTCTCCCTAAAGTGGGAAGGCCCTTACACTGTGGTCTCAGTGCTGCGACTGGATCCGCGCGGTTAGCCATGGAGGATGGCCGAATTCTGTCCAATACTTGGAACATCGATCAACTTCGCAAGTTCTACGTGTAAGTACTCAATCCCTTTTCCTGTTCAATTAGCATTTTTTCATAAAACAAAAAATGTTTTGCTTTCATACGATGAATATTTCCCTTCATGCCCATATACTGCGAATTCGACTCGGGGGCTGGTCGCCGGCGGTTAGATCATTACAATGTTCTAGTCGGATTCGCTGGCCAATCTCATGACCGCTTCCAGACAAGTTACTCCTAAATAAGCCGTTTCTCAATGCACACGGGGCTTTCTGGCAAGTCCTCGGTCACCTGAGTGGTTGCTGGTTTGCAAACAAGGCTAGGCGTTACACTGATCATAATTGCCGGTTCAATCACACATCCCTGGTCGTTATATTCACTTTTCTCCTGTGTTTGTAATACTAAGTCTTTAGTATCTACAATCACAGGCGGGGGCTAGGGGGGATATGTTGATAATATGAAACAACATAAAACAAGAGTATATTCATTTTCAAAAATGAGTTTCAACATGCATTGCATTATACATAACTATTTCTATACAGATATAGGGATCACTCGATCCCAAGCTCAGTCAGGAGCTTATTTACAAGGGGTCTGACCTCCTCCATGATGGTCTCCAATTGTTCCTCACTCTCGACCTCAACCGGTCCCACCAATGGATTCAGATCTGCATCTGGGCCATGGTGAAGTTGAAACCGGCTGAGAATGGCGGAAGCGGCTGACCGAACCCTGGTTCTGATTGCCTCTTCTCGTCGCTGTGTATCTTCAGGAAGATACTCGAGAAGTGACTCCGCCTGGGCAATGACTAGTGTAGACCAGTCATTTTGGCTGAGGTTATCTTTTGTGATTTCGACCACATCAGCCCTCAGGAGACGAGCCACCGTCTTCAATTTTTCGAAGATCGACCGGCTCAGCTCTCTGTTCGCCTTCTCGGAGGTTTGAATAGAGCCCTAGAGGATCACCTTGTCCTGACTGAGTTGTCTTATTTGACCTGCTTGCGCTGCAGTAAGAGAAAGGGTTACTCACATGTTATAAAGTTAAGTCTTCCTAATCAGGAATCAACTTACCAGACAGTTGTGACCGCAGCTTGTTGATCTCGATCCCTTGGTGTGAAGTCACTGAGATCGAATGAAGCTTGACCGTGGCCACTTCTTTTTTCAGGAATGCCACCTCTCTGTGATAGAACAGAAGGTGTGGTCATAACCAAATTGTATCTATACAAGTTGAAGAATAATGATCCTTACTTGCGCAAGTTGTCTCGCTCTTTTTGTATGGCTTCAACGCTCGCTATCATAGCAAGCGACCTGGCCGTCATCTGGGATAGCTCCTGTGATGCAAAAAGAAGTTAAAGGTGTCCTATGTACAATCCAGGCATCAAAAGAGAAGTTCATCATACCTTTGTGAATTCCCGGAAGGAAACGTCTTCCGGGATGACAGGAGAACTCGTGGAAGGCCCCGTTGCGGCCACAACAGAGGCAGCCGGTGGGAGTGCCTGCTGGGCACTACCCCCAGTCGCTGTTGCTTGCGACTGGGTCTCCGTGCCTGCTTCTCCCCTCGCGGCCCGGACTACTTCCTGGACCAAGGGGGCGGAGCGCTCCTCACTGGAGGCTCTGGTAGTAGCAGCGACTTCAACCCTCTCTGGAGCGGTTGAAGGGCAGGGTACTGTTTCTTTTCGCCTGACAAAGAAAGATGAACCAAACAATCATAATTCGTGATCATCACAACTTATTTTAATACCACCAAGATAAGGGTTCTTACCTTATCTGAAATCCCATCAGCTTTTGGGATTTCAGGGAAGGCTCTCCTCGAGAAAGGGGATATTCGTCATCTGTCCTGGTCTTCCTCTTGGTGAACAAGGCCTTTTCCCCATAGGTGTGTTCCTCTGTAAGCACATTTTTAAGGGAAGGTGAAGACAAAGGGTAAGAGTTCTTACCTGGGCAGCCTGTCCTGTGGGCGGGGTTGCATCCGAAGGCCTGGAGGGCTCCTGGACTTCTGGGGCCGGCACCGCGGGGCTTTGTTCGGTGACATCCACTCCTGTCTGCAGGGGTGGAGGATTTTCTCCCTGGGACTCACAGGAGTTGCAGGGGGAAGCTCTTCTCCCTGGATAAGCATTAACTTAATGAACAAGTATACAGGGGGAATTGAAGAAAGCAATACCGTGAAAGAATCTTACCATGGTCACCCCTTCGACCAGGGAAGTAGAGGCAACTGGCCCTGAAGCCTCGGGGGCTTCAGGAGCAGGGGTGTCACCCACGACCACGGGGCTTTCGGTGGCCGCGGAGTCTGCTACAGTCGCCTCTGCGGTAGCAATTGTTTCTGCGGAACAAGTTGGAGCGTCACCGGATGGAGAGCCCACAATCTTCCTCCTCCGGCGGACTAGGGGGACATCATCGTCTTCCTCTTCTTCGCTCCTCTCCCCCTGTACGATGAAGAAGTGATTCCAGTCCGCACCTGGAAAGATAGGAGGAACATGATATCTTACCGCAGTTTTCCTTGCGGTAGGAGGGACGCTCCGTGAAGACCCCTCTCCAAGATTTGGCCTGGCTTTCTTGGGGGCGAGATTCCTCGTCCTGGGTTTCGAGGAAACCTTCTTCACGTGTTTTATTGTCGGCTTCCCCAGGGAACCGACGTTTTCGCTTGGGAACGTCGCCTCGGCGAACCTCCCTAAGAGCTGTTCTCATTCCGGCAAAATTGTTAGTGCTGGACATACATAAGACCTGCAAATAGAAGCTAAGAGAAAGATGGCATACCTTTCAACGCTCCTGTTTAAGGTCGTCGCTGGCGTGAACCAAGCTCTGCGGGCGAGGCGATCCCTTGGGACCCTCTATCTCGGCATTATAAGCCCTCAGGAGGTAGGTAGTCTGCCTCTCAATCTCGGATGAAGGCAGGACTGTTCCAGAATGCAAGTTAACCAATGCATTTCAAAAATAAAGATCTCAGTGCCAGAGAAGGGTATCTTCATTATAGTCCAAGGTGCTATCCGCCATGGACTTGATCTCCCATGCCGGATGAGTCCTTTCACGCAGGGGGCTCACCCGATTCTTCACAAAGTCTCGGATGACATCGCGCGCTGTCAACCCCTGTCCGACTAAGTGAAGAATCACCTCGGCGTGCTTCATGAACTCCGAGTTCATCGCCGGGAGGGAGTCCAACTCGCTCGGCTTCTCCGGCCGCGAGTTCTCGAACCATAACCCGCTCTCAGACGGAGGGGTGCAGTACAACCACTTCTGGTGCCACCCGTGCACCGAATCCCGCAGGGGTGGGAAGGGGTCCTCCTTCTTCTCCCTTATCCAGAAGTAAATACATCCGGCGGCGTTGGCACTCTTCGACCACGCTGAATAGTAGAAGCACCAGAAGAGATCCACGCTGGGATACACTCCGACGTATGCTTCACATAGGTGCTGGAACACCGCCAGAATCAGGACCGCATTTGGGTGGAGGTTGATCAACTCCAACCCATAATGCTCAAGGATATCCTTCAGGAACCGACTCTCGGGGAATCTGAACCCGCAGCGCATGTACTCCTAGAAGACCACCAGTTCGCCCTCTCCGACGACTGGGGTTTCTTGGTCCTTCTCCGCGGGCCACCAGTTGATTAGCAGCCGTGGAGGGAGAATCTCCTCCTTCTCCAGCGCCAGTAGACTCTCCTCGGAGTGGTGGATTGATCTGCTCCAGGATGCCATTTCTTGTGAGGAATCGGGAGGAAAGTTGGCAACTTTGGGGAAGACGGAGGCTGAGATGAATGAGGGTTTTTGTGCGGCGGAAGTATTGAGGAAGGGTTTTTGGCTATGTGGCTTCCTCGAGAAGCTACCTGCTCCTTTTATAGACCCCAGGAGGCGCACTTCTGTGAGTAACGTTCCACTCAAACGTTCCACTGAATATTTTATTCATTTCCCATAATGGATATTGTCTCTGGCGGACTCGTTAAAGTGTTCCAGGCATCGAATTTGAAACAAAAAGACTTCTTTGTTTCAGAATCTGAAAGTATAAAGGCCTGAAAAGTTTTTCAGGGCTTTCCAGAGGACGTTTTTCTTCATGTGCCTTGTATATTTTCATGAAAAAAATCCTATGGCCCAATTTTTGGATGTATGGATAAGTTCTGATCGGGTTGTGGTATGATCGAAACCATGCCTTCGATTAAGCTCCGATTCTAATCGAAGTGACGATCTAACCAAGCCTCAATTCTGGTCGCAGTAAGCTTCAGTTCTAACCACGGCTTTAAGTCTGATCGCGGTATCAGGGCTGGTCGCTGTACTTTTATAAAAGTATAATTCTGACCGCAGAACTGAAGTTTCCCTGTGTATGAGTGGTCACAAAGACATTACTTACGGCCATGTATTCGCACATAAGATGCAAAGAATATTCATATGAAGAAAAAGAAAAATTTTATTTCTTGCATTCTTTACATACAAAAGGGATACCGGCGACCAGAGCGTCGACCTGATCCGAAAGAAGTTTGCAAAGTTCTCCTAGGGACATGTTGTTGTCAGTAGGATCTACACTGACAACCCCCAGAGAACTAGCAATTAATCTAAGCCTATCTACATCATCCCTAACAAGAGAAGCACTATTGTTCCTAATCAAGTCGGAGAGTTCTCGCTGTTGCTGAGCGTGGTCCCTCTCTCGACAGAACTGGTGCGCCTCTTCACAGGATCTTTCAAAACATTCTGCCAGATGCAGAATCGCCGAAGACATCTCTTCGGTTTTCTTCTCCAGGGCCTTCTTCTCCTCTGGAAGAATCTGCCCGAGGGGAAGAGGCGGAATCGAGGTAGACTGATCACTGGGGCCTCCAATCTCCTACATTTGCAAAAGTTAGTTGTGCTAGCTATAACTATCAGCAAAAGGAAATGGGGATCATTACCTGTCCCTGCTTGTGACAGGTTGATATAGCCATCCTGGAAAGTAGATCATCCGATAAAAGCGGATGATCGCCAGATGGTGGAAGTGCAACCTTCCCACCAGAAGATTGCTTCCCCAACACAATTTGAGGATCTTCTGGTCGAGTAGTCACAACTTGCCGACCAGAAAATCATTCACCCAAACAAAAGCAGGGAATGTTGAAGTAAAGAACAGAAGGAAGAAAGAACGATGGTACGTCTTCTACCTTTGCCCTGCTGGAAGATCCTTTGTCAACCTTGGGTTTCTTCCTTGGAGGAGATGGGTCTTCAGGCATTTGAGGCTCCTGCTTGAGAACTTCCTCTTCATCACTTTTAATCTCGATGATGTTGTGATCTGCCATCGGGAAGTGTATGAAGAGAAAGATGAAGGCAATTCTTGAAAAACTTAACCGTGAGAAGAAATTGTGGGGCTCTACAATTCAAAGGTTTCTGAATTTATAGCCGCCAAGATGACGGTTCACTTTCCGAACGCCTCGGGCTTTTAAAGCATTTACAATTTCACCTCGGGTTAAAAAACGTTTCAACAGCGCCATCATTACCCGTCACATAATACTCAGAGCCCGTCTCGGGGAACCAACCGTCACACTTAGTGCGCCACTAAGTGGGGGATTTGAAGCGTCAGGTTAAAAATTCGATGCATGTCTTTAAATTCGAAATAAACACGTTCCTTCATTTTCTTCGAATTTGGGGGCTAGCTGACGAGGATTGACACCTGAGTCAGT
The DNA here is from genome assembly GCA_019359835.1 of Pharus latifolius. NCBI lineage: Eukaryota > Viridiplantae > Streptophyta > Magnoliopsida > Poales > Poaceae > Pharus > Pharus latifolius. Next base: position 43,473,338 of record CM033325.1, read on the forward strand.
TCAAATAAATGCACTGTTGGTTCAGGACAGATTCGAGCCAGACATGTGCCCGGCGATGCGAACTCAAGTCGATTCTGGGAAGCATCAGCCCGAGGTCGCAGGCTTTGCGCGATCAGATCACAGCTAGTGCGCGGTCAGAAGTTCGTGTGCTGTGCGCGGACAGAAGGTCTAAGATGTTGCGCGGTCAACCAACATCGCGTGGTCAGAGCATCTTCAACCAGGGAACGTGGGAGTATTCTTTTCCTATAACAGGAATATCCCAAGTATCCCAAAGATTCTTCCGCGTGGGGATTAACCGTCAGGAGGTTAATGCATGCAGTTATCCATAAATAACACGTGTTAAACCTGCGTGGGAGTTAAGAGTGGTTCTCCAAACCGCATCTAAGCAACTGTTTGATGCAGTTACGACTTGGCACCCTTTCAAACAGTATAAAGGGGCGGCAAGATGTACCAAACAGGAGAGGATCGAGAAAGAGATCAAGACACGACTTAAACAGCCAAGTCTACGGCCTGGATTAGATAATTTTTATAAGCCTCCCTGGCTTCTTTCTGTACATTTACATAGGAAAAACCTTCGCCTGTGAAGGTCTTTTCTCGTCATCTTGTAACTCTTTACTATCCATAGTGCAATCCTAACAGGACGTAGGGCTTTTACTCCCACCATCGAGGGCCCGAACCTGTATAAATTTCTCTGTGCTCCAGTTCTCCATAGTTCTACATACCTTCCCGGAGGGTCACTGTAACACCCCTGTTTTCGCCCAAACCCAGAAATAGCCAAAATCTGCATCTCAACCCCAAACCCTAATCTGCTTCATCTATTATCTTCTAAATGTTATTCAGAACATTTTTCTCTTCTGGATCATCTCCAAAATCCTATCCTAAAACTGAGTTTCGACCCTTGCCGCCTCAGAACCCTAATTACCCTAATTTTACCCTAAACTGCTTTTCCCCAATTTTGTCAAAACCCTTCAGATCTTGCCCGATCTTACCAAACTTTGGCCGGATGAGTTCTAATAATTTTATGCAACTTATCCGCGAAATCAGATTTCAGATCAGACCCTCAGATCTCCAAATTTGCAATCAGGCCCAACTCCTATTCAAATTTTCCTCACAGATCAGTCCCTGGAGCAAGTTTTAAAATTGCAAAACAGCCCAAACCTTCTTTTCAGGTCCCGTTCGACCAGCACTTGGTCGTTGCCTTCGATCAGTGCACGTCGCCGGAGCCGCGCTGTGTTTTCGCCGCATTTGTTCGCCGCCGGCCACCGCTTCTTGTCGCTTGTGCCCGTGAGTTGCTGTGCCACCCCGCGCGCACGTGCCAGCCACCGTAGCATCAGCATGTCCAGCGGTTAAACGGCCGCACCCCAATAGCGTTTCGCGCGCGCGCACCCGTTGCCGGGGCATTGCATGCACATACGTGTCACCGCCGGAGCTTTGTTGCTGCCTCCGCATCTGCGCCGTCCCAGGTGAAGTTCCAATGCGCCCTGACAACGCTGGCAAAGCTGCAGCACCGCCTGAAGTACATCACGTCGCCGTCGCCGTCGCCGTCGCCGTTGCTGCGCCTGCGCCCGACAAGCTTCTCCCCGGCGCAAGCAACCGTTGTCGTTTATCCCTCGCAAGCTCCGCCCCAGGACCTATTTAACCCTCCAGTGCTGTGCTTAAGCCCCATCTCAGGACTTAGCCATTTTTCCAGAGCTCTCGCCGTTTTCTCCTTCTTCTCCGGTGAGCCAGTGAGTGAGCTCACGGTGCCAGCCCAACTCGCTGCACCATTCTTCAAACCAAAGCCACCAGTGAGTTCCCGTCTTCCCCCTCTCTGTGTAGTACCAGTCAATTGCATCCCGATGAACCTTAACGCCGGTGATCACCGGAAAAGCTCAAAATCCCTGTTTCTGTAATGCCATCCGATTTAATCCAAATTTGCCTTAGTACTAGTAGAAGAAATTGATCAGTATACCCTTTTTAGCAGGCCTACCAATCTGGTTTTCAAAATCGAGCTAAGATCATAGCTCTCCCCAAATTGCGCGCCACCAGAGCCAGGCCACGCCGCGATCCTCCGGCCAGATTAACTTCACCAGTGGCTTCCACACTCCACCCTTTCACTCCCTGAGCAAGGAATCGAGTTCAAATGCCTTGTATCAAAAACCCCCAATCTCTAGTGTCGTCTTCTCCAGCACCGGTCGCCAGAATTCTTCCCCGGCCGATCTAGCTCCTGAAACTTTGTCTCTTAGCTTTGCCTCAGCTTCCTGAGCAATTCTTTCCACTAGCCCGACATCTGAATCTGCCTAGATTGTGAGTTATGCCCTTGCCAAGATTTGTCCAGAACTGTGTCTATGCCGTGTCGCCACCGCAGTTCATCACCGGATTTGGCCACCCTTCGGCCACTTTCAACCCTCGACCCTGTTAAATGATTTGTTCCTGTTATCAAGGCCTAAACCCCAGACAAAGTGGTGCATCAATTGAAGCCCTAGATCAAAAGTTATGCCATGCCCTAGTTTCTGGCCATGTCCAGCACTATGTCAGTGCATGTCAGCCACTGGCATTGACCTTGTTCAGCCCATTCTGGTTGAGCAATTGAAATGCCACCTTGTCCATTAGGTTCCTGGAGTTAAGATCTACAACTTTCTCTACTATCACTTCTCCAGAAAACCATCCTAATACCAGTTTGAAGCTATGCCAAAGCCGTAAACCGAATGTCGACCCTTCGACGTTCAATCCTTTTTAGCCGTTTCTTCGACCAGAGCCCTTGTGACCTTGCCCTAACCTTTTCCCCTGCATGCATGACTTATTTACTTAATATTTTCTATGGAAACTATTTTCTGTATGCTTATATGGTATGTTTGTGTGTTGTTTGACTGCCGTAGAGTCAGAATCTGAAGGAGCGGAAGAAGTCTTTGAAGATTCGTTTGAGTATTTAGACCCAGCATTGCAAGGCAAGCCTCATTCCTTTGATCATGTCTCACCCAATATTTTCATATGAAGTATATTCACTGTTTCTTACTATGCATGCTTATTTGAGATACAAGTTATGTTTGAATGACATGAATAGATATCACCTAATGAATCATGAAACCCCTTTTGTTATTGAACCTTTATATATATGCTTTTGTCACCCTAGGACTCATATACTGAATATCCACATTAAACTTGAAATGGTCAAATACATGAGAAGTTATGATGAAAACCGTTTTGTCAAGAAAACTGATAAAAGGGATCAGTAGTGAGGATTGGTTTGTATGGAGAGGGTGCGGTGCGCACCAGGGAATGTGGATGGCTCCTCACTATTGGTTCATAAGGACGAGAACCTTGTGCTGTGTCTCTATGCGAATTGTAAACGTACCAACCACTTGCCTGGTATGGGATAGGCACAACTTAGTAGCTTTTTGGTATTAGCAGTTCCCTGCATGGTTTGTCGATCTGGTTTCTCGCGTGGAAACTGGTGGGCCGCAGTTCGGCCATGAGTGATGTGAGTTTAGAAAAATAATGAGAGGAAAAGGTGGAAAGAAGGAAGGAGCCCTAGACCTGATTAAGCCGTGCGCGGTTGTAATCTTAAGCGGTCATATGTCTTGCGTGGACACAGACCAAGGCTATGTGTCCTGCGGGAACATAGACCAGAGGCTAGGAAGTAAGGCAGTGGGAAGGACCCACAACGGTACTTGAGACTTAATTTTCTATCTACCGGGCGGGGATACTGTTAATACTGAACTGCAAAAGCATTGTGTGATCTCGGCTTTGTCACATGTGTATAAGTCACATGGAGCTGATCCGACTTGAAAGCCAAGTGAACCAGTGGATTTAAAAAGAGGTACACCTTTGCAAAGTGTAAAAGAAGTATCAGATGCTCTGTACTCTCAGGTTCATGAGTCTTTTCGTAGTGAATGTTATCCATGGGTTATAGCACAAGTAATATTTGGAAATGTTTTCATAATATGGTTAATAAAGTAGTGACTCATGGGAGACCACTACACCTAACGTTTTATTGAAAACCTGTGTAACGTTTAAAGTACCCTTTTTCATGATGAAATAATGATTTACTAAACAAATGACTTGGAAATCTATGTATCTCTATCTATATGAAACCAGAACCCCTGAATCATATGTTTTACCCTCATGTAAGTATATTTGCAATAATCCCTGGAATGAGTATTGCTGAGCACCAAGTGCTCACCCTTGCATTTACATCCAACTGTAGAAGAGGGATTCGAGGATCCCGATTCTTTCGGTTATGAATACTCAGCAGAAGATGGAAGTACCCCGGATGAGTCCACATTTTAGAAGGATCATGCGCCAAGTCAAGTCAGATGTGGGAGAAGCCCCTTCAACCCCCGCTGCTGATTGAAGTCAAGTTGTTCGTGGTTGCTTTATGTAGTGTGTTGTGTGTTCGGTACTTAGATACCGATTCTGGTTTTGATAAACTGGTTATTTTCTTAGCAACTCTACTTAGCGCCGTTCTCGGTGCACTGGTTATGTAATATTGGCCCAAGTTGGCCTGATACTTGGTTATCTATAATACTATGCTTGTGTTGTTTTGAACTCATGTGACATCATGCTGTGTGTAACCTACCTGGGCGGTTACCAAGGTGATCCTCAAATGGGGGTCTCACAGTCACCTTGAAAGGTCTCACTATTATAAATTTTGCATAAGTTCCGCTGAGGACCCCGAGTCCGAATCGTCGACACCTCCTTCCCCGCATAGCCGCGAGAGCCAAGCCAGTGCGGGTGGTCGTTCCTCCTCTGGATTGCCTTGTTCTTCTCGCTAAGGGCCTTCGTACCAGAAACAAGAAAATTAATGCACCGCTGGTTACTGCATACAATGGTGTAACCAGGCAAAGGAACCATATATACCTTAAACTCAGGGGTCCCCTTTTGTTGGGTAAATTACTCCCATACCTCCTCTGTTATGAAGGGGTACTTCTCACATGGAGATTTGCCTTTAGCGAGGAAGGTACTGACAAGGACGTTCTTGAAGGTTTTCCACGTGTTGTTCATGTCCTTCAAGCAAGCTATCTTGGACCATCATCGGGGATGTTCCACTTGGCCTGTTTCAAATGGTGCATATAAGCAGGACTTACCTAATCTCTGGGATAAACCAAGGGAATGTGATTACTCAAGAGTTCAGTGATTTTGATTAATTTTACCTTCACTTCCGCCCACAGCCTATCCCTCTCGTCGGCCTTAACGTCCTTCCAGCTCTGGACGGTGATCTTCACCCTTTCCTTCGCCAACAAACCAACATAGGCAGCATACTGGCGGGCGTTCTTCCCGATTGGTCTCCCGAACTGGTTGAACTCACATGAAAGATCCGCGCGTTTGGTCAAACGGCACAACATCGTCGCGCCTCGCACCTTCCTCTTGCGCTGGGATGAGGCAGCGTCATCTACGTTCGCTCTTGCCGAATCACTACTATTAGCCGGGGAAGATGCCGACATGGCTTTACTTAAAATTCCATGAACAGACCATCAATTGATATGAAGAAAGGTACATGACAAAGTTCATAACTAAAATGGAATGGCAATGATGAACAGACCATCAATTTGTTAAAATTTCAAATTTTCATTCAAAAGGCCAAAAATCATCAATTCCTATCAACATGGTCTTCAAAATAGATTTAAAATAGATTTGTAAACTCAATTTGCAAAAGGTTGTCGAACTTCAACCTTCTTGCTTAACATAAAGATCATTTGATAACTCTTGATTGTAAAATTCTATTTGGAAAATTTTTTTCAGAAAAATATATTTCATGCAATGAAAATCATTTCTGTAAATTTTCATTTCAAATGTATTTGATTTGAGCAATAGTTGATTCTTTTCACAAATGAAATATGAACTCTGCAAAATTCAGACTTTTCAATGTACTATCAGTTGACACTAACAAACCGATATGACATACTCTATTTTCTATCGGTTTGACAATTAAAATCGATAGTACTCAAGTTTGTATTCAGGAAAATATATAAGATTAGCAGTGAAAACTATGCTAGTCTCTCTGCAGGAACATAAAGAATCATGGCTTTGTGATTAAAATTTCAATGAACCAAAATTTCAGGTGAAAATTAGAAAATGGGAAATAATTAACAGAAAATTCAGATTAGCCGTGCAAACTATGATATACTCTATTTCCTATCGGTTTGACCATTAAAACCAATAGTACTCAAGTTTGTATTCAGGAAAATATATAAGATTAGCAGTGCAAACAATGCTAGTCTCTCTGCAGGAACATAAAGAATCATGGCTTTGTGATAAAAATTTAAATGAACCAAAATTTCAGATGAAAATTAGAAAATGGGAAATAATTAACAGAAAATTCAGATTATGGTCTTTACTATCGGTTCGAAATAAGAAACCAATAGTGGACGACACTGTACGAAAAATTCGAAGTGATTTTCATCAAGTCTGTAATTCTCATAGCTATCAAGTTTATAATTCATGCACTTTTCATCTAGTTTTATATTTGTAATCCATTGAACCACATTTGAACTATTGAATATAAATTTAAGAAATTGATGCAAGCGGTTTGGTCAAGAACACTTACAGTCGTTCGTGGAGTGGCCTACGATGGTGCGATGCAGTGGCCGGAGGCGGTGGAGAACTCAATTGCGATCGGCAATGGTGGCGCAGAGGAGCGAAAAAGCGAACGTCAGGGAGGCTAGGGTTTTTCGCGCCTGAGTATTTGGAATGTGATTAGTTGCACTGGAGGGAAAATCATGCGAGGTTAACCTAATATATGAATCTTTACTCACTAGTACAGAAAAACTTTCTTCTATCGGTAAAAAACACCCTTCTACTATCGGTTTTTGTACCAATAGAGATAGACACGATAGAACAAGACAGAACATTTTCTATCGGTAAATAACCGATAGAAGAACTTCACTATTCTATCGGCATCTTAGGAGTGTACCGATAGAAAATCCGTCGTAGTCTGACGTTTAGCGGCAAGGAAAGTACCACTATTCTAATAGTTAATTACAAGTTTACGGATAGAAAAAAGCTTAGTACTCTCTCAGTTGGAAATGAGTTTACCGATAGAAAAAATGATTGTACTCTCTCGGTTGTGTATGAGTTCACCGGCAGGAAAAGTCACACTCTTCTAACGATTAATTTCGAGTGTACCGATAGAAAAAATGACAGTAGTCTCTCGGTTGTGGATGAGTTCACCGGCAGAAAAAGTCACACTCTTCTAACGGTTAATTTCGAGTTTACCGATAGAAAAACGACAGTAGTCTCTCGGTTGTAGATGAGTTTACCGATAGAAAAAGTGGTAGTAGTCTCACGGTTGTGTGTGAGTTCACCGGCAGGAAAAGTCACACTCTTCTAACGGTTAATTTGGAGTGTACCGATAGAAAAAACGACAGTAGTCTCTCGGTTGTGGATGAGTTTACCGATAGAAAAGTGGTAGTAGTCTCTCGGTTGTGAATGAATTTTCCGATAGAACATTCACGTATATAGTACGTTATTTACATTCACAATACAGTACAGATGCAATGCAGTATAGATTGGATACACAATACAGTACAGATGCAAAGAAGGGTAAATTCACAGAACAGATTGACACATTAGACAGTTATTCACATTTATTCACATATATATGGACAAATACAAATTGCAATCCAATGTGGACATTTATTCACATATATATTTATTTACATGTATATAAACAGTCTATGCACAGAGTACACGAAAAAGAGAAAATTGTCATGGCGGATGGTTGGGTGCAACTTCCTCCATGGCATATTGAGCCCAGATTTGTCGAAGATCTCTAATCTTTGCATTTTCGTATTGGTATTTCGACATGGTGATTTGCAAGCATGTGTGAATACTGAGTAACTAACTTCCTAATTTAGAACGTGACACCTAATTTTCAAATTTGAGTTAGCTATCGATGCTTACCTGGGGGTATTGGGCAATGTTTGTTTGCACTAGGTCGTATATGTAGTGCAGCACATAAAACCCGCATTCCCACGATTGCGGCTGCTGATGGCACTGAGATAATTGCATATGTGAAGACATGTTAGCTATTGTGTCCACAAACTAATTAAGCATAAGCAAAAAGTCTCGTGAGTACCTCATATTCTTTCCAAGCTAGTAGGGAGCCCTGCGGTGCGGCATGCCTCCCTCCAGCGGACACATATTTATCAAAAGCCCTGCATTTCAGTTAGTATTGCCGGTTAATGTATTATCATTAGCTAGTGAGGTCAAAATTTAAATCAAACATATAAGTTACTTATGCCTCCATATTCCCCTTGACCACATATTCGATCGATAATCTGTCACGCATCGAATCGAGGTAGTACACCTCGTTCCTCGGCGGACAGATCACGATGAGGATCCAGTAGCCCCTGCATTGTACGTAAAAGAGGACCGCTAGCTCAAAGTATATCTCAGGTGTAACATACAAGATTGAGTTAAATTAGTATGAAATGCACTAACCTTTGGTGGTACGGCACCAGAATGAACTCCCTGTCCTGCTGCGCCATCAGCGCCTTGGATATGTACTGCTCAGCGTGCGCGGCATCGTGCTCTAGCATCGTGAGGCTTATTTTCTCTGGGTCAAGGAAACCCACCTTGTCACACGCAGCCTCCGATGCTAGCCTGTACATGCACCTGCATGCAAAGGACGACATAGTATTGCACAGAAAGTTACTACATTTTAAATGAACTACAACAATGCAGAGTTAGCAAACAGAGTTAGAAAACAGCAATACATAGCATCAGCAAACTCACAGGACTCCAGTCCGTATGATGGACATATGGAGCTCCCGCCAGTTGTAGAGGTCGAACAGATCCTCGTGTGCCACGGATATACTTCCGGGCTCACGGTGGAACTGCCCAGGCCTATAGGGAACTAAGAAGTTCAGATTGCGCCGAGCTCGGTGTAGGTACCACTCGTGGAGGTCTCTGGTTGATCGATCCAATTTGCGCAAAGTTGCCTGCGACATGAGTGGGAACCCGTTCCTGAACCTCTCCGGCTGTCCCTGTCGCCCTTTTCCCTTGGCTTTGCTGTTGCCTTTTGCCGGGGACTGAGCGCGTACCTTTGAAGGCAAGGGAGAGATGATGGCAGCTTTCTTCCGAGGTGAAGGCGTGGATGCGCTGGGTGGGGTCGAGGTCGTCTTTGATGTATCCAGGTTCGCACGAGATCGGGCCTCATGCCCCGAGCTGGGGGCGCAGTCCCCTGGTAGCCCGACGGCAGACCACTTCAATTAATGAGCACGTATGTTAGATTTTGCAAGTTGAGTGTACTGAGTAGGATGTAATCTAAAATGTGTAGGATTTACCGGTTGTATTAGAAGACACTTATTGGGCCACTGTACGTAGGAGCCCACTGCCTCAGTAAGTGTCTGCAGTTCCTCTGTTGGGACTGCCAACGGAGAATCGTTGTAGCCTGGCATGGCCATGTCCACCTATACCTTTGCAAACCCCAATAGCAGAGGTACGCAGTGGACCCGGACATCCGGCCCAGACGGCTATACGAAGCCGTGTCCAACCAGTTCCTGCCTGTCGCCTAGGTGATTCAGTAGGATGCAACCCTCCAGCTTCTGCAAATTTGTAAAAATTAAAACAGGTTAGCGAAACAACTCTAACAGAATGGGAGTGGCATCAACTTAAGTGCACAGATGAAGGCTTGCAGTACCTCAAGTAGATCCACTAGATCCGCGAGGACCTTCGAAGTGCAACTGCTTATCCGACCCCACGGGGTACCGTCGCCCTGGGGATCCGCATCTGCACTCTTGGCCAGCAATGCATCTCTCAACCGTGCAAACTCTTCCCTCATTTGTGCGACCTCAGACTGCAGCTCAGCCCGTATCTCCGCCCGTACCTCAGCCCGTAAACAATCCCTCCACTGCCTCCTTCTCAAAAGAGATCTGCTACATTTAAAGGTACCTTGTGAGACAAATTGCCTTATACACACTTGTGCGCACATAGTTTACGAGGTTAGCCAACTTACCATTCGCCTCACAACGTCGACATCCCCAGGGGTTGCGAACTGCACAGACCCCGTGGACGACACGGACCCCCTCCCTCTCCACCATCGCTTGCACCTTTCATCCCGGATCTCGGAGAGCGGCAACTCAGGGGTGTCGATGACAGGATTTTGCTCATCTTCCTTCTTCCACTGCTCCTCCTTCCCCGCATAATCCCGGGATCCGAGCCGATGCGGGTGGTCGTTCCTCTTCTGGATCGCCCTATTGTTCTCGCTAAGAGCCTTGAACTCCTCAGTCCCCTTCTGCTTGGTGAATTCCTCCCATACCTCCTTCGATATGAAGGGGTACTTCTCGCAAGGAGATTTCCCCGCAGCGAGGAAGTTACTGACGAGCCAGCTCTTAAAGGTTTTCCATGTTCTGTTCATGTCCTTCAAGCAGGCCGTCCTAGGTGTATTGTCGGGGATGTTCCACTTAGCTTGTTTTCAAAAAATGCATACAATTAATTACGAGTTAGTTAAACTTTAGTATAAGCCAAGAGAACGTGATTACGAAAGAGTTCAACGATTTCAGTTAATTTAACCTTCACTTCCGCCCACAACCTATCCCTCTCGTCCGCCGTCACGTCCTTCCAGCTCTGGACGGTGATCTTCACCCTTTCTTTCGCCAACAGCCCAACGTAGGCCGCGTACTTCCCAGCATTCTTTCCAATCGGCCTCCCAAATTGGTTGACCTCACAAGAAAGATTCGTGCGTTTGGCCAAACGGCCCAACGTCGTCGCGCCTCGCCCCACCCTCTTGCGCTGGGATGTAACAGCTGCATCTTCAGTTAAGTTGGGGTTAGCCCCAGTCGAACCACTAGTACCATCCGATGAAGACGACGACATGTCTTTCCCTACAAAACCATCAACAAACCATAAAAAATTTAATGGAAACACAAACCAAATCATTTTACAAAGCAAAAGGACCTATTTTAAATATTTTTTCCATCGGTAAACACAAAAGCAACCATGCAATAGAAGATAAGATTCTATTTCTCAGCGTTTTCGTCTACACATTTTCATATAGGAAGCAGGCAACATATGTCAATTAATTCTTCTTGGAGTTCCATAACTCAGCCCAGGACTGGAGACTAATTAGGGCTGCAAAAGGGATGTCCGAAGAAAATAATACTAAAAGAAATACATGCATAAATTACTTCCTGAATTGTTCAGAAATATTTTCTATCGGTAAACACGTGAGCTGCCGATAGACCATAACAATGTTTTCCATCGTCAAAGATACGAGATCTCGATATAACATATTGTTCTGGAATATTGTTGATAAGCTGCCATTCACTGGCATCACATAATCTTGGTTTAAGTCAACATTCTCCATGATTTTATAAACTAATATTCATGGGCTAGCATTATTATTTCATACATAACAATGTTTTCTATCGGTAAACACATGAGCTGCCGATAGAACATAACAATTTTTCTATCGGCAAACACGTGAGATACCGATAGAACATAACAATATTCTCTATATATGGAATTTTGTTGATAAGCCACCATTCACTGTCATCACATAACATTCTCCATGATTTGCTATACTAATATTCATGGGCCAGCATTATTATTTCACACGTAAATATGCACACAAGCATCTAAGTGCCACTGTGCATAATCTGACAAACCTAATGCTAATGGAATATAAAGATATTGAAGTAGCACAGAAAGTAGGTCACAACCAAAAAAAAGGAATAATATGGTTTATAGCACCCTCTCTTGGTTATCTTTAGCATTACCTATATGCAAGTCATCAGGACTTCATCACATCTATTAGTTTGGGAAAAGTCATGTATATGCATTTGAAACATATACATCGAAGACCCATCCACATTGCCATATATTCATACCAAGTGAGTAAAAATTCCCAACCAAACTAGTACATTGCATGGCTCATGTAATTCTAGATCCAAAGTTTTAATACTTGTTCAGAAATATTTTCTATCGGTAAACACATGAGCTGCCGATAGAGCAGAAAAATTTTTTCTATCGGCAAATACAGGAGATACCGATAGAATATGTGGAAGAACACCTCCACCATATAATGTGCATTACATGGCAGTTGGATACAATTGATCACACATATAGTAGTATAGATAAGTTAAAATCTCAAAATAGGTTCATTATAGCACTGGAACATATTATGTCAACCCTAATTTAAATCAACATTGCCTGCGGAATGTACATAATCCAACACAATAGGGAACCCTAGTGTAATTGCAAAACTCGAAGAATTAGTACGTAAAAAACACTAGGATCAAATAAGGAAGATGCTGGAAATAGAACGACGAATTAGGGTATTTACAGCGATTAGTTGTGGTGATGGAGAGGCGGTGTAGAACGCAGCGGCGGCCGGCGAAGGACGAAAATAAGAACCGGTGGCAGTGGCGAACCAGTGTCCAGCCGGTGATCGTCGTGTGGGAGAGAGGAAGTGAGTGGTCACGGTGGAGGTTGTGGTTTTCTTCACTCTCGAAGAGACTCAGTGCTCTAAGTTGGAACTGTTCGACTGGAGGGAAAATCAAGGGCCATGTACGAGTAATAAAGTAGTGGATGACCTTTTCTATCGGTAAAACAAAATAATACCGATAGAATTATGTCCGTTTCTATCGGTACAACAAAATAATACCGATAGAAAAAGTAAATTTCCCGGAAAAATATTTGAAGTAGTGGATGCCTTTTTCTATCGGTATAAAAAATAAAATCCCGTGAGACCAATTTTCCCCAGAAAATTTTTTTAATTAAGTGCCTAAGATTATAGTATTGGGTGCCATTTTTCTATCGGTAAAAGCAACACAATACCGTCAGAAAATGAAAAGGTACACACAATTTAACATCAAACAAACCGTGCTTGAAAGCTGCAGAATGAAAAGAAAGAGGGAAGATAGCCGGAAAATTGGAAAATTGACATAAAAAGAAATAGTTCATTCATTGTTGTTTTATCACTTAAAAAAAAAAATAAAACCCAAAATGCTAGGTCAAGGGGTGGTCTTAGCCCTGGCTGCATGTAGAATAGAGTCAGTTTGACTTGGAGCCAGAACACAGGACTCCTCTAGCGACAAGTTGTCCCTAGGGTCAACTACTACCGCATCGAGACGGCCTGCGACCTCCCTCAGCTTCGCTATGGTATCCTTCATAGTCAAAGCGCAGCCAGCGATGGTAATATCTGCGGCTTGCTTCTCCTCGTGAAGACGCCTCGTCATCTCCCTGGAATTGTCACCAGTCGTCTTCATGCGCTGAATGCGCCGGAGGAGATCGTCCAGTTCAAGCCGTAGCTGAGTGTGCTTGTTCGTAAGGAGCTTGTGCTCCTTCTGGAGGGCCCTCAGGTCGGCCTTCACTTTGCCAGTGTCTTCCACGGCTCCCATTCCCTGTGCAAATCAACAAGTCAAGAATGTACTGAACATGGATTAACAATACAGGGGTAAACCCAGGAGATTTAGAGTTCTTACCGGGGAGGGCGTGGCTGACGATCCCTTGGAGGTTGCCATTGTGAAAGAGAAGATAAGGAGTCAAAGCATTCGAGAATTAGAAAAACAACAAAATACCGCGACGCATGGCGAGGTACTTATAGAATTTCCAAGGCAACGCATGGCGACACAGTTGAGAATTCAAAGCGCCAGAGTATTTTTCTATCGGTACAAACAACAAAAAACCGTCAGACAACAAAATACCGTGGACTAACGAATTTATTCTAACGGTAAAATATAATAATACCGATAGAATAAGTAAATTTTTTGCAGCGAAACTTTTGAAGTGCCTGAGACACATTAAAGTAGTGGATGTCCTTTTCTATCAGTACAAATAACAAAATACCGTCAGAAAAATTGATTTTTGGAGAGCTTAATTTGAAGAAGCAAGAGGCTGCAATGAGATTTTTGCAAGTGCTATTTGAAGGGAAGAATTAAGTACTTACAGGATAAAGGTACTGTACATGTTAGAACTCATGCTGTGGAGTAAAATTGAGATATATTAATGCTATGAACTAGCTTATCATTAAGTTCTAAAAAAAAATGTACTACCTGCTGTATTAATGATAAGTTCCTCACCTTGCTACAGAACTTGTGGGCTGTTTGCTTGGCATTTATCCCTGAAATAGAAATTAATCATCAATGGTTCTCAACCCATAATCCTTCTTCGTGATCATCTCGCAGATACGTTGTTTCGTCGATATCTTCAGTAGGGATAGATTGAATGTCCTCTAAAAATGGAGGTATTTCATCGAATTGGTTATACTCCTCTTCGTCGACAACATCTTCAACCCCAACAATACGTCTCTTGCTGTGGAGGACAACATGCAAGTTTGGATTGGCCGGGTCAACGATGTAGAATACCTGTGTGGCTTGCTTTGTAAGTATGAATGGATCGTCTTGGTGTCTGACTCTACCAAGATCGGCGAGAGTAAACCCGTAACTGTCAACTTGAACACCTCGAGGGATTTCGACCCATTCGCATCAAAACAGGAGAATCTTAAGTAACCCGTAATCGAGCTCCCATATTTCATCAATAGCACCGTAATATGAGTTCAGCGCCCTTACTGACCTGGCATCCTCGGAAATAGCAAACAGTGTCACTCCGCTACATTGTGTGCTACTCTTGGCGTCTTGAGCTCTTGTGTAAAATGAATACCCATTGATGTCGTACCCCTGCCAAGTCCCTATAGTGAATCTTGGGCCTCTAGCCAACCATGTCACAGTTTCACTTATGGAGCACTCGGCAGCTCGCATGACTCTTTCTTGGATCCACCCAGCAAATTTCCTGTTATATTCTCTGGTGACCCAAACGTCTGACTTCGAAGGATTTTGTGACCGTAACATTACCTTGTGCTCGTGTATGTACGGCTCGACCTCCGTCATGTGTTGTAAGACCCAAAAATGTGATTTTGCGTACACATCACGAGCGGGGACGATAGCTTTGAATCCAATCGTTCCGCTGCCCTGAAGCCTACCCTCATGTTGGGACCTAGGAACGCCAATTGGGTCAACCCCAGCCATATAATCTGTGCAAAATTCAATCACCTCCTCGGCGGCATAACCTTCCATGACACTACCCTCGGGTCAACGACGAGTCCTAACGTATCCCTTCAATACACCCATAAATCTCTCAAATGGATACATGTAGCGCAGGCACACAGGTCCACAAAAATTAATTTCTTTGATAAGGTGAACAATCAGATGGACCATAACATTAAAAAAGGATGGAGGGAAATACATCTCGAGCTGACAAAGAGTTGTAACCACGTCGCGTTGCAAAGCGTCTAGTCCAACTGGATCAATTACCTACGAGGACACAGTTGCGCCAAATATTCATATCAGAAAAATCTTCTAATTAAGCTCCACAAATGGAGGTAATGAACTTATAGTACGAGTGCACGTACTTACCTTGCAAGATATTGCGTTGAAGAAATAACATAGGTTTGTGATTGTCTCTCTGACTTTAATTGGGAGAATGCCTCTGATAGCAATGGGAAGCATTTGTGACATCAAGACACGACAGTCGTGGGACTTCGTGCCAACCAGTCTTAGGTCCTTCATGGACACAAGTTTTTTCAAGTTCGCGGAGTACCCACATGGAACTTTAACACCGTGCAGGCACCAACAGAGTTCTGTTTTTTCGCTCTTGGACAACGTATAGCAGGCCGGGGGGAGGTATGTATGCTTTCCATTCTCTAAAGGTGCAAGCTCAGTCCTTATCCCCATTTCCACCATGTCACGACGAGCTTTCACACCATCGTTTGTCTTTCCTGGAATGTTCAACAACAAACCAATCAAACTATCACAGACATTTTTCTCTACATGCATGACATCAATGCAATGTCAAACTTGTAACTGCTCCCAGTATGGTAGATCCCAGAGAATCGATCTCTTTTTCCAAACATTTTTTTCTCGAGGTTTAGAATGCTTACCGAACTCAGCTTTGATGTCCTTCACGCGCGAGTAAATCTCCTTACCGGTCAGAAACACTGGAGCTGATCCCTTCTCAGGCTTCCCGTTAAATGATTTCCTCTTCTTACGGTACGTGTGATGCACCGGAAGAAGCCTGCGGTGACCCATGTACACTGTTTTCCGGCAGTTTCACATCCACATGCTCTCAGTTTCATCTAGGCAAATAGGGCAAGCCTTGGCTCCTTTCGTACTATACCCCGACAAATTGCCGTAGGCCGGAAAATCATTTATGGTGCAAAATATCAGGGCCCGCAAGATGAAATTCTCTTTCTTGTATGCATCCCACACCTGCACCCCCTCGCTCCACAATTTCTGTAAGTCCTCGATTAAAGGCGCTAGAAACACGTCAATATAATTTCTGGGTTGTCTGGGTCCTGAGATTAGTAACGCCATCATGATGTACTTGCGCTTCATGCATAACCAAGGAGGAAGATTGTAGATGCATAAAAGAACCGGCCAAGTGCTGTGCCGACTGCTCATATTACCATGTGGGTTCATACCATTTGTACTCAGCCCGAACCTTATATTCCTATGTTCGCCGCCGAACTCAGCAAATGTTCTATTGATGTTTCTCCATTGAATAGAATTAGCTGGGTGTCTCAGTTTTCCGTCTTGTTTCCGGGCTTCAGCATGCCAACGCAAGTGTTTCGCGACTTTCGGATTTGCAAATAGCCGCTTCAATCTAGGTATCACAGGCAAGTACCACACAGTTTTCGCCAGAGGTCCTTTCTTTACTTCGTGATGTTCACTGTCAATCCGGTCCCTACGCGTATACCTCGATGCGCCGCATCTTGGACAAACATGCAAATTGGAGTACTCGTTATGGTACAACACACAATCATTTGGGCATGCGTGTATTCTTTCGATTTCCATTCCCAACGGACACAACAGTTTTTTGGCTTCGTAAGTAGATCTTGGCAACTCTTATCACTCCAACCATTGCCTGCCTTCAAGTTATATAATCTCAGCACAGAAGACAGTTTTGTAAAAGTTGCACATCCAGGGAACAGAGGCTTCTCAGAGTCAGCAATCAGTTTCTCAAATTCACAGAAGTCGTTTTCGTTGTAATCTTCCTCTACATCACGTAACATCTCATCTAGATTGTCATCATCATCATCATCTACGTGCACATCGGAATGAACATTATCACAATTCGGATGATCATCGATATTATTGCAATCCACATCCGAGTCCTACTGATTGGTAGTAGTGGTGCTTGTTTCCTCAAGATCTTCGCCATGCCATATCCAACGGATGTATCGCGTGTTAAAACCACGACGAATCAAATGACTCTTAATTTGATCAGAGTTGCTAAACCTCTTCAAGTTCATACAATCTGTACAAGGACAGAGCATATTTTTCTCTCCCTTCCTCTCCTTTTGTTGCTCAGCAAATTTAATAAACTCATTCACACCATCCAAATATTCAAGAGTAGTACGTTTTATTCCATACATCCAATATTTCCTGTCCATCTACAACTAACAAAATTTAACGAGTCAACCATGCATGAAACCTGCCCGATTAAGTTATATATATGTACATGTACAGCCTCTTACAACAGATGTGTTGAACCCTAGCCTAACGAAATTAACACTAATTAACCTAGCTAACTACACAATACAAGCTAGTTAGCTCCTAAAACATGACGCATTTCCAGCTACCTAGCTCCCAAGCTTAGAGCTACAAACTTGGAACTACACAATACAGCTAGCTTGCAAGTAGAGAGGGAGGGAGATCTAGAGGGAGAGAGAGATAAGTGTCGACAATTAAGCATACCTTAAAGAGGGGCGCAATCAACTTCCCTCCAGGTTGCGCTGATCACCCTAGCAGTGTAGCTGCGAGCGTGGAACTTTCATCACAAACAGAGGGACACAGAGTGCAACAGAACAAATTTTGCCAGTTTGAGTGGGGTTTTCCTTATAATGGAGCGTTTTCTAACGGTAAATACATGAAATAACCGTTAGACTAACTAAGGTAATTTTCCGCTCACATATTCTATCGGTAAAAACACACATATACCATTAGAGAATGTACATTACTGAGCAAGTACAGGTCTTGTTCTATCGGTAAATATGTGTATTAACTGTTAGATGATGCTGACACACGAACATGAGTATTTCTATCGGTAAATATGTGTATTAACTGTTAGATGATGCATGACTGAGCAAATATATGTGTTTTCCTATCGGTAAATATGTGTATTTACCGTTAGAGGAGGTACTCGTACCAAACACACATGACACCAGTTCTCACATCCAAGGAATCATATCAATGTAACATCAAACAGATCTTACATCAAACAGATCTTAACTAGAAGATAAAGCAATATTTCAAGAAATGCTAATCTGTGGATTAACTAGGTGACACAAAAATACTTTTCTTAGGTACTTGGGACTTCATCTTGCCAAAGAAATTACACATGCCAGTTCACAAATTCAGGTACAAACATACACATGCCAGTTCACCAATACAAATTCAGGTACATGTCTGAAACAGCAGTACAAATAAACACCTACCTACCAATACAATTAAATACACAAATACTCCCTACACATTCAAGTTCATGTCCCAATTAGCAATACATGATACACAAATATACAACAATATACAAATACAACAATTCACACATTCGATGTATATTAGAAAAGCCACGTCTGAAATTAACAACAGATCACGACGAGGACCCAGTGGCCCGTACATTTTACATAAAAGAGAACCTTTGCAGGTTGCGACAATGCAACTACCGACTACAAGTTAGACCTGATACATCACAAATTCATTCATCCAAAACAGCAAATGTCTGAACCACATTGGACTTAACCATAGGAGTTCAGTTCGAAGACGCTCGAGGAGCTGGAACTGCCGTCGACTTACATTTGTATTGGTGATTTCCTCGGACTCAAACTTGATCAACTCAACTCAACTCAAGTCAACTCAACTCCATTACCATAAAGAACCTACCTTCCAAGATGTTGTTCTGTGCAGTGATGGTGTAGAATGGCTGTGCAAATAACAACAATTCTTCTTCTCCAAGCAGGTAAGCATCTGGCCACAAGCTGGTGCATGCAAAAAAATGTAAGATGCTTTCTATAGGTCCTGATTTGAGAAACACGCCGGGCTTAAGGATCTTCTCGACCGAGCCAACCAAGATCTCGCCCTTCACGTCCTTCCAGCTCTTGACGGTGATCTTCACCATTTCTTTCGCCAACAAGCCAACGTAGGCAGCGTACTGCGATGAAGAACCGTGAAATACATTGCCCCTCATGAGCATCATCCAAGGACCTGCACAGATCATAATCATATTGAAAAGAAGACACACCAAAATGAAGGATACAAAAATTTCAGAATAATTGCCATAATCGGATTAGAATAATCTAACAATATTGCCGAATTTTACGTACCTTGCTTGGGATGCCGAAGTCTAGAGGTCGTCGATGGAGGTGCGGAGGTGCAGCGGTCGGCTGTAGAGGTGCGCCGGCCGTCCATGGAGCTTATGAGTTAGGACTACGAGCCCCAGATGAACTGTGAGAATGAAAGAGACATACCCATGTATTTATAGTACTAGATAAGTTCTATCGGTACAAAAACCGCATACCGTTAGTAATTTTATATATCTTCTAACGGTATACAAATAAATTACCGATAGAATAAAAACATCTGTAGAAGGCGTTTGGTTCTATTGGCACAATACATATTACCGATAGGAATTTTTGTACATACTCTGTCGGTACATACGTACATTGCCGATAGAATAATACTAGTTGTAGAAGGCGAACAGTTCTAAAATATTTTTGCTATATTCTAACGGTATAAACATTCATTACCGATAGAATAAAACTATTTGAAGACGAACAGTTCTAAGCAATTTTTGATATATTCTAACGGTACAAGAATCAATTACCGATAGAATAAAAATATTTGTAGAAGGCGAATGGTTCTATCGGCACACTACATATTGCCGATAGGAATTTTTGAGATATTCTGTCGGTAGACACATACAGTACCGATAGAATAAGTCTAGTTGTAGAAGTCGACCAGTCCTATCGGCGCACAACATTCTCCCATCAGTACTTATGCATCTCTTCTAACGGTAAATATGTTCATCACCGCTAGAGTAAATCATACTGCTTCTTCTATCGGTAAGTTTCTTACAAACCGATAGGAAAAATACACCCGTTGGCCTTTTATGACCGCGAGGCACATTTTCTATCGGTTTTCTACTAAATCGCTAATAACTGATAGAATATAGGGGTTAGTAGACTGCATTTCTGTACTAGTGACTATCGGTTCATAATCACCAAACCGATAGTAAATACAATGGAAGTTAGGGTTTGGAGTGTTGGTATTGTTCACTATCGGTTTTATGATTATTAACTGATAGTAAATTAATCCACTGTACAAGATCAAACCAAAATGTACAACAGGGTCTCATAACACAATATGAATTACTATCAGTTATGAACAATAAACCGATAGTAGATCTTAATTTCATATCGGTTTGGAAATTGAAACCGATAGCGGAATACAATGTTATTGACCATAAAGGGTTTTCCTGAGAACAATTACAGATGAGTCTCATTACATCATTTTGCACTTGTAAAGACACCTGAAACCCCATGCAAATGACTTCCAATAATTTCGAAATAAATTAACAGTAAAGACCAATCATGGAATGAAAATTTGCAGTTTTCATATTGATTTGTGAAAAGAATCAATTATTGCTCAAATCAACTCCAATTGAAATGAAAATTTGCAGAAATGATTCTCAATGCATCACGTATGTTTTCCCAAAGAATTTTTGAAAAATGATTTGAAGAAATCTTCGATTAAAGATCCAAGTAATATACGTCACTTACATATTGCAAATTAGTCAAGAATGGTTGTCCACTCATAATCCTTCTTCGTGGTCGTCTCACAGGTAACTTGTTTCGTCAATATCTTCGTTAGGGACAGATTGAAGAATTCCATCTAAAAATGGAGGTAGTAAGTCCTCGGACTCAAACTTGATCAACTCAAGTCAACTCAACTCCATTACCATAAAGAACCTACCTTCCAAGATGTTGTTCTGTGCAGTGATGGTGTAGAATGGCTGTGTAAATAACAACAATTCTTCTTCTCCAAGCAGGTAAGCATCTGGCAACAAGCTGGTGCATGCAAAAAAATGTAAGATGCATTCTATAGGTGCTGATTTGAGAAACACGCCGGGCTTAAGGATCTTCTCGACAGAGCCAACCAAGATCTCGCCCTTCACGTCCTTCCAGCTCTTGACGGTGATCTTCACCATTTCTTTCGCCAACAAGCCAACGTAGGCAGCGTACTGCGATGAAGAACCGTGAAATACGTTGCCCCTCATGAGCATCATCCAAGGACCTGCACAGATCATAATCATATTGAAAAGAAGACACATCAAAATGAAGGATACAAAAATTTCAGAATAATTGCCATAATCGGATTAGAATAATCTAACAATATTGCCGAAATTTTACGTACCTTGCTTGGGATGCCGAAGTCTAGAGGGCGTCGATGGAGGTGCGGAGGTGCAGCGGTCGGCTGTAGAGGTGCGCCGGCCATCCATGGAGCTTATGAGTTAGGACTACGAGCCCCAGATGAACTGTGAGAATGAAAGAGACATACCCATGTATTTATAGTACTAGATAAGTTCTATCGGTACAAAAACCGCATACCGTTAGTAATTTTATATATCTTCTAACGGTATACAAATAAATTACCGATAGAATAAAAACATCTGTAGAAGGCGTTTGGTTCTATTGGCACAATACATATTACCGATAGGAATTTTTGTACATACTCTGTCGGTATATACGTACATTGCCGATAGAATAATACTAGTTGTAGAAGGCGAACAGTTCTAAAATATTTTTGCTATATTCTAACGGTATAAACATTCATTACCGATAGAATAAAACTATTTGAAGACGAACAGTTCTAAGCAATTTTTGATATATTCTAACGGTACAAGAATCAATTACCGATAGAATAAAAATATTTGTAGAAGGCGAATGGTTCTATCGGCACACTACATATTGCCGATAGGAATTTTTGAGATATTCTGTCGGTAGACACATACAGTACCGATAGAATAAGTCTAGTTGTAGAAGTCGACCAGTCCTATCGGCGCACAACATTCTCCCATCAGTACTTATGCATCTCTTCTAACGGTAAATATGTTCATCACCGCTAGAGTAAATCATACTGCTTCTTCTATCGGTAAGTTTCTTACAAACCGATAGGAAAAATACACCCGTTGGCCTTTATGACCGCGAGGCACATTTTCTATCGGTTTTCTACTAAATCGCTAATAACTGATAGAATATAGGGGTTAGTAGACTGCATTTCTGTACTAGTGACTATCGGTTCATAATCACCAAACCTATAGTAAATACAATGGAAGTTAGGGTTTGGAGTGTTGGCATTGTTCACTATCGGTTTTATGATTATTAACTGATAGTAAATTAATCCACTGTACAAGATCAAACCAAAATGTACAACAGGGTCTCATAACACAATATGAATTACTATCAGTTATGAACAATAAACCGATAGTAGATCTTAATTTCATATCGGTTTGGAAATTGAAACCGATAGCGGAATACAATGTTATTGACCATAAAGGGTTTTCCTGAGAACAATTACAGATGAGTCTCATTACATCATTTTGCACTTGTAAAGACACTTGAAACCCCATGCAAATGACTTCCAATAATTTTGAAATACATTAACAGTAAAGACCAATCATGGAATGAAAATTTACAGTTTTCATATTGATTTGTGAAAAGAATCAATTATTGCTCAAATCAACTCCAATTGAAATGAAAATTTGCAGAAATGATTCTCAATGCATCACGTATGTTTTCCCAAAGAATTTTTGAAAAATGATTTGAAGAAATCTTCGATTAAAGATCCAAGTAATATACGTCACTTACATATTGCAAATTAGTCAAGAATGGTTGTCCACTCATAATCCTTCTTCGTGGTCGTCTCACAGGTAACTTGTTTCGTCAATATCTTTGTTAGGGACAGATTGAAGAATTCCATCTAAAAATGGAGGTAGTAAGTCCTCGGACTCAAACTTGATCAACTCAAGTCAACTCAAGTCAACTCAACTCCATTACCATAAAGAACCTACCTTCCAAGATGCTGTTCTGTGCAGTGATGGTGTAGAATGGCTGTGCAAATAACAACAATTCTTCTTCTCCAAGCAGGTAAGCATCTGGCAACAAGCTGGTGCATGCAAAAAAAATGTAAGATGCTTTCTATAGGTGCTGATTTGAGAAACACGCCGGGCTTAAGGATCTTCTCGACCGAGCCAACCAAGATCTCGCCCTTCACGTCCTTCCAGCTCTTGACGGTGATCTTCACCATTTCTTTCGCCAACAAGCCAACGTAGGCAGCGTACTGCGATGAAGAACCGTGAAATACGTTGCCCCTCATGAGCATCATCCAAGGACCTGCACAGATCATAATCATATTGAAAAGAAGACACATCAAAATGAAGGATACAAAAATTTCAGAATAATTGCCATAATCGGATTAGAATAATCTAACAATATTGCCGAAATTTTACGTACCTTGCTTGGGATGCCGAAGTCTAGAGGGCGTCGATGGAGGTGCGGAGGTGCAGCGGTCGGCTGTAGAGGTGCGCCGGCCATCCATGGAGCTTATGAGTTAGGACTACGAGCCCCAGATGAACTGTGAGAATGAAAGAGACATACCCATGTATTTATAGTACTAGATAAGTTCTATCGGTACAAAAACCGCATACCGTTAGTAATTTTATATATCTTCTAACGGTATACAAATAAATTACCGATAGAATAAAAACATCTGTAGAAGGCGTTTGGTTCTATTGGCACAATACATATTATCGATAGGAATTTTTGTACATACTCTGTCGGTATATACGTACATTGCCGATAGAATAATACTAGTTGTAGAAGGCGAACAGTTCTAAAATATTTTTGCTATATTCTAACGGTATAAACATTCATTACCGATAGAATAAAACTATTTGAAGACGAACAGTTCTAAGAAATTTTTGATATATTCTAACGGTACAAGAATCAATTACCGATAGAATAAAAATATTTGTAGAAGGCGAATGGTTCTATCGGCACACTACATATTGCCGATAGGAATTTTTGAGATATTCTGTCGGTAGACACATACAGTACCGATAGAATAAGTCTAGTTGTAGAAGTCGACCAGTCCTATCGGCGCACAACATTCTCCCATCAGTACTTATGCATCTCTTCTAACGGCAAATATGTTCATCACCGCTAGAGTAAATCATACTGCTTCTTCTATCGGTAAGTTTCTTACAAACCGATAGGAAAAATACACCCGTTGGCCTTTTATGACCGCGAGGGACATTTTCTATCGGTTTTCTACTAAATCTCTAACAACTGATAGAATATAGGGGTTAGTAGACTGCATTTCTGTACTAGTGACTATCGGTTCATAATCACCAAACCGATAGTAAATACAATGGAAGTTAGGGTTTGGAGTGTTGGCATTGTTCACTATCGGTTTTATGATTATTAACTGATAGTAAATTAATCCACTGTACAAGATCAAACCAAAATGTACAACAGGGTCTCATAACACAATATGAATTACTATCAGTTATGAACAATAAACCGATAGTAGATCTTAATTTCATATCGGTTTGGAAATTGAAACCGATAGGGGAATACAATGTTATTGACCATAAAGGGTTTTCCTGAGAACAATTACAGATGAGTCTCAGTACATCATTTTGCACTTGTAAAGACACCTGAAACCCCATGCAAATGACTTCCAATAATTTTGAAATAAATTAACAGTAAAGACCAATCATAGAATGAAAATTTGCAGTTTTCATATTGATTTGTGAAAAGAATCAATTATTGCTCAAATCAACTCCAATTGAAATGAAAATTTGCGGAAATGATTCTCAATGCATCACGTATGTTTTCCCAAAGAATTTTTGAAAAATGATTTGAAGAAATCTTCGATTAAAGATCCAAGTAATATACGTCACTTACATATTGCAAATTAGTCAAGAATGGTTGTCCACTCATAATCCTTCTTCGTGGTCGTCTCACAGGTAACTTGTTTCGTCAATATCTTCGTGAGGGACAGATTGAAGAATTCCATCTAAAAATGGAGGTAGTTCGTCGAACTGATCATACTCTTCTTCATCCACAACGTCTTCGACCCCAACAATACGTTTCTTACTGTGAAGGACACAGTGCAACTTTGGGTTTGCCGGGTCAATGATGTAGAACATCTGTGTGGCTTGCTCAACAAGTATAAATGGATCATCTTGGTGTGCAACTCTACTGAGATCGACGAGAGTAAACCCATAATTGTCGACTTTAACACCTCGAGAGATTTCGACCCATTGGCATCGAAACAGAGGAATCTTAAGTAATACATAATCGACCTCCCATGTTTCCTCAATAACACCGTAATATGAGTTGAGTGCCCTTATTGCCCTGGCATCCTCTGAAATAGCAAGTAGTGTCACTCCACTACATTGCATAGTACTCTTCTCGTCCTGAGTTCTTGTGTAAAATGAATAGTCGTTGATGTCATACCTCTGCCAAGTCCCTACAGTAAATCTAGGCCCTCTGGCCAACCATGTAACAACTTCATCTACGTTGCCCTCAGAAGCTTGCAGGACTCTATTTTCGATCCACCCAGCAAACTTCCTGTTATGTTCTCTGGTGACCCAAATCTCTGGCTTCGAAGGATTCTGTGTCCGTAACATTTCCTTGTGCTCGTGTATGTATGGCTCCACCCCCATCATGTGCTGTAAGACCCAAAAATGGGCTTTTGCATCCAGATCACTAGAGGGGACGACTGCTTTAAATCCAATCGTTCCAATGCCTTGAAGTCTGCCCTCATGCTGGGACGTAGGAACGCCAATTGGGTCAACCCCGGCCATATAGTTGGTGCAAAATTCAATCACCTCCTCAGCGGCATAACCTTCAATGATACTGCCCTCAGGCCGATGTCGATTTCTTACATATCCCTTTAAGATACCCATAAATTTCTCAAATGGATACATGTAGTGCAGGAACACGGGTCCACAAAACTTAATTTCTCTGACAAGGTGAACAATTAGATGGACCATAACATCAAAAAAAGATGAAGGGAAATACATCTCCAACTGACAAAGAGTTGTAGTCACATCGCGTTGCAAATTGTCCAGTCCATCCAGATCAATTACCTACAAGGACACAGTTGCAGCAA
This sequence comes from Pharus latifolius, assembly GCA_019359835.1. Classification (NCBI taxonomy): domain Eukaryota; kingdom Viridiplantae; phylum Streptophyta; class Magnoliopsida; order Poales; family Poaceae; genus Pharus; species Pharus latifolius. The sequence goes on from CM033325.1 coordinate 43,499,494, forward strand.
ATATTCAGATCCAAAAAATCTGACAAGTTCCACGAATGGAGCTAAAAAACTTGTGTACAAAGTATAGCAGGCCGGGGGGAGGTATGTACGCTTTCCATTCTCCAACGGTGCAAGCTCAGTCCTTATGCCCATGTCGAGTATGTTACGGTGAATGTTGATGCCATCTTTCGTCTTTCCTGGAATGTTCAACAACAAACCAATCAAACTGTCACAAACATTTTTCTCTACGTGCATGACATCAATGCAATGCCGAACTTGTAAGTGCTCCCAATATGGCAGATCCCAAAGAATCGATCTCTTCTTCCAAACATTTTTTCCTGGAGGTTTAGAACATTTACCGAACTCAACTTTGATGTCCTTCACGCGCAAGTAAAGCTCCTTACCAGTCACAAACACTGGGGCTGATCCTTTCTCAGGCTTCCCATTAAATGACTTCCTCTTCTTACGGTAGGCGTGATGCATCGGAAGGAATCTGCGGTGACCCATGTACACTGTTTTTCTGCAGTTCGATAACCACATGCTTTCAGTTTCATCCAGGAAAATAGGACAAGCCTTGCCTCCTTTCGTACTATACCCCGACAAATTTCCATAGCCCGGGAAATCATTTATGGTGCAAAATATCATGGCCCGCAACATGAAATTCTCTCGCTTATGTGCATCCCATACCTGCACCACTTCGCTCCACAATTTATGTAAGTCCTCGACTAACGGTGATAGAAACGCGTCAATATCATTCCCGGGTTGTCTGGGTCCTGAAATTAGTAACGACATCATGATGTACTTGCGCTTCATACATAACCAAGGAGGAAGATTGTAGATGCATAAAAGAACCGGCCAAGTGCTATGTCGACTGCTCATATTTCCGTGTGGATTCATACCATCCGTACTCAACCCAAACCTTATATTCCTCACTTCACCGCCAAACTCACCGAATGTTCTGTTAATGTTTCTCCATTGAATACAATCAGCTGGATGTCTTAGTTTTCCGTCTTGTTTCCGACCTTCAACATGCCAACGCAAGTACTTCGCATCTTTCGGATTTGCAAACAGCTGTTTCAATCTAGGAATCACAGGCAAATACCACACAGTTTTGGCCGGAGGCCCTCTCTTTACCTCATCACATCCATTTTGATAAATTCTGTCCCCATGCTTATACCGCGATGCACCACATCTTGGACAAACATGTAAATCCTCGTACTCGTTACAGTATAGAACACAATCATTTGGGTATGCATGTATTCTTTCGATTTCCATTCCCAACGGACACAATAGTTTTTTGGCCTAGTAAACCGATCTTGGCAACTCATTTCCCTCTGGAAGCATGTCCGCTAACAGATCTAATAGCGCCGTGAAACTCTTATCTCTCCAACCGTTGCTTGCCTTCAAGTTATATAATCTCAACACAAAAGACAACTTTGTAAATTTTGCACATCCGGGGAACAAAGGCTTCTCAGAATCAACAATTAATTTCTCAAATTTAGCTAAATGGTTTTCGCTGTAATCTTCTTCTACATCACGTAACATTTCATCTAAATTGTCGTCATCTACATGGACATCCGAATGAACATTACCAATGTTCTGATGATCATCATTACTGCAATCCATTTCCGGGTGCTGCTGAGTGGTAGCGATGCTCGTTTCCTCAAGATCTTCACCATGCCATATCCAACGGGTATAGCGTGCGTTAAAACCACGACGAATCAAATGGCCCCTAATCTGATTAGAGTTGCCGAACCTTTTTAAGTTCATACAATCTATACAAGGACAATGCATATCTTTCTCTCCCTTCTTCGCCTTTTCTTGCTCAGCAAATTTAATAAACGCATTCACCCCTCCAAATACTCAACAGTAGTACGTTTTATTCCATACATCCAATATTCTCGGTCCATCTACAATTATTTCACAAAATTAACAAATTGAAATAAATAATTAAGGACTTAGGGCATGCATGCATGAAACATCATCAATTAGCTAGGCCATATGTGTGTACAGATGCTTAATTATATTAAATGGATATGTATGAAACCCTAATTAACTTGATGCATTAATTGGAAGAGCCAGCTAGCTAGCTGGTTAACTTCAGCCATAAATCATTCCTAGCTTAACTTTAGCAAGCTATAGCTAGCTAGCCAACCTAGCCTTTCTAGCTAGTTTGGAGCTACATGTATCTAGTTTAATGAATTGCAAGTAGAGAGAGAGAGGGAGAGTGTGAAAGAGTGATCGAGAGAGAGAGAGAGGTGATGAGAAGATGACAATACCGAGGGGGATCGAATTATCAACCTCTCAGCTAGCTTCTCCAGATCACTCTAGCTTGGAGCGTGGATGCACGTACGGTAGAAATGAATTGAGGATGCAGAGCGCACAGCAGGGGTCGAGATAAATTGTATAATTTTACTATCGGTTCAAAAACACAACCGATAGTAAACAAAGGTCCCCACTGTCATAACCATTAGTTTATATAACGTCATTTTACTATCAGTTTGTTTTATATAACCGATAGTAAAATTTCCTCTATTATATCGGTTGGTACAGTAGTAACCGATAGTAAAAATTCCGTAATTTCACTATCAGTTATCAAAGACAAACTGATAGTAAAATTTACTCTATTATATCGATTGGTACAGTATTAACCGATAGTATAAAGTCCGTAATTTCACTATCAGTTATGAAAGACAAACCAATAGTACTATTTCATCTATTATATCGGTTGGTACAGTAATGACCGATAGTAAAAAATATTTGCATTTCACTAACGGTGTACTAGAATATAACCGATAGTAAAAAGTCTCTTCTCCACCGCTGTCGTCCTACTCTATCGGATTTTTCCCAGATTGCTTATAACCGTTAGAAGATATAGGTTAGTGGATTGCATTTCTGTAGTAGTGGATACAGGTTACTGTTTGCGATTGTGGTGTTTGGAGGTTGATGTTGTTGATGTTGATGTGGTGAAAGAGGGTGTTGTGGTCCACGTAACTCCAGTAGTTTGGTCCAAGGCGTTGCTAGTTAAAATCTAAAAAGAAAAACAAAAAGAAACAGAAAAGAAAAATAAAAATAAAAACTTGCGTACCTTGGAGATCACTCATCGGAGGGTGGTGGAGGTAGTTGGTGGTGTGTATGGTTGTGGAGGAACACCATGGGTATGAAAGGATGTGCCTTGTGGTAGGTACATGCACCTGGATATGTGTCGTCTGGCAGGTTGTGGCCTGTGTGTACATGATAGTCGTAGAGGTGGTCCACGTGGCTGGTGAGGTGGTCCATCCTGGAATCTATTGTAGCCCTGTAATCTGAAAATTTTGACCTAAAGTCTGAGAAACAAATGCCCAAGGACTCTATGGTAGTATGCAGAGCGGCAAATCATATGCTGCCAGTTGGTCAGGTTTGGTGGCTTGTGAGGAACTAGGACCAGATGAGCTAGATGGGGGCAATTTCCAATTTCACTCATTAGATATGTTCATCGGAGGAATATTGGGCAAAAGGATGGAGGGAAGTCCATTAATAAACCAACAGAATGAGTTCGCTTCCCTCCTGCAAAATCCCATGGTGAGTAGTGTGGGTAGGTCAAGGGTGGCGGTAGGTAAATATTCTTGATGATCAATAGCATTAAATCCTATAGAGGATGCCATGTGAGTGATTAAACCACATAAGACTGTGGATGAGATTTTGCGCAAATCCTTGCCAATTAGGTCAAGGTGGCAGGCAAAATAGGTGGCTGATGAGAGTTCAATTTTTCCTATCTTAGCCCAAAGAAATTCGACCTCGGTCTCTAAGACTTTTTCTTGGTTGCTATCATGGCCTAAAATTGTCTTGGCCATGAGACGCTGCAAGTAGCGAAAGGCGGGAATGAAAATTGTGGCTGCTTTTGATTTACCGGGGCGAAATTGGTGCTGCCCCTCCTCGGTTATTACTTGCCAAATTTTACCGGGGGTGCAAATTAGAGAACCGTGAAAAGTTTCCCAGGTTTTTAACCCTAAAAGATCGGCAAATTCATCAATTGTGAAGCTATAATCCTCATTTTCAAACCTAAATCTCACGCCCTCGGTTTGGCCTGGAGGAGGGCACAGGGTATTTTGTTCAAAGGAGGCTAGAATTGCCCAAACAACTTCGCGAAAAGTTGGAACTTGTAACCCAACAAGCATATCCCAACCTACATTGTGAATCGGGCGAAGGACATCATACTTAATCCCTATAGTCCTAATGGCATATATGTAGAAATCTAGTTGTCCATAATGGTCTTTTCTTTAAATGCAAAAATCTAGTGAGATGATGGGATTAGTAAACTAGATGTGTGGGAAATCAGGATCGGAGTTGGTTTGTGGAGACATACCTCGTTGGTGCTTTTCCGTTTGTTTGACATTGCGTCAGGGTGTCATCATTGTTGTAGAAGCTTCAGATCCAGAGGTGTTGCGGCGGGAGGAGTCGGAATCCGCGGTCGGATCGAATTTTTAGCGGGTGGATGGAAAGATCTAGGGCTGGTTTTGTGGAGGTTTGGGGTTCAAATAATGGAGTTTTTGCTGTTGGGTGGGTTGGAGAAGATGGGTATATTTAAATACGGGTGGTAGGTAGGAGTTGTAGTTCTATGGGATAAGGAATTGGAAAGAAAATAAAAAATCAGCACAAAACACAGCAAACAGCAGAGCCAAATCGAGCCCAGCACGACCTCAGGCACGGGTCGTGCTCGACCCAGGGCACGGCCCATGGCACGGCTCGTGCCACGGGTCGTGCTAGGTTCTGTCCCTTTTTGCGAGTTTGTCTTTTTTGGATTTTTTTTCAGAATTTCATCCCCAATTTGTGTATGTTTTTCGGAAAATAGGTTTTGAAGGGTCAAACGACGTCGGAATTGAGCGATTCTTTCACCGTTTTGTTCATAAGAGAGAAAACTATGTGTTCGTACACCAAGTTGCATCCTGGCTAGTGTTTTTTTAACATCCCACTTGATAGAACATTCTCGGTCATTCAAAGATAGACGGAACTAAAAGAATTGACCGAGTCTAGTGCACTTACCTCATCTCCCATATTGTATAACTTGTTGCAATCCATGTTTACCTTAAAGTGGTACCATTGTGCACCCGAATTTCTATGGCACCATAAGTGAAGACTTTTTCTATTGAGTAAGGCCCAATCCATCACGATTTCTATTTTCCTAGAAACAATTTCAATCGCATATTAAATACTAAAAATAAATCACCTTCTTTAAACTTACGGTTGAGGATCCATTTGTCACGCCACTTCTTCATGTTGTCTTTGTAAATTAGGGGACTTTCATAGGAGTTGTTCTGAAGCTCTTCCAGCTTCGCTGTTTTTAAAGCTCCTGCGTGTCTGCCACATGGAGATGTGTTGGGGGAAATCTCCGTGAGACTAAGTCCAGGAAAGTTGTGTCCCACTCGCTCAGGGACGTGGCCTCCGGTGCCTGCCCCGGGCGCCGCCTTTTCGCTCCCAGGACCTGGCCTCCGGGGCCGGTCCCGGGCGCCACCATTTGGCTTCCGGGACCTGGCCTCCGGCGACGGCCCCGGGTGCCGCCATTTGCCCGGGGACGTGGCCTCCAGGGACTGCCCCGGGCGCCGCCTTTTGGCTTCCGGGACCTGGCCTCCGGCGATGGTCCCGGGGGCTGCCTTTTGGCTGCCGGGACCTGGCCTCCGGCGCCAGTCCCGGGCGCCGCCATTTGCCCGGGGACGCGGCCTCCAGTGCTTGCCCCGGGTGCCGCCTTTTCGCTCCAGGGACCTGGCCTCCGGGGCCGGTCCCGGGCGCAGCCTTTTGGCTCCCAGGACCGGGCCTCCGGGGCCGGTCCCGAGCGCCGCCTTTTGGCTCCCGGGACCTGGCCTCCGGCGCCGGTCCCGGGTGCCGCCATTTGCCCGGCGACGTGGCCTCCGGTGCCTGCCCCGGGCGCCGCCTTTTGGCTCCCGGGACCTGGCCTCCGGAGCCGGTACCGGGAGCCAAAAGCGGGCCTCCGGCACCGGCCCCGGGCGCCGCCATTTGCCCGGGGACCTGGCCTCCGGTGCATGCCGCGGGCCTCATCGCCCTTCTAAAGGTAAAGTCTCTGGTTGTTGATCACGTGCAGGTCACGCGAGGAGCGCCTCGGGAATCAGCGACCACCTGTCAAGCATCCAAGGCACCTGACCGGTAGAAGGACACTGCTACCCCGCAATCCGACGGTAGCGTCCGGGGTAGTTTAGTCTTTTTGCTTCTTTTTGGGGGCTATAAATAGCCCTTGTACCCCTCTGTTGTAAGACAAGTGATTCATTATTGGGATAGCCAAAACTCACAGGTGTGCTCCGGAAGCCTCTCCCCCGAGAGAGCCTCCCCAGCCAACTCCGGTCGGGAGCACGCCGATAGGACTAGGGCCCCCACTGGGACCCGAATCTGTATAAATCCTCATGTCAATTCTTGTGTTTGTCCGGCGGGGGAGGACCGGTCACCCGGTCAGCCCGCGTCGCGTTTTCTTCGCTAGGATCGTTCCGGAAACCTGCCGGGGTATTCGCAATACCACGACAGTTGGCGCCGTCCGTGGGGACTCGTGACAAGACGCCATGGCTCCCCCAAGAACAAGGGCTCGCACCCTTCCCGGTGACGCCGGTCTCGGAGACCCGGCGCCGCCCGTCTGGGACACGGCTGTCCCGGCGCTTCCGCCCGGAGGCGGCCAGGCCCAGGTACCGCCTCCCGCCTTCCCGCTTAACTTAGGTGCTTCTACCTCCAGGTCGCTCCCGGTGACCGCGGGGACCTCGGCTGGGACCAGTCTCCCCCCGACGGCTCCCCCGGCTCCCGGGACGCCCTGCTTGAGGCTTTAGTGGAGGGCCAGCTCCGCGCCCAGCGCTCTATGGATGAGCTGCTCAGCGTGTTGGCGCGGCCTCCGGCCCCCACATTTGCGCCGCACCCATACCTGGGGACTATGCCCCCGTTTATGGGGCACCCGGCAGCCCCTCCAGTCTCCGGAGGTTTGCCCGCCCCGTATGACCCCGCCGGGGGGTTCCCTTCCCTTGCGGGCTATACGTCCGGACCCTTCCCGGCACCCGGGCCCGTCCTGGTGCCGGGGGGCTACTTCCTGCCAGGGCCCTTCGTGGCGCCTGGGGGATACCCTGTCCCGGGCCCATTCCCGGGGCCGGTGGCCCATTACATGCCGGGGGTTTTCCCTACGCAGGGAGCCAGTCCCGCCCCGCGCGTCGCGTTTATCGCACCGGGGGCGGTCAACAGAGCAGCTCCCGTGCCTCAGCGGACCTCCCCCCGCATCGGCTCCCCGGCTCCGGACGCCGCCCCGGGGGCTCCCCCGACGCTGGTTTCGGATATTACAGGGGCTTCCCCCTTTCCGGTTCCGGTCGTTGCCATGGAGGCTCCCTCCACTTCGGTTCCAAACGTCGCCGTGGGCGCCCCCTCCCCGGTTCCGGATCATACAGGGGCTTCCCCCTTTCCGGTCCTGGGGGTTTTCGCAGGGGGCTCCCCCCAGCCGGCCCTGGAAGCCTCCGGGCCGGCAGCTACAGTGCATAAGCTCCCTCCCTCGGCGGAACAGGTCCGTGTCTCCTGGGGGGAGGTCGAGCGAATGCATTCACCTGAGCGCGGGGAAGAACTCCCCCCTGGCTGCGGGCGTGGGGAGCCTCGCTCTCGCACCGGTCGGGGGAAGAGACCCGCTGAAGAGCCAGCCTCTCCGGAAGAGAGCTCGGACGTTCGGGAACTCAGCCCTGGTCCGGAAGAAAAGCGTCGCCACCGCCACTCCGGCGGACCTCTCGGACCGCTCCCAGACTCCGATAACGAGGGTGTGTCGCCCGTCAAAGAAGACAGCGACCGGGACTCTCCCCGAGAAGTGCAGGGGGCTAACCAGCCCCTATGCTGAAGACTTCGCAGCATCCGGTGGCCGCGGCCCTACCGCTCTCCGCACATCGAGCACTATAACGGTGAGGTCGATCCTTACGAATTTGTGCAGGTATACTCCACAGCCATCTCCGCGGCCGGGGGGGACGAGACGGTACAGTGCAACGTCTTCCCCCTCTACCTCACCGGCATTGCCCGCTCCTGGTTCTACAACCTGAAGGCCGGCTCCATCAAGTCTTTCACGCAGCTCCACCGGGAGTTTTGCGCGAACTTCCAGGGGAACTACGTGCGTCCCCTGGACACCTCGTAGCTGTACACCGTCCGGCAGAGGATTGGGGAAACCATTAGAAGCTTCTTCAAGCGCTTTGCTGAAGTGAAGAGCAAAGTGGCCTACGTCCCCGACTCTACGGTCATCGAAGGATGCAAAAGCGGGATCCTCTCGGGGGAGCTCCACCGAAGGCTCTCCCGGAGCTGCCCCTCCTCCGCCGATGAGCTCTTCAACGTACTCAAAAAGTACACTCGGGCGGAAGAAGACGACATTTGGAAGAAGACCCAGGGGGCTCGCGCTCCCGCCGACCGGGGGGCCAGGGATCCCCTCAAACGCCCCAGGCAGGGGGGCGTAGCGAGCCACGGCCTCGGGACACCTTTGTCCTCGAGGGCGGAGGCGGCTCGCGCGACCCCCCAAGGGGCAACCGCCCCTTCCCCAAGCCGAAAGGCCATGGGGGAGGACAGTCTTCGCGCGGCCGGGACAGCCCCGCGGGGAGAAGTTGGGAAGGACCGTGGTGCAGCTTCCACGGGTCCAGTACCCACGCTACCCGAGACTGCCACCAGCTGCTGCAACACTTCGCGGCGTTCCTCGACCAGCGCGGGCAAGGGGGGGACTCCTGCCACCTTGCCCCCTCGGCCAGCTGTTCCGGCCCTTCCTGCTCCCGCGGGGGGTTCGCAGGGGCAGCCGCAGGAGGGGGAGCCTTCAGAAGCTCTCCCCTTCCAAACTTCTCAGCGCCGCATCAACGTCATCGTGGGAGGGTCCGCCTCTGGGCGGGACTCTAAGCGCCAGCGTAAGGAGTACGCGCACGAAGTCAAGGTTGTGGGGGTGCTACACACGTCCCCGCCACCCAAGTGGTCGGACGTCCCCCTCACCTTCACTGCGGAAGACGCGCGAGGGGTTCGCTTCCCCCACGACGACGCGCTCATCGTCTCCACGACCATCTACAACTGCCACCTGGCCCGCATCCTCGTGGACGGCGGGAGCTCCACCGACATCCTATTCCTGAAGGGCTTCAAAGAGATGCAGGTGGATGAGAAGCTCCTGCGGCCCGCGGCAGGGCCCCTGCAAGGGTTCGTCCCGGGGAAGGCGATCCACCCCGTGGGCAAGGTAGATCTCCCTATGACATTCGGCACCCTGGAGAACTACCGGATCGAGCTGGTCCGCTTCGACGTAGTGGACCTCCCCTGATCCTACAACACGATTATGGGGAGGACCACAATCAACCGGCTGGGGGCTGCCACCCATCAAAACTACCTCTGCATGAAGATCCCGGGCCGCACGGCGTGATCAACGTCCGGGGAAACCAAGACGTGGCCCGTGCTCTATACGAGCGCGCCACCGCCACAATTGGAAGTGTCAACCTCATTAAGGCACCTGGGGGGGAGGCCTCTCCCCCGGAATCAGACGTCGCTGCACCGCCTCCCGGGAGGCCCCTCCTCAAGCCGTGTCCGGAAGGGGGCCTCCGGAAGGTCCTGCTGTCCCCGGGCGACGGGGACAAAACCGCCCGGGTTGGGGCAGAGCTCCCCGAGGACCATGCAGCGCAACTTGCAGCCTTTCTGAGCAAAAACTCCGATGTTTTTGCCAGGAAGCCTTCGGACATGCGGGGCGTCGCCCAGGGGGTTATTGACCACAAGCTTGCGGTAGCCCTCGGTCACCCCCCCGTCAAACAAAAATTGAGGAAGCTCTCCCTCGAGCGCCAAGAGGCAATCAAGGGGGAGATCGCTCGGCTCCGAGAGGCGGGGTTCATTCGGGAGGTCCTGCACCCCGAGTTGCTCGCGAACCCCGTTCTCGTGAAGAAGTCAACCGGCAAGTGGCGGATGTGCGTGGACTTCACCGACCTTAACCGCACCTTCCCCAATGACAACATCCCGCTCCCGCGAATTGACCAGCTCGTCGACTCCACTACGGGGTGCGAGCTAATGAGCTTCCTAGACGCCTACTTGGGCTACCATCAAGTCCGAATGGCGGAAGGGGACGAGGAAAAGACGAGTTTCATAACTCCCCTCGGAACCTTCTACTACGTCCATATGCCCTTCGGGCTCAAGAACGCGGGAGCGACCTTCCAGCGCCTCATGACGCTGGTCTTCAAAGATCAAGTCGGCCGCAACGTCGAAGTCTATGTAGACGATGCGGTCGTCAAAAGCCCCCGCGCAGCCTCCCACATCGACAACCGGGCCGAGACCTTCCGCAACCTTCGCGCGTTTGGGCTAAAACTCAACCCGGAGAAGTGCACCTTCGGCGTGCGCGGGGGAAGCTCCTGGGTTTCCTCGTGTCCCAGCGGGGCGTACAGGCAAATCCCGAAAAGATCCGGGCATTCCTAGACATGCCCCCGCCGCGCTCCGTCAAGGACGTCCAGCGGCTCTCCGGCCGCCTAGCCGCGCTAAGCCGCTTTGTCTCTCGGTCGGGGGAGCGAGGCCTCAAATTCTTCAAGATCCTCCGGGGGCTCGAGGGGTTCCATTGGACCCCCGAGGCCCAGGAGGCCTTCGACGACCTCAAGAAGTACCTCACGAGCCCTCCAATGCTCGTGAGTCCGTCTCCAGAAGAGCCCTTGCTCCTCTACCTTGCCGCGACCCCGGTCGCCGTCAGCGCGGTATTGGTGAAGGAGCAAGGGGGCAGCAGCGCCCCGTGTACTACGTGAGTGAGGACCTCCAGGGGGCCAAAACTCAGTACACGGAGATGGAGAAGATCTGCTATGCCCTCCTGATGGCGTCCCAGAAGCTTCGCCACTACTTCCTGGGGCACCCCATCACTGTCCTGTCGTCCCTCCCCCTGGGGGAGGTGCTGCGGAACAAAGAAGCTACCGGCCGGATTGGGAAGTGGGGGGCCGAGCTCGCCCCCTTCTCCCTGTCCCTCACAGGCCGCTCCGCCATCAAGTCACAGGTCCTCGCCGACTTCGTCGCGTAATGGACTCCTGCCTCCGGGTCCGGGGACGATGACCTCCCTGTGCTGCCCCGACGCAGTGACCATTGGACCCTCAGGTTCGATGGGTCGCTGTGTCTCGCCGGGGCTGGCGTGGGAGTAGTCCTCCGGAGCCCCAAGGGGAAGGAACTCGAGTACGCCACGTGGCTCGAGTTCCCCGCAACCAACAACGTCGCCGAGTACGAGGCTTTGCTCCTCGGGATGCGCCTTGCGCGCTCCCTGGGGATCCGGCGCCTCCTAGTGAAGGGAGATTCTCAGCTCGTTGTTTGCCAAATGGACAAGTCTTACCTGTGCCATGACGCAAACTTGAGTCTTTATTTGCAGGAGATGTGAAAGATGGAGAGGCATTTCGACGGCCTTGAGGCCCGGCATATCCCGCAAAGGGACAATGACCGGGCCGACGCCCTGGCCCGGGCGGCCAGCGCCCGAGAATCGCTCCCCAAGGGAGCTTTCCTGGAAATCATCACGAAGCCCTCGGTGGCCTCCCCGGACACGGGCGACGAGCCTTGCATTCCGGAGGTCGTCGAGATCACCCGGACTCCGTCATGGATGGACCCCCTCATCTCCTTCATCAAGGGGGAGGGGGACCCTCCCAGCGAGACCGAGGCTAAGCGCCTCCGGGCTAAAGCCCGGGCATATCTCCTGCTGGAGGGGAGGCTCTACAAGCGGGGGGCTTCCGCCCTCCTGCGCTGCCTCCCCCGGCCGGAGGGACTCCAACTTCTTGAAGAGATCCACGCGGGGAGCTGTGGTTCTCACCTAGCCCCGCGCACCATCGCGGCCAAGGCTTTCCGACAGGGCTTCTACTGGCCCACGGTCATGCGCGACGCGCGAGACCTTGTCTCCGCATGCGAGCCATGTCAGAAGATGGCCAAGGGCTCGAACCTCCCCCCTGTAGCGCTGCAGACCATCCCCATCACTTGGCCCTTCGTGCACTGGGGGATGGACCTCTTAGGGCCCTTCCCCCCAGCGCCCGGAGGATACAAGTATGCGGTGGTCACGGTTGACTACTTTACAAAGTGGGTAGAGGCGGAACCCTTGGCCAGCATCATGTCCCGGGCCGTTCAGCGGTTTTTCTGGAAAAACGTCGTTTGTCGTTTTGGTGTCCCCCGGGAAATCACCGTGGATAATGGGACCCAATTTGACTCGGCTTATTTCCGGGAATTCTGCAAAGGCCTGGGGCTCGTCATCCACTTCGCCTCAGTGGCCCATCCCCGGAGCAATGGGGCCGTCGAGAGAGTCAATGGCGTGATCCTACAAGGATTGCACCGGAGACTCGAACAAACCGCTTCTAAGAGGGGTGCTTGGGCAGAGGAGCTCCCTAGCATCCTCTGCTCCATGCGCACGACCCCGTCCCGGGTGACAGGACGTACTCCCTTCTCCCTAGTCTATGGGGCGGAGGCAGTCCTTCCCCCGGAGATTGGCTTCCGGTCGTTGCGAGTCGAGCTCCTGGAGGGAGCCAAGACCGCAGCGTACCAGCCCAACGAGGCCAACCAGTGACTGGAGATCGATCTCGTGGAGGAGGAACGCGACCGAGCGCTCCTCCGCCACGCCATCTACGAGCGCGAGATGGCGCGCGCATAGAACCAGCGTGTGCGCGAAAGATCCTTTCGCCTTGGGGACCTTGTCCTCAAGCATGTCACGGACCCCCAAGCCCAGGGTAAACTCTCCCCCAAGTGGGAGGGCCCATACAGGATCTCCGCGGTCCTGGGCTTGAGGGCCTACAAGCTCTCCAACCTTCAAGAGCAGGAGCTGAAGCACACGTGGAACTTGCGTTTACTCCGCAAGTTCTATGTTTAGCCTAACGGGCCTGTCCCCTCCCCCGGAGCGATCACGCTGGAGGGGGAGGAGGGACACTGTTTTTACTTTTCCCTCCCCCTTCGCGGCTTCGCAGGGGGAGGCACTATATTTCATTTCGTTATCAATACATAGATCTTGCTCTCCAACTGTCTCATTGCAGGTCCTTCTCATTACCGCCCCTTCCCAAACACTCAGACCCGTCATCGGGCACTTCCTCCTCCGGGAGTAGACGCTCTCCCCAGCGGGACGTCTAAAGGCTTTCTTGGATATCTTTTCCCCGGAGACTTTGTTCCCGGCTCCCCGTTCTCACGGCGACCGGATGATTGCCTCCCGGAAGGATCTTCTCTGAAATCTTCCTCAGGATTTCTGGCCCTATTCCCGGCTCCCCGTTCTCACGGCGACCGGATGATTGCCTCCCTGAGACCCTATTTCCGGCTCCCCGTTCTCACGGCGACCGGATGATTGTCTCCCGGAGAAATTACGGATTTCTTGAACATTTCGTTCCCGGAGACCCTATTCTTGGCTCCCCATTCTCACGGCGACCGTACGATCGTCTCCCAGGAAGCTCACCTCCAGAAATCTCATCGGGCTTTCTCGGATGTTTCTTCCACACGAGGCCTTATTCCCGGCTCCCCGTTCTCACGGCGACCGGATGATTGTCTCCTGGAAGGTCTTTCCCTTGGAAACCTTGTTTTAGAATTTTCTAACTTGGAAAAATTCTTATGCTACAGGTTATCTTCACCCTGGGGGCCTTGCTACCCCCACAGCGCGCGGAGCTACCCTCCATTCCGCTATGGGCGGGGGGATAAGGAACCCCCAGGTGTCGACCACACCAACCACGAGCAAACTTAGCTCATTCTTGTTAAAAGGAGTCGTCCAGACCATCCAAGAAGAAAATAAAAGAAAACTCTCAAAGAAGAAAGCGCACAGCTTTATTGATCATTCAACCCAGAGGACAGCTTCCCCCTCCGGTGGGCATCGGAAACGGTACAACCCGGGCTCTAACCCGGGGGATTCTCTACATCCGAAGGCTCCTACCCCTAATATTCCCGGAGGCCCTCTGCTAGCTCCCGGGCCAGGTCCCGGTACAATGCGCGCACGCGGCGCTGAGCTTCCCGGAGCACATCTTCGGGCCAATATTCGTAGCCAGCCGGTGGAAGTATCCGAAGAGGGGGTATCATCCGGAACCCCGGACGCGGAGGGGACAATTCGGCGCGATGATTGTCAAAATTATCCAAGTGCCACTCCGGACGCCACCTTAACCGGATCGGCTCCCGGACGGCGCCCCCGCTGCGCTTCCCGGAGATGAGGCTTAGCAAGATCAAAGCCGCTTGGGCGTCCCCCGGGGAACTGTCGTGCCCCGCACAGGGTACCACGACTACTCCCGTGGAGACCTAGCTCGCTGCAGCTGGCCTCATACATACATACCACTGACTTCCCAGGATAAGTCAAGCACAGGAGTTCATTGCAGCAGAGTAACTTACAAAATATCATTGATAAACAGTATGGCCTGCTGTCCTGGTACAGTAAAAGAGTAATGCAATTCCTTCACGGCACAAATGGTCTAATTAAAACAAAAAGACAACTACTCGGCGGAAGCTAGGCGAAACCCCCACAGTCGTAAGAAGTTGACAGCAGAACAGCACACTTCAGGATTCTGGCAGAACTGGCTCTCTTCCTTCTGGATCCACGAAATCTTCCAAGCCTTCGTCTTGGTATTGTAGCACTCCATCTATTGTTGATAAGTTGCAAGGGTGAGCACTTACATACTCAGCAAGTCATAGGTAAGAGTAGAGATACGTATAGTAGAGATGACATGATCCTATGCTATTGAGGGAAAAGAGGTGAGAGGGTTTTTCCATAAATACTTTTCTTCCAAGCTTTTCAAATCTCATGCTCATGGCAACATTTCATATACTTAGGGCACAATCCACATGCCTCTTAGATATCACATGATCACTAAATTATGGTACTACCGTGACACGTCAACACATGATAGCCCACGGCAGCACCCCTTATCATGACAACACATGTCATTTGGGTAATCTTGAACTAACAAATTTTAATTTATAAAACAATACTTGTGTCACACCCCGTGGATTTAATCCACCGCGGCATACTCCTAAAACTCGGGAGCACGAAGTATTCGAATACATTTTTAACTCTGCAGAGGGGTACCAATTTACCCGCAAGATATATCCACTTTCATGCCCTTCCTATCACAAGGATTGGACCCCTGACTCACTTCATACTGTGAGTGGCAAGGTGGAGATAACAAGAACTTTTGCCATGTTTCACACACAATTCACCCCAGACCCCGTGGTTTTCTTCACGCAAACCACAGTTGTGGCAGGGTTACACAACCCCCACTAATTGGCATCTTCCCCTCAGGGTCAGCGTGCATGATCACATCCTGTGATATGTGTTGGAGCGCACCCCGTGTTTAATCGTGAGTTTGTCATATAGGGGTTTCATGTGTGATTCACATACTATTTGTTCAGGCCTGTCCCATACCAGGCTTGCGGTCGGCACGTTAATCATGCCACTAGACGCACAACACAAGGTTCTAGTCCTTATATGCCAGTGACCAGCTCATACTAAAATCCATGCACTTCCAGTGCTGGCACATCCTGTGCGACCAAGCACCTCCAGTGCTTTCACCATTCCATACCAAAATACTGGTCACGGCTAGGGGTTTTATTTCATGAATATAAATATACATAATATATTAGTTCATGGCTCCTTATTTGATCAATTCACATTTCACAGGCATCAGCTTGATGCTGCCATTTCATAATTCAACTATTCTCAATCTTTCACATGCAATATTATTTTATAATCAAGGTATATTCTAACAATTCATAAAATATAGGTTCAAGATGTTCAAGAATATGACTTGCCTTCCGCGTCATAAGAAACAGCAGTTGATGTCGGGTCTGCGACGAAGTCTTCGAACTCAGACTCTTGATCTAAACAAGGATCAAACAAGCAAACAGGCATTACAATCAATCCTACTCTTACTAATCCACTATATGCGATAATGCAAGGTGAAAGTGTCTCGGCGACACAAGATTTGGATTCTGGGAAGCGATTAGGGTTAAACCATGGAAACTAGGGTTAAGATTAGTCGTCAAAGGTTTACAAGGTTCCAAAGGTTCCAAAATATCAGAATGATATCAAGGTTGCGACTGGTTCGCTCAAAAACAGCGAACGTCTTTAGGTCGACATTTGGTTCAAGGCATCGACATAGGGTCGATGGATGATAGATGGCTCAACTCAAGTTGTGACAGTAGAATAAAATGTAGATCACAACATCAGGGGTCTAAGGGACAAAGTTATGTTCAGTTTGCATACCCAGAAGGGGTCAAACTGGCCCAATGCCATTGGCTGACATAGGCTGACAAGGGCTGACAATGCCGAGGAATGGCATTGCCATGGTTTGAATAGTTCCCAGTGGCCAAATTGAGTTTTGATTCAAGAATATGGTGCACAAGGTAGTGAGGCAACTATTTGACAAAGTATTTTCTGTTTTTCATGACCAGAGGTGGGTGAACAGGGCTAATGCCACTGGCTGGCATAGTTTGACATAGAGTTGACATGGCCGGAAACTAGGGTTTGTCATAACTTTTGATCTAGGGCTCCAAATGATGCACCACTTTGTCTGATAGTTAGACATTTGTAACAAGAACAAATGTCTCAACAGGATCTAGGGCAGGAGATGGCCGGAAAGTGATGAAAACCGGCAAGAAGTTGACTGGCCTGGAGCACATGCAACATAAACAGTGCAGTAACTAGGGCATAGCTATATCTCACAATCTAGGCCGAATTAGAAGTCGTGATAGAAGACAAAGTTGCTCATAACGGTCCAAAACATCTAGATGGCAAAGTGGCTAGGGCTGGATCGGCTGGATTTGGAAGATACTAGCTGGAGAAAAGATGAACTCAAATCTGATTTGGGCATTTCTGATTTAAAGTGATTGAACTCAATTCCTTGCTTGTGTATGGTCCTCAGGGTACTAGAAATGCATTGGTGAAGTTAGATTAACAGATTGCTCAACAGAGAAGCTAAATCAGCAAGTACAAGTTCATGTTCATGGCTGGAAATTGGGGGTTTTTGTTTTACAATGAATTTATTCAAACCAATAGCTCAGGGGTCTTAAGTGAGCTATTCTAAGCATCTTTCACTACTGGCTCGAAGATCAATTCGTTCTGGGATGAAGTTAATTGCTCGCCGGAGCTACTGGAGTAAAACTAAAATTGCCGGCGACTGAGGGTATTTAAACTAAATTCCAAGCTCGAGAAGCATGAGGGAGATGAGGGAAGCTCACTGCGGGTGTTGGATTGAAGAAGGAAGCAGTGGTTGAAGCTAGCACCGAAGCTCCCTTTGCTGCTCACCGGAGAAGAAGAAGAAGACGGCGAGTTTGAGAACTGAGGTGTTTCTGGTGGGTGTGTGGTGTTTCACTGAGACCAGGGACTATTTATAGAGGACTTGGAGGTGTTGCAACGGCTAGAAGTGCTCGGGGAGTTGTAGCCGGCAAGGAAAAGACTGGATTGCGACTTCACGGCGAGCTGGTGTCGAGGTGACTTGGTTCAGTGGCCGTGAAGGCTTTACAGGTGATGTGAGGGCAATTTGATGGCTAGCCGTGGCGAGTTCTCCACGTGGCGCAAAGCTCCTGTGTCGACCGTTGCAGGTGGCGTGCTGTCGCGCCCCGAAACTGGGACTACGACTACTCCTGTAGAGACCTAGCTCGCTGCAGCTAGTCCCATATATGCATAGCATACACATACTCTTGACGTCCCAGGATAAGTCAAGCACAGGAGTATATCACATTGCAACAGAGTAACTTACAAAATGTTAAGCAGTGTGGCCTGCTGGCCTTAATATTACATAAAGAGGATTACAATGCCTACAAGGCATTCAGGGTTTAGCAAAATATTTAACTACGCAGCAGAAGATAGGTGACCCACCCACAAAAGAGAAGTGGACAGCAGAACAACACACATCAGGGCTCTGGCGGAACTGACGTTCCTCCTTCTGGATCCAATAAGTTCTCCACGCCTTCATCTTGATTGTTGATCGCTCCGTCTATTGATTTGTAGATTGCAAGGGTGAGCACTTACGTACTCAGCAAGTCATAGGTAAGAGTAGATACCTATAGTAGTGATGACATGAACCTAGACTAGTCAAGAATTATGGATATTTGTAAAATAATCTTTTTCCTTTCTCATCTCATCTTATGGCAGCACTTTTCATAATATAACATCATCATTCATGTTCACTAGATTATAGCACTACCGCGACACGTCGACACACGACAGCCCACGGCAGCACTCCTTATCATGACAACACATGTCATTTGGGTAATCTTGATTAAAACATATTTTATTTAGAAAATAATACTTGTGTCACACCCCGTGGATTTAATCCACCGCAGCAGACTCCTATAAAACCCGGGAGCTCGGAGTATTCGAATACGTTTTTTTAACTCTGCAGAGAGGTACCAATTTACCCGCAAGATATTCCACTTTCAAGCCCATCCTATCATAACAAAATGATTAGACCCCTCCTCACAACCATGTGTGAGTGGCAAGGTGGAGATAACAAGAACTTTTGTTATGCCTCACTCACAATTCACCCCCGACCCTGTGGCTCTCAGTGAGACACAGTTGTGGCAGGTTGTATCCAAACCTCCACCCCTACATATGTTTCCATTACTGGATCAACGTGCGAGATCACCTTCAGTGACATGTGTGGGAGCCGTACTCCGTGTTTATCGTGCATCACTACACAATTCCAGCAGGGGTGTCATGTGCGATTCACATAATTACTTGTTCAGGCCTGTCCCATACCAGGCTTGCGGTTAGCACGCTGTTCATGCCACTAGACGCACAACACAAGGTTCTAGTCCTTATATGCCAGTGACCAGACCATCCACAACCCTGCACCTTCCGTGCCTGCATTCCTTTGCAGTCTAGCACCTCCAGTGCTACCGCCATCCATACCATTTTCTGGTCACGGCTAGGGGTTTTATTTCATGAATATAAGTATATACATACATATAATAGTTCATGGCTCAAAACTTGTTTATTTCACATTTCACAGATAACCAGTCTAGTACTGCCAATTAATAAATCAATCATCCTCAATCTTTCTCATGCAATATTATCTATATTCAAGGTTATGTTTTAGCAACATTTAAAATATAGGTTCAAGATGACCAAGGATATGACTTGCCTTCCGCGTCGTAAGAAACAGCAGTTGATGACGGTTCAACAGCGAAGTCCTCGATCTCAGCTTCTAGATCTGCTCGACGACAAACCAAACAATACACACAAATATTACTTATATATATTAAGATGATTTAGGGTCTATATGCAGATATGCTTAACAAGAGTGACTGAACGATATTGGAGATAATTGAAATTGCGAGCTGAACTGAGTTGAGATCTAGGGTTTCAAAGAATAGGCTAAGAATGGTGTTTGATGCTCTTAGGATTTCAAGGTTACAATAAGAACATCAGTTTTGTGGCTGGTTTGATCAAGAACAGCGAATGTCAGCAGATTGACATTCAGATCAAGATTCTGACATAACTTCAAGGAAAACTAGAGAGCTTATCTCAAGTTATGACAGTAGAAGAAAGTGTAGATTATAACTCTACAAATTCAGTGGGCAAAGTGGCTTTCAAAATGCACAATCAGAAGTGGGTAAACAAGGCCAATGCCATTGGCTGGCATGCACTAGAATAGTGTCAAAAACTAGGGTTTAGCGGCAAATATAATTCAAGGGCGCAAATCAAGTTGTGATAGAAGAAGAAAATGTTGATCACAACCTCAGGAGTCTAAGGGACAAAGTTATGCCCAAAATGCACATCTGGAAGGAAGTGAAAAGGGCTAATGCCACTGACTGACATAGTCTAGCATTGATCTTGACATGGCCAGAAACTAGGGCTTGGCATAACTTTTGATCTAGAGCTCCAAATGATGCACCACTTTGTCTGGGAGGTAGGCAATGATAACAGGAATAAATCATTCAACAGGATCTAGGGCAGAAGATGGCCAGAAGGTGATGAAATTCAAAGGAGAAGTGTGGTGGCGACACGGCATAGTGAAGCTACTGGTCAAAATCTTGGCATGGCTGTATCTGGAATTCTGGACAGTTTCAAAGATCGAGCTGGAAGACAATTATGCTCAGGAAGTTGAGGCACACCTGAAAGACAAAGTAGATGAAGCTGAAACGGCCAGGAATAGGTTTCCGGTGATCGACGCCGGAGAAGAAGACATGAGATTTGGGGCTTTTCGATTTAGGCCGAATGAACTTAATTCCAAGCTCAGGAAGTGAAGGAGAGATAAGAGGAATCTACCTGCACGATCAATTTGGCCGGAGGATGGCCAGAGAAGCCTGGCGACGATTACCGGTTTCTGGAGAAGTTCAAAATTGGGGAAAGCTTCGATTGAAGCTCAATCTGGAGATCTTGATGCACAGGCTTGCTGGAAACGGCTCACTGATCAACTTCTTCCACAGGATCGAAATCTAATTCGAGGTAATTTGGCCTGCATTGCCGGAATAGGGCATTCTTCGAGTTTCAGCAAATTCCGGTGATCGCCGGCGATAGGAGGCAAGGAAATCCAATTAAGTGATACAGCACGATGAGAGGGATAAGGGGAACTCACTGGTGCTGTTAATTTGGCAGGAGATGCTACGGTTGAGGCTGCCACCGTGAAGCTTCTTGCTGGACTCGCCGGAGAAGACGACTGCAACGAGAGAATTTGCAAAATTGGCTAAGTCCTGGTGAAGAGGAGATGATACAAGGCACTGGTGGTTTAAATAGAGCAGTGGGCGAAGCTTGCAAGGATTTACAGCATGGAATTTGTGTCAGATGACAAGATTTGCCGGGCGCAGAAGCAGTAACGGTGAGCGGCGACGCGACTGTGCACTGGTGAGGTGACTGCTGATCAAACCATTGCTTCATCGGGACGCAATGCTGTTGGGCGGTGCAAGGCAGTGGCGACAAGGGCTGGCAAAGCAGAACGACATGGCAAGAAAATGCTGACAACGGTCGCGCACGGGAGCAAGCTGTTCAACGGCTTTGCCACGGCGATGGCTGGGGCGTGGACGCGTGTGCACATGCAGATTCAAGTGAGCACGAGCTCAGGCGAGGCGAGGCGTGGCCGGCGGCGAGCAAGCGCGGCGCAAATGCACGGCGATCTCTGGTCGTGCACAGCAGCTGCTGTCCTGGTCGAATTTGGGCTTGATTGCAATTTCCAATTTTTGATTTGGACTGAACTGTAATTCTGGAGATTTGGAAGGTTTGATCTGGAATTGATTCTGCTGTTTTGGTATACTTAATTCCATAGATGATTTAGCACAGCTAGAAGGTAAAGTTTGAGACATTTGGATGGCTTTTGATATGAACTGAAAACAGAGTAGATTAGGGTAAAATAAGTGTGAAACTTATTGATCTCGAATTCTGGGATTTAGGGTTGATTTTGAGATACTCATAAAAGAAGAATTTGTGTTGAAAAGCATTTGGGAGGTGTTCCTTGAATCAGATTTGTATTTGAAGATGATTTGCAACATTTTGCCTTTTATGGCTTTTGGAAAAATCTGAAAAAAGGACTGATCTGCGATACTCTTGGACTGATTTGCGAAAAAGGTTCAGATGGTGAAATCTGGCTGCCAACTTTTTGGATTAAGGTATTGGCATACCCTTGATCATAATCCAGGAATAATCTGGTCTGAACTTGGCTAAGATTTTGATTAAATCTGAATTTCTGAAACTTAGGGTATTTAGGTAATAACAGATATTCTGTTTTCGAAAACAGAAAAGAGTTGATAATTCTCGAAGTTAGGGATAGAATTGAATCTGGGTTCTGAAGGCTTTTAGATTTAGGATAACTGATAGATCAAATCTGGAAAGTCAGATCTTGACTTGGGGTCACAGGATAGATTTGGAGAAATTAGGGCTAGAACGGAATAATGCTGAGGCTGATTTGGCTGATCTAGAAGAGACATATGCATGCATGACTTTTAAGAAAGAAACTTTTCACCCCAAAACTCAGGATGTTACACGTGCAAACGGGAGAAAACAATGGCTGTGAGTCGTGCCGGGGAAGATCCACAGTGGCCAACAGTACTCGCACACGTGGCACTGTTCAGCTGGCGAAGATGGCAACCACGGGCTGGCTTCAACGACTACGGGCTACTGTAGTAGTGCAGCAGGGCGTGCTCGAGGTCGAAGCAAACAACAGTGGCGTGCTCGTATGCTGCATCCAGGTCGTGGTCAAAGCAAAGACATCAGCTCGAGGTCGAAAACAGTAGAGTTGGTCGATTGCACTGCTCTGGTTGAAGTCGAAATCAGCTGATCCGGTCGTGAACAGCAAGTTCTGGTCGATCAGGGGCATAATTCTGATGATTTTGGTTGAAGAGTGGACTGATTTGTAAATCTGGTTTTAAAGAGGTTTAATTTGGAATTTGATTTCATGGATGAGTATAATATTTCTATTAATACTCATTTAGCTCAAATCTGGAGAAAATTTGATAAGGTTTGAGGGATTTCACCTATTTTCGAAAATAGGGTAAAATTAGGGTAAAATAGATCTGGATTTTGTCGATCTCGAATTATGGTAATTAGGGTGAGATTTGGAAGTCTGATCAGAAGGGAAATCTGTATCAAATAGTATTTGGGAGGTGTTCCCTGAAGAAATTCTGAGGTTGGAGTTGATTTGTGAATTTTAGCCTTTTCAGGCTTCCAGGTAAACAGAGAAAGGACTTATTCGCAGTAACATTTGGACTAAACTGCGAAAAGTACTTAGATGAAACAATCTGGTTTCCAACTTTTTGAAGTAAGTTGAGGATACATCTAGGAACATATTCCAAAAGATACTCGTGTCTGGATAGGGTTAAACCATGATAACTCGGTTATCTGGAAATTGGGGTACTTAGGGTAAATCTGAATTTCCTGTTTTCAAAAACAGAAAGAGACTTAGATACTGGGAGTTAGGGTTAGAATTCAATTTGGTTCCTGAAGACTTTTATCTTCAGAATAACTGGTAGGTTAAATCTGGATGATCAGATCTTGATCTGGATCTAAAGAATAGATTTGGAGATTTTTAGGGTTTGAGAGAGATTAGGGTTCAGCTGATCTGGCTACAACTACAGGGATACATGCATGCAGGATTTTATGCAAAAAATTTTCACCCCCAAAACCAGGGTGTTACAGGAACCCCTCCCGGACCTTCGCCCGGGAGTAACCTCCCGGGAACCCTAGTAACATTGCATTCAATTTAAGACTTAGAAAAATTTCTAACTGTATTGCATTCAAAATGTCTTTTTACAAGCGTCCGGGGCTTCTTCTAAGAAGCTACCAGGAACAAAATCCTAAAAAAGCAAGGGTCCTATCTAAGACCTGGGGGGAGGCTCATACTCTTTCATTGGCGTCCTCCCCCGGGGGGGCTTCCACCGGGGCCGGGGCCGGGGCATCCGTTGACGGAGGCGCCGGTGCCGGGAATCTCACCCGGACGATCCGGTCGTAGAAGCCCCCGGCGAGTTGCTCAACCTCCCAGTGCGAGGGCTCGAAGAACTCGGGGAAGCTCCGGGGGATGTGGCCCCCGATCGCCCGGGCACCCACCCCCCGGTGCTCGACGAGCCCGGCAGCAGTCGTGACGACGGGGATCGCCCGGCCTCGCTCCCGGGCGTCTGCTGCCTCCGGGATCACGTAGACTTGTCCGTTAAGAAAACGCACAGCCTCCGTGAGTGTGGCCGGGGCCACCTCAGAGCCACCCCCGGAGCCTAGGCTCACGCGAAGGCTCTCGAGGGCCGAGCGCACGGAGCGGCCCGCGTCCATGACCGCCCGGACGCTCGACCCCTCCAGCTCCCGGAAAGCCTCCTCCTTGGCCTTCACCTCCTGCTGGAGGCGGTCGTTGATGGCCTCGGAGACGTGGACCTGGGCCCGAACCCGGGCCAGCTCCCGGAGAGCTTCGTCCCGTTGACCCAGGTAGGCGGTGGCCTTGTCCTCTGCGTCCTTGAGCAGCCGGACGACGCGCTGCTCAACGCCCCAGGTAATCGCCGCCCCCTATAAATTCCAGAGTTAGAAAAATTTTGGATGCAGAGAGCCAAAAGAAAGCGACAACCGCTTCGGGTGAATACCTGGACTTGAAGGGGCCGGAGCTCCGTGAAGCGCTCGTGGAGCGTCCCCTCCGCGACGAAGGCCTGGACCTTTGGGGTCTGCAAGCCTTCCGCGTAACGTTCGACCTCCCCTGCGGAAAGCAGGGGGGTCTCCCGCCCGGCGCTGGTCCCGCAGTGGCCGGTAACGGGCCCCCGGACCTGGGCGCCCGGCTTGATCCTGGTCGGGGTGGCAGTCGTCGTCTTCTTCGTCGCCGAAGAAGTGCCGCCCGAGGAAGTGGCCGAGGACGTTTCGGAGGGGGTCCCTTTCCGAGGGGGATCATCAGAGCTTTCCCCTTCCCGGGCGGGAGGGCCCCCAGAACCTCCACTTCCGGAGGGACCTGATAGA
The DNA here is from genome assembly GCA_019359835.1 of Pharus latifolius. Taxonomy (NCBI): domain Eukaryota; kingdom Viridiplantae; phylum Streptophyta; class Magnoliopsida; order Poales; family Poaceae; genus Pharus; species Pharus latifolius. The sequence continues at coordinate 43,523,786 of CM033325.1, forward strand.
CCGAGGGGCTCCCCCCCGTCTACGGGCCACTCCACCCGTAGAGGCAAGGCCTCCGCGAACCTCACCTCTGGTTTCTCCAGCTCCAATGGTGCCAGGGGCACTAGGAGGGCCGCTACCAAAGGCGGCGAGGGGGCGTAGTCTGCTGAATCGGACGCCTCCCGGCCCGCGGCTAGCCCCTTCCCTCGAACCTCAACGGGGCTCCCGGGGGGAGGGGGCGTTGCCTCCTTTCGGGCCGGCGCCCGGGCTCGCCCAGTCCCGGGGGTCTCGTCCCGGGGCTTCACCGGTGTCGAAGCCGGCGTCGTCGATGGGCCGGGGGCTTTTTGGACTCTGGCCTTCTTAGGCTCAGAGCCCCCGGCAGCGTCCTTCCCCCGTTTGTTCGACCCGAGGGTGGGGAGGGGCTTCCTCTCCGGTAGCTTTAGCCCGAAGGCCTCAGCTACCAAGTTCCGGGGAGGGCCCTCCCCCACGAGGCGCACGATGCGCTCGTGCTCGTCAGCGAAGTACCTCCCCAGGAGGTTCTCCGCCTTCTCCCGCGCGCCGGGTACGGCCGGACTACAAAAGGTAAAGAGTTAGTAAAATTTCCAAAAATTTGTAACTGCAATGCATCAGGTAACCGGGACTTACGTCGGGTCACCGGCTTGACCGGGGGCCACTGCTCCGGGCCCATCCCGATCCCCATTCTCCCGTGTGAGAAGGGGGAGATCCTCAGGAGCATCATCTCCTCGGTAGCGTCCCGCATAGAGCGGGTGCCCCGAGAGATGATCAGCTTGCCGAGGAGCTCAAGCTCCTCGTCCGTCCACACCGGAGGCTTCGGCGCGGACGATCGGCTGTAGGCGGGGGGCTCCGGGGCGTACGCCACCTCGTCGTCCCGGACCCGAAGATAGAACCACCTCCGGATCCAGTCGCCCCAGTGGTCCCGGGAGGCCGCCGCTGGGTAATTAGCTACCCTGGACGGTAGCATCTGCACCATCACCGACCCGAAGGGAGACTTGGGTCCCCCCTTCACCAGGTGGGAGCTCCTCGCCGCCGGTTCGTAGAAGTACCGGAAGGCGCATAGGGTGGGCTCCCGCCCGGTCGCCGTCTCGAAGAGCCAAATGAAGAGGCCCATCTAGACAATCGCATTCGGGGTGAGGTGGTTTAGGGCCACCCCGTACTCCTTCAAAAACTCCCGGAGCAATGGATGCACCGGGAGCCGGAGCCCCGCCTCAAGGAAGGCCTCGAAGGCCACGATCTCTCCGGGCCTGGGGCGGGGGGCTCCGTCCTTCTTCACGGGGACCCGGATGTCCCCGTCCTCAACGACTCCGCGTTCGACCAGGGACTCAACGTCCTCGGCCGTGAACTCGGACGCCCAGAGGATGTCCGGAGCGACCTCCTCCGGGGGCACCTCGATCGTCTTCGCTCGACCCTTCGGTCCCATCAGGTATGTTTTTTTCGGTGGCTAACGTTTCAGGAGGCTACGTCTAAAAAGTTCCGGACACTTGGTTACCGGGAGCTAACTACCGGGAGAGCTCAAGACGCTGAAGTTTGAAGGTTTGGAATGAACCTCCCGGGCCCCCCAAGCCCCTATTTATAGGGGCGAATCGTGATCCAGATGAGCGCCATGTGGCACTCCGCGGCACAATCTGGGCCATTGAAGTTCAAACCGTGCACGGGAAACGAAAGGATTGCTGCGTAAACTGAGGGGCCGGTTCGAACCGCGGGCGCATGTATGGCGAAGCGGCGCGGTCATAAGCACGCTGCACAGAAACTGAAGCGTCACAACTCCGGTGGCTTGGTCCGGAGATTTTTCCAGTGACATGGACCATACCCACCGGGGACTCGAGCATCGTCCCCGGGGGGCATGGGGGGCTGCTGTTGGGGGAAATCTCTGCGAGACTAAGTCCATGTAAGTTGCGTCACACTCGCCCGGGGACGTGGCTTCCGGTGCCTGCCCGGGGCGCCGCCTTTTCGCTCATAGGACCTGGCCTCCGGGGCCGGTCCCGGGCGCCGCCATTTGGCTTCCGGGACCTGGCCTCCGGCGACGGTCCAGGGCGCCGCCATTTGCCCGGGGATGTGGCCTCCAGGGCCTGCCCCGGGTGCCGCCTTTTGGCTTCCGGGACCTGGCCTCCAGCGACGGTCCCGGGCGCCGCCTTTTGGCTGCCGGGACCGGGCCTCTAGCGCCGGTCCCGGGCGCCGCCATTTGCCCGGGGACGTGGCCTCCAGTGCCTGCCCCGGGCGCCGCCTTTTGGCTCCCGGGACCTGGCCTCCGGCGCCGGTCCCGGGCGCCGCCATTTGCCCGGGGACGTGGCCTCCGGTGCCTGCCCCGAGCGCCGCCTTTTGGCTCCCGGGACCGGGCCTCCGGCGCCGGCCCCAGGCGCCACCATTTGCCCGGGGACCTGGCCTCCGGTGCATGCCCCGGGCCTCATCGCCCTTCTAAAGGTAAAGTCTCTGGTTGTTGATCACGTGCAGGTCACTTGAGGAGCGCCTCGGGAATCAGCGACCACCTGTCAAGCATCCAAGGCACCTGACCGGTAGAAGGACGCTGCTACCACGCAATCCGACGGTAGCGTCCGGGGTAGTTTAGTCTTTTTGCTTCTTTTTGGGGCTATAAATAGCCCTTGTACCCCTCTGTTGTAAGACAAGTGATTCATTATTGGGATAGCCAAAACTCATAGGTGTGCTCCGGAAGCCGCTCCCCCGAGAGAGCATCCCCAGCCGACTCCGGTCGGGAGCACGCCGACAGGACTAGGGCCCCCACCGGGACCCGAACCTGTATAAATCCTCGTGTCAATTCTTGTGTTTGTCGGCGGGGGAGGACCGGTCACCCGGTCAGCCCGCGTCGCGTTTTCTTCGCTAGGATCGTTCCGAAAACCTGCCGGGGTATTCGCAATACCACGACAAGATGAATGACAATGTTCAAGAATACTTTGGATCTTGTGGTCGGGCATGTATCATCAAAAGATGTTGTCAACTCCCTTTTTAAAAAGGTTTGGATCGTCCTAGTAGTAGCGTCACATTTCGTGGAGGAAGTACTTGGATTGTTTGTACGTCAACCTTGGAGGAAGTTCGCGGCTAAATTAATAGTTAGCATAAGCAGCGTACCATGGTTCTTTTTGAATTAAGTAAAGCTGCTCATCAGGTAAGGCATCATTGATGTTAATGTTGGTGGTGTCGGTAGAATCGTGAAAGATGATCTACGACAACATTCTCATAACCTTTCTTATCTGTAATTTCCAAACATTCCTGCAGCAGTAGGATCCATTGTGTGAGTTGTGGCTTTGTTTCTGTCTTGATCAAAAGATACTTAAGAGCAGCATGATCAGTATGCACAATAACTTTTGAACCAATCAAATATGTGTTGCATCTAGGCTCTTATGCCTGATCTGATTTTGATGATTAATGAAAACAAGCGGTTCAGACTAACTGTATTTTTGAGCTACGGAGTTCGGTTGGGAAGACATTCAGGATGATCAAGATGAACCCAACGTAAAAGAGAAAAAGCACAAGTCGCAAGGGACAAAGACGAGATGAAAATCACATGTTAAAGATGCAGAGGACCTGAGGTAATCTATTTTTATTTTTACCGATCTCAGTGTTTGGAGTTTGATCGGTTTAGGAATTTCTTTTTAGTTTTAACTGTACTATAAAGAGGGGTTGCAAGTCCTCTCTATATTTCCAGCATAAACCGAGAAACTATTAGGTCACTGCATTGCATTCATCTTGGTTGGATTTGGTTTTGAAAGATTTGGTTTTTCAATAGCGTTTTTGACAATAGAAGAGTTTTTGCATTTTCTAGAAAGATCTAGGCAGATCTGGCTTTTGCTTCTGTTGACAAAAAGATATCCCTTAAAATTATCTTTCAAATGAGCTATTAAACTCTTAAATCAGATTTCTGGATTAAAAGTTATAAATATTTTTATTCATGCTGATTGTCAGTTTGCTATACTGACTGTCAGTCTGAATGTCAGTTTGTTTATACTGACAATTGTCCAGAGAGTGTGTTTTCTGTGCCAAAAATCTTTTGACCTATACTGACTGTCAGTTTGCATTTCGACCACAAGCTGATTTGTTTGAGTTTCTGTTTTAACTGGTCGATTTTGTGGTCCATACTCACTGTCAGTTTGTGATACTGACTGTCAGTATCAGATATCAGTTTCCATATATGACCAGCAAAGTTTTATCTGTGATTTTTGTCAGCCGTTGAGGTAGAAACTGACTGTCAGTTTGCACTATTTTATTTTCATATACGACCTCAAACGGCTAGCTGAGTTTTCTCTGGATTTTACTTCTTTCTGGTCGTGACCTAAACTGACTGTCAGTTTCATAAACTGACTGTCAGTTTGCATTGTTGATTTTACAGCTCATGCACAACGGCTATTTTGATTCTTGAGGCTATAAATAGAGGCTTTGAGCTATTGTTTTACACACCAAGCAGCCCTCTTCTCTCTTATACACTTGAGTATTCATTTTGGAGTTAAAATCTTGATTTGTTGATCAAGTTGTGAGCTTTTGAGATCCACCGAGTTTTCAGTTCGCATCATCATTGCATACTTAGAGTTTCTCGGTGCGTGTTGGAGGTCTAGCAGAGACCTTGCTGCTCATTACTCTTGGTGAACGCCCTCACCTAGACAGTTCGGTGGCGTGGCCGTTGACCTCTTCCGTTCGGAGATTGTCGAAGAGGCTCGACGTGTTTGTAAAAGGCATCGGTGCTCGCCTTTCCGGAGTGGACAAGGAGCAACCACTAGTGAGTAATATCCTTCGTGGATATTGAAGCAAGACTCAATCATTGAGTGCTTCAACGAGGATTAGGGGAGACTGGGCGTGTCTCCGAGTCCTTGAAAAAAAAATCTTGTGTTTGTCTTCTATTCTCTTTTATTTTGCAGTATATATATATTCTTTTGTTCTTTCTTTGCAAAAATTCTCTTAAATTGAAGTTTTTAAAGCCTCCTATTCACCCCCCTGTAGTTGGCATCCTCAATCCTACACGTGGTATCAGAGTTTGGTCTCTCAATTTAATAGGCTTTACCGCCTAGAGAGAGGATGATGTCAAATGAGGGATTTCATCTCGGTCATACCAGTCGTGCGCCTATCTTTGATGGGACTAACTATCCCTATTGAAAAGTGCGCATGTCGGTATTTCTAGAGGCCATGGGGCTTGATGTATGGGACATTGTTAAGCTTGTGTTTACTCCTCCGGATGATCCGGCAAGTCACTCCGATGACGGCAGGAGAAAACTACACTTAAACGCCCGTGCTAAAAATGCTCTATTTGCCGGTTTGTCTTTAAATGAATTTAACCGTGTGAGCAATCTTACCACCGCTCACAAGGTATGGATCACCCTCGAAGAGATATATGAGGGCACCACTAAAGTCAAAGAGGCAAAGTTGCTCATGATAAGGCAACGATATGAGACATTCACAATGTCACCAACCGAGTCCGCGGATTCTATGTTTACTCGGTTGAACAACATTGTAAATGAACTCAAGGGGCTAGGAGTTGTTTTTTTTGACATCGATATTGTAAGAAAAATGCTCAGGGCTCTTCCAGAAAGTTTTGAAACTTTTGTGACAGTACTAACCAACTCCGACCTATCGACCACCACTCCAACGGATCTCTATGGGAACCTCATCACCCATGAGATGCATCGAAAGGAGAAGAAGGAAGCGGCCGAACCTTCAGAAACAAAGAAGAAGGTGTTGGTTTTCAAAGCCAGCTCCAAAAAGGACTCTAGCGATGGCTCCTCCGATGAAGATCTAGCTCTTATGGTAAAGAACACTCAAAAACTTCTTCGCAGGTTACACAAGAAAAGAGTCAACATCGACACATGACCAAAGGGGCCAAAGCAATCGAACTTCAAGGACATCATATGCTACGAATGTCACCAAAAGGGACATATAGCCTCAAGATGTCCAAACAAGAACAAAACTTGGGACAAGAAGAAGTTCTTCAAGAAGAACTATGACACAACCAAAGAACCTTGCTTCGGAGAATGGATGTCTAGAGGAGAAAGCTCCGACTCCGACTCCGACAATGAAGAAGGTTGCTCCAAGAAGCTAGCTGGACTAGCTCTGAGCAACATCTCGACTAGTTCATCCCTTTGTCTTATGGCTAAAGGCAATGAAAAGGTACATTCTAATGATCACTGAATTGAATGAAGTTTTTGGAATTACTAAAAGGAAGTATAGAGCGCTTAAAGAAGAGCATTCTTCTTTACGCACTCAATACTCACAATTAAAAGATTCATATGAAAGTTTGCTCATTAAAGATATTACTAATGCTTCTTCTAAGGTAGATGTAGCCACTTCATGTGATCTAGATGATACTTCTTCTAATGCTACTCCTACCAGTTCTCTTAATATTTCATGTGCTTCAAATGAAACAATCTTAAATGAAAATAATGAACTTAAGGCACAAATTGAAAAACTTGGGAAAGGGTTAGAAAATTGTTATAAAGGAATAGTATCACTTGATCTTATTCTTAGTAAACAAAAATGTTCTTTTAGAAAAGAAGGACTTGGATACTTTCCAAAGAAAGGAAAGAAGTTTAATACAAAAACCATCTTTGTAAATGCATGCAAGAAATTTTGTTTTAAGTGCCATGAAACTGGTCATTCTCATGATGCCTGTCCTTTAATAACTTCAAATTATTTTGATGCTTGCTATATGCTTCAAAGGTCAAAGAAAGGATATGCTATAGCAAAGTTTGTTGGTGCACCCATGCTAAATAAAAAGAAGAAATCAATCTGGGTGCCCAAAGTTTTGATTGCTAATATCAAAGGACCCAAAAGGGTTTGGGTACCTAAAAATACTTTATTCTTTTGTTTTGCAGGTGAACTACAAGACCGGTGGAAAACATTGGGTGTTAGACAGTGGATGCTCCAAGCATGAAAACATTGGGTAGCAAGAAGTTGTTCACCTCACTAGAAGATAACTCAAGCGAAAATCAAAAGATCACCTTTAGCGACAATCGTCAAGCAAATATGGTAGGCTTGGGTAAAATTGCAATATCAAATGATCTCTCAATCACAAATGTCTTACTAGTTGAATCTCTGAATTTTAATTTGCTTTCCGTTGCACAAATTTACGATTTTGGATTTCGTTGCACGTTTTATCCTAAAGAAGTTTTAGTTGAAAGTTTGAAGGACAATTCTTTGATCTTTAAAGGCTTTCGTTTTGGAAATCTTTATTTGGTTGATTTTCACTCCAAAGATGCATCTCTCTCAACATGTCTTGTCTCTCAAACCTCAAGAGGTTGGCTATGGCATAGAATACTTGCACATGTCGGAATGCATCAACTGAAAAAGCTTTTAAAACGTGATTTGGTTGTTGGCTTAAAAGATGTGAATTTTGAAAAGGATAAACCCTGTAGCGCTTGTCAAGCTGGCAAGCAAGTAGCTACCTCACATCCGATTAAACGTGTTCTTTCAACTTGCAAACCTTTCGAACTATTGCATATGGATTTATTTGGACCTTCTGAGTTCCAAGGTATCGGGGGTAACAATTATGGTTTCGTTATTGTTGATAATTTTACTCGCTATACTTGGGTCTTCTTTATTTCTGAAAAATCTAAAACCCCCAATGTTTTCAAAAGTTTTACAAAACGTGTTTCCACTGAATTTGAACTTTCCATCAAGAAAATCCGTAGTGATCATGGTGGAGAATTTGTTAATTCAACCTTAGTTGATTTTTGTGACTCGCTTGGAATTAAACATGAATTTTATACTTCTTACACTCCACAGCAAAATGGAGTTGTCGAAAGGAAAATTCGAATATTATTAGAAATGGCAAGAACAATGCTAAGTGAGTATGACACTCCTACTTGCTTTTGGATTGAAGCCGTGCATACAGCTTGCTATTCTATCAATCGGCTTTATTTGCATTCTCTTCTGAACTTAACTCCTTATGAACTTCTTATTGCGCGCAAGCCAAATGTTTCTTATTTTTGAGTCTTTGGTTGCAAATGCTACATTCTTAAGAAAAGAAACTTTGGTGGTAAATTTTAGAAAAGAGTAGATGAAGGCTTTCTTGTCGGATACTCTACCACTAGCAAAGCCTATCGCGTTTTTAACAAAAATACTACCTGTATTGAGAATCATGTGACATAGAATTCAGTGAAACTAATGCCTCTCAAAAGGAGCAAGTCTCTTGTGAAGTTTCAGGTGAAGATCTTCAAGAAGCTGTGAAGAATATTACCATTGGAGATATCAAACCAAGAGAATATGATCAAGAAGATGATGAGAACACTGAGAATGATGATCAACCTACATCATCACCTCATATTGATCCACCAGAACAAGATCAAGAAGAAGTAGCACAAGATGAAGCACCAAGGCAACATCAAACCATCACTAAGGATCACCCTCTAGATCAAATATTGGGTGATGTCAGTAAGGGTGTTCAAACTCGCTCTCGTATTGCTTCTTTTTGTGAGCATCACTCTTTTGTATCATCTTTAGAACCCAAACATGTAGATGAAGCTCTTAGCCTGATTGGGTAAATGCTATGCATGATGAACTTAATAATTTTTTCTAGAAATGAAGTTTGAATTTTAGTACAAAGACCCAAGGATCATAATGTAATTGGAACAAAATGGGTTTTTAGAAATGTAACACCCTGGGTTTGGGGTGAAAATTCTTTTCTTAAAAAGTCATGCATGCATATATCTCTTCTAGCTCAGCCAAATCAGCCCTAGCTTTATTCTATTCTAAGCCCAAAATCTTAAAATCTATCCTGTAGACCCAAATCAAGATCTGACTTTTCAGATTTGATCTACTAACTATCCTGAGTATAAAAGCCTTAAGAACCTAGATTCAATTCCATCTCTAACTTTCAGATTTATCAACTCCTTTCTGTTTTCGAAAATAGAAACATATTATATTACCCCAAATACCCTAAGTTTCAGAAATTCAGATTTAATCAAAATCTTGACCAAGTTCAGACCAAATTATATCAGGATTATGATCAAGGGTATGCCAATACCTTAATCCAAAAAGTTGGCAGCCAGATTTCATCATCTAAACCGTTTTCACAAATCAGTCCAAGAGGTATCGTAGATTAGTCTTTTTCCTGATTTTCCAGAAGCCTGAAAAGGAAAAATGTTACAAATCATCTCCAAATCCAAATGTGATTCAGGGAACACCTCCCAAATGCTTTTCAACACAAAATCTTCTTATATGAGTATCTCAAAATCAAATCCTAAATTCCAGAATTTCAGCATTTGACAAAATGCAGATTTCAGATACCCTAATTTACCCTATTATCAATTTCACTCAAAAACCATTCAAATGTTTCAAATTTTATCTTCTATCTATGCCAGATTTTACCAAATATCTACACCAAATACTTTGTTGAATAAAGTCTGCCAGATCAGTGCAATCAATTTCAGCTTAAACCTTCTAAATCTCCAAATTTACAAATCAGCCCAAAGCCAAGAATCAGAAATTGCAAATCAGTCCAGATTCGACCAGAGCTCCTAGCTGCTTTCCGACCAGAGCCTCACCGTGCTTGTGCGCCGTGTTTGCTCGCCACCGGCCAAGCCTCGCCTGCGCCTAAGCCCGTGCTCATTTGTGTTTGCATGTGCGCATGTGTCCGCGCCTCAGCCATCGTCGTGGCAACGTCGACGACCAACATCTGCTCCTGCGCGTGACCAGCAGCAACTTTTGTTAGCAACTCCACGCCACGTTGCCTCGCCGTGCCAGTTTTGTCGCCACCGCTTTGCACCGCCCAACGTCGTCGAGTCCCAACGAGCCGACAATTCGATTAGTACAGAGCCGCCTGCTCACCGTCCTGTCGCTGCCGCTGTTTCTTCATCGTTGTCGCACCTGCGCCCGGCCAGTTAAGTCCATGGCGCCAATTCCTTTGTTGTTCCCTCTTTGCAAGCTTCGCCCTGGCTATTTAAGCAGCCCAACACCCTGTATCATCTCCACTTCACCAGAATTCACTAAATCGTTATCTCCTCCACCTTCGTCTTCTTCTCCGGTGAGCTCAGCACGGAGGCTCACTGTAACATCCCTGTTTTTGGCTATCTTTTCTGCTTGCGAGTCAGCATATCTTCTTTGGAATCCCTGTTGTCTCAACCCTATCTTGATCTTAGGTATGCCACTACCTTAACCTAAAAAGTTGGCAGCTAAACTTCATCTCCCAGATCGTTTTTACATCTCAGTCCAAAAGTGCTTCGGTTTAGTCCTTTTAGAAAACCCAAAAAGGTTAAAAGTCCCAGATCATCTCCAAATCCAGATCTGATCAAGTGATTACCTTTCTTTCATTTTTCTGAACATTTTTCCCTTCTGGAAGAATTCCAGAATCTCGACCGAAACCCTAGTTTCAGCCTCGACAAAAGTTTCAAACCCTAATTACCCTGTTTACCCTAATTACCCTGTTTTCGATTTTTGCCAAAACCACCAGATCTTATCGGATTTCACCATTTTTCCTGCTGAATGAGTCTAAGACATTTAGTAGCACTCATCTGCAAAGTCAGAATCCAAATCAACCCTTCAGATCTTCAGAATTGCAAATAGGCCCAAATTCCCGAGCCAAAACCCTCGCAGTTTGGTCCAAATCTTCGCAAATCAGTCCAAAACCTTGCAAACAAGCCCCTGGCTTTTTCTTCGACCACGACCAGGAGACCGCGTGCACGACCGCGACCAGCGTTCGTTCGACCAGCGCCCCGCCATTTTGCCTCGCCGTTGAACTCGCCGCCGGCGTAGTTCCTCGCGCTGCCACCTTCATAGCCACGTAGCCTTCACCGCGCACAGCTGTATTGCCACCGTGGAAGCAGTTCACCGCGCTATGCCGTGTTCTTCCCCGCGCGCGCGCGTGCCTGCTGTTGTCAGGAGCTCCACACCACATGGCTGCCATCCCGGAGATCATCGTCTCGCCTCCCTGACGAAACACCGATTCCGCGCGATACTCCGCCTCTGGCAGAGCCCCTCCGTGTCCCGAAGTACCTCGATGACCGCCCCAGCGCCAGAAGGAAAATCTCCCCGGCGATTGCTGCAGCTCCCGAGAGCTCAATCCCGCGGCTATATAAAGCCCCCCCTTTGCCCAGCATCTCTTCACACCACCCGCATTTGTAAGCCTTAGCCTCCACACCAGAGAGCAGCTGAGTTCTCCAGCGCCGCCGCGAAGGTCTTCTTCCCCGGTGAGCAGTTCCTGAAGCTCACAGCGCCAGCTTCGCCCGAAGCTTCTTTCTCCAAACCAACGCCACCAGTAAGCTCCCTTCATCCCTCTCTTCGTACCATAGCATCTAATTGGCCCCCAGCGAACCCTAGCGCCGGCGATCGTCGGAAAACCCCAAATGCCCTGTTTCCTCAATGCTGGCCGATTCTATCCGAATTAATCCTCGTGCTAGTGATGAAAATTGTTCAGTACACCCCTTTGAGCAAGCCTACAAACTTAGATTTCAAAATTGAGCAGCGATCATAACCTTTCTGTAGTTTGCGCGCCACCAGTGAACTGGTCCTCGTCGCCAAGCTTCTCCGGCCATTCTCCGGCCGAATTAACCCTACAAATAGCCCCCTCACCTCACCCTCTCACTCCCTGAGCAATGAATCGACTTCGAACTCTTTAAATCGAAAACGCCCAATTTAGGAGTCGTCTTCTCCAGCGCCGGTCACCGGAATTTCTTCCCGGCCGATCTAGCCCTGTACACTTTGTCCCTTAGATCTCAGTATCCTGAGCAATATTGTCTACTAGCCCGAACCCTGCATCGACTTGGATCAAAAGTTATGATCATGCCAAGATTGCTGTTCAGTGGTTTAGTTCATGTCCAGACCACCGTGTTTGCTCACCAGATTTGGCCACCTTCCGGCCACTTTTTGCCCTTGAGCCTGTTGAGAGTTTTGTAGCTGTCATCAATGCCTAAACCCCAGACAAAGTTGTGCATCAATTGGAGTCCTGAGTCAAAAGTTATCCAATGCCCTAGTTTCTGGCCATGTCTAGCACCATGTCAGTGCATGTCCACCAGTGGCATTAGATGATTTAGACTTGTTACATTTGAGCAATTGAAATGCCACTTTGTCCACTAAGCCTTTTGAACCATGTTCTACAACTTTCCCTATTGCCACATCTCCAGAAAACAGACCTAGAACCAATTTAGGGCTATGTCAAGCCATGAGCCGAATGTCAGCCTTTCGATATTCAAGTCCTTTTGAGCCCATCTCTTCGATCAATGTCAGGTGGCCTTGTCCAAACCCTTACCCCTGCATGCATGATGTATTTACGTATTATTTTCTAGTACTTGTATGCTTATATAGTGTGTATGTGTTGTTTGTATCCGCCGTGGAACCAGACGTTGAAGGAACCGAGGAGATCTTCGAGGATTCATCTGAGCAGCTAGACCCATCACTGCAAGGCAAGTCTCAAACCCTTGATCATGTCTAGCCTAATATTTTGAAATGAAATACATTAATTGTTTTCAAGTATATGCATGCCTTAAGTTCAAATAAGAACTATGTTTCAATAAAGTGATTAGATATGACCTAAAAGATTGTAAAGCCCCTTTTGACATTGAATATCCCTGCACCCTTGTCACCCTAGAATATCATGCTTAGGCTATACTATGTTCAAGATAATATGATAAATGTTGAATGGTCACAGATGAGAAAAGTATATTCAAAACCCTTTTGTGAAAGAAAATGTGATTGGAATCGATAGTGAGGATGGTTTGAGTGGATGGTGCTGTGTGCGCACTGGGAATGTGAAAGACTCCTCACTAGAGATTCATAAGGACTAGAACCTTGTGCTGTGCTTCTATGCGGCATGAAAAACGTACCAACCACTTGCCTGTTTATGGGACGGGCGCAACTTAGTAGCTTTCTTTAGTATTAGCTTTTCCCTGGAATGGTTGTCGATCTAGTGTCTTGCGAGAGCTGGTGGGCCGCAGAAGGCCATGAGTGATGTGAGTTCAGAAAAATCATGAGAGGAAAAGGTGGAAAGAAGGAAGACGCCCTATGCCAGATTAAGTCGTGCGCGACTGTAATCAAAAGAGGCTATGTACCCTGTGAGAACATAGGTCCAGGCTAGGAAGTAAGGCAGTGGGGAGGACCCACAACGGTACTTGAGACTTGACTGTCTATTTACCGGGCAGAGAATAGTTAATGCTAGGACTGTAAATTGTTGTGTCATCTCGGCCTTGTCACATGCGTAAGAGTCGCATGGAGAGGTACCGACTTGAAAGCTGAATGATCGGTGGATTAAGGTGGTACACCTTTGCAAAGTTTAAAAAGTATCGGATACTTTGAGCTCCCAGGTTATGGAGTCTGCGCGCTGTGGATTCTATTCACGTCGATGCAGCACAAGTAGCTTTTGGAAAGTTTTCACAAAATCAGAATAAAGTGGTGACTCATGAAAGACCGCCACACACAACATTTTCTAAGAATTTAGCTTAGGGTTTTAAAAGCACCGCTTTTGAAAATAAAGGTCTTTTCTCCAAAAACCAAGTGTGAAAATCTATCCTATATACATATACAAAGCCAAAGAGCTATTCTGTGAGAAATTTCCCCCTCATCTATATATGCTTGCATTCTTATTTGGGACTTGTTGAGCACCATGTGGACAATGTGCTCACCCTTGCTTTTACAAACGAATTTAGAAGAAGGATTCGTCGACCCTGAATCTTACGGTCTTGAACCCAATGTGGAACAAGAAGAAGAAACTGAAGACCAAGCTTGATAGAGGGTTATACACCAAGGTGGAGTCAGATGTGGAAAAGGCCCGTACACCGCTGCTGAAGAAGAAGAAGACTGATGAAGTCCTTTTGCTTATTATTCTTGTTTCATTTTGTGCCAACCTTTGTGTCAAAAACTCCTTAATTTGTATCAACATTTAAATGCGTCATTTTGGCGCTAAGTTATTGTAATGTTGGTCCTTGTGATCAGCACTTGTTTTTAATTACTCGTATTTTTATATAATGCATCTTGTTGTTGTGAGCTGCAATGTACCTCTTCTGAGTGCAACCCACCTGGGCGGTTGCCACCGGATTCCTCAAATGAGGGTCCCACACTCACGGTGCCAGCTTCAACCATTGCACCACTTGCCAAGTTAACACCACCAGTGTGTATCTCTCATCTCCTTTATCGTGTGATAGCATCCAATTGAGCTCCGGTGACCTCTAACGCCGGTGATCACCGGAATCCACTAATTCCCTGTCCCAGCAATGCCATCTAAATTAGGTCGAATTTGCTTTTATGATAATAGAACAAAATGATCAGTGAACTAATCTTAGCAAGCCTATAAACTCAGATTTTGAATTGCAGCACTAATCGAAGTTTTCCCCAAATTTTAGCGCCACTAGTAACTGGCTCGCGTCGCTAGGCCACACCGGCGATCCTCCAGCCAAATTGACCATGCCAGTAGTTTTCTCACACCTCCCTTCCACTCTCACATCAAGGAATCACCTATAAACCTGTATAGCAAAAACACCCAAATTCAGTGTCGTCTTCTCCGGCGCCGTTCATCGGAATCTATTTCTGGCCGCCGCCGTCGAATCCACCTTATCTAGTATCTTTGCCTTGATCTCCTGAGCACTTTTCTCTTCTAGCCCGACCTATGAAACTGCCCAGGTCACAAGATATAGCTATGCCAAAAATTCTGTCCAGTGTTATTGTCTTGCCGTGTCGCCACCGTCTTTCCTCACCACCGTTCATTACCGTCCGGCCATCTTAGGTCTTGAAAGCACTTGCATTGTGTTCCTGTTACTTGAGCTTGTCTCCTAGACATAATTGGCACAGCAGATGAAGCCTTGAATTTCATTTGCTGCTAAGCCCTAGTTTTTGACAGTACCAGGACACCTAGTTCACTGTGTCCAGGGACCTTTTTGCAAATCTCTGAACTCCAGGACCTTTCTGTGAAAACCCACTTTGTCAAATAGCTGCCTTATGTCCTTGTGCACCTAATGCCTTGATCCAAACCTGTTTTGTCCACTGAAATCCTTCCTTAGAACCATGCCAATGTCATTCTTTGACAATGTCAGCCCTTGCCAGTTTATGCCAACCAATGGCATTGGGCCTGTTCAACCACTTCTAGTTGTCCAATTTGAGAATCACTTTGTCCAGTGAATTTGCAGAGTTGTGATCTATATTTTCTTCTTCTGTCACACTTTGAGATAAGATCTCTGGCTTTCCTTGAAGCTATGTCAGAGCCTTGAACCGAATGTCAGTCGACTGACATTTGCTGTTTTTGAACAAACCAGCCGCAGACTTGATGTCCTTATTGCAACCTTGAAACCCTAAGAGCATCTAACACCTAGATTCCTTGAAACCCTAGAATCTCGACTCAGTTCAGCTTGCAATTCCAATCATCTTTAGTATTGTTCAGTTATTCTTCCAAGCATATTTGCATATAGATCATAAAACATTTTAATATAGTTAGTAATTATTGTGTGCTTGTTTGTCACCGAGCAAATCCAGAAGCTGAGTTTGAGGACTTCGTTGTTAACTCGTCATCAGCTGCTGTTCCTTACGACGCGGAAGGCAAGTCATATTCTTGAGCATATTGAACCTACATTTTAAGAGTTGCTATAACATAACCTTGAATAAAAGTAATATTGCATGTGAAAGAATGGTTGAATTATGAATTGGCAGTATAAAGCTAGATGCCTATGAAATATGAATTGATCAAGTAATGAGCCATGAACTAATATATATGTATTATTTATATTCATGAAATAAAACCCCAAGCCGTTACCAGAATTTTGGTATGGAATGGCGGTAGCACTGGAGGTGCTTAACTGCAAAGGATGAGCAGGCACTGAAGGTGCATGGTTTGTGGATGGTCTGGTCACTGGCATATAAGGACTAGAACCTTGTGTTGTGCGTCTAGTGGCATGAAACACGTACTAACCGCAAGTCTGGTACGGGACAGGCCTGAACAAGTACTTATGCGGATTGCATATGAAACCCCTACATGAGATGTGAAGTGATGCATGATTTGCACGGAGTTCAACTCCTACACATATCACTAAATGTGATCATGCACATTGACCCAGTAATGGGAAGATGCAACAGGGGTGGGGGTTTGGGTACAACCCCGCCACAACTGTGGTTCGCAAGAGATGCACAGGGTCAGGGGTGAATTGTGAGTGAGACATAACAAAAGTTCTTGTTATCTCCACCTTGCCACTCACAATATGTAGTGAGGAAGGGTCTAATCATATTGATAGGATGGGCATGAAAGTGGAATATCTTGCAGGTAAATTGATACCTCTCTGCAGAGTTAAAAACGTATTCGAATACTCTGAGCTCCCGGTTTTATAGGAGTCTGCTGCGGTGGATTAAATCCACGGGGTCTGACACAAGTATGATTTCTAAATAAAATTTGATAGGTCAAGATTACCGTGGGTCATGATAAGGGGTGCTGCCGTGGGTTGTCGTGTGTCGACGTGTCGCGGTAGTACTATAATTTAGTGAACATGAATAGCGATGCTATGTTATGAAAAGTGCTGCCATAAGATGAGATATGAAAGAAAAGACTATTTTACAACCATCCACACTTCTTTACTAGCATAGGTTCATATCATCCAACTATATGTATCCACAGAGTTCTTCATGCCTTCATCTCAATCATTGAACGCTCCATCTACTGATTTGTACGTTGCAAGGGTGAGCACTTACGTGTGTTATTCTGCCGTCAACTTCTCACTGTGGGAGGGTCACCTATCTTCTGCTGTGTAGTTGTTATTTTGCTAAACCATGTATGCCGCGAAGGCATTGTAATCTCTTTATGTAATATTAAGGCTAGTAGGCCACACTGCTTAAATATTTTGTAAGTTTTTCTGCTGCAATGTGAATATACTCCTGTGCTTATCTTATCCTGGGAAGTCAAAGGTATGCATATATGGGACTAGCTGCAGCGAGCTAGGTCTCCACGGGAGTAGTCGTAGTCCCCAGGTCGGGGTGCGACAAATTATGGTATCAAAGCAACATGAGAACTTGACTGTAGGATGACACCTTTAGAAATTGGCTACGCTAGGAAGACGTAATTTATTTAGAAACTATTTCTCTGAAAACTTTATTTTGAGAAAAATAATGACCTTTGTAGCTCCTAAAAGCTCTTATTTCAAAGCCTTATTTGGTTCTTCTAAAAATTCTGTAAGGTAGCGAGAGCACGTTTTGTTTTCTCAGAGTGTTCTAGGGGTTTGCTGGGGATAGTATCGATAGAGCTGGTGATGCTCTTGATAGCTTTGTGATTCGCTGTTACTTTTGCAATGGTTAACTTGTGTACTATGGCTAGAAGCCTAAGTATTTTATGCATTAATATAGTCTGCATTAATTTTTGCATTGCTATCATAGTTGGCCCTAGTTAGTTAGATTTGCTTGGATTCTCTTCAGAGCCATCATGATCGACACAAGGAGAAGATTCCAAAGTGGCAGAGAAAACAGAGATTAGATTCCGCAAGAAGAAGTAGCTTAGTGTTTGAGTTCCAATCCGTTTCAAGAAGAACAGCCTGGTTTGCAGGAAATCTTCAATCTATAGAGAAGAGAAGAACCAACAAGAAGCCACTTGGGAGAAGGAAGAGGATCTTCAGTGAACCTATCCTTATCTTTTCTTGTCTTAGGTAAATCTCGGGGCGACATTTCTTTAAGGAGGGTTGATCTGTAACACCCTTGTTTGGGGTGAAAATTCTTTTCTTAAAAAGTCATGCATGCATATATCTCTTCTAGATCAGCCAAATCAGCCCTAGCTTTATTCTATTCTAAGCCCAAAATCTTAAAATCTATCCTGTAGACCCAAATCAAGATCTGACTTTTTAGATTTGATCTACTATCTATCCTGAATATAAAAGCCTTCAGAACCCAGACTCAATTCCATCTCTAACTTCCAGATTTATCAACTCCTTTCTGTTTTCGAAAACAGAAACATATTATATTACCCCAAATACCCTAAGTTTCAGAAATTCAGATTTAATCAAAATCTTGACCAAGTTCAGACCAAATTATATCAGGATTATGATCAAGGGTATGCCAATACCTTAATCCAAAAAGTTGGCAGTTAGATTTCATCATCTAAACCGTTTTCACAAATCAGTCCAAGAGGTATCACAGATCAGTCATTTTCCAAATTTTCCAGAAGCCTGAAAAGGAAATATGTTACAAATCATCTCTAAATCCAAATGTGATTCAGGGAACACCTCCCAAATGCTTTTCAACACAAAATCTTCTTATATGAGTATCTCGAAATCAAATCCTAAATCCTAGAATTTCAGCATTTGACAAAATCTAGATTTCAGATACCCTAATTTACCCTATTATCAATTTCACTCAAAAACCATTCAAATGTTTCAAATTTTATCTTCTATCTGTGCCAGATTTTACCAAATATCTTTACCAAATACTTTGTTGAATAAAGTCTGCCAGATCAGTGCAATCAATTTCATCTTAAACCTTCTAAATCTCCAAATTTACAAATCAGCCCAAAGCCAAGAATCAAAAATTGCAAATCAGTCCAGATTCGACTAGAGCTCCCAGCTGATTTTTGACCAGAGCCTCTCCGTGCTTGTGCGCTGTGTTCGCTCGCCGCCGGCCCAGCCTCACCTGCGCTTGAGCCCGTGCTCATTTGTGTTTGCATGTGCGCACGCATCCGCGCCTCAGCCATCATCGTGGCAACGTTAAGGACAAACATCTGCTCCCGCGCGCGACCAGCAGTAACTTTTGTCAGCAACTCCACACCACGTTGCCTCGCCGTGCCAGTTTTGTCGCCACCGCTTTGCACCGCCCAGCATCGTCGAGTCCCAACGAGCTGACAATTCGATCAGTACAGAGCCGCCTGCTCACCGTCCTGTCACTGCCGCTGTTTCTTCACTGTTCTCGCACCTGCGCCTGGCCAGTTAAGTCCCTGGACCCAATTCCTTTGCTGTTCCCTCTTTGCAAGCTTCGCGCTGGTCTATTTAAGCAGCCCAACACCCTGTATCATCTCCACTTCACCAGGATTCACTAAATCGTTATCTCCTCCACCTTCGTCTTCTTCTCCGGCGAGCTCAGCACGGAGGCTCACGGTGCCAGCTTCAACCACTGTACCACTTGCCAAATTAACACCACCAGTATCTCTCATCTCCCTTATCGTGTGATAGCATCCAATTGAGCTCCGGTGACCTCTAACGCCGGTGATCACCGGAATCCTCTAATTCCCTGTTCCAGCAATGCCATCTAAATTAGCCCGAATTTTCTCTTGTGATAATAGAACAAAATGATCAGTGAACTAATCTTAGCAAGCTTGTAAATTTAGATTTTGAATTCCAGCACTAATCGAAGTTTTCCCAAAATGATCAGTGAACTAATCTTAGCAAGCCCTGATGTGTGTTGTTCTGCCGTCAACTTCTCACTGTGGGAGGGTCACCTATCTTCTGCTGTGTAGTTGTTATTTTGCTAAACCATGTATACCGCGAAGGCATTGCAATCTCTTTATGTGATATTAAGGCCAGCAAGCCACACTGCTTAAATATTTTGTAAGTTTTTCTACTGCAATGTGAATATACTCCTGTGCTTGACTTATCCTGGGAAGTCAAAGGTATGCATATATGGGACTAGCTACAACGAGCTAGGTCTCCACGGGAGTAGTCGTAGTCCCCTGGTTAGGGTGCGACAATAAATAAGCAAGATGAAAATGGTGTAGTTGTTAGAAACAAAGCTCATCTTGTTGCACAAGGTTTTACTTGAGTCGAAGGTTTAGACTTTGGGGAAACTTTTGCACCTGTAGCAAGACTTGAAGCTATTCGTATACTTCTTGATTATGCATCTGCTTTAATATTAAGTTATTTCAAATGGATGTAAAAAGTGCATTTTTAAATGGTGAGATATCTGAACTAGTCTTTGTGGAACAACCTCCCAGATTTGAAGATTCCAAATTTCCAAACCATGTGTTTAAACTGTATAAAGCTCTCTATGGTCTCAAGCAAACTCCTCGAGCTTGGTATGAACGACTTAGAGACTTTCTTTTATCAAAAGGTTTTAAAATTGGGAAGGTTGATACAACACTTTTTACAAAAATGATTGAAAAAGATTTGTTCATTTGTCAGATATATGTTGATGATATTATCTTTGGATCTACTAATGAACATTTCTGTCATGAGTTTGGAGAAATGATGTCTAGGGAATTCGAGATGTCAATGATTGGCGAGCTAAGCTTCTTCCTCAGACTTCAAATCAAGCAACTCAAGAACAACACGTTCGTGAGTCAAACGAAGTACGTGAAGGACTTGCTCAAGCGCTTTGGGATGGAAGATGCTAAAGCAATCAAAACTCCCATGGCCAAAAATGGACATCTGGATATGGACAACAATGGAAAATCGGTCGATTCTAGACTCTAGGTCTATGATTGGTAGTTTGCTTTATCTCACTGCATCTACGTCTAATATCATGTTTAGTGTGTGCTTATGTGCTAGATTTCATTCAGACCCTAAGGAATGCCATTTGATTGCTATTAAAAGAATCCTTAGGTATTTGGTATCCGAACCTTGGACTTTGGTATCCAAAAAATGCAAACTTTGAGTTAATTGGATATTCAAATTCAGATTATGCTGGTTGTAAGATTGATAGAAAAAGCATATCTGGTAGTTGTCCATTATTGGGGAGATCATTTGTGTCGTGGTCATCTAAAAAGTAAAATTTTGTAGCTCTCTCCACCGCTGAAGCGGAATATGTGTTTGCATGAAGTTGTTGTGCTCAAATTTTGTGGATGAAGCAGACATTTTTGGATTATGGAATTAAATTTGATAAAGTTCCACTCTTGTGTGATAATGAAAGTGCCATTAAAATTGCTAATAATTCTGTTCAACATTCTAGAACTAAGCACATTGAAATACGGCACCATTTTATAAGAGATTATGTGGCAAAAGGAGATATTGATGTAAGTTATATTAGAACTAACATGCAACTAGCAGATATTTTAACCCCTAGATGAAACTAGATTTTGTTTTCTCAGAGGTGAATTGAATATTATTGATATATCAAATGCTAGTTGATATGTTATTTGTATTAAAATATAGTTTATTCCCTCTCTGGTCAAAATCCTCCTTTTCGTCGAATTTGTCCATACTAACAGTCAGTTCATCAAACTGACTGTCAGTTCCTTTGCTCAGGAGCCTGGTCTTAGCCTCTGGTCGAAGTCATTGACCATGCTGACAGTCAGTTTCACAAACTGATTGTCAGTTATGTGCTTCAATTTTGGTCGTTGCCTCTGGTCAAAGTTGGTGACCCACACTGACTGTTAGTTTTATAAACTGATTGTTAGTTTCGAAACTCAGTTATGTGAACTGACTGTCAGTGTTGTACACTGATTGTCAGCTCCATGTTTCTAGTTTTTGAACTGACTGTCAGTATATCATACTGACAGTCAGTTGGGGGTCCCCAAACCCTAAAAACCCTATTTCTCTCTTTGATCCTCTTCGCCTCCTCCCTTCGCCGCCGTTGCCTCCCTCGCCATCGTTGCCATTTTTCGCCGCTCTGAGCCTCTGAAAGGGATCTAGGATATCAACTAGAGGGGGGTGAATAGGCGATTTTAACAAACTAACAACTAATCAAGCAATTAATAATAAATGAGAGCAACTGACTAAAACAAGATGAACAATGAACAATTTAACACAAGGATATATCCCGTGGTCTCGGTGATTTGCCGATCACCCCTAATCCACGATGAGGCAAACTCAAATCTCTAACCGCTCCTCTATCTAGTCAACCTTCTCTCAAGAAGTGACCTAGATCTCGAGCCGGATTAGTGTGATGAGTTTTCCAAACCACGATTTTACTAATTATGCACTTTACTGCTCCGGCAAGGCGTGCTCGACCTTTTCACAAGATGTTTTGAGGCTTCTTCACAATCTTCCTTGAAGAGCTCTCCAAAACCTTCTCCTAGCCGTCTAGGAGCCGGCAAACTCCAAGAGTAACAAGCCGGTGATGATCACTTATCGCTCTTCTAGTGCCACAAGGTTGATTTAGTGATCTATATGCAATGCACTAGAAGATCTCAAATGCATACTCTCACAAATTCAAGAATTAGAACCCTAGAGTGTATGAATCTTGCTTTAGCTCTCAAGGATGACGACAATGTTCACAAATATGCCAAAAGTTGTGAACAGGGCTGTGCATGGGAGTATATATACCCCCCACAATAAATATAGCCGTTACCAGCCGTTGGGAGGAAAAGATCACTTGGTGGTCAGACCGCAGGTATAAGCCCAGTCAAACCGCCGCAATTGCAACGGCATTAAACAGGCGCAATTAATGCTCACCTACCCTTGTCAGGCACACTCACGATCAGACCGGAGCCAAATGCGGTCAGACCGTGAAACTGTCCAGAGACGACATAGTTTCTGGACACTTTATACGGTCAGGCCGATAATTACGGACAGACCGGCCACACGATCAGACCGTAGTGCAAAACCTCGGTCAGACCGATTTCTCGGTCAGACCGGTCTAACAAACGGTCAGACCGTCAACACAATATAATTCAGAAAGATAGGTCATGAAGTTCCAGGAGACTGACCTAGGTCTTAACTACGGACAGACCGACCTTTATAATAAAGAAAACACACTACGACATAACGTCGGTCAGTCCAAAACATAATTCGGTCAGTCCGTCTATTCGGTCAGACCGGCTCACAATCGGTCAGACCGACTGAGACTGAATTTGTCTGAAATGAATGGTAAACTGCATTTTCAAAGTGTATGACCTTCTAATATGCAATGCAAGTTGATTTTATGATTTGTGGCACATAGATGAAGTATTTCGTGATACACCACATGCTCCTCTTAATAGTACGGCGACTATCCTAAAATCCGATCAAAATTCTTCTCTAAACACCTTAGACCGGTAAAATGGAAAAGATCCTATTCCGTACCTTTTCCTCTTCGCTCAATGTCCTTTCTTCATCATGAGGCTCTTTCTTTGCCTTTCATTAACCTGTCTTTTGAGTTTGATCTTGACAACTTAACAGGTAACGTTAGTTCAACATTTGTAATTGTCATTAATTACCAAAACACTCTTTAGGGGCCTAGAAGCTACAGCCTCACCGCCCCTTGCTGCCGGTGCCTCTCCTCACCACACTGTCGCCTCGCTGCGCCGCACCACCTCCGTACTGCTCCACAGCCATTTAGCCGTGCCGTGTCGCCATTTTGCCACACTGCGCTGCTGTGCAGCACCGAGCCGTGCCTCGTCGTGGTTCGCCTCCTCGTTGTTGTTGAGCCACACCTAGCCAATGTTGCATCACTCGCCAGCCGATTCTTTTTCGATCATCGTCGTTGTTTCGGCTCCTCTGTTGGTACTCTGTTCTTTTCGTCGCTCTGTTTTTGTTTTTGTTTCGCCATGTTTGATCAGCCATCATATTCTCGACGTGTTGGCCGTCGGAAGAACACTGCAAACAGCAGCCGTTTAGCGGGTCAGACGTCAGAATCCCACTCCTCACATCCGCCGGAGCATGTCCCCGTGGATTATTCCCAGTGGCATGCGAGTCGCCTCCGCTCCCTTCGCTCCACAAAACCCCTATCTTTCCCCGCGTCCTACTGGTCGCGATGCTTGTCAGGTTCTCACCTTCTACATGAACCTACAGCTTGACCTGTTCACCAGTGTTTACAGCCGTGTCCCCATATTTGCTCACTGCTCTCTGTCTTGGCAGACGATTGCCTCTCGCACAGGCATCGTCTCCCTGGCAGACTCCTTTGCCTCCGTTGGGATCAGAGACCTTGTCTCTGATTCTTCCCCTCACTGGGCTGATGAGCCCATCCGGCAGTTCTATGCCACCATCTTTATCTCTCCTCAGCGCGACTCGCTGACCTTCATGACAGGCCTCCAGGTCTACACTGTCACGAAGGAGCAGCTTGAGGCCGCTCTCAGATTGGTTCGCCCCGCTTCTGGGTGCCAACTCCACACTCTTCCCGACCTTGAGCATCGGGAGGTGGCCATGCTGTATTCCGGCCCCTTCCAGCTCCGTCACATTGCCGGCCTGCACCGCCATGTTGATCTGGCTCTGCGGATCCTCCGTCTCACCTTGGTCCCCATGACCGGAGACAGCGCCAGAGTCACTTATCTTGGCCCCCACGTCCTGATTTCTATCTTTCAGGAGGAGCCCTTCGACATTGCTGATCTCATCATCAGTGAGATTCAGCACGTCATTCTCTCTCTGCGTTGCCAGCTGTTGTATGCTCCATACATCATGGCGATGCTTCTGCATATCCGGGCCGTTGACTCAGAGCTTCCTCGGCCCCACCATCCTCTTCAGTTCTTCCCTCCTAGCTAGGCCGACAGGCTTCTTGGTGCACACCCTGCAGCTTCAGCAGGCCCTGCCTCTTCCGCATCTGATGACGATGCTGCGAATGAGTCAGGCGATGAGGCTGCAGATCAGGCACCAGACTCTGCACCAACTAGAGACAGGAGCCCTGGATCTTCCTCCTCTTCTCAACTCCAGCAGATCCTCCAGACCCAGTAGCAGATCCTGTCACTCAGTAGGAGCACCATCAGATGCTGCTTTGTCTGCTTGCTCAGCAGGAGGAGATTCTGTGTCAGCTACCTTCTTTGGCCTCTCCAGCCCCTCGCAAGAGGTCCCGCCCAGCGTCGTCGTCTCCAGGATCAGCTTCAGGTCCAGCTGCTCCAGCTCCTGCGGCACCAGCTTCTCCAGCTCCAGCCTCCACCCCTCCAGTTTCTCCAGCCATCGACCCGACTGGATATCCCGCAGGCTCCGGGGATACAGCCATGTTGGGCTTCTCGGATGATGATAAGCCTTATGCTCTGTTTGTATTAGCTCCCTTTTTGTGCTTGATGCCAAAGGGGGAGAATTATTATGACTTTATGAGTTATTGTATGACTTTTTGTTTTTGTTATATGTTGGATGGATATATTTTTATATTTATGTCATGGAGATATTCTTCTGTTATGGATGATATGTTTTTGGATATGTTGTGGATGGCTTATTGTTTTTATATGTGATGTGGACAATATGATCTGGACTTATTCATGATTTGAGATCTCATGCATACACTCAGGGGGAGTTAATTTTTTTTATTGTTATTTTTTATCGAACACTTGTTGCCATCAATCATCAAAAAGGGGGAGATTGTTGCATCTAAGCTCTTATGCCTAATCTGATTTTGATGATTAATGAAAACAAGCAGTTCAGACTAACTGTGTTTTTGAGATACAGAGTTCCGTTGGGAAGACATTCAGGATGATCAAGATGAACGCAACGTAAAAGAGAAAAAGCAAAAGTCGCAAGGAACAAAGACGAGATGAAAATCACATGTTAAAGATGCAGAGGACCTGAGGTAATCTATTTTTATTTTTACCGATCTCGGTGTTTGGAGTTTGATCAGTTTAGGAATTTGTTTTTAGTTTTAACCGTACTATAAAGAGTGGTTGCAAGTCCTCCCTATATTTCCAGCATAAACCAAGAAACTATTAGGTCACTGCATTGCATTCATCTCGGTTGGATTTGGTTTTGAAAGATTTGGTTTTTCAGTTGTGTTTTTGACAGCAGAAGAGTTTTTGCATTTTCTAGAAAGATCTAGGCAAATCTGGCTTTTGCTTCTGTTGAAAAAAGATAGCCCTTAAAATTATCTTTCAAACGAGCTATTAAACTCTTAAATTAGATTTCTAACTGATAATTGTCCAGAGAGTGTGAATGTCAGTATGTTGATTGTCAGTTTGCTATACTGATTATCAGTTTGGATAACTGACTGTTAGTTTGCATTTCGACCACAAGCTGATTTGTTTGAGTTTCTATTTTAACTGGTCGATTTTGTAGTCCATACTGGCTGTCAGTTTGTGATATTGACTGTCAGTATGAGATATCAGTTTCCATATACGACCAGCAAAGTTTTATCCGTGATTTTTGTCAGCCGTTGAGGTAGAAATTGACTGTCAGTTTCACAAACTGACTGTTAGTTTGCACTACTTTATTTCCATATATGACCTCAAACGGTTAGCAGAGTTTTCTCCGGATTTTACTTCTTTTTGCTCGTGACCTAAATTAACTGTCAGTTTCATAAACTGATTGTCAGTTTTCACTGTTGATTTTACAGCTCGTGCACAACAGCTATTTTGATTCTTGAGGCTATAAATAGAGGTTTTGAGCTATTGTTTTACACACCAAGCAGCCCTCTTCTCTCTTATACACTTCAGTATTCATTTTGGAGTTAAAAATCTTGATCTGTTGATCAAGTCGTGAGCTTTTTAGATCCACTGAGTTTTCAGTTCGCATTATCCTTGCATACTTAGAGTTTCTCGGTGCGTGTTGGAGGTCTAGCAGAGACCTTGCTGCTCATTACTGTTGGTGAACGCCCTCACCTAGACGGTTCGGTGGCGTGGCCGTTGACCTCTTCCGTTCGGAGATTGTCGAAGAGGCTCGGCGTGTTTGTAAAAGGCATTGGCGCTGGCCTTTCCGGAGTGGACAAGGAGCAACCACTAGTGAGTAATATCCTTCGTGGATATTGAAGCAAGACTCAATCATTGAGTGCTTCAACGAGGATTAGGGGAGACTGGGCGTGTGTCCAAGTCCTTGAAAAAAAAATGTTGTGTTTGTCTTCTATTCTCTTTTATTTTGCAGTATATATATATTCTTTTGTTCTTTCTTTGCAAAAGTTCTTTTAAATTGAAGTTTTTAAAGCCTCCAATTCACTCCCCCTCTAGTCGGCATCCTCGATCCGACAATATGGACAAAAGTTTTCTATGACATATACTATAGAAAGCAATTCTTATTAGTTGTGGTGTAATTAATTTGAGCATCATCCAATGTCTTGCTTACATAGTATATAACATGTAAAACTTTATTTGTTTGTTTCCCTTGAACACTGCAAATTGCATAATCACTAGCATCACACATCAATTTAAAAGGTTCTTTCTAATTTGGAGGTTGGATGATGGGAGCAGCAGTTAATGCATGTTTCAATTTATTAAAGGCATCAAGATATTTTTCATCAAAATTAAATGGCCCATCTTTCCCAAGAAATTGGATGGATGTTTAGCAGTTTTTGAAAAATCTTGAATGAAACAACGATAACCTGCGTATCCCAAGAAACTGCATATGCCCTTCACGTTGGTTAGTGGTGGAAGACTCACGATAACGTCGATCTTTGCCTCATCAACATCAATCCCTCGTTCAGAAATTACATGGCCAAGCACCACGCCTTCTTGAACCAGAAATTGACACTTTCCCAATTGAGCACAAGGTGTACTTCTTTACACCTGCATAAGACTCGAGAAAGATTATGAAGATAGGTATTGAAAGAGAAACCATAAATGCTGAAATCATCCATAAAAACTTCCATAACTTCATCAATTATATCTAAAAAGATAGCTATCATACATTTCTGAAAGGTCGTAGACGCGTTACATAGCCCAAATGGCATTCGGTGATAAACAAAAGTACCGAACGGACATGTAAACATTGTTTTGTCTTGATCATCGGGATGAATTGGGATTTGAAAGAACCCCGTATACCTGTCAAGAAAACAAAATTATGAATGTTTGGCCAATCTTTCCAACATTTGATTAATGAAAGGTAATGAAAAGTGATCCTTCCTAATGGCGCTATTCAATTTACGATAATCAATGCACATGTGCCATCCAGTAACAAGTCTAATAGGGATCAATTCATTGTTAGAATTCTTAACCACGGTCATACCCCCTTTCTTTGAAACCACATGAATAGGACTAACCCAATTACTATCAGAAATATGATATATGATACCCACATCTAATACTCTAGACATTTCAGTTTTAACTGTTTCCTTCAAGTTAGGGTTTAGTCTATGTTAGCGTTCAATGGAGGTTTTTGTTTCATCAACAAAGGAGATCCTATGCATACAAATTTCAGGGCTAATTCTTTTGATGTCATCAATTCAATAACCTAGGGCATTGCAATACATACGAAGTAAAGAAATCAATTTTTCTAGTTGCGAATCGGTCAAGTTTGCATTAACAACAATGGGTTGCATCTCATCATCATCAAAAAACACTTCTTGTAGCGAGGAAGGAAGAGTTTTAAGTGTGGGTTTACTTACCTTTTCCTTACCTGAGGTGTCGGAGTTAGAGATGTCCTCTTTGGATGGTTTTTTTGTGGGTTCGTCTTGTTTTGTTCGTCTTCTTCACTGCTGTTCGTTTTTTTGTTTTCAAGAAGTTCATCTGTTTCTTTTTCTAAAGTGAGTGGAAGTGGTGAGTCCTCTTCCAGGACTTCTTCTAGAGTGTCCATACTGCAAAGTTTTTCCTCATACATAGGGCAGTTAGCAAGATTAGACATTTTAAACTAAATTTTCTTCTCCCCTATGTGAAAAGTGATTCATCCCTCACGAACATCAATGAGGGCACCTATAGTCTGGAGCATTGGTCATCCCAATATTATAAGTATAGCAACATCTTCATTCATATTAAGAATGACAAAATCAACTTGAAGATAAAATTTACCTACTTGAAGAGACACATCTTCCAGGATTCCTTCCGGCTGCTTCACCGAGCGATCGGCAAGTTACAAAACCATGCGTGTAGGTTTGATCTCACCCATGCTCAAACGTTGTGCTATGGTAAGAGAGATCACACTCACGCTTGCACCTAGATCGCAAAGAGCTTGATTGACATATACCGTACCTATGTTGCAAGGGATGGAGGAGCTACCTTGATCCTGTAGCTTTGCCGGCATTCTATTCTGGATTAAAGCACTATGATTTTCGGTCAAAGCAACAGTTTGAAATTCACACAAATCCCACTTTTTAGTGAGTATGTCTTTGAAGAATTTTCCATAAGACGACATGTGAGTTACCAAATCAATGAAAGGTATAGTGACATTACGTTTTTTCAAGATTTCCATGAATTTTTCAAATTGTTTATTGAAATATTCTTTAACGTACCTTCCTGGGAAAGGTGAAGTTGGATTATAACACGTGTTACCTGATTTTCTCCACTTTTCTTTTCTTTTGGCTAGGCGATCTTGTCGTCATCCTCTGCAGGCGGTAATAGTACATCTGTTGTTTCACTTGCTGGTGGTGTTCGTTCTGGTAGCTTTGTTGCACTCCTTATGATCACTGAATTAGAAATAAGAGAGTTAGAACAAGCTATAGAATTAATTTGTTCAGAATTATGAGGATTAATTGGTTGGGAAGGAAGAGGGTTATCATTGTTTACTGTAGGATTTGCCAATTGTGCGATTTGTGTCTTGAGCATACGGATGTGAGTCGATATGGAGTCCATCTTTTGGCTCATTGACGTTTTCTCCTTCTCTTGATTTGCTAGAAAGTTCTCTAGCATGTGCTCCATGTTTGACTGCTTGGGTTGCTGTTGGTGCGGTGGTCGGTATGGTTGTTGATTTTGTGGTTGGTACGGTGGCCTATGTTGTTGGTTGGAGTCTGTTGAGCAGCTCGTTTGGTTCCCCATTGTATGTAGTTTGAGTTATACCTTCGATGAGTCAATCTCACTTCTCAATCTTGCTTCTATTTTTCTTTTTCTTCTTTTTGTGCACCACTAACCTCTTAGGGAGGTAGTGCAATCTGGATAGTTCGGATAAACCTATCAAAACTGCTCACCCACTTCGGTACAAGGCAAGGCAGGTGAGATCAGAGGGAAATTCGTGACAAACCATTGAAGAGAACAAAGAACAACCAATAATGGAGGACCAAAAGAGACTGAAGGATTATGCAACCCCACTCAACATGGGGTTGCAATCAAGTATTCTTAGACTAGCAATCGAATCAAACAATTTTGAAACAAAACTTGCACTCTTGAACTTGGTACAACAAAATCAATTCAACGATCTTCCCACTGAAGATCCATCTATGCATTTACAAATGTTTCTTGAGCATTGTGATACTTTCA
Organism: Pharus latifolius; assembly: GCA_019359835.1. Classification (NCBI taxonomy): domain Eukaryota; kingdom Viridiplantae; phylum Streptophyta; class Magnoliopsida; order Poales; family Poaceae; genus Pharus; species Pharus latifolius. The sequence goes on from CM033325.1 coordinate 43,553,547, forward strand.
AGATTCATGGAGTAACACAGGACGCGCTTTGCTTGAGGCTCTTTCCTTTCTCGCTGCGCGAGAAGGCTACGACATGGCTGTACACTCTTCCTCCTGTGTCAATCACCACATGGGACTCTCACACACCTTTCTTAGTAAGTTTTTCACTCCTGCTAAAATTGTTCATATTCGAAACAAGATTGCATCTTTTTCTCAGTAGGCGGGAGAATCACTTTACGATGCTTGAGAATGATACAAAGACTTGATGATCAAATGTTCACATCACGGACTAGAAAAGTGGCTTGTGGTTCAATGTTCTATAGCAGGCTGAACTACAACGTGCGGATGGCTGTAGATGCCGTAGCTGACGGCGCACTGATAAACACAAGTGTAGATGAAGCATACAAACTCATCGAAGGTATAACTCAAAACTACACACAATGGGGAACTGAACGAGCTGCTTAATAAACTCCCACCAACAACGTGGATGTAGGTGTAATGTCTCAATTAACCGAGCAGGTAGCTCTTCTCATTGCTAATTCTTCTGTTAATGCCATTGCACCTGTATGTGAACTATGTGGCATACAAGGCCGCTATGGCCATGAATGACAATTTAACCCATCCATGGAGCAGGTGAACGCTTTTCAGGGTGCGCAACAACGACAAGATAATGCCTTTCCTAACTCTTACAACTTTGGATGGCACAACAACCAAAATTTCTCATGGTTGGGACAAATCAGTAACCTCAACATCAACAAAAAATTTTTGGACAGCAGGAACTACACCAACAAAACCCCCCATATCAAGCACATAGGCCATCGTACTAACCACAAAATCAGCAACCATACCGACCGCCGTGGAATGATGTATTACAAAATCTTTCATTTTTCCAAGGTCTTTTCAAATGTGTCATCGGTAATGGATTGACTTGTAGTCTCTGGAAGGATTTATGACATTGAAAGGTTCTGTCTCATGAATGGGCAGAATTATATTCTTTTGCCAATCAGGAAGACTCTGTAAGGAATTTTGTGGCCTTAGAGGATTTAGTGGATTATTTTTCATTGCTATTGTTACCAATTGCACATCAACAATTCATCCTTTTATCTCAATTGCATCTGAACTTTTAAATGGTGGGAGGTTTCAATGATGTTTGGTGTCTCAAGGATCCTCTCAATGATAAATACTCAACAAAAAAGTCTACTTGGCTATTTTGGGACCATCGCAGGTGCATGGTATCTTCAAATTTTGTTGGAGGAATACTTGTGCTTTCAAACAAAAGATTTTCTTCCGGGTTTTCTTCCTTAATAGATCAAATACAAGAGAGCTATTAGCAAGAAAGCATTTTCAGCTGGACAATTAGGAATGTGTATGTTGTCAGAATGATGAATTAGAAACTCAAATTCACCTATTCTTTCTTTGTCCATTCGCTATCAATTGCTGGAGAAGTATTGGTTTTTGTTGGAATATGGAGGATAATATTTGGGACATGTTGCTAAAATCCAAAACGCAGGTTAAGGAAATTGAAGAGTTTTATTGGGAAGGTGATTTTAGCTTTGTGGAACATGTGGAAAATCAGAAATGAGGTGATATTCCAAAATAATTCAAGTTCAGTTGCAGATTGGTTGAGAAGGTTTATTTCAGATTTACATCTTATTCTTTTTCGAATTAAACCAGCTTTTAAGCTTGGTTTAAATAGATGGATTGATCTTCTGTAACTTTCTTTGTTGCTTTGGTTTTATTTTTTTGTAACATTTTATTATCTGCTTGATAATATATTTCTCACAGTAGGGCTTTCCTATTGTTTTCCCTAAAAAAAAAACATACCGACCACCGCACCAACAGCAACCCAAGAAGTCAAACATGGAGTGCATGCTAGAGAACTTTCTAGCAAAACAAGAGGAGAAAACTTCCATGAGCCAAAAGATGGACTCCATATTGACTCACGTCCGCATGCTCGAGACACAAGTCACACAATTGGCGAATCCTGCACCAAAAAATGATAATCCTCTTCCTTCCTAACCAATTTTATCATTCTAATTCTGAACAAATTAATTGTATAGCTTGTTCTAACTCTCTTATTTCTAATGAGTGATCATAAGGAGTGGAACAAAGCTACCGGAAGGAACACCACCCATCAAACCACCACAAGCAAGTAAAACAACGAAAGTACCATTACCACTGGTGGAGGATGACGACAAGATCACCGAACCAAAAGAAAAAGAAAGTGGAAAAAATCAGGTAACACGTGTTATAATCCAACTTCACCTTTCCCAGGAAGGTAAGTTAAAGCAAATCTCGATAAACAATTTGAAAAATTCATGAAAATCTTGAAAAAACTTAATGTCACTGTACCTTTAATTGATTTGGTAACTCAAATGCCTTGTTATGGAAAATTCTTGAAAGACAAACCCACTAAAAAGTGGGATTTGAGTAAATTTCAAACTTTTGCTTTGACCAAAAATTGTAGTGCTTTAATCAAGAACAGGATGCTTGCAAAGCTGCTGGATCAAGGGAGATTCTCCATCCCTTGCAACATAGGTACGGTACATGTCAATCGAGCTCTTTGCTGTAGGATCGAGGATGCCGACTACAGGGGGTGAATAGGAGGCTCTAAAAACTTTTCTAATAAAACAACTTTTTCAAGATTAAATCCTAAAAGAGCTAAGAACAAATAAAAAATGAATCAATTTAACAAATAGATTGCACAAATAAAATGAGAGGAAGAGAGACAAACACAACGATGTATCCCGAGATCTCGGAGACTCTCCTGGTCTCCCCTAATCCTTGTTGAAGCACTCAAATGAATGAGTCTTGCTTCAATATACATGAAGGATATTTCCACTAGGGTTTCTCCTTCTCCACTCCGAAAAGGTGAGCATCAAACCACTCACAAACACACTGAGCCTCTCTGACAAACTTCGTCAATGGAGAGATCAACGGCCATGCCACTAAACCGTCTAGATGATGGCGATCACCCAGAGTGACAAGTTGTGAGATCTTCTCTTGACCTCCAACAACCAACGAGAAACTCTAAGGATGCAAATGATGTGAATGAATGCCCTCGGAGGCCCTCTCTTAATCACAAGGAATGATACTTGATCAACAGATCAAGATTTTAGCACTAGGAAACTTTGGCTCAAGTGTATATATATGAATATGGCTTATCAATGCTCAAAAAATGTTTTAAAAAGACTACTCAAGAATGTATAGAAATTTGCTCAAAAGTGTTTTAAAACCTGATCAAAACAGTAGAGAAATCTGCTCAAAAGTGTTTATAAAAACTGATCAAAATTTGCTCAAAAGTGTTTATAAAAACTGATCAAGAATCTGCTCAAAAGTGTTTATAAAACTGATCAAAAATCTGCTCAAAAGTATTTATAAAACTACTCAAAAGCTGCTAAAAAACTGCTCAAAAATGTATAGAAAATATGCTCAAAAATGTGTACAGAAACTGCTCAAAAGTGTATATGAGAATGTAGCTTGAGATGTGTTGAAATACTGCTCAAAACACACATATATATAGCCCAACCTCTCAGCTAGCTGTTATGGTTGAGAAGGAAAGAAATCAGTATAGCTAACAGCCAGTTTCGACCTCTAACGGCTAGTAAATAGCTGTTGGAATATTTGGTGAAATGAACAGTGTATGGTCGAATGAACAGTGCTCAAGTAACCTCTGGTCGAATGAACGGTGCTCAAAAGACCAGTTTCAGTCTCGCTTTGAAATCTATATATTTTTTCTCAGATTTCGACCAAGAATATGAATGAATGCAATATATGACCTAAGAGTTTCTTTGTTTTTGTCAGACCTAAAAGAGATTTCGTAACCCCTCTTAATAGTACGATTAAAAACTAAAAATAATTTCTGTAAAACAGGTCAATACTCCAAACACCGAGACTGGTACAATAAACAAGCACTTACCTTAGGTCTTTGCTACTTCTTCTTGCCGACCTTTCGTTTGCGACCTTGGCTCGTAACCTTGGCTCGTGACCTTGGGCTGAGACCTTGGGCGATACTGCGACCTTGCGCTTGTGACATTGGCTCGCAACCTTGGACTGCGACTTGCAGATCCTCCCGGATTACTTGAAGACTTTACAGAAATGGCTCTTAAGTCTTTGCGGCTTCCGTCTTGCGACTCCAATTTAACGTTTCTTCTTTTCTCCTAATCTTATTGATTACTTAAAGAAAATAGATTAGTCCAAGACACCTGTTGTCATTTATCATCAAAATCAAGATTGAGGGCCTAGAAGCAACAATCTCCCCCTTTTTGATGATTGATGACAACAAGTGTTTAAATGAATAAAATTTAATGACTCCCTCTAAGTGTATGCATAGGCATTAGATATACAAGAACTCCCCCTGAATGCATGCATATATAAATACACATATGAGTCATTTGAGAGTTCATAATGAACAAACAACGAGCATATAAACTATCAATAATGTCAACCAGATACAAGAATCTCTCTCCAATCTCTCCCCCTTTGACATCAAGCACAAAAAGGTGGGAGGACAGCAAAGCAGACAATTAACTTGCATTTGATATATCAATAATATTCAACTCACTTCTAAGAAAGCAAAATCTAGTCTCATCTAAAGGTTTGGTGAAGATGTCTGCTAGCTGCAACTCAGTTCTTATATAATTCACATCTATGTCCCCTTTTGCCACATAATCTCTTATAAAATGGTGCCTAATATCAATATGCTTTGTTCTAGAATGTTGAACCGAATTGTTTGCAATCTTTATGGCACTTTCATTATCACACAAGAGTGACACTTTTTAAAGGAAATTCCATAATCCAAAAGGGTTTGTTTCATCCATAAAATTTGAGCACAACAACTACCCGTTGAAACATATTCTGCTTTAGCGGTGGAGAGAGCTACAGAATTTTGTTTCTTAGATGACCAAGAGACTAGTGATCTCCCCAAAAATTGACAACTACCAGATGTACTTTTTCTATCAATTTTGCAACCCGCATAATACGAATTCGAGTAACCAGTTAATTCAAAATTTGCATCTTTAGGTTACCAAAGTCCTATATTTGGATAGCATTTCAAGTATCTGAGGATTCTTTTAAGAGCAATCAAATGACATTCCTTAGGAGACGACTGAAATCTAGCACATAAGCAAACACTAAACATGATGTCAGGCCTAGATGTGGTAAGATAAAGTAAGATACCAATCATAGATTGATCAAGTTTAGAATCAACCGCTTTTCCGTCGTTGTTCATATCGAGATGTCCATTAGTGGCCATGGGAGTTTTGATTGCTTTAGCATCTTCCATTCCAAAGCACTTGAGCAAGTCATTCACATACTTGGTTTGACTCACGAACGTTCCGTTCTTGAGTTGCTTGATTTGATGTCCAAGGAAGAAGTTTAGCTCTCCAATCATCGACATCTCAAATTCCTTAGACATCATTTCTCCAGACTCATGACAAAAGGATTCATTAGTAGACCAAAATATGATATCATCAACATATATTTGACACACAAAAAGATCTTTTTCAACCACTTTCGTAAATAGCGTTGTGTCCACCTTCCCAATTTTAAAACCTTTTGAAATAAGAAAGTCTCTAAGACGTTCATACCAAGCTCGAGGAGCTTGTTTAAGTCCATAAAGAGTCTTAGAGAGCTTGTACACATGATTTGAAAATTTTGAATCTTCAAAACCGGGAGGTTGTTCCACAAAAACTAATTCGGATATTTCTCCATTTAAAAATGCACTTTTCACATCCATTTGAAATAACTTGATGTTAAAATTTGCTGCAAAAGCAAGAAGAATGCTAATAGCTTCTAATCTTGCTACTGGTGAAAAAGTTTCACAAAAATCCAAACCTTCAACTTGAGAATATCCTTGTGCAACATGACATGCTTTGTTTCGTACTACTACTCCATTCTCATCTTTTTTATTTCTAAAAACCCATTTTGTTCCAATCACATTATGATCCTTAGGTTTTTCTACTAATGTCCAAACTTTGTTTCTAGTGAAATTATTTAGTTCTTCATGCATGGCATTTACCCAATCCAGATCACTAAGTGCCTCATCTATTAGTTTAGGTTCTAAGGAAGAAACAAAAGAACAATGTTCACAAAAAGAAGCAATACGAGAGCGAGTTTGAACACCCTTACTGACATCACCCAAGATTTGATTCAAGGGGTGATCTTTGGCTAACGTTTGATGAAGTCTCAGGTTCGGTGATGCTTGATCATCATTCTCTTCAATCCCTGGTTCAAGGTCTTCTCGACCAGCATTGTTCTGGGTGGTCGCAGGTTGAGCAGCATCAGTATTTGTGGTCGCAGATCCATGTTCGACATCATTCTGAGTGGTTGCGGGCTCTCGAGCGACATTTGCTTGAGTGGTCATAGGTGATTTATCTTTTCGACCAGGTGACTTTTGTTGTTCATTTTTGGGTTTGATATCACCAATGGTCATCTCCTTCATAGCTTCCCTCAAGCCACTGTTGCCTACATCATCAAAATCCTTATGTTCTCCTTGAGAGCCGTTAAATTCATTAAATTCTACATTGCATGATTCTTCAATGCATTCTATTGTAGTGTTGAAAACCTGATAAGCTTTACTAGTGGATGAATAGCCAACTAGAAAACCCTCGTCGACATGTCTTTGAAATTATCTAAGATGCATGTGCTTTTTAAGAATATAACATTTGCAACCAAAGACTCGAAAATATGAAATGTTCGGTTTTCTCCCTATAATCATTTCATAAGGAGTTTTGTTCAAAAGCAGAAGGGTATAAAGATGATTGATGGCATAACATGCTGTGTAAATTGCCTCTGCCCAAAACTGGGTAGGCCTCTTGTATTCATTGGGCATTGTTCTAGCCATTTTAATCAATGTCCGATTCTTCCGTTCTACAACACCATTTTGTTGAGGTGTGTAGGGCATAGAGAATTCATGTTTGATCCCGGACTCATCACAAAAATCAATAAAGTCAGAATTTTGAAATTCTCCACCATGATCACTACGGATTTTCTTGATGGAGAGTTCAAATTCCTTTTCAGCTCTTTTCGCAAATTTTTTAAAACAAGAAGGGGTTTCAGATTTATGAGCGAAGAAAAGCACCCAAGTAAATTTGGAGAAATCATCAACAATAACATTGCAAAAGCTATTTCCTCCAATACTTTGATGTTTAGCAGGGCCGAACAAATCCATATGCAAAAGTTCCAACGGTTTGCAAGTTGAAAGAATGTGCTTGGTTGGATGTGAAGTAGCTACTTCTTTGCCCGCTTGACAAGCGCTACAAGGTTTGTCCTTTTCAAAATTCACATCCTTCAGGCCAACTACCAAATCACATTTTAAAAGCTTTTTAAGTTGATGCATTCCAACATGTGCAAGTCTTTTATGCCAAAGCCAACCCTTCGATGTTTGAGAAATGAGACATGTTGAAAGAGATGCATCTTTTGAGTTGAAATCATTAAGATAGAGATTTCCAAAACGAAAACCTTTGAAGATCAAAGAGTTGTCTTTTAAACTTTCAACTAAAACATTTTTAGGAGAAAATATGCAATGAAATCCAAGATCACAAATTTGTGCAACAGATAACAAATTAAAATTCAATGATTCAACAAGTAAAACATTTGAAATTCAAAGATCATGAGATATAGCAATTTTACCCAAGCCTACCACGTTTCCTTGATGATTGTCGCCAAATTTGATCTTTTGGTCTTAACTTGAGTTATCTTCTAATGAGGTGAACAACTTTTTGTTACTGGTCATGTGTTCTGTGCATCCACTATCTAGCACCCAATGTTTTCTACCGGTCTTGTAGTTCACCTACAAAAAAAAAAGAATCAAGTTCGTTTAGGTAGCCAAACCTTTTGGGTCCTTCGATGTTAGCGATCAAAGCTTTGGGCACCCAAATAGACTTCTTCTTTTTATTTAGCATGGGTGTCGACGATTCGGACTCAGGGTCCTCAGCCGAACTTATGCAGAATTTGTAATTGTGAGACCTTTCAAGATGACCCTCCGGGAAGGTATGCTGAACAATGGTGAACAGGAGCACAGAGAGTTTAGACAGGTTCGGGCCCTCGATAGTGGGAGTAATAGCCCTACGTCCTGTTGAGATTTCACTAAGTGTGATAAAAGGTTTACAAATGGAGGGAAAAGTCCTCACAGGCGAGGATTTTCCCTGTAAAAGTGTACAAGGATAAGCCAAAGAAGGCTTACTAAAATGCTATGTCAGGTGGGCCGTAGACTTAGCTAACTTAAATTATTTTGGATTTCTTGATCTTCTGATCTCTCGGTTGATGTTTTTTATGATCCTCTTCTTTGATTGATGCTCCATGCCATCCTTTTGTACTGCTTGAAAGGGTGCCATGTGGAGGAAACTGCATTAATCGGTTGCACGGACGGTTGGATGCGGTTTTTTGGAACTGCTCTTAACCTCCACGCAGGTTAAACATGTGTTATTCATGGATAACTGTATGTGTTAACCTTCTGACGGTCGATTCTCCACGTGTAGGAATCTTCGGGATACTTAGAATATCCTGTTGTATGGGCAACCGAATAGATAGATCCCAAGTATCCTGATCGGCAGATGTTCTGACCGCGGGATATTGGCTGACCGCGCAATATCCCGAATGTGTAGTTCGCGTATAGCCTACGAACTTCTGACCGCGCAAGGCTTACGGTCTGACCGCGTAAAGCTGGCGATCACATAGTGACGTCCCTCAGAACAACTTGAGCTCGTATCGCCAGATACACTCTTGACTTGAACCTGCCTTTAACCAGAAGTCCAATAGAAGTGGTCCGGGTGTCAATCCTCGTCAATGGGTGTTCCAACAAACTTTGCTATCACATATCCTTTCTTTGACCTCTTAAGCATGTAGCATGCATCAAAATGAGTTGAAGTCATTAAAGGACAAGCATCATGTGAATGACCAGTTTCATGACATCTATGACAAAATTTGTTGCATGCTTTTACAAAAATAGTTTTTGTATTTGGTTTATTTCCTTTCTTTGGAAAGTATCCAAGTCCTTCTTTTCTAAATGAGAATTTTTGCTCACTAAGAAGAAGATCAAGAGATGCTTTCCCTTTGTAACAATTTTCTAAACCTTTACTAAGTTTCTTGATTTGAGCTTTTAGTTCATTGTTTTCATTTAAGATTATTTCATTAGAGGGTGATACATGGCATTGCAAATCTTTATCAATAGAGCTAGATGAACATGGTGTATCATGTAGATTATTGCAACTAGTTGACATATCATTTTTAGAGACTACATTTGGTATATCATCAACTAAGTCACAAGATATAGCTACATCTACCTTAGTTGGTGAGTTAGTGAGATCCTTGATGAGTAGCCCTTCATATGAGTCTTTTAAATAGAGTAAAGAGCAAGTAAAGAGGAGTGCTCTTCTTTAAGTGCTCTATACTTCTTCTTTGTGATTCCAAAAGCATCATTTAATTCACTAATCATTTCAACTAGATCATCATATGAAGGGTCAAGAGAATGTACCTTCTCATCACCTTTAGCCATAAGGCAAAAGGATGAACTTGTCGATGTGTTGTTGTTGCCAAGAGCTAATTCAGCTAGCTTCTTGGAATAACCCCCCTTCATAATCAGAGTCAGAATCAGAGCTCTCTTCTCCGGACATCCATTCTCCGAAGCATGCTTCTTGGTTTCCGCCATTGTTTTTGAAGAATTTCTTCTTCTTATGATCTTTCTTCTTCGTGTCCCAAGGCTTGTTCTTATTTGGACATCTTGAAGCTATATGTCCCTTTTCATGACATTCATAGCATATGATGTCCTTGAAATTTTCCTACTTTGACCGCTTTGATCTTGTGTCGATGTTGACTCCCTTCTTGTGCAATTTACAAAGAAGTTTTTTGGTGTTCTTTACAAGAAGGGCTAGATTGTAACACCCTGAGTTAGGGGTGAAAACTTCCTTTTTCATCAATAGCATGCATGCATGTATCTGTAGTAATAGCCAGATCAGTATCTATCTCAAGCCCTAAAAACTCCAAAATCTATCCTGTGACCTCAAATCAAGATCAGATTGTTCAGATGTGATCTATTAGTTATCCTAAATCTAAAAGTCTTCAGAACACAGATCCAATTCTATCTCTAACTCCCAGAATTATCAACTCCATTCTGTTTTCGAAAACAGAAATACCTTATATTACATAAATACCCTAAGTTTCAGAAATCCAGATTTAATCCGAATCTTGACCAAGTTCAGACCAGATTATTTCTGGAATATGATCATGGGTATGTCAATACCTTAATCTAAAAAGTTGACAGCCAGATTTCATCATCTAGACTCTTTTCACAAATCAGTCCAAGAGTTATCGCAAATTAGTCCTTATCTGATATCTGAAAACCCAAAAAGGCTAAAATCTCCAGATTAACTTCAAATTCAGAATTTCTTCAGCAAATCTTCTCAAAATGCTATTTGCCACAGGTTTCTCTTCTGTGCAGATATCAAAATCGAACCCTAAATGCCAGAATTCGAAATCGACAAAACTCAAATCCTACTTTACCCTAATTTACCCTATTTTCAGTTTGTATCAAAAACTATTCAATGTGTCAAATCTTATCAACCATCTTTGCCAAATACCTTGTTGAATATAATCTACCATATTAGTGAAATCAATTTCAGTCTAAACCTTCCAGAATTCCAGATTTGCATTTCAGTCCAAAACTCAAAGAATTGAAACTGCAGTTCAGTCCATTTTCGACCAGGACAGCAGCAAGCATTCGACCAGGCCGTTTACTGTGCGCACGACCAGGGCTCGCCGTGGTTTCCTTGCGCCGTGCACGCTCGTCGCCGGCCAAGCTTCGCCGCACTTGTGACCGTGCATGCCAGTGCGGACGTGTCCTCGCTCCAGCCAGTGCCGTGGCAAGGTTGCTGCTACGTCGACGACCAGCGCTTGCTCCCGCGCGCGATCGACGGCTTTTGTCAGCAATTCATCGCCACGTCGCTGCGCCGCGCCAGTACTTGTCGCCACCGCTTGCTACAAGCTTTGCCAGGTCCCCCGATGAGGCGACACTGTGATCAGCTACAGACTTGTCGCCGTCGCAATCACCGCTCTTGCTGTTTCTTCGCCGCTACTGCTCCTCCACGCAACCAGTCAAGTCACCGGCTGCCAATTACTTCATTGTTTCCTCTTCGCAAGCTTCGCCTGCCTATTTAAGCATCCCTGTGCTCAGCAGCTCCCTCAAACCTCACTGGAAATCATCCACGTCTCAGATTTTCTGTCTTAGTCTTCTTCTCCGGCGAGACCAGCTCGAGGCCTCACGGTGACAGCCTCAACCGCAGCCTCAACCACCAAATTGACAGCACTAGTAAGTTTCCCTCGCCACTCTCATCGTGCTGTACCACCTAATTGGATTACCTTGCACCTTATCGCCGGTGATCGCCGGAATTGCTAAATGCCCTGTTCCGGCAATGCAGCCCGATTCAATTCGAATTAGCTTTCGTTTCTGTAAACAAAATTGATCAGTGAGCTAAACCAAGCAATCCTGTGAAGTTAGATTTCGAAATTAAGCAAGAATCGAAGCTTTTCCCTAAACCGAGCTTCACTAGAAACCGGAGATCGTCGCCAGGCTTCTCCAGTGATCCTCCGGCCAATCTAATTGTACCAGAAGCTTTCTTATACCTCCTAGATGCTCTCCAAGCAAGGAATTAAGTTCTTTTGGCCTGTAGCAGAAACCCCCAATCAGCAGTGCTTCTTCTCCGGCGCCGATGATCGGAAAAGTGTTCCCGGCCGTTTCAGCCCAAATCACCTTGTCTTTTAGATGTGCCTTAGCCTCCTGATCATTTTTGTCTTCTAGCCTGACACCTAAATCAGCCTAGATCAAAAGTTATAGCTTTGCCAAGTTTTTGTCCAGAACTGCTCCAGTGCAGCCAGTTCATCTCTGTTCATCATCAAATTTCTTGTTTTCCATCCATTTCCTGCCCTAGATCCTGTTGACTTAATTGTTCCTGTTACTCAAGCCTACCTCCCAGACAAAGTGGTGCATCATTTGGAGCTCCAGATCAAAAGTTATGCTAAGCCCTAGTTTTTGGCATTGTCAGCTCTATGCCAGAGCTTGTCAGTCAGTGGCATTGACCTTGTTTACCCACTTCTGGTTGTGTAATTTGAAAGCCACTTTGTCCACTGAATTTGTAGAGTTGTGATCTACATTTTCTTCTACTACCACAACTTGAGATAAGCACTCTAGCTTTTCTTAAAGCTATGTCCAAGCCTTGATCCGAATGTCGATCTGTTGACATTCGCTATTTTGATTAAACCAGCCACAAAATTGTCATCCCTATTGTAATCCTGAAACCCTAAGATTATCTAATCACCATCCTTAGCCCAAATTCCTTGAAACCCTAGAATCTCGACTCAGTTCAGTTTGCAGTTCAAATTATCTCCAGTATAGTTCAATCATTCTTGTTGAGCATTTCTGCATATAAGTCATAAAATATTTTAAATATTATAAGTAATTATTGTGTGATTGTTTGTCGTCGAGCAGATTCAGAAGCTGACTTTGAAGATTTTGCTGTTGACCCGTCATCAATTGCTGTATTTTACGACGTGGAAGGCAAGTCATATCCTTGGTCATCTTGAACCTATATTTTAAATGTTGCTAAAACATAACCTTGAATATAGGCAATATTGCATGTGAAAGATTGAGAATGGTTGATTTATGAATTGGCAGTACTAGACTGGTTATCTGTGAAATGTGAAATAAACAAGTTTTGAGCCATGAACTAATATATGTATTTGTATACTTATATTCATGAAATAAAACCCCTAGCCGTGACCAAAAAAATGGTATGGATGGCTGTAGCACTGGAGGTGCTAGACTGCAAAGGAATGCAGGCACTGAAGGTGCAGGGTTGTGGATGGTCTGGTCACTGGCATATAAGGACTAGAACGTTGTGTTGTGCGTCTAGTGGCATGAACAACGTGCTAACCGCAAGCCTGGTATGGGACAGGCCTGAACAAGTAATTATGTGGATCGCACATGAAACCCCTGCATGAGATGTGTAGTGATGCACGATAAACACGGAGCGCGGCTCCCACACATATCACTGAAGGTGATCAAGCACGCTGACCCAGTAATGGGAATAAGCAAAGGGGTGGAGGTTTGGATACAACCTGCCACAACTGTGCCTCGCTGAGAGCCACAGGGTCGGGGGTGAATTGTAAGTGATACATAACAAAAGTTCTTGTTATTTCCACCTTGCCGCTCACAATATGAAGTGAGTCAGGGGTCCAATCATTTTGTTATGATAGGAAAGGCTTGAAAGTGGAATATCTTGCGGGTAAATTGGTACCTCTCTGCAGAGTTAAAAACGTATTCGAATACTCCGAGCTCCCGGGTTTATAGGAGTCTGCTGTGGTGGATTAAATCCACGGGGTGTGACACAAGTACTATTTTCTAAATAAAATATGTTTAATCAAGATTACCCAAATGACATGTGTTGTCATGATAAGGAGTGCTGCCGTGGGCTGTCGTGTGTCGACGTGTCGCGGTAGTGCTATAATCTAGTGAACATGATTGATGATGTTATATTATGAAAAGTACTGCCATAAGATGAGATGAGAAAGGAAAAGATTATTTTACAAATATCCGTAATTCTTGACCAGTCTAGGTTCATACCATCACTACTATATGTATCTACTCTTACCTATGACTTGCTGAGTACGTAAGTGCTCACCCTTGCAACATTCAACTCAACAGATGGAGCCTACCTTGATCAAGATGATGGCACGGAGTACTTCGTGGATCCAGAAGGAGGAGAATCAGTTCCGCCAGAACCCTGAAGTGTGTTGTTCTGCCGTCAACTTCTTTTGTGGGAGGGTCACCTATCTTCTGCTGCATAGTTAAATATTTTGCTAAACCCTGAATGCCTTGTAGGCATTGTAATCCTCTTTATGTAATATTAAGGCCAGCAGGCCACACTGCTTAATATTTTGTGAGTACTCTGTTGCAATGTAATATACTCCTGTGTTTGACTCATCCTGGGAAGTCAAAGGTTTGTGAGAATGGGACTAGCTGCAGCGAGCTAGGTCTCTACAGGAGTAGTCGTAGTCCCAGTCTCGGGGCGCGACATAGATCCTCATCGGAGGAGCCATCGTTTGAATTACCTTTGGAGTCGGCTTTGAATGCCAAGTTTTTCTTTTTTGTCTCCGATGATTTGGCCGGCTCCTTCTTTTTCCTTTCGATGCATCTCATGGGTGATGAGGTTCCCATAGAGATCGGTAGGCGTGGTGGATGATAAGTTAGAGTTGGTGATGACCGTCACAAGAGTGTCAAAACTCTCCAGAACAGTCCGAAGCATTTTTCTTACAATTTCAATGTTAGTAAAAACAACTCCGAGTCCTTTGAGCTCATTCAAAATATTGTTCAATCGAGTGAACATGGAATCCACGGACTCAGTTGGTGACATGGTGAATGTCTCATATCTTGGCTTAACCATGAGCAACTTTGCCTCCTTGACCCTATTGGTGCCCTCATATATCTCCTCGAGGGTGGTCCCAACTTTGTGAGCGATGGTTAGGTTGCTCACATGGTTGAACTCATTTAGGGACAAGCCGGCAAAGAGAGCATTTTTGGCACTGGCATTTAAGTGGAGTTTTCTCCTGTCGTCATCGGAGTGACTTGCCAAATCAACCGGAGGAATAAACTCAATCTTAACAATGTCCCAAACATCAAGCCCCATGGCCTCTAGAAAAACCGTCATGCGCACTTTCCAATAGGGATAGTTAGTCCCGTCAAAGATAGGCGCATGTTCAGTGTGACCAAGATGAAAACCCTCATTTGAAGCCATCCTCTCTCTAGGCGGTGAAGCCTACTCAAAAGAGAGACCACGCTCTGATACCATGTATAGGATCGAGGATGCCGACTAGGGGGGGTAAATAGGAGGCTTTAAAAACTTTTCTAATAAAACAACATTTGCAAGATTAAAGCCTAAAAGAGCTAAGAGCAAATAAAAACTAAATCAATTAAACAAATAGATTGCACAAATAAAATGAGAGGAAGAGAGACAAACACAACGATGTATCCCGAGGTTTTGGAGACTCACCTGGTCTCCCCTACTCCTCGTTGAAGTACTGAAATGAATGAGTCTTGCTTCAATATCCATGAAGGATATTTCCACTAGGGTTGCTCCTTCTCCACTCCGGAAAGGTGAGCACCAAACCTCTCACAAACACACCGAGCCTCTCCGACAAACTTCGTCAATGGAGAGATCATCGGTCATGCCACCAAACTGTCTAGGTGAAGGTGATCACCAAGAGTAACAAGTTGCGAGATCTTCTCTTGACCTCCAACAACCATCGAGAAACTCTAAGGATGCAAATGATACGAATGAATGCTCTCGGAGGCTCTCTCTTAATCACAAGGAATGATACTTGATCGACAGATCAAGATTTTAGCACTAGGAAACTTTAACTCAAGTGTATATATGAATATGGCTCATCAATGCTCAAAAAATGTTTTAAAAACACTGCTAAAAAATGTATAGAAATCTGCTCAAAAATATTTTTAAAATTGATCAAAACAGTAGAGAAATCTGCTCAAAAGTGTTTATAAAAACTGATCAAAATTTTCTCAAAAGTGTTTATAAAAACTAATCAAGAATCTGCTCAAAAGTGCTTATAAAACTGATCAAAAATCTGCTCAAAAGTGTTTATAAAACTGATAAAAAATCTGCTCAAAAGTGTTTATAAAACTGCTCAAAAATGTATAGAAAATATTCTAAAAAATGTGTAGAGAAACTACTCAAAGGTGTATATGAGAATGTAGCTCGAGATGTGTTGAAATACTGCTCAAAACACACATATATATAGCCCAACTTCTCAGCTAACCGTTATGGTCGAGAAGGAAAAAAATCAGTACAGCTAACAGCCAGCTTCGACCTCTAATGGCTAGTAAATAGCCATTGGAATATTTGGTTGAATGAATAGTATATGGTCGAATGAATAGCGTATGGTCGAATGAACAGTGCTTGAGTGACCTCTGGTCGAATGAATAGTGCTCAAAAGACCAGTTTCGGTCCCTCTTTGAAATGTATATATTTTTTCTCAGATTTCGACCAAGAATATGAATGAATGCGAATGCAACATATGACCTAAGAGTTTCTCAGTTTTTGCTGGAACTAAAAGAGATTTCACAACCCTCTTAATGGTACGGTTAAAAACTAAAATGAATTTATGTAAAACCAGTCAATACTCCAAACACCGAGACCAGTACAATAAACAAGCACTTACCTTAGGTCTTTCCTGGTTTCTTCTTGCCGACCTTGCACTTGAGACCTTGGCTCATAACCTTAGCTCGCGATCTTGGGCTACGACCTTTGGCAATACTGCGACCTTGCACTTGCGACCTTGACTCACAACCTTGGACTGCGACCTGCAGAACCTCTCGGATTACTTGAAGACTTTACGGAAATGGCTCTTAGGTCTTTGCGGCTTCCGTCTTGCGACTCCCATTTGACATTTCTTTTTTTCACCTAATCTTATTGATTATACTCAAAGCAAATAGATTAGTCCAAGACATTTGTTGTCATTTATCATCAAAATCAAGATTAATGGCCTAGAAGCAACGCTTGCGACCTAGGCGCAAGCGTGAGTGTGATGCCTCTTACCATCGCACAACTTTTGAGCATGGGTGAGATCAAACCTTCACGCATGGTTTTGTAACTTGTTGATCGCTCGGTGAAGCAGCCAGAAGGAATCCTGAAAGATGTGCCCCTTCAAGTTGGTAAATTTTATCTTCAAGTTGATTTTGTCTTTCTTAATATGAGTGAAGATGTTGCTATACCTATAATATTGGGACAACCAATGCTTTAGAGTACACAAGTACCCTTATTGATGTTCATGAGGGATGAATCACTTTCACATAGGGGAGAAGAAAATTTAGTTTAAAATGTCTAATCTTGTTAACTACCTGATGTATGAGGAAAAACTTTGCAGCGTGGACACTCTAGAAGAAGTCCTAAAAGAGGACTCACCACTTTGACTAATTTTGGAAGAAGAAACAGATGAAATTCTTGAAAATGAATAAACGAACAGCAGTGAAGAAGACAAACAAAACAAGACGAACCCACAAAAAAACCATCCAAAGAGGACATCTCTGACTCCAACACCTCACGTAAGGAAAAGGTAAGTAAACCCACACTTAAAACTCTTCTTTCCCGCTAAAATATGTGTTTTTGGATGATGATGAGATGCAACCCATTATTATTAATGCAAACTTGACCGATTCATAACTACAAAAATTGATTTCTTTACGTCGTATGCATCGCAATGCCTTAGGTTATTTAATTGATGATATCAAAGGAATTAGCCTTGAAATTTATATGCATAGGATCTCTCTTGTTGATGAAACAAAAACCTCCATTGAACGCTAACGTAGACTAACTTGAAGGAAACTGTTAAAGCTACAATTTCTAAACTATTAGATGCGGGTATCATATATCATATGTCTGATAGTAATTGGGTTAGTCCTGTTTATGTAGTTTCAAAGAAAGGGGGTATGACCATGGTAAAGAATGCTAACAATGAATTTATCTCTACTAAACTTGTTACTGGATGGCGCATGTGCATTGATTATCGCAAATTGAATAACGCTAGTAGGAAGGATCACGTTCATGACATTCATCATATTTATACATATATATTTTTCCCTCGTTCATGCACGTTTTAATCATATAAGGTGAAATTTGCATTAATCATATATATATATATATATCATCAAATCAACTGTATTGTATGTTTTGTGATTTTATTGTAGGTCGTCGCGATTTGAGTGGATTTTGGCTAATGGAACGCGTTTTGTTGACTAAACCTGATCCTCGGTCGATTCCAGATAGAAGCACGTGTTTCTACATACACATAGGAACTGATTGTGCTAAAATTGGAGTCTATGGGGGCCCAAAATCTCAAATCCTAGAAAAAAATTTATAAATTTCCCAAAGAAAAAATAATTTGAGAAATGACACACAGTTTAATGAAATTGCGAAACTAACCTAGTCGTGCGCGAGAAGATACTTATCACAGGTGTGAGACGAGACAGAAACAGATGGCTACCTTTTCCATTTTCGACCAGTGACAAAAGGGCAATCACTCTTTTCCGTTTTTGACTAGCGACAGGAACCTTTTTCCATTTTGAAACCACGACATTAACCTTTTACATTTTCCAAACGCGATAGAAAAGAGAATTCCCCAATTTCTCCTCCGGTTGTTTCCACTGTGAAATGTTTCATAAAATAGTAATTTTTTTATACTTTCCTTGTCGATTTCAAATAATTGACCTTCGAAGCTGGGAAACCTATGATTAGTGCTTAATTGGTATAGCTTTTGCTCTAAGTTTCCATCTAAATTCATGCTAAAAAAATCTTTCAACGTGATATTTTTTGTGAATTTTTGTATCATTTTTACATCAGCTTTCACAGTTGTGTTGTTATGTTTCAGAGATAATTCCTACAAAATTTGGAAGAATTTCAAGTTTGTTTGGATAAAAAACGAAGAAGACGACGAAAATTGGACGAAACGGGGCCCTGAAGGGCCCAAATCCTAAGCAACCGAGCCCTGCATGGGCACTGCCATGACCAATTTTAAATTTGAAGTCCGAAATTTTAAAATTATTAATTATTTGAAAAGATGAAACGCTACACTGAAAAGCCGAAACCAACAATTAGTACATATTATTTAGAAGTACATCCCATGGTGTGCTGACCCAATGAACATATCTAATTATTAATTCACCTCCCTCTTTTGTGCTGGCTATCTCTCTGAAAAGGCGAGGGTGAATAAGGATGAGGCGGGTTATGTGGTCTCCAACCAGCTGTAGCAGAAGGTCCGTAGCGGTCTACCAGCCCTAATGGTTGTGAAGGCTGTGTGGGTGGCGGAGCATCATGGAGCTGACTTGGTTGAAGCTCGTCGTGCGTGTGGTGCTGATGTGCATAGGGACTATCCATCCCCAGCATGTTGGACACCCAATCATCATACTCCCTTTGTTGTGCCACCCACTTAGCCTCAGCCCCCTATGGTGTATGTATTGTCTATTCTGATGGCTGACCCCAAGATGCCCAAGATGCCCCCTCAGCATGTTGTGCTCGTTGTGGAGGCATCTAAGGTGCGGAGCAGAGCTTGTTCACCTACTCCAACTCCTGTTGATCCCAACACACATCTGTGGCTGGTTGCTTTGGGAAAGCCCTATTAGCAGTCTCTTGAGCTCTTCTGATGTCCTCCGGGTCATCGGAGTCATCGGAATCATTGCCTCTTAGCCTATGATGTGTTGATGGCTCTCCTATATGTAGTGATCCATCTCGACGAGAAAACATTCATGTTGAGTGTGGAAGAATTGATGGGGTGCTAGATGGGCCCGCTATGTCAGTCACCTACCTCGATGAAGCGCTGTGTCAAGCAGAATGTGTGCCCGAGGTATTGGGGCGTGCAAAGGAGAGTCGAGTAGACCTGGGCTTGGTGGACGTGCTACAGGCTGTCTTGGCATGAATGCGTCAGTAGTACGTCCGCAACTTAGGTCGCTCATGAGTCATTGGGCACCAGTGTTCACCGCACGGATGGCTCTAGCTAACTCAGTACGGCACCAGCGACCTCCGCGTGCTATGCCAGACAAAATTGATCTAGTCTGCCGCTTGATGGCAGTTGCAATGTCGAACTGAGAAAGACAAATAGTGTATTGGTTAGTAAAATGAGTAAATGATGGATGCAAAAGGGGAAATATCGTAAAAACGTACTGAGCGATGTATCCAGCCCGGCCAATCAGAATCAAACCCTAATTGCACACGTTCCGAATGCGGTATATGTGTTGGTGTATCCTCAGGCACATGAGAAAGCCTCGTGCGGGTACAGGGCATGTACGAGTCAAGATACGCTTGGTACGTACTGTGATTGTACACTCGACCCTCTACAATTAATCAGTTTGTGCAAGCTCGTTCCACTCCTGCACCCATCTGCCATTCTTCTGCGCCCAATTGTCGGTCTGCCTTCCTTGCCTACTCTGCCTACAAAATAAAATGGAGGTAATGGTAAGTTTTGAAACAGAAAAATAGAATTCAAATCTTATGCACGCATGGGCATACCTGTGCACCTCCTTGGGGAGATCCCTGTCACATTCTCTCTCCAGAAGTAGGGTGTCTTGATATAATCCAAACTGACGCATCACCCGCTCCGAGTAGTACGACTCCACTATATGAGAGAACACAAGATGACGTCATGTCATCCTACAATCATTGCCCGTTGTGCACATGATCGATATGCCATGCGGTGCAATGCTCTCAATGAAATCTGGTGTCCATGGACACCATATGACTCGCGACTCATAGAGTAGATCGAAATCCCCCTGGTACAAGACGTAGCACCGATGAACTTGGTTCGCAGACCATCTCAGCCGACCGTGCATCCATCTTGTGCCCATGGTTGGGCGATCCACCCAATCATGGACATCATCAGGCTCGGGGTATGGATGCACCAGTCGATCCAAGCGTGGTCGGCCAATTGGAAAAATTCTTTCAGGCTTCCTAGATGATCATTAAATATGATTTTTATGATCTCTTTCATCAGTTTTTTAGGGGACAAGCAGAGCTTTTTAGAATTAATTCTTCCCTTATCACTTTGATCCCTAAGAAAGATGGTGCTAATAAAGTTTCTGATTATCGTCCAATCTCTTTACTCAACAGCTCTTTAAAGATCATCACCAAACTTCTTGCTAATTTCTTGCAGAAAGTGATTACCTCCATTATTCATCGCAATCAGTATGGTTTTATTAAATCGAGAACTATTCAAGACTGTGTTGCCTGGGCATATGAGTACATTAATTTTTGCAAGGCTGGTCATAATAAAACTATTCTTTCGAAATTCGATTTTGAGAAAGCCTTTGATATGATAGAACATGCTGCTATGATTGAGGTTCTTAAGGCTGAAGGATTTGGTGATAAATGGCTTAGTAGGATTAAGCTGATTTTGGAATCTAGATCATCCAACATTCTTCTAAATGGGATTCCTGGTAATCAAATTTGGTGTAAGCGGGGAGTTAGACAAGGTGATCCTTTGTCACCTTTACTTTTTTGTGCTTGTTGCTGATTTGCTGTAATAAATTTTAAACTCGGCAAAAGACAAGGGTCTTCTTCATCTTCCTGTTTTATTTGAGGGAAATGAGGATTTTCCTATCGTTCAATATGCCGATGATACTCTTGTCATTATGAAAGCGGACGCGAAAGAAGTTTATCTTCTTAAAGCTCTTCTTCATTCCGTCGCTATCTCTACTGGTTTAAGAGTTAACTTTCATAAATCCTTCATGGTTCCTATTAATTGTTCTGATGATCTTGTTTTGAATTCTTGGTTGTCAAGTGGGTTCTTTTCCCTTTAATTATTTGTGTCTACCTCATTGTCTCTCTAAGCCTATGGTAGAATGTTACAATTTGTTGATTGAAAGATTTGAAAGAAGACTTTCTGGATGGCAATTCTCTTTTCTTTCTTTGGGAGGAAGACTGACCTTAATCAATTCGGTTCTTTCTTCTCTTCCTATGTTTATTATCTCACTAGTATAGAAAAGTTTTCTTCTATCGGTAAAAAACACCCTTCTACTATTGATTTTTGTACCGTTAGAGATAGACACGATAGAACAAGACAGGTCATTTTCTATTGGTAAATAACTGATAGAAGAACTTCACTATTCTAACAGCATTTTAGGCGAAAACCGGTAGAAAACCCGTTGTAGTTTGACGTTTGTGAAAGAGTTTACCGATAGAACAACTATAGTACTCTCTCGGTTGTGAATGAGTTTACCGGCAGGAAAAGTCACACTCTTCTAACGGTTAATTACGAGTGTACCGATAGAAAAAACCTTAGTACTCTCTCTGTTGGAAATGAGTTTACCGATAGAAAAAACGATTGTACTCTCTCGGTTGTGTATGAGTTTACCGGAAGGAAAAGTTAAACTCTTCTAACGGTGAATTACGTGTGTACCGATAGAAAAAAGGATAGTACTCTCTCGGTTGTGGATGAGTTTACCAATAGAAAAAATGATAGTACTCTCTTGGTTGTGTATGATGAATTTACCGACAGGAAAAGTCACACTCTTCTAATGGTTAATTACGAGTGTACCGATAGAAAAAACCTTAGTACTCTCTCGGTTGGAAATGAGTTTACCGATAGAAAAAATGATTGTACTCTCTCGGTTGTGTATGAGTTTACTGGCAGGAAAAGTTAAACTCTTCTAATGGTGAATTACGTGTGTACCGATAGAAGAAAGGATAGTACTCTCTCGGTTGTGGATGAGTTTACCGATAGAAAAAATGATAGTACTCTCTCGGTTGTGAATGAATTTACCGATAGAAATACAGTACAGATGCAATACAGTACATTCACATATACAGTACAAATGCACTACAGTATAGATTGGATACACAATATAGTACAGATGCAAAGAAGGGTAAATTCACATATACATTGAACAGATTGACACATTAGACAGTTATTCACATTTATTCACATATATATGGACAAATACAAATTGCAATCCAATATGGACATTTATTCACATATATATTTATTCACATATATATAAACAGTCTATTCACAAAGTACACAAAAAAGAGAAAATTGTCATGGCGGTTGGTTGGGCGTAACTTCCTCCATAACATATTGAGCCCAGATTTGTCGAAGATCTCTAATCTTTGCATTTTCATATTGGTCTTTCGACATAGCGATATGCAAGCATGTGTGAATACTGAGTAACTAACTTCCTAATTTTGAACGTGACACCCAATTTTCAAATTTGAGTTAGCTATCGATGCTTACCTAGGGGAATTGGGCAAAGTTTGTCCACACTAGGTCGTATATGTAGCGTAGCACATAAAACCCGCATTCCCACGATTGTGGCTGCTGATGGCACTGAGATAATTGCATATGCGAAGACATGTTAGCTATTTTTTCCATAAACTAATTAAGCATAAACAAAAAGTCTCGTGAGTACCTCATATTCTTTCCAAGCTAGTAGGGAGCCCTGCGGTGCGGCATGCCTCCCTCCAGTGGACACATATTTCTCAAAAGCCCTGCATTTCAGTTAGCATTGCCGGTTAATGTATTATCATTAGCTAGTGAGGTCAAAATTTAAATCAAACATATATATTACTTACGCCTCCATATTCCCCTTGACCACATATTCGTTCGGTAATCTATCATGCATCGAATCGAGGTAGTACACCTCGTTGCTCCATGGACAGATCATGATGAGGATCTAGTGGCCCCTACATTGTACGTAAAAGAGGACCGCTAGCTCAAAGTATATCTCAGGTGTAACATACAAGATTGAGTTAAATTAATACGAAATGCACTAACCTTTGGTGGTACGGCACCAGAATGAACTCCCTATCCTGCTGCACCATCAGCGCCTTGGATATGTACTGCTCAGCATGCGCGGCGTCGTGCTCTAGCATCGTGAGGCATATTTTCTCTGGGTTGAGGAAACCCACCTTGTCACACGCAGCCTCCGATGTTAGCCTGTACATGCACCTGCATGCAAAGGATGACATTAGTATTGCACAGAAAGTTACTACATTTCAATGAACTACAACAATGCAGACTTAGCAAATAGAGTTAGAAAACAGCAATACATAGCATCAGCAAACTCACAGGACTCCAGTCCGTATGATGGACATATCGAGCTCCCACCAGTTGTAGAGGTCGAATAGATCCTCGTGTGCCACAGATATACTCCCGGGCTCATGGTGGAACTGCCCAGGCCTGTAGGGAATTGAGAAGTTCAGATTGCGCCGAGCTCGGTGTAGGTACCACTCGTGGAGGTCTCTGGTTGATTGATCCAATTTGCGCAAAGCTGCCTCCGACACGAGTGGGAACCCGTTCTTGAACCTCTCCGGCTGTCCCTTTCGCCCTTTGCCCTTGCCTTTTGCTGGGGACTGAGCGCGTACCTTCGAAGGCAAAGGCGAGGTGATGGCGGCTTTCTTCCGAGGTGAAGGCGTGGATGCGCTGGCTGGGGTCGAGGCCATCTTTGCTGTGTTCAGGTTCACACGAGATCTGGCCTGATGCCCCGAGCTGGGGGCGCAATCCCCTGGTAGCACGCCGGCAGGCCACTTCAATTAATGAGCACGTATGTTAGATTTTGCAAGTTGAGTGTACTGAGTAGGATGTAATCTAAAATGTGTAGGATTTACCTATTGTATTAGAATACACTTCTTGGGCCACTATATGTAGGAGCCCACTGCCTCAGCAAGTGTCTGTATTTCCTCTGTTGGGACCAGCAATGGAGAATCGTTGTAGCCCGGCATGGCCATGTCCACTTGTACCTTTGCGAACCCCAACCGCAGAGGTACGCAGTGGATCTGGACATCCGCCCCAGACGGATATACGAAGCCGTGTGCAACCACTTCCTGCCCGTCACCTAGGTGAGTCAGTAGGATGCAACCCTCCGGCTTCTGCAAATTTGTAACAATTAAAATAGGTTAGCGAAACAACTCTAACAGAATGGGAGTAGCATCAACTTAAGTGCACAGATGAAGGCTTGCAATACCTCAAGTAGATCTACTAGATCTGCGAGGACCTTCGAAGAGCAACTGCTTATCCGACCCCACGGGGATCCGCATCTGCACTCTTGGCCAGCAATGCTTCTCTCAACTGTGCAAACTCTTCCCTCATTTGTGCGACCTCAGACTGCACCTCAGTCCGTATCTCCGCCCATACCTCAGCCCGTATCTTATCGGAGAGCTCTGCTTCCTTGTCCTTCCAGGAGCGGGCCTTCTTCCTCGGTGGAGCTGGATCTGCGAAACCGGCCTTCCACAACACAATGCTCCCACAGCCCGTGTCCGCCCGGGATGCTCCTTATTTCCTAGAGCCCGGGTGAGGATGTCGTTCTCCCTCTGCGGGGTAAACAATCCCTCCATTGCCTCCTTCTCAAAAGAGATCTGTTACATTTAAAGGTACCTTGTGAGACAAACACATATATACACTTGTGCGCACATAGTTTACGAGGTTAGCCAACTTACCATTCGCCTCACAACGTCGGCGTCCCCAGGGTTTGCAAACTGCACAGACCCCGTGGACGACACGGACCCTCTCCCCCTCCACCATCACTTGCACCTCTCATCCCGGATCTCAGAGAGCGGCAACTCAGGGGAGTCGATGACAGAATTTTGCTCGTCTTCCTTCTTCCACTGCTCCTCCTTCCCCGCATAGCCCGGGGATCTGAGCCGATGCGGGTGGTCGTTTCTCTTCTGGATCGCCTTATTCTTCTCGCTAAGGGCCTTGAACTCCTCGGTCCCCTTCTGCTTGGTGAATTCCTCCCATACCTCCCCCGATATGAAGGGGTACTTCTCGCAAGGAGATTTCCCCGCAGCGAGGAAGTTACTGATGAGCCAGCTCTTAAAGGTTTTCCATGTTCCATTCATGTCCTTCAAGCAGGCCGTCCTAGGTGTATCGTCGGGGATGTTCCACTTAGCCTATTTTCAAACAATGCATACAATTAATCACGAGTTAGTTAAACTTTAGTATAAGCCAAGAGAACGTGATTACGAAAGAGTTCAGCGATTTTAGTTAATTTAACCTTCACTTCCACCCACAACCTATCCCTCTCGTCCGCCGTCACGTCCTTCCAGCTATGGACGGTGATCTTCACCCTTTCTTTCACCAACAGCCCAACATAGGCCATGTACTTCCCAGCATTCTTTCCGATCGGCCTCCCATATCAATTGAACTCACAAGAAAGATCCGTGCGTTTGGCCAAAGGGCCTAACATCGTCGCGGCTTGCCCCACCCTCTTGGGCTGGGATGAACCAGCTGCATCTTCAGTTACGTTGGGCTTGGCCCTAGTCGAACCACTAGTACCATCCGATGAAGATGACGACATATCTTTCCCTACAAAACCATCAACAAACCATCAAAAATTTAATGGAAACACAAACCAAATCATTTTACAAAGCAAAAGGACCTATTTTAAATATTTTTTCTATTGGTAAACACAGAAACTACCAATAGAAGATAAGATTCTATTTCTGAGCATTTTCATCTACACATTTTCATATAGGAAGCAGGCAACATATGGTAATTAATTCTTCTTGGAGTTCCATAACTCAGTTCAGGACTGCAGACTAATTAGGGCTGCAAAAGGGATGTCCGAAGAAAATAATACTAAAAGACATGCAAAAATTAAGTGCTGAAGTGTTCAGAAATCTTTTCTATCGGTAAACACATGAGCTGCCGATAGACCATAACAATATTTTCTATCGGCAAAGATACAAGATACCGATAGAACATAACAATGTTCCCTGTGTTATGGAATATTGTTGATAAGCCGCCATTCACTGGCATCAGATAATCTTGGTTTAAGTCAGCATTCTCCATGATTTGCTATACTAACATTCATGGGCCAGCATTATTATTTCACATGTAAATATGCACACAAGCATCTAAGTGCCACTGTGCATAATCTGACAAACCTAATGCTAATGGAATATAAAGATATTGAAGTAGCACAGAAAGTAGGTCACAACCAAAAAAGGAATAACATGGTTTATAGCACCCTCTCTTGGTTATCTTTAGCATTACCTGTATGCAAATCATCAGGACTTCACATCTATTAGTTTGGGAAAAGTCATGTATAAGCATTTGAAACATATACATCGAAGACCCATCCACATTGCCATATATTCATACCAAGTGAGTAAAAATTACCAACCAAACTAGTACATTGCATGGCTCATGTCCTTCCAGATCCAAAGTTTTAATACTTGTTCAGAAATCTTTTCTATCGGTAAACACATGAGCTGCCGATAGAACAGAACAATTTTTTCTATCGGCAAATACAGGAGATACCGATAGAAGATGTGTAAGAACACCTCCAACATATAATGTGCATTACATGGCAGTTGGATACAATTGATCACACATACAGCAATATATATAAGTTAAAATCTCAAAATAGGTTCATTACAGCACTGGAACATATTATGTCAACCCTAATTTAAATCAACATTGCCTGCGGAATGTACATAATCCAACACAATAGGGAACCCTAGTGTAATTGCAAAACTCAAAGAATTAGTATGTACAAAACACTAAGATCAAATAAGAAAGATGCTGGAAAAAGAACGACGAATTAGTGTATTTTACGGCGATCAGTTGTGGTGATGGAGAGGCGGTGTAGAACGCAGCGGCGGCCGGTGAAGAACGAAAATATGAACCGGTGGCAGTGGCGAACCAGTATCCAGCCGGCGATCGTCGTGTGGGAGTGAGGAAGTGAGTGGTCACTGTGGAGGTTGTGGTTTTCTTTGCTCTCGAAGAGACGCAGTGCTATAGGTTGGAACTGTTCGACTGGAGGGAAACTCAAGGGCCATGTGTAATAAAGTAGTGGATGGCCTTTTCTATCGGTACAAACAACAAAATACCGTTAGACCAATGTATTTATTCTAACGGTACAACAAAATAGTACCGATAGAACAAGTAAATTTTTCCCAGAGAAATATTTGAAGTAGTGGATGCCCTTTTCTATCGGTACAAACAATAAAATACCGTGAGACCAATTTTTCCCAGAGTAATTTTTGAAGTGCCTGAGACACATTAAAGTAGTGGATGCCCTTTTGCTATCGGTACAAACAACAAAATACCGTCAGACTAATGAATTTATTCTAACGGTAGAACATAATAATACCGATAGAATAAGTAAATTTTTCGCAGGGAAATTTTTGAAGTGCCTGAGACACATTAAAGTAGTGGATGCCATTTTCTATAGGTACAAACAATAAAATACCGTCAGACAAATGGATTTATGCTAACGGTACAACATAATAATACCGATAGAACAAGTAAATTTTTCCAAGAGTAATTTTTGAAGTGCCTGAGACACATTAAAGTAGTGGATGCCCTTTTGCTATCAGTACAAACAACAAAATACCATCAGACTAATAAATTTATTCTAACGGTAAAACAAAATAATATCAATAGAAAAAGTAAATTTTTCCCAGAGTAATTTTTGAAGTGGGCAGGGCATTGGAAAATGATGTTTCAAGGAATGGGATTTTTGGAGAGCTTAATTTTTGAAGAAGCAAGAGGCTGCAATGAGATTTTGGCAAGAAAATTTGAACGGAAGAATTAAGTACTTACAGGATAAAGGTACTGTACATGTTAGAAGTCATGTTGTGGAGTAAAATTGAGATATATTAATGCTGTGAATTATCATTAAGTTCTAAAGAAAAATGTATTGCCTGATGTATTAATGATAAGTTCCTCACCTTGATGCAGAACTTGTGGGCTGTTTGCTTGGTATTTTTCCCTGAAATAGAAAATAATCATCAATGGTTCTCAACCCATAATCCTTCTTCGTGATCATCTCGCAGATACGTTGTTTCGTCGATATTTTCGGTAGGGATAGATTGAATGTCCTCTAAAAATGGAGGTATTTCGTTGAATTGGTTATACTCCTCTTCGTCGACAACGTCTTCGACCCCAATAATACGTCTCTTGCTGTGGAGGACAACGTGCAAGTTTGGATTGGCCGGGTCAACGATGTAGAATACCTGTGTGGCTTGCTTTGAAAGTATGAATGGATCGTCTTGGTGTCGGACTCTATCAAGATTGACGAGAGTAAACCCATAACTGTCAACTTGAACACCTGGAGGGATTTCGACCCATTGACATCGAAACAGGGGAATCTTAAGTAATCCGTAATCGAGCTCCCATATTTCGTCAATAGCACCATAATATGAGTTCAGCGCCCTTACTGACCTGGCATCCTCAGAAATAACAAACAGTGTCACTCCGCTACATTGCGTGCTACTCTTGGTGTCTTGAGCTCTTGTGTAAAATGAATACCCATTGATGTCGTACCCCTGTCAAGTCCCTACAGTGAATCTTGGGCCTCTAGCCAACCATGTCACAGTTTTACTTATGGAGCCCTCGGCAGCTCGCGTGACTCTTTCTTGCATCCACCCAGCAAATTTCCTGTTATGTTCTCTGGTGACCCAAATCTCTGACTTCGAAGGATTCTGTGACCGTAACATTACCTTGTGCTCGTGTATGTATGGCTCGACCTCCGTCATGTGTTGTAAGACCCAAAAATGTGATTTTGCATACACATCACGAGCGGGGACGATAGCTTTGAATCCAATCGTTCCGATGCCCTGAAGCCTACCCTCATGTCGGGACCTAGGAATGCCAATTGGGTCAACCCCGGCCATATAATCTGTGCAAAATTCAATCACCTCCTCGGCGGCATAACCTTCCATGATACTCCCCTCGTGTCGACGATGGGTCCTTACATATCCCTTCAATACACCCATAAATATATCAAATGGATACATGTAGCGCAGGTACACGGGTCCACAAAACTTAATTTCTCTGATAAGGTGAACAATCAGATGGACCATAACATCAAAAAAGGATGGAGGGAAATACATCTCAAGCTGACAAAGAGTTGTAACCATGCCGCATTGCAAAGCGTCCAGTCCATCCGGATCAATTACCTACGAGGACACAGTTGCGCCAAATATTCATATCAGAAAAATCTTCTAATTAAGCTCCACAAATGGAGGTACTGAACTTATAGTACGAGTGCACGTATTTACCTTGCAAGATATTGCGTTGAAGAAATAACATAGGTTTGTGATTGTCTCTCTGACTTTAACTGGGAGAATGCCTCTGATAGTAATGGGAAGCATTTGTGACATTAGCACATGACAGTCGTGGGACTTCGTGCCAACCAGTCTTAGGTCCTTCAGGGACACAAGTTTTTTCAAGTTCGCAGAATACCCACATGGAACTTTAACACCATGCAGGCACCGATAGAGTTCTGTTTTTTCTATCTTGGACAACGTATAGCAGGCCGGGGGGAGGTATGTATGCTTTCCCTTCTCCAAAGGTGCAAGCTCAGTCCTTATCCCCATTTCCATCATGTCACGACGAGCTTTCACACCATCCTTTGTCTTTCCCGGAATGTTCAACAACAAACCAATCAAACTGTCACAGACATTTTTCTCTACATGCATGACGTCAATGCAATGTCGGACTTGTAAGTGCTCCCAGTACTGTAGATCCAAAAGAATCGATCTCTTCTTCCAAACATTTTTTTCTCGAGGTTTAGAATACTTACCGAACTCATCTTTGATGTCCTTCACGCACGAGTAAATCTCCTTACCAGTCAGAAACACTGGAGCTGATCCCTTCTCAGGCTTCCCGTTAAATGATTTCCTCTTCTTACGGTACGTGTGATGCATCGGAAGAAACCTGCGGTGACCCATGTATACTGTTTTCCGGCAGTTTCGCAGTCACATGCTCTCAGTTTCATCTAGGCAAATAGGGCAAGCCTTAGCTCCTTTCGTACTATACCCCGACAAATTGTCGTAGGCCGGAAAATCATTTATGGTGCAAAATATCAGGGCCCGCAAGATGAAATTCTCTTTCTTGTATGCATCCCACTCCTGCACCCCCTCGCTCCACAATTTATGTAAGTCCTCGATTAAAAGCGCTAGAAACACGTCAATATCAATTCCGGGTTGTCTGGGTCCTGAGATTAGTAACGCCATCATGATGTACTTGCGCTTCATGCATAACCAAGGAGCAAGATTGTAGATGCATAAAAGAACCGGCCAAGTGCTATGCCGACTGCTCATATTATCATGTGGGTTCATACCATCTGTACTCAGACCGAACCTTATATTCCTAAGTTCGCCGCCGAACTCAGCAAATGTTCTGTTGATGTTTCTCCATTGAATAGAATCAGCTGGGTGTCTCAGTTTTTCGTCTTGTTTCCGGGCTTCAGCATGCCAACGCAAGTGCTTCGCGACTTTCGGATTTGCAAATAGCCGCTTCAATCTTGGTATCACAGGCAAGTACCACACAGTTTTCATCGGAGGTCCTTTCTTTACCTCGTGACATTCACTGTCAATCCGGTCCCTACGCGTATACCTCGATGCGCCGCATCTTGGACAAACATGCAAACTGGAGTACTCGTTACGGTACAACACACAATCATTTGGGCATGCGTGTATTCTTTCGATTTTCATTCCCAACGGACACAACAGTTTTTTGGCTTGGTAAGTAGATCTTGGCAACTCATTTCCCTCTGGAAGCATGTCCGCTAGAAGATCTAATAGTGCCGGGAAACTCTTATCACTCCAACCGTTTCCTGCCTTCAAGTTATATAATCTCAGCACAGAAGACAGTTTTGTAAATGTTGCACATCCAGGGAACAAAGGCTTCTCAGAGTCAGCAATTAGTTTCTCAAATTCACAGAAGTCGTTTTCGTTGTAATCTTCCTCTACATCACGTAACATCTCATCTAGATTGTCATCATCATCATCTACGTGCACATCTGAATGAACATTATCAAAATTCGGATGATCATCGATATTATTTCAATCCACATCCGAGTCCTGCTGATTGGTAGTAGGGGTGCTTGTTTCCTCAAGATCTTCACCATGCCATATCCAATGGGTGTATCACGCGTTAAAACCACGACGAAATAAATGACTCTTAATTTGATCAGAGCTGCTAAACCTCTTCAAGTTCATACAATCTGTACAAGGACAAAGCATATTTTTCTCTCCCTTCCTCCCCTTTTGTTGCTCAGCAAATTTAATAAACTCATTCACACCATCCAAATATTCAAGAGTAGTACGTTTTATTCCATACATCGAATATTTCCTGTCCATCTACAATTAACAAAATTTAACGAGTCAGCCATGCTTGAAACCTGCCCGATTAAGTTATGTATATGTACGTGTACAGCCTCTTACAACTGATGTGTTAAACCCTAGCCTGACGAAATTAACACTAATTAACCTAGCTAACTACACAATACAAGCTAGTGAGCTCCTAAAACATGAGGCATTTCCAGCTAGCTAGCTCCCAAGCTTGAAGCTACAAGCTTGGAACTACACAATACAGCTAGCTTGCAAGTAGAGAGGGAGGGAGAGATAAGTGATGACAATTAAGCTTACCTTAAAGAGAGGGGTGTAATCAACTTCCTTCCAGCTTGCCCTGATCACCCTAGCAGTGTAGCTGCGAGCGTGGAACTTTCATCACAAACAGAGGGACACAGATTGCAACATAACAAAACAGTAGCTCAGCAATGGTCGAGTGGGGTTTTACTTATACTGGATCTGTTTCTAACGGTAAATACACGAAATGCCCGTTAGACTAAGTGCGGGTAATTTTGTACTCACATATTCTATCGGTAAAAACACACATATACTGTTAGAACAGGTACTGGTGCATTGCTGAACAGGTACAGGTGTTGTTCTATCGTAAATAAGTGTATTTACAGTTAGAAGAGGTACTGGTACATGGCTGAAACAAAACCAAACTGGGTAATGCATGACACAGCAATTTGGGTAATGCATGACACAGCAAATATTGTGTTGTTCTATCGGTAAATATGTGTATTTACCGTTAGATGATGCATGACACAGCAAATACATATGTTGTTCTATCGGTAAATATGTGTATTTAGCATTAGAAAAGGTACTGATACATTGCTGAAACAAAATCAAACTGGGTAATGCATGACACAGCAATCTGGGTAATACATGACACAGCAAATAAATGTGTTTTTCTATGTGTAAATATGTGTATTTACCGTTAGATGATGCATGACACAGCAAATATATGTGTTGTTCTATTGGTAAATATGTGTATTTACCGTTAGAGGAGGTACTGGTACCAAACTGGGTAATGCATGACACACATGACACCAGTTCTCACATCCAAAGAATCATATCTAAACACAATGTAACATCAAACAAATCTTACATCAAACAGATCTTAACTAGAAGATAAAGAAATATTTCAAGAAATGCTAATTTGTAGATTAACTAGGAGACACAAAAATACTTTTCTTAGATACTTGGTACTTCATCTTGCCAAAGAAATTAAAAATCTCTACTTACATGTGTCGTGGTATTGCGGATACCACGGCAGGTTAGGATGTGCACGGCACGAGTACAACGGCGCGAGCAGACCGAGTTATTGGTCTTCTCCCGCCGGGCAACACAGAAACTGACACGGGGGTTTATACAGGTTCGGGTCCCAGTGGGGGCCCTAGTCCTGTTGGCTCTCTCCGGACGCGAGTCCGCTGGGAAGGTGAGCTCTCGGGGAGAGGTCTCCAAGAGAGCTGGATATTGCGTTAATATAAATGAATTCGAATCCCCGAAAAAGGGTACAAGAGGGGTATATATAGCCCCCAGGAAATACAAAAGACTAAAGAGCCCTCGCAGCAACCGTCGGATGGAAGGGCGGGGACGTCCTTTGGCCAGAGGGACGGCCTGGATGCTTGACACGTGGCGCCGCTGACTTCCTAGAGGTCCCACGGTCAGCAGCCGCTCTTCAGGAGCCCGGAGGCTCTTCGGGTCTCACCGGGATTCCGGTGAGCCTCCGGATCTCACCGGGGGCCCGGTGACCCTCCGGATCTCACCGGGGGCCCAGTGGTTCTCCGGGTCTCACCGGGGTTCCGGTGACCCTCCGGATCTCTCCGGGAGCCCGGTGACCCTCCGGATCTCACCGGGGGCCCGGTGGTTCTCCGGGTCTCACCGGGGTTCTGGTGACCCTCCGGATCTCACCGGGCGCCCGGTGACCCTCCGGATCTCACCGGGGGCCCGGTGGCGCTCCGGGTCTCACCGGGACTCCGGTGACCCTCCGGATCTCACCGGGAGCTCCTCAAGACTTCGTGGGGCCTCCTGGGGATTCCCCCCACAGCAGCCCCCCAGGCCTTCGGGGGCGCTTGGTGCCTCCGATGGGTATGTGAAGCTCCCGACGATGACGCTTCGTCTTCCACGAAGTCCCTTACGCCGCCGCCGGCGTTTCAGCTTCCGAACCGCCTCTCCGCGGGACGCACCTATCCGCGAACAGACGCATCGTTTCGAAGCGTTCACATTCGCGTCACTTCGTCTTGCGCGCGACTGTCCAGTCCCGCGGCTCTGATGGCTTTGTGGGCACGTGGCGGGCATCCGGGTCCCCCTCCACCACCTATAAATAGGTGGGGGGCCTTAGTTTGAGCATGCCCACAAGCCCTCAAAATTCCACAAATTGCAGTTGTCTCCCGGTAGTTCCCGATGATTTCCGGTAGTATCCGGTGATCTTGTTCGGAAGCGCCCGGTAGTTTCCGGTGATTCTTCCGGAAAGATCCCGTGACCTTTCCCCGGTAGCTTCCGGTAACTCCCGGTAACTCCCGGTGGCTGCCGGTAGCTTCCGGTAACATCCGGTAATTTCCGGCGGTTTTTTCGACAAGTCCGTCCCTGATGGCGCCGAAGAGTCGCGCCAAGGTCTCCGAGCTGCCTGCGGAGGAGGTGACCTCCGATTTCCTCGGGGCCACTGAGTTCTCCTCGAGGGCCCTTGAGGCCTTTTTGGAGCGCGGCTATTTTCAGGCGGGAGACATCAGGATCCCCGGCCCGACGGAGCAGGTGCCGAGCCCCCTGGACGGGGAGGTGGTGGCTTTCGAGGCCTTCGGCTTCCGGTGCACCCGCTGCTACGCGAGTTCCTGCAGGTATATGGCCTCTCGCTCAACCACCTCACTCCGAACACCCTTGTTCGGATGGGCTTGTTTATCTGGTTGTGCGAGACGACCGACGTGACGGAGCCCACCATGGGGCTCCTGCGGTACTTCTACAAGCCAGCGGCGAGGGGCCCGGTGGTGAGGAGGGGCGGCCCTAGGTCGGCCTTCGGCTCCATCATGATCCACCTGACCCCGGGCCGCGTCGACGAGTACCCGGTGCTAGCCTCTCGGGATCACTGGGGGGACTGGCTCCGGCATTAGTTCTACCTCCGGGTGGGAGACCCGGGGGTGACTTACTCCCGGGAGCCGTCGACGTACTCGCAGTCCAGTGGCCCGGTGGCTCCCGAGTGGACCGTGGCGGAGATGGACCTCCTCACCGCGATGGCAGAGGCCTGATTCCGGCGGTCCATGCGGGATCTTGCGGAGGAGATGGCCCTCCTTCGAGTGGCGCCGTTCCACACCCGTCGAGGGAGGGGGATGTCGGCGGCGCACAGGCCACCCCAGATGGCGGTGGCGAACCGTAAGTATCCGGACTCTTTCTCCCTGCTGGGGGATTCTTCCTAACTCTTGCTTTATTTGTTACTCTTGTAGTTAGGTCCTATGGTCGGGCCAAGGAGGTCGCGGTGACCCTCGTTGGCCGGTACTACGAGGACGAGCATGAGAGGGTGGTGCGTGTTATCGGGGAGGGTCCTCCCCGAAACGTCGTCGCGGAGGCGTTCGGGCTGAGGCTCCCAGCCCGGGTGCCTCTGCCTACCCCCGCTTCGCGCAAGCGGGGGAAGGAGGTCGCCGGCGGACCCTCAAAGCGGTCTCGTCTGTCTGGCAGCCCCGCGGGGTCCCGAGCCCGGAGGAGTCCTGCGAGGCCCTGGTCTTCCCCTCCACCTTCTCCCACGAGGGACTCTGCGGCGGCGGTTGCTGGGGCATCGGGTGCAGCCCCCGGCACCCCGGGCAGGTCGGATCCCATGGGCGGCGTCCTAGCCGGAGAGGGCCAGGGCTCGAACTCGGAGATGTATGCTCCGACTCCTTCGCCGCCTCCAGCACCCGTGGGGACCCGGCCGCAGCCCTTGTCCAGCGAGGTCTCCGTCCGGTTTCGGATGCCGGGCGGCCTACCGATGGCCTCGATCCTGGCCCCGGAGACGGGCTCCCCAGCGGTTCGGTCCACGATGGCGGCGCTCCCTATACCCGGGAGGGGTAAGGGCATGTTCGTCCGCCCCAGGGTTCCAGCGCCTCCGCCGGATCAGGCCTCCGGCTCCTCTGACGATGGGACTCCAGAGGAGGGGGCTCTGCATGGTGGGGAGGCCTCCCGCGGGAGCGACCCGGGGGGCGATGAGGGTGACGTCGACGCAGTGATCGCCTCCGGACTTCGGGTAGGTTACTTGAATTTCATGGTCGTCCGTCTTTCGTGTTCTGATTATTGTTTTCGCGCAGACGGTTGCACTGGCCCGGGGTTCAGGTCTCGGCTCACCACTCGTCTCCGGGCTGCCGAGGACATAGTGGCCTTTGAGCGCGCTGGGAAGGAGAAGGCACTCAGGGAGCTCACCGCCGTGCAGGCTCGGCTCGCCGCCGTCGAGGACACGGCCTCTCAGCTCCGGAGGGAGCTGCAGGCGGAGCGGGAGGCCGCAGCTTCGGGCATCCAGGCCGTGGTCGCGGGAGGTAGGGCGATCCACTCTATCCTCGAGGAGCTCGGGATCGAGCTCGGGCAAGGGGCAGGCTCCGACCCGGCGCCGGCGTCGGTCGGGGAGGCCACGCACTTCCATGGTGCGCAGGTTGCCCTGATCCCGGCCGCTGCAGAGGCTCGGGCACGAGGCCTCACCGTCCTGGTGATTGCCCTGGCGGCGGCCCTCGTTGAGCACCGCGGAGAGGGCGCCGGGGTCATTGGGGAGCTTGTCCCTCGGAGCTTCCCCACCTTCTTCGACCCTCGGTGGGCTGAGCTGGAGCGGTCCGCCGAGGCTCTCTTCGACCGGATCACCGGCGCTATGGAGACGGGCAGCCGGCGCTCGGGTCAGGACGCGTCAGCTAGCGCGGACGTCCCCCCTGGGGGGAACAAGGACGGGCAAGTATGAGCTCCTCCCCCCCCCCCGGTTAGATTAGGCTTCTCTTTTTAGGTCTTTTTTGCTCCGGGTGGCTTCTCTAGAGAGAGCCCTGGGAACTTGTAAATATCCTTCGACTGGAATAAAGTAGTGCTTTTGCTAAGTGTGTTCAACTTGTCGGCAGGTATCCTTAGACATCGCTTTCCCAGGGCTTTCTTGCCCTGAGGAACATCTTTTGGAGAGTGCTCGAGGGTCGCCGGGGGGGTCTAGCCCGAATAGCGCCCGGGCGGCCTCGATTTTACTAAGTCTGGCAGTCGGGAGAGCATCCGGCGGGCCAGTCTCCAAATCCGTTCG
The DNA here is from genome assembly GCA_019359835.1 of Pharus latifolius. Taxonomy (NCBI): domain Eukaryota; kingdom Viridiplantae; phylum Streptophyta; class Magnoliopsida; order Poales; family Poaceae; genus Pharus; species Pharus latifolius. The sequence goes on from CM033325.1 coordinate 43,590,387, forward strand.
TGCTAACTTCGCGAAGGGAGGTGCCTCCGGGTAGCCGGCCCTATTGCGTTGGCTCCCGGAGTGGCACTTGGGAAACTTCGACGATTGTCGTGCCGAGTTATCTCCACCGAGGCCGGGGGCCCTAAAGGTCCCCCCGCTAAGGATACTCCCCCCGGCCGGCTACGAGTGCTGGCCGGAGAGTCTTCTTCAGCGGGCTCTTCGGCGTGTGAGAAGTTTGTACAAGGATCTTTCCCGGGAGATCTCAGAGGGTCTCCGGGATTATTAGGTGTAGTTGCTTCTCAGGGATCGTTCTTCGGAGCATCTTCCCGCAGGAGCCGTGCTCGTGCGCCCGGGTCTCACCCGGGGGGCGCTTCCGTCCTACCGGGGGGGTTGTCCCCCAGTGTGATGTTGTATCAATAAAGCCATAAGACTTTTTTATTTGCCGCGTCTTTGTCTCAGAAACCTCGAAGCCTGGTATGGGACAGGCCTGAACAAGTAATTATGTGGATCGCACATGAAACCCCTGCATGAGATGTGTAGTGATGCACGATAAGCACGGAGAATGGCTCCCACACATATCACTGAAGGTGATCAAGCACGCTGACCCAGTAATGGGAATAAGCAAAGGGGTGGAGGTTAGGATACAGCCTACCACAACTGTGTCTCGTGGAGAGCCACAGGGTCAGGGGTGAATTGTAAGTGATGCATAACAAAAGTTCTTGTTATCTCCACCTTGCCACTCACACATGGTTGTGAGGAGGGGTCTAATCATTTTGATAGGATGGGCTTGAAAGTGGAATATCTTGCGGGTAAATTGGTACCTCTCTGCAGAGTTAAAAACGTATTCGAATACTCCGAGCTCCCGGGTTTATAGGAGTCTGCTGCGGTGGATTAAATCCACGGGGTGTGACACAAGTACTATTTTCTAAATAAAATGTGTTAAATCAAGATTACCCAAATGACATGTGTTGTCATGATAAGGGGTGCTGCCGTGGGCTGTCGTGTGTCGACGTGTCGCGGTAGTGTTATAATCTAGTGAACATGATTGATGATGTTATATTATGAAAAGTGCTGCCATGAGCTGAAATAAGATGAGGTATGGAAGTAAAAGATTATTTTATAAACAACCATAATTCTTGACTAGTCTAGGTTCATACCATCACTACTATATGTATCTACTCTTACCTATTACTTGCTGAGTACGTAAGTGCTCACCCTTGCAACATTCAACTCAATAGATGGAGCATTCTTTGACCAAGAGGATGGCATGGAGAACTTCTTGGATCCAGAAGGAGAAGAGTCAGTCCCGTCTTTGCCCTGATGTATGTTGTTCTGCCGTCAACTTCTTTTGTGGGAGGGTCACCTATCTTCTGCTGTGTAGTTAAATATTTTGCTAAACCCTGAATGCCTTGTAGGCATTGTAATCCTATTTAATAATATTAAGGCCAGCAGGCCACACTGCTTAATATTTTGTTAGTACTGTGTTGCAATGTAATATACTCCTGTGTTTGACTCATCCTGGGAAGTCAAAGGTTTGTGAGAATGGGACTAGCTGCAGTGAGCTAGGTCTCTACAGAAGTAGTCGTAGTCCCAGTTTCGGGGCGCGACAGAAAAGTTGGTATCAGAGCAACATGAGAACTTGACTGTAGGACGACACCTTTAGGAATTGGCTGTGCCAGGAAGACGTAATTTATTTAGAAACTATTTGTTGAAAACTTTATTTTGAGAAAAATTATGAGCTTTATAGCTCCTAAAAACCTTTATTTCAATATCTTATTTGGATTTTCTAAAAAAATTCGGTAAGATTGTGAGAGTGCGTTCTGTTGTCTCAGAGTGTCTTAGGGGTTGGTGTAGATAGAGCTAGTGGATGCTCTTGATAGCTTTGTGATTCGCTGTTGCTTTTGCAATGGTTAATTTGTGTATTATGGCTGATAGCCTAAGTAATTTTATGCATTAAAGTAGTTGCATTAATTTCTGCATTACTGTCTTACTTGGCCTTAGATAGTTAGATCAGCCCAAACTTCTTTTTCAGAGCCACCATGGTTGATACAAGAAGGAGATCTCGAAGCGGCAGAGAAGACATGGGACAGACTCCGCAGGAAGAAGATACTATGACAAGAGACCCTTTGTTTCAGCAAGGATCTCAGAGTTCCAATCCTCCCCAGAATGAACAACCCAGTCTACAGGAAATTCTGTTGTCAATGGAGAAGAATCGACAGGAAGCTCAGACAGCCCATACCCAGTTGTTAGCCCAGATAGTTCAGAAATTGCCTACTGGAACAACAGAAGGAACTACTTCTACTGTAGGAGCAAGATTAACAGATTTCCAAAAGACCCGTCCACCAACTTTCTCTAGTGCGACCGATCCCATGGTTGCCGATGATTGGTTACGGGATATCGAGAGGAAACTGGACACGGTCCAATGCAGCGAACGAGAGAAAGTTTTGTTTGGATCTCATCAGTTAGCAGGAGCTGCAGCTGCATGGTGGATGAACTACCAGGAAGCCCACCTTGATAAAGATAATATTTCTTGGAGGGAATTTAAGGATCAATTTCGGAAATTTCATATACCTACTGGTATTATGACAGCTAAGCGTCGAGAATTTCGGAACTTAATCCAAGGAAATAAGTCAGTTACCGAGTATCTACACCAATTTACTCATTTGGCTCGATATGCACCTGGAGATGTGGATACTAAAGAGAAGAAGATAGAGCGCTTCACAGAAGGACTCCAACATTATTTACAGTATCAAATTGCTTCTCATGAATTTACGGAATTTCAAACCCTAGTGAACAGAGCTTTAAAGGTAGAAGAAAAGAAGAATATGGGGGAAGAAAGCCGAAAGCGGAGAATGCTTCAGCAAACACGACCACAGCCAAATCCAATCAGAGGAAGAGTTCCTATCACTCCCAATTTTCGACCATCTTATCAGAATCCCAGACCAGCAATGACATTGTGCCCCAACTGCAGAGGGAATCATCTTCAGAAGGATTGTCCTCATCCCCGTGTTGAGTGCTATCATTGTGGACAGCGTGGGCATCGTAAAGAATTCTGTCCTTGGATACAACTTCCACCATCCATTGCCAGATCTCAGGCAGGAACACAGCCAGTAATAACCAGAGCATCACCATCACAGAATTTTAGAGGAAATTCAGCAGGAAGAGGAGGAAACATGGCTAATCGAGGAAGAGGAAGAGGTAGAGCACCAGCTACAACCCAAGGAGGAAGGTTAAACTATACTTCAATTCAAGAAGCAGGCAACGCCACCGACATTCTTCTCGGTAGATTTCTGATTCAATCTGCATCTGCCTTAATATTGTCTGATCCTGGTGCTACAAATTCATTCATGTCAAAAGCATTTGCATCTGAAGTTGAAATGCATATAGAGCAAGTACCATTAGAATACTCGATCTGCCCAAATGTAATCTTCAGTATAGAAGGGGTAGAATTTGAGGCAAATCTACTAGTTCTAGAATTGCAAGGTCTAGACATTATATTGGGCATGGATTGGTTGTCCCAACATAAAGGTCTAGTAGACTGTGAAGAGAAAACTCTTAGTCTTGTCAGTAGCCAAGGGGAGAGAGTTCTATTTTATGCAGAAAGATCATCAGTCAGTAAACCACTAAGATCTGTTCAAGCATTGCAAAAATTATGCCTGGAACAAGTGCCTGTAGTGCAACAATATTCTGATGTGTTTCCAGAAGAACTTCCAGGAATGCCACCTGACAGAGAAATAGATTCAGTATTGAGCTTAAACCAGGAGCAGCACCTATAGCAAAACGTCCCTATAGGATGCCAGTTACAGATTTGGAGGAGCTCAAGAATCAACTCGAAGACTTGGAAAACAAGGGATTTATCAAACCCAGTGCTTCACCATGGGGAGCCCCATTTTTGTTTGTGAGAAAGAAAGACGGAACTCTACGAATGTGTGTAGATTATCGGGCTTTGAATGAAGTCACTATTAAAAACAAGTATCCATTACCAAGAATTGATGACTTGTTCGATCAACTTCGAGGAGCCAGAGTATTTTCTAAGATAGATTTGAAATCTGGATATCATCAGCTGAAGATCAAGAAAGAAGATATACCGAAGACTGCTTTCACTACCAGATATGGTTTATATGAGTTTACAGTAGTACCTTTTGGCTTGACCAATGCTCCGGTAGCTTTCATGAATATCATGAACAGTACATTTATGGATTTTCTTGACAAGTTTGTCATAGTATTCATAGATGACATATTGATATATTCCAAGAGTACGGAAGAACATGAGCAACATTTACACCTAATCTTGGAAAGGCTACGAGAGAGGCAATTTTATGCCAAGTTTGACAAATGTGAATTTTGGATGTCAAGAATTTCATTTCTTGGACATGTGTTGACAGCAGAAGGAATTTCAGTGGATTCAGCAAAAATTTCTGCTATCAAAGAGTGGAAACAACCTACCTCAGTTTCAGAAATTAGAAGTTTCTTGGGATTGGCAGGGTATTATAGGAGATTCATCGAAGGATTTTCCCAGATTGCCAAACCTCTTACAAACCTGCTAAAGAAGGATGTTGCATTTGAATGGACCATCAAGTGTGAAGAAAGTTTTCAGAAGCTGAAGCAGAAATTGACAACAACACCAGTCCTCACTTTACCAGACAGCAAGGAAGACTTCGTAGTTTACTGTGATGCTTCAAAGCAAGGAATAGGCTGTGTGTTAATGCAGCAAGGTCGAGTAGTAGCTTATGCTTCACGCCAATGGAGACCACATGAGGAAAATTATCCGACCCATGATTTGGAGTTAGCAGCAGTGGTACATGCTTTAAAGATATGGCGGCATTATCACATTGGACATAAGTGTGAGATCTTTACAGATCATAAAAGCCTCAAGTATATTTTCACACAGACGGAGCTCAACATGCGTCAACGACGATGGCTGGAATTGATCAAAGATTATGATCTTAGTATTCAGTACCATCCAGGGAAAGCTAATGTAGTGGCCGATGCCTTAAGCAGAAAAGTTTACAACCTACAAGGAATGGTTATGTTGAAGAACCCTTACCTACAACAAGAGTTGCAGAATCATCAGGTGGAAATAGTACCATAGGGAACGGTAGCTACCTTAACAATAAAATCTCAACTTGAAGAACAGATAGGAAATGCCCAGAAAGAAGATGAAGAAATTTGTAAGATCAAGAGTCGAATCAAGTTAGGAAAGGCTCAAGGCTTTACTGAAGATAACCAAGGGATTGTATGGTATCGAGGAAGAATCTGTGTACCTCAAAACGCAGACCTTAAGGAAATAATTCTCCATGAAGCTCATAAAACTCCATACTCAATACACCCTGCTAACACAAAGATGTATCAAGATTTGAAGACCCGATTCTGGTGGGATAATATGAAGAGAGAGATTGCAGAGTACATTGCAAGCTGTGATACATGTCAGCGAGTTAAAGCAGAACACCAGAAAGTAGCAGGAAAGCTACAACCTCTACCAATACCATTATGGAAATGGGAAGAAATTGGTATGGATTTCATTACAGGATTACCTAAAACTCAAGGAGGTTATGATTCCATATGGGTTATTGTGGACAGACTTACTAAAGTAGCTCATTTCATACCCGTTAAAAAAATTTATGATGGCAGTAAATTAGCAGAGTTATACATGCAAAGAATAGTGGCATTGCATGGTATTCCTAAGAAGATAGTTTCAGATCGTGGAACACAGTTTACCTCCAAATTTTGGAATAGATTGCATGAAACCCTAGGAACCCAGTTGGATTTCAGTACTGCATATCATCCGCAAACTGGAGGACAGACAGAAAGAGTCAACCAAATCCTAGAAGATCTTCTAAGAGCTTGTATACTAGATTATGGAACATCATGGGACAAATGTTTACCATTTGCAGAGTTTACATATAATAACAGTTATCAAGCTAGTTTACAGATGGCACCATTTGAAGCTTTATATGGACGTAAATGCAGAACTCCATTGCATTGGAATGAGCCAGGAGAACGAAAGGTCATAGGACCAGAGATAGTAGAAGAAGCAGAAGCTCATGTCAGACTCATCAGAGAAAGGTTGAAAACAGCACAATCACGACAAAAGAGTTATGCAGATAAACGACGGAGAGAATTATCATTTGAACCAGGAGATTTTGTGTATCTCAAGGTCACACCATTCAAGGGATTACAAAGATTCCAAGTGAAAGGAAAGTTATCTCCAAGATACATTGGACCATTTAAGATAATCAAGAGAAAGGGAGAAGTATCATATAAATTGGAATTACCTGTGGGATTAGCAGGAGTGCATGATGTGTTTCATGTCTCTCAGCTCCGGAAATGTTCGAAGGAACCTACTGACCAGATAGATGTACCAGATGTGCCATTATAGAAGAATCTCACTTATCTTGAGCACCCAATCAGAATCCTAGCCACTGATGAACGTCAACTCAGAAGGAAGAAAATCAAATTGTGTAAAGTTCAATGGAAAAATCATTCAGAGCAAGAGGCTACTTGGGAGAAGGAAGAAGATCTTAAGCAAGCCTATCCTTATCTTTTTCTGTCTTAGGTAAATCTCGGGGCGAGATTTCTTTAAGGAGGGTAGATCTGTAACACCCTGAGTTTAGGGGTGAAAACTTCCTTTTTCATAAATAGCATGCATGCATGTATCAATAGTAGTAGCCAGATCAGTATCTATCTCAAGCCCTAAAATCTCCAAATCTTTCTTGTGAACCCCAAATCAAGATCAGATTGCTCAAGTGTAATCTATTAGTTATCCTGAATCTAATAGTCTTCAGAACCTAGATCCAATTCTATCTCTAAATCCCATATTTATCAACTCCATTCTGTTTTCGAAAACAGAAATACCTTATATTACCCTAAATACTCTGAATTCAAATTTAATCAAAATCTTGACCAAGTTCAGATCAGATTATTCTTGAAATATGATCATGGGTATGCCAATACCTTAAACCAGAAAGTTGGTAGCCAGATTTTATCATCTAGACTCTTTTCACAAATCAGTCCAAGAGTTATTGCAAATTAGTCCTTTATCTGACATCTGGAAACCCAAAAAGGCTAAAATCTCCAGATTAACTTCAAACTCAAAATCTCTTCAGCAAATCTTTTCTAAATGCTATTTGTCACAAGTTTCTCTTCTGTTCAGATTCCAAAATCTCATCCTAAGTGCCAGAATTCGAAATCAATTGAAATTCAGATTTCAATTACCCTAAAATACCCTATTTTCGGTTCGTATCAAAAACTATCAGATGTGCCAGATTTTATCAAACATCTTTGCCAAATATCTTGTTGAATATATCTGCCAGATAGTGAAAGCAAATTCAGTTTAAACCTTCTAGAATTCCAGATTTATAATTCAGCCCAAATCAAGAATCTAAAACTGCAAATCAGCCCTATTTCGACCAGAGCAGCAGCAACTGTACACACGACCAATACTCGCCGTGTTTTGCTTCCTTGCGCCGTGCACGTTCGCCGTCGGCCAAGCTTCGCCTGCAACTTGATCGTGCATGTTGTTGTGCACGTGTCCTTGCCTCAGCCGTCAACGTGGCAGCGCCGCTGCAACGTCGACGACCAGCGCCTGCTCCCACGCGTGACCAGCAGTGACTGTTGTCAGCATCTTCTTGCCACGTTGCTTGCCTTGCCAGCCGTTGTCGCCACCTCTTTGCACCGCCCGACATGATTGAGTCCCAATGTAGCAACAGCTTTGCCTCGCCAGTGCGCCGTCGCGTCACCGTTCGCCGTTGTTACATCTGCGCCCGGCAACTCATGTCAACTGACACCAAATTCAATGCTATTACCTCCTTGCAAGCTACGCCCACTGCTCTATTTAAGCAGCCATACCCTGTATCATCTCCTCTTCACCAGAACTTAACCAAAATTCCGATTCACCACCTCTGCAGTCGTCTTCTCCGGCGAGCTGTCGAGGAAGCTCACGGTGCCAGCACTCTACACATAATCTCCTGCCAAATTAACAACATCAGTGAGTTTCCCTACTCATCCTCTCTGTGTGATATCATTTAATTGCTCCCCGGTGACCTCTAACGCCGGCGATCACCGGAAATTGCCGTTTGCCCTGTTTCTGTAATGTGGCTCAATCCAGTACAAATTAGCTTTCGATTCTGTAAACAAAATTGATCAGTAAGCTAATTCAAGCAAGCCTGTGTATTTAAATTTCCAGATTGAGCTTGAATTGAAGGTTTCCCCAAATCCAGATTTCACCAGTCGTCGGCGATCGTCGCCAGGCTTCTCCGGTGATTCTCTGACCAAACTAACCGTTCCAGTAACTTCCTCACACCCTTCTATCACTCCTAGAGCAAGGAATCGAGTTCAATCGGCTTATGTTGAAAATGCCCAAATCCAGAGCTTCTTCTCTGGCGCCGATCACCGGAAAGCTTGTTCCAGCCATTTCAGCCCTCGAAACCTTGTCCAGTGTGTGTGCTTTTATCTCCTCATCATTTTTGTCTTCTAGCCCGACACCTAGATCGGCCTAGATTGAAAGTTACAGCTTTGCCAAGATCTTGTCCAGAACTGCTCCAGTGCAGCTAGTTCACCTCAGTTCATCACTGAATTTCTTGCTTTCCAGCCATTTCTTGCCCTAGATCCTGTTGGCTTAATTGTTCCTGTTATCAATGCCTACCTCCCAGACAAAGTGGTGCATCATTTGGAGCTCTAGATCAAAAGTTATGCCAAGCCCTAGTTTTTGGCATTGTCAGCTCTATGCCAGAGCTTGTCAGCCAGTGGCCTTGACCTTGTTTACCCACTTCTGATTGTGCATTTTGAAAACCACTTTGTCCACTGAATTTGTAGAGTTGTGATCTACATTTTCTTCCACTACCACAACTTGAGATGAGCACTCTAGCTTTTCTTAAAGCTATGTCGACACCTTGAACCGAATGTCGACCTAAAGCCGTTCGCTGTTTTTGAGCGAACCAGTCGCAACCTTGATATCATTTTGATATTTTGAGACATTTGGAACCTTGTAAACCTTTGACAGCTAATCTTAACATTGGTTTCCATAACTTAACCCTAATCAGCCTCTAAACCCAATCATTTCAGAATCATCAAGACTTCATCTTTGCATTATTGCATATAGTATAATAATGTATTGAAAAGATTGTGATTATTGGTTGTTTGTTTGATTGGAGAGTAGATCAAGAGCCCGAGTTTGAGGACTTCGCTGTTGATCCGTCATCAACTGCTGTTCCTTATGACGAGGAAGGCAAGTCATATCCTTGGTCATCTTGAACCTATATTTTAAACGTTGCTAAAACATAACCTTGAATATAGATAATACTGCATGAGAAAGATTGAGAATGGTTGATTTATGAATTGACAGTACTAGACTGGTTATCTGTGAAATGTGAAATAAACAAGTTTTGAGCCATGAACTATTATATATGTATTTATATATTTATATTCATGAAATAAAACCCCTAGCCGTGACCAGAAAATGGTATGGAATGGTGGTAGCACTGGAGGTGCTAAACTGTGAAGGAATGCAGGCACTGAAGGTGCAGGGTTGTGGATGGTCTGGTCACTGGCATATAAGGACTAGAACCTTGTGTTGTGCATCTAGTGGCATGAACAACGTGCTAACCGCAAGCCTGGTATGGGACAGGCTTGAACAAGTAATTATGTGGATCGCACATGCAACCCCTGCATGAGATGTGTAGTGATGCACGATAAGCACGGAGAATGGCTCCCACACATATCATTAAAGGTGATCAAGCACGCTGACCCAGTAATGGGAATAAGCAAAGGGGTGGAGGTTAGGATACAGCCTACCACAACTGTGTCTCGCGGAGAGCCACAGGGTCAGGGGTGAATTGTGAGTGATGCATAACAAAAGTTCTTGTTATCTCCACCTTGCCACTCACACATGGTTGTGAGGAGGGGTCTAATCATTTTGATAGGATGGGCTTGAAAGTGGAATATCTTGCGGGTAAATTGGTACCTCTCTGCAGAGTTAAAAACGTATTCGAATACTCCGAGCTCCCGGGTTTATAGGAGTCTGCTGCGGTGGATTAAATCCACGGGGTGTGACACAAGTACTATTTTCTAAATAAAATGTGTTAAATCAAGATTACCCAAATGACATGTGTTGTCATGATAAGGGGTGCTGCCGTGGGCTGTCGTGTGTCGACGTGTCGCGGTAGTGCTATAATCTAGTGAACATGATTGATGATGTTATATTATGAAAAGTGCTGCCATGAGCTGAAATAAGATGAGGTATGGAAGTAAAAGATTATTTTATAAACAACCATAATTCTTGACTAGTCTAGGTTCATACCATCACTACTATATGTATCTACTCTTACCTATGACTTGCTGAGTACGTAAGTGCTCACCCTTGCAACATTCAACTCAATAGATGGAGCATTCTTTGACCAAGAGGATGGCATGGAGAACTTCTTGAATCCAGAAGGAGAAGAGTCAGTCCCGTCTTTGCCCTGATGTATGTTGTTCTGCCGTCAACTTCTTTTGTGGAAGGGTCACCTATCTTCTGCTGTGTAGTTAAATATTTTGATAAACCCTGAATGCCTTGTAGGCATTGTAATCCTCTTTAAGAATATTAAGGCCAGCAGGCCACACTGCTTAATATTTTGTTCGAACTGTGTTGCAATGTAATATACTCCTGTGTTTGAATCATCCTGGGAAGTCAAAGGTTTGTGAGAATGGGACTAGCTGCAGCGAGCTGGGTCTCTACAGGAGTAGTCGTAGTCCCAATTTCGGGGCGTGACATGTATGCTTATGTAGTGTATGTGTGTATTACTTGTATCCGCCGTGGAACCAGAGATTGAAGGAGCGGAAGAAATCTTCGAAGAATCGTCCAAGTAACTAGACCCAACATTGCAAGGCAAGTCTCAAACCCTTGATCATGTCTAGCCTAATATTTTGAAATGAAGTATGTTAACTGTTTTCAAGTATATGCATGCCTTAGATTCAAATAAGAGTTATGTTTTAATGAAATGATAGATATGACCTAAATAATTGTAAAGCCTCTTTTTTGATTGATTATCCATGCACCCTTGTCACCCTAGAATATCATGCTTAGGCTATGCTATGCTCAAGATTATATGTTAAATGTTGAATGGTCACATATGAGAAAAGTATATTCAAAACCCCTTTTGTGAAAGAAAATGTGATTGGAATCGATAGTGAGGATGGTTTGATTGGATGGTGCTGTGTGCGCACTGGGAATGTGAAAGACTCCTCACTAGAGATTCATAAGGACTAGAAGCTTGTGTTGTGCTTCTATGCGGCATGAAAAACGTACCAACCACTTGCCTGGTTTTGGGACGGGCGCAACTTAGTAGCTTTCTTTAGTATTAGCTTTTCCCTCTAATGGTTGTCGGTCCAGCTTCTTGCGAGAACTGGTGGGCCGTAGAAGGCCATGAGTGATGTGAGTTCAGAAAAATCATGAGAGGAAAAGGTGGAAAGAAGGAAGACGCCCTATGCCAGATTAAGTCGTGCGCGACTGTAATCAAGAGAGGCTATGTGTCTTGCGAGAACATAGACCCAGGCTAGGAAGTAAGGCAGTGGGCAGGACCCACAACGGTACTTGAGACTTAACTGTCTATTTACCGGGCAGGGAAATTGTTAATGCTAGGACTGTAAACTGTTGTGTCACTTTAGCCTTGTCACATGCGTAAAAGTCGCATGGAGTTGGCCTGACTTGAAAGCTGAGTGATTGGTGGATTAAGGTGGTACACCTTTGCAAAGTTTAAAAAGTATCGGATACTCTGTGCTCCCAGGTTATGGAATCTGCGCGCTGTGGATTCTATTCACGTCGATGCAGCACAAGTAGCTTTTGGAAAGTTTTTCACAAAATCTGAGTAAAGTGGTGACTCATGAAAGACCGCCACACATAACATTTCTGAAATCTAGCTTAGGATTTTAAAAGCCTCGCTTTTGAAAACAAAAACCTTTTCTTCAAATTAAGAGTGAAAATCTATTCTACCCCTATATATATATAAAACCAAGACCCCTTTTCTTGAAAACCCCTCATCTATATATCTGCATTCTCATAACGGGACTTGCTGAGCATTGTGGAAAAACATGCTCACCCTTGCCTTTTCACACAAATTCAGAAGAAAGGATTCAAGGACCCTGATTCCTTTGGCCTTGAGAATCAAGAAGAGGAAGGAACCTTTCCAGACGATTTGAGCTTCTAGGAGGGACATGTGCCAAGTTGAGTTTGATGTGGTAAAGGCCCGAGCCGAACCACTGCAGAAGGAAATGAAGACCTCTGTTATTGCTTTCGTGTCATTGTTTTGATTCTTGATTTATGAAAGACTCTCTACTTTGTATCAACTTTAATTAATGTCATTCTTGGCTTTATGGTAATGTAATAGTGGTCCTCATGACCTTGTACTTGTTTTATCTATTTGCTTTATTGAGTAAAGTAAATCCTGTTATTGTGAGCTTGTGATGTACCTTTCTGTGTGCAATCCACCTGGGCGGTTGCCATCAGAATCCTCAAATGAGGGTCCCACAGATACAACGCCTCCCCCCGCGGAAGCGCGGCGGAGGAGGTGGCTAGCCCGGAGGCTAAACATAAAACTTGCGAAGCAAGGTTATGTTCCAAGTGTGCGTCAGCTCCTGGTCTTCAATTGTGGAGAGTTTGTAGGCTCCGGAGCCCAGGACCGCGGAGATCTTGTATGGGCCCTCCCACTTGGGGGATAGTTTGCCCTGGGCTTGGGGGTCTGTCACGCGCTTGAGGACTAGGTCCCCAAGGCGGAAGGCCCTTTCGCGCACGCGCTGGTTGTACGCGCGTGCCATCTCGCGCTCGTAGATGGTGTGGTGAAGGAGCGCTCGGTCGCATTCTTCTTCGACGAGGTCGACCTCCAACCGTTGATTATCCTCGTTGGTTTGGTGCGCCGCGGTCGTAGCTCCGTCGAGGAGCTCGACCCGCAGCAATCGAAAACCAATCTCCGAGGGGAGAACTACTTCGGCCCCGTAGACGAGCGAGAAAGGCGTGCGCCCTGTCGCTCGGCTAGGGGTGGTGCGCATGGAGCAGAGGATGCCTGGAAGCTCTTCTGCCCATGCGCCTCGCTTGGAGGCGGTCTGTTCAAGCCATCGGCGCAAGCCTTGTAGGATCATGCCGTTGACCCTTTCAATGGCTCCGTTGCTTTGTGGATGAGCCACAGAGGCAAAATGGAGGGTAGTGCCTAAGCCTTCACAGAAATCCCGGAAATATGCCGAGTCGAACTGGGTCCCATTGTCGACCGTGATTTCTTGGGGGACCCCGAAGCGACATACGACATTTTTCCAGAAAAAACGTTGCACCGCGCAGGAAGTGATGCTGGCCAAGGGCTCAGCCTCCACCCACTTGGAGAAGTAATCCACGGCGACCACCGCGTACTTGTAGCCCCCAGGTGCTGGGGGGAAGGGACCAAGGTGATCCATCCCCCAGCGCGCGAAGGGGCCAAGTAACAGGGATGGTTTGCAATGTCGCGGAGGGGAGCCTGGTGCCCTTCGCCATCTTTTGGCAGGCCTCGCACGCAGAGATTAGATCCCGTGCGTCGCGGACCAACGTGGGACAGTAGAATCCTTGGCGAAGGGCCTTCGCCGCGACCGCCCGCGGAGCCAAGTGGGATCCGCAGCTCCCCGAGTGTATGTCCTCGAGGAGCTGGAGTCCTTCCGCTCGCGGGAGACAGCGAAGGAGGGCGGAAGCCCCCTGCTTGTAGAGCTTCCCGTCCAGCACAACGTACGCCCTGGCCTTGGCGTGGAGGCGCTTCACCTCAGCGTCACCGGGAGGTTCCCCCTCGTCCCTTATGCAGGAGACGAGGGGATCCATCCACGATGCAGTCCGAGTGATCTCGGAAACCTCCGGGACGCGAACCTCAGGGTTCGCGTCTGGAAGGGTTATCGAGGGCCTCGTGATGATTTCCAGAAAAGCGCCCTTGGGAAGAGTTTCCCAGGCACTGGCCGCCCGGGCCAACCCGTCGGCCCGGGTGTTATCCCGTCGGGGGATGTATCGGGCCTCCAAGCCTTCGAAGTGTCTTTCCATCTTCCGCACTTCCCCCAAGTACAGACTCAGGTTCGCGTCGTGGCACAAGTATGACTTGTCCATTTGGTTGACCACCAGCTGGGAGTCTCCTTTCACCAGGAGGCGGCGGATTCCCAGGGAGCGCGAGAGGCGCAATCCCCAGAGCAAGGCCTCATACTCGACGACATTGTTCGTAGCCGGGAATTCGAGCCTGGCGGCGTACTCCAGCATCTTCCCTTCGGGACTCCGGAGAACCACCCCCGCGCCGGCCCTGGCGAGGCACAAGGAGCCATCGAACATGAGCGTCCAATGGTCCTGGCACCGGGGAGAGGCGAGGCGAGTCCCTCCGTCCTTTTCGGTGGTTGGGGTCCATTCCGCCACGAAGTCAGCGAGGACTTGCGACTTGATGGCGGAGCGGCCCGTGAAGGTGAGGGAGAAAGGAGCGAGCTCGGCCCCCCACTTGCCAATTCGGCTGGTGGCCTCCTTGTTCCTCACCACTTCCCCCAGCGGGAGAGATGACGGGACCGTGATTGGGTGCCCGAGGAAGTAGTGGCGGAGCTTCCGCGACGCCATGAGGAGGGCATAGCACAACTTTTCCACCTCAGTGTACCGTGTCTTAGCGCCCTGAAGGGCCTCTCTTACATAGTACACGGGGCGCTGTTGCCCATCCTGCTCTCTTACGAGCACCGCGCTCACCGTGACTGGGGTCGCAGCGAGGTAGAGAAGTAAAGGTTCCTCCGAGGATGGGCTTACGAGCATCGGGGGGCTCGCGAGGTACTTCTTTAGCGCTTCGAACGCCATCTGGGCCTCGGGGGTCCATCTGAACCCCTCAAGGCCCCGGAGGATTTTGAAGAACTAGAGTCCGCGTTCTCCTGACCGCGAGACGTAATGACCCAACGCGGCCAGGCGGCCTGCAAGCCTCTGCATGTCTTTGATGGAACGCGAGGGAGGCATGTCCAGCAGGGCCCGAATTTTTTTGGGGTTCGCCTCAATGCCCCGCTGGGACACCAGGAAGCCAAGCAGCCTCCCGCCGTGGACACCGAAGGCGCATTTTTCCGGGTTGAGTTTCAACCCGTACTTGCGGAGGCTGCGGAAGGTCTCCGCCAGGTCGTCGATGTGTACGGCTGCGCGAAGGCTTTTGAAGACCGCGTCGTCAACGTAGACCTCGACGTTGCGGCCGATTTGGTCCTTCAGGACCAGCGTCATGAGACGCTGGAAGGTTGCCCCGGCATTTTTCAACCCGAAGGGCATGTGGAGATAGCAGAAGGTGCCGAGGGGAGTTATAAAACTCGTCTTTTCCTCATCCTCTGCAGCCATCCGAACCTGATGGTACCCCGAATATGCATCGAGGAAACTCATCAGTTCGCATCCCGCAGTCGAATCGACCAGTTGGTCGATCCGCGGGAGTGGGTAGTTATCTTTCGGGCAAGCACGGTTGAGTTCGGTGAAGTCCACGCACATCCTCCACTTGCCACTTGACTTCTTTACGAGGACGGGGTTTGCCAACCATTCGGGGTGTAGGACTTCCCGCACAAACCCTGCCTCTAGAAGCTTGGCGACCTCTACCTTGATGGCGTCTTGGCGCTCGGGGGATAACTTTCTCAACTTTTGCTTGACCGGGGAGCGGCCGGGGATCACTGCGAGCTTATGCTCAATGACGTCCTGGGCGACGCCCTACATGTCCGAGGGCTCCCACGCGAAAACGTCCGAGTTCTCGCGAAGGAAGGCCACGAGTTGCTCGGCGTGCCCGTCGAGGAGGTCTGCCCCGATCCTGAGGGTCCTCTCTTCATCTCCCGCGGACAGTTGGACCTTCCGGAGGTCTCCCTCGGGGCGTAGCCTCGGGAGCGGCCTCCCGGAAGAAGCAGCTGGGGCAGTTTGAGGTTCGGGGGGGTTCTCTCCCCCCGGAGTCTTGATCATGTTGACACTTCCAATAGCGGCGGCGGTGCGTTTGTAAAGAGCGCGGGCCACGCTCTGGTCACCTCAAACGGTGATCGCACCGTGAGGCCCAGGAATTTTCACGCAGAGGTAATTCTGGTGAATTGCCGCCCCTAGATGGTTGATCGTGGTCCTCCCCATAATGGCGTTGTATGAAGAGGGGAGGTCCACAACATCAAACCGGACCATCTCCGTCCGGTAGTTTTCCGGAGTGCCGAAGGTCATCGGTAGGTCGACCTTCCCCACCGGGTGGATGGTCTTCCCAGGGACGAAGCCTTGCAATGGCCCTAGTGCGGGCTGCAGCAGCTTCTCGTCGACTTGCATCTCCCTGAACGCCTTCAGGTATAGGATATCGGCGGAGCTTCCGCCATCGACGAGGATGCGCTCTAGTTGGCAGTTGTAGACTGTAGCCAAGACGATGAGTGCGTCATCGTGCGGGAAGTGAACCCCGCGCGCATCTTCCGCTGTGAAGGTGAGGGGGACGTCCGACCATTTCGGTGGCGGAGACATATGCAGCACCCCCACAACCTTCACCTCTCGCGCATACTCCTTGCGCTGACGCTTGGAGTCCCGTCTCGCGGCAGATCCCCCCGTAATGACATTTATACGTCTTTGGGAGGTTTGAAAGGGGAGCTCCTGGGCTGAGCTCCCTTCTTGCGTCTGTCTTTGCTGCTCACCCGCGGGAGCGGGAAGCACTGGCAAAGCCGTCGAGGGAGGCAAGGAGGCAGGGCCCCCTCCCCCCTGGCCGCGCTGGTCGAGAAAAGCCGTGAAGTGTTGTAGAAGCTGATGGCATTCTCGAGTAGCGTGGGTACTCGACTTGTGGAAGGTGCACCACACGCCGGCTGTGCCCTCCTTGCTCTCCTTGGGGCGACTTTCGCGCCCGCGGGAGGATTGTCCTCCCGCATAGCCTTTTGACTTAGGAGGGACACGACTGCCTTTGCCGACGTCGCGCGAGCCGCCGTCGCGCGAGCCGCCTCCGCCCTCGAGGATGAAAGCGTCCCGAGGCCGTGGCTCGCGGCGATCGTTTCTTCGGGGACGTTTGTTGGGGGGGTCTCTGACCTCCCAGTCGGCGGGGGTAGGAGCCCCTTGGTTCTTCTTCCAAAGATCGTCCTCCTCTGCGCGGGCGTACTTCTCAAGTACGGTGAAGAGTTTGTCGGCGGAGGTGGGGCAGCTCCGGGAGAGCCTCCGGTGGAGCTCCCAGGGGAGTATCCCGCTCTTGCATGCTTCGATGACCGTGGAGTCAGGAACATGCGCCACTTTGCTCTTCACCTAAGCGAAGGGCTTAAAGAAGCTGCGGATAGTCTCCCCCGTCCTTTGCCGGACGGTGTAGAGCTGGGACGAGTCTAAGGGCCGCACATAGTTGCCCTGGAAGTTCGCGCAAAATTCGCACTTCAGCTGCACGAAGGACTTGATGGATCCAGCTTTAAGGTTGTAGAACCATGAGCGCGCGATGCCCGTGAGGTAGAGGGGAAAGACATTGCACTGCATTGTCTCATCCCCTCCAGCCGCCGAGATGGCCGTTGAGTACACCTACACAAACTCGTAAGGATCGGCCTCACCGTTGTAATGCTCGATGTGCGGTGGGCGGTAAGGCCGCGGCCAGTGGATGCAGCGGAGGCGACTGCACAGCGGTTGGTTGGTCCCCTCAACTTCCTTGGGGGATCCATGGTCGCCGTCTTCTCTTGCCGGGGACGCATGCTCATTGTCGGATTCTGGAAGGGGTGGCAGCGGTCCCCCTGTGTGACGGTATCGCCTCTTTTCCTCCGGATTGGGTGAGCTAACCTCTTGGGCATCGAGGTATTCTGCGGGGAGGGTAGCAGCTTCCTTGAACGGTCTCTTCCCCCGGGCGAGTTGGGAGCGCGTCTCCGTGCGCCCACGGGTTCGGGGGAGTCCTGACCGATGGCGGGAGGTGGTTTCCCCGGACTTGGCGGTACGCATTGGCTCGACCTCCTCCCTCGTGAAGCGGGTCTGATCCGCTGGGGGCGCCCGCAGGGGCGGCCCCGGGGGGGAGGGAGATAATGCGCATTTGCCACCGTCCCAGTGGACGCTGCCGGCGCACGGACCGGGCCATGCGCCGGGTCCGCGCTCGGTGCGGCGGGAGTAGTTGCGGTTCGAGTCCCCGGGGCATCTGCGGGAGCGGGCGCCGCACCGACTCCAGGCGTCGGCCCCCGGAGGCTCTCAGGCTCGGGCGCGGAGGTTACCCCCGGTGCGCCGGTAGCCGCTCGCGGGGGTTCCGGACCCGGGGCAGGGCGACTCCCCGAGGCAGGGGAGGGCTCGGAGACAAGTTGACCCCCGGGCGCGGGGAGCATGCCCGGGACCGGATACGGCCCGGGCACACCTCCGGGAATGGGGAACATCCCGGGCCCAGCAAAAGCGGGGTGCCCCATGAAGAATTGGGGCAGTGCCACCATAAACGGATATGGAGGCGGGTAGACGGGAGCCGGGGTCGCGCCAGGACGCGCAGCAGCTCCTCCAGGGTGTGCTGGGTGCGAAGTTGGCCCTGGAGCAAAGCCCCCAAAACAGAATCTCCAGAGACCGGAACGGAGAGTTGGGGCGCACTTGGCCCCGCAAGCTCGGTTGCGGTCGCCGGGTCAGAAACGGGGACCCTTTGGCCAGAGGCCGTGAGCGGAGGAAGCTGGTCCTCCCCCCGCGCGCCCCCAGGGGGCAAGGCCGCGGAGGCCTCATCTCGCAGAGGCGGAGCCGGGTTGCTAGGACCAGCGCCCTCGGGAGATGAGAGGGCTTGAGCTTTGGTTGTTGCGGGAGCCATGGCGATTCGTCGCGAGGTCCCCATGGATGGCGCCAACTGTCGTGGTATTGCGGATACCTCGGCAGGTTAGGATGTGCACGGCACGAGTACAACGGCGCGAGCAGACAGAGTTATTGGTCTTCTCTCGCCGGGCAACACAGAAACTGACACGGGGGTTTATACAGGTTCGGGTCCCAGTGGGGGCCCTAGTCCTGTTGGCTCTCTCCGGACGCGAGTCCGCTGGGAAGGTGAGCTCTCGGGGAGAGGTCTCCAAGAGAGCCGGATATTGCGTTAATATAAATGAATTCGAATCCTCGAAAAAGGGTACAAGAGGGGTATATATAGCCCCCAAGAAATACAAAAGACTAAAGAGCCCTCGCTGCAACCGCCGGATGGAAGGGCGGGGACGTCCTTTGGCCAGAGGGACGGCCCGAATGCTTGACACGTGGCGCCGCTGACTTCCTAGAGGTCCCACGGTCAGCAGCCGCTCTTCAGGAGCCCGAAGGCTCTCCGGATCTCACCGGGCGCCCGGTGACCCTCCAGATCTCACCGGGGGCCCGGTGGTTCTCCGGGTCTCACCGGGGTTCCGGTGACCCTCCGGATCTCACCGGGCGCCCGGTGACCCTCTGGATCTCACCGGGGGCCCGGTGGCGCTCCAGGTCTCACCGGGACTCCGGTGACCCTCCGGATCTCACCGGGAGCTCCTCAAGACTTTGTGGGGCCTCCTGGGGATTCCCCCAACAACATGAGATCTTGGTTTGCCTCCATTCCTTTAAGAAAATGCAAGAGGAAACATAAAAAATGAGTACTATTTAAACTCATTCTAGTTAATGGCTGAAAACAGAAGCAAGCTGGGTCATGTATGACACAGCAATTCAGGTACAAACATACATATGCCAGTTCACAAATTCAAGTGCATGTCTGAAACAGCAGTACAAATACACACCTACCTACCAATACAATTAAATACACAAATACTCCCTACACATTCAAGTTCATGTCCCAAATAGCAATACATGATACACAAATATACAACAATATACAAATACAACAATTCACACATTCGATGTATATTAGAAAAGCCACAACTGAAATTAACAACAGATCACGACGAGGACCCAGTGGCCCATACGTTTTACATAAAAGAGATCCTTTGCAAGTTGTGACAATGCAACTACCGACTACAAGTTAGACCTGATACATCACAAATCCATTCATCCAAAACAGCAAATGTCTGAACCACATTGGACTTAACCATAGGAATTCAGTTCGAAGACGCCCGAGGAGCTGGAACTGCTGTCGAGTTACATTTGTATTGGTGATTTCCTCGGACTCAAACTCGATCAACTCAACACAACTCAACTCAACTCAACTCCATTAACAAAAAGAACCTACCTTCCAAGATGTTGTTCTGTGTAATGATGGTGTAGAATGGCTGTGCAAATGACAACAATTCTTCTTCTCCAAGCAGGTAAGCATCTGGCCACAAGCTGGTGCATGCAAAAAAATGGCTGAAACACCAATACAAATGTAAGATGCTTTCTATATGTCCTGATTTGAGAAACACGCCGGGCTTAAGGATCTTCTCGACCGAGCCAACTAAGATCTCGCCCTTCATGTCCTTCCTGCTCTTGACGGTGATCTTCACCGTTTCTTTCCAGCTCTCGACTGTGAACTTCACTATTTCTTTCCAACTCTCGATGGTGATCTTCACCGTTTCTTTCGCCAACAAGCCAACGTAGGCAGCGTACTGCGATGAAGAACCGTGAAATACGTTGCCCCTCATGAGCATCATCCAAGGACCTGCACAGATCATAAATAGGCATTCTACAGCAAATTAAGATTGTTTACTGTTTCCTACATGACTCCCTATCCGAGAAAGACTACCAACTGAAGGTTAGGTTGTGCTTCATCATAGTAACATCAACTTGCAACTGGAGATCAAGATATTACATTTCTACTCTATTTCATCAGAAGAAATTACCTTGCCAATATACATATATTAATTATTTAATGAACTTTTTACATGCACTTGATCATTGAGCAAGCTAGTTGGCATTTGACTATGTTATTGGCATTGAACAACCTATAGAGAAGATCAAGATATTTGTGTATCTCATGATATTTGTAAATATCTTGACATTAATGATCTTTCAATTTCATGATCTTTCAATTTCAACTTCAATTTCAATTTCAATTTCATGATCTTTCAATTTCAATTTCAATTACAAATATCTTTCAATTTCAATTTCAATTTCATGATCTTTCAATTTCAATTATTACTAAGTCCAAGTTGGCATTGAGCAGCCTACTGAGAGATGAAGATATTACATTTATACTCTTATTGGCATTTCACTATGTTAGATAGAGTTTGTATTGCAAATATATCCTGATAATTTTCTTCATTTGATAGGATCAGCAAGCAATTGAACATTATCTGTCCCACAGTGATATTATGTAGTTGTTTTAATAAAAAATAGGAACAAGACACCGTACATAATCATATTGAAAAGAAGACACATCAAAATGAAGAATACAAAAATTGCAGGATAATTGCCATAATCGGATTAGAATAATCTAACAATATTGCAGAAATTTTACATACCTTGCTTGCTATGCCGAAATCTAGTGGGCGTCGATGGAGGTGCAGCGGTTGCCGGTTGAGGTGCGCCGGCCGTCCATGGTGCTTACGGGTTTGGGCTACGAGCGCCCGATGAACTGTGAGAATGAAAGAGACACACCCGGGTATTTATAGTACTAGATAAGTTCTATCGGTACATAACCTCATACCGTTAGTAATTTGAGATCTATTCTAACGGTATAAACAAACATTACCGATAGAATAAAACTATTTGTAGAAGGAGAACAGTTCTATCGGAACACTACATCGTACCGATAGGCATTTTTATACATATTCTGTCGGTATAGACATACATTACCGATAGAATAAGACTAGTTGTAGAACGCGAACAGTTCTAAGATATTTGCGCTATCTTCTAACAATATAAACATACATTACCGATAGAATAAAACTATTTGAAGACGAACAGCTCTAAGCAATTTTTGATATCTTCTAACGGTACAAACATCCATTACCGATAGAATAAAAATATTTGTAGAAGGCGAACGGTTCTATCGGGACACTACATATTGCCGATAGGAATTTTTGAGATATTCTGTCGGTATAAACATACTTCACCGATAGAATAAAACTATTTGTACAAGGAGAACAGTTCTATCGGCACACTACATACTACCGATAGGAATTTTTGTACATATTCTGTCGGTATAGACATACATTACCGATAGAATAAGACTAGTTGTAGAAGTCGACCAGTCCTATCGGCGCACAACATTCTCCCGTCAGTACTTATGCATCTCTTCTAACGGTAAATATGTTCATCACCGCTAGAGTAAATCATACTGCTTGTTCTAATGGTAAGTTTCTTATAAAACGATAGGAAAAATACATCACATATGCCTTTTATGACCGCGAGGCACATTTTCTAACGGTTTTCTACTAAATCGCTAATAACCGATAGAAGATAGGGGTTAGTAGACTGCATTTCTATACTAGTGTGTCCATGCCTAAAATTCCCCAAGCTGTTCTCGTCAGACCGGATAAAATTAGAAGAGCGTTCTTCTGGAGGGGAAAATCAACTTGCTTTGGTAGTCATTGTCAGATTTCTTGGGACAAAGTTTGTAGACCTAAATCAAATGTTGGGCTTGGAGTTCTCAATCTAAGAACACAAAACTTGGCTCTTCCGTTGAAATTCCTGTTTAAGTTCTTTAACAAGAATTCATCTCCTTGGGTTCAATTAATTTGGTCTCGTCATTATTCGAATTGTGTGCCGTCGGAGTCTCAGTTGGTTGGGTCTTTTTGGTGGAAGGACATCTTGCATCTTTTAACCTACTTCAAAGGCATTTCTTCATGGAAGATTGGATTAGGGGATACTTGTGACTTGTGGAATGATCTCTGGACTTCTGAAATTTTAGCTCATAAATGGGCTGAATTGTTTTCCTTTTCTT
Source organism: Pharus latifolius (assembly GCA_019359835.1). Taxonomy (NCBI): domain Eukaryota; kingdom Viridiplantae; phylum Streptophyta; class Magnoliopsida; order Poales; family Poaceae; genus Pharus; species Pharus latifolius. Next base: position 43,613,075 of record CM033325.1, read on the forward strand.
CACGAAATTTGACTACTCATCAATTCTGGAGTTTGAATAGCTTGGAATCTATTTTTCATTTGCCTCTCTTGGAGCTGGCTTACAAACAATTTCAGAGTTTATCGGTGCGTCATCATGATACTAGTGGTCTTCTTTCTTTGAATGATTGTTGGACTATCTTTGGAAGTAATTCGCATACATTCAAAACCAATGAGGCTTATAAGAGGTTAATGGGTATTGCTATCTCTCATCCCATTTTCAGTCTCTGTTGGAAGTCAAAGTGTACACTTAAAGTTAAGAGTTTCGTTTGGACTCTCCTCTGGGAATGCGTTAATACTAGAGAGAGATTATGATGGAGAAAATTGTTGATCTCTTCATACGAGTGTGAGCTTTGCACTGATGGTTTTCTTGAATCACATTTTCATCTCTTCTTTGAATGTGCTTTTACTCTTCAATGCTGGAATCTTATAGGTATCAGTTGGATTGGAAATTAGACCAATTCTGCTATGACGGATTTACTTTGGAAACTTAAAGAAAACAATCAGAGATTCAAAGACTTTTTTATGGAAATCATTATGTTGTCCTTGTGGGACATTTGGAAAATTAGAAATTCCAAAATTTTTAATCATCAGCCTGGGAATCTCTTTAAGAGGAAGAAAGCTCTTATTTCGGATTTAAAACTTGTTGCTGTTCATTATCCTGAAGGCATTAGAGAAAAAATTCTTAGATGGGTTGATCTTTTGTAATGAATTGATTATTTTTTTTCCTTTTTCTCTTGTAACTTGGATTCTTGATACCGGCCTAGACTGTCTCGCAAGAGAACAAGGACAATGCAGTAGGCGAGTATTCAGTCTTTCTTTCCACAGGGACTAGAGAATGAATCGTGTAAAACTAAACTAAATCGATGACAAATGAAACTAAAACAGACGAAAAGAGAGAAGATGGTCATCGAGCGACAGTTGAATCAGTGTTATGTCTATACACGTCATCATGAGTACAAGCTAGCACATTAACGTTCAGTGATCTCGCGTGACAAGGCGAAAACAACTAAACGAATACGCTTATCGATGGTATCAACGAGTGAGCGCATAGAGGAATAACACAGACTGCTCCCTGACTCCTTTCAACCATGACTGTCAAGCCACTGAACTCAGCATCTCAGTTCAATGCAAGTAGAAAGCATCAACACAGCAATTAAGTGATTCACATAGAAGAACTATATCAACTCAAAATTCCTCATTATCCACAAATCAGGGAGGAATAATCAGAAGTGAATGAACTCATGAACTTGTATTCATTGGAGTCAAATAAAGTTTAAAACATCCAAGTACTGACACTACTACAGAAGTGCATTCCACTAACCCATATTTTCTAACGGTTATAAGCAATCTGGGAAAAATCCGATAAAATAGGACGACAGCGGCGGAAAAGAGGCATTTTACTATCGGTTACACACTAGTCCAACGTTAGTGAAATGCAAATACTTTTTTACTATCGGTCATTACTGTACAAACCGATATAATATATTAAAAAGTACTATCGGTTTTCCATTTTTAACTGATAGTAAAATTACGCACTTTATACTATCGGTTATTACTGTACCAACCGATATAATATATTAAATAGTACTATCGGTTTTCATTCGTAACAGATAGTAAAATTACTCACTTTATACTATCGGTTATTACTGTACCAACCGATATAATATATTAAATAGTACTATCGGTTTTGCATTCGTAACTGATAGTAAAATTACGCACTTTATACTATCGGTTCTTACTGTACTAACGATACAATATAGTAAAGTTTACTATCGGTTATATAAAACAAACCGATAGTAAAATGACTTCATATAAACTAATGTTTATGACAGTGGGGATCTTATTTTACTATCGGTTTGTATTTTTTAACCGATAGTAAAATTGTACAACTTAATTAGGTCGACCCCTGCTCTGCGCTCTGCATGTTGGAATCATTTCAGCCGCGCACGACTCCAAGCTAGAGTGATCTGGAGAAGCTAGCTGAGAAGTTGATCATATTTCCATCCCCCTCGGTATTGTCATCTTCTCATCACCTCTCTCTCTCTCTCTCGATCACTCTTTCACACTCTCCCTCTCTCTCTACTTGCAATTCATTAAACTAGATACATGTAGCTCCAAACTAGCTAGAAGGCTAGGTTGGCTAACTAGCTATAGCTTGCTGAATTTAAGCAGCTAGCTAGTTGGCTCTTCCAATTAATGCATGCATCAAGTTAATTAGGGTTTCATATATACAAATCCATTTAATGTAATTAAGCAGCTCATGTACACACATATGGCCTAGCTAATTATGTTTCATGCATATATGCATGCCCTGAGTCATTAATTATTTATTTGAATTTGTCAATTTTGTGAAATAATTGTAGATGGACCGAGAATATTGGATGTATGGAATAAAATGTACTACTGTTGAGTATTTGGAGGGTGTGAATGGGTTTATTAAATTTGCTGAGCAAGAAAAGGCGAAGAAGGGAGAGAAAGATATGCATTGTCCTTGTATAGATTGTATGAACTTAAAAAGGTTCGGCAACTCTGATCAGATTAGGAGTCATTTGATTCGTCGTGGTTTTAACGCACGCTATACCCGTTGGATATGGCATGGTGAAGATCTTGAGGAAACGAGCACCGCTACCACTCAGCAGCACCCGGAAGTGGATTGCAGTAATGATGATCATGATCAGAACATTGGTAATGTTCATTCGGAAGTCCATGTAGATGACGACAATTTAGATGAAATGTTACGTGATGTAGAAGAAGACTACAGCGAAAAAGATTTAGCTAAATTTGAGAAATTAATTGTTGATTCTGAGAAGCCTTTGTTCCCCGGATGTGCAAAATTTACAAAGTTGTCTTCTGTGTTGAGATTATATAACTTGAAGGCAAGCAACGGTTGGAGAGATAAGAGTTTCACGGCGCTATTGGATCTGTTAGCGGACATGCTTCCAGAGGGAAATGTGTTGCCAAGATCGGTTTACCAGGCCAAAAAACTATTGTGTCCGTTGGGAATGGAAATCGAAAGAATACATGCATGCCCCAATGATTGTGTTCTGTACCGTAACGAGTACGAGGATTTGCATATTTGTCCAAGATGCGGTGCATCGCGGTATAAGCATGGGGACAGAATTTATCACAATGGATGTGATGAGGTAAAGAAAGGGCCTCCGGCCAAAACTGTGTGGTATTTGCCTGTGATTCTCAGATTGAAACGATTGTTTGCAAATCCAAAAGATGCGAAGTACTTGCGTTGGCATGTTGAAGGTCGGAAATAAGACGGAAAACTAAGACATCCAACTGATTCCATTCAATGGAGAAACATTAACAGAACATTCGGTGAGTTTGGCGGCGAAGTGAGGAATATAAGGTTTGGGCTGAGTACGGATGGTATAAATCCACACGGAAATATGAGCAGTCGACATAGCACTTGGCCGGTTCTTTTATGCATCTACAATCTTCCTTCTTGGTTATGTATGAAGCGCAAGTACATCATGATGTCGTTACTAATTTCAGGACCCAGACAACCCGGGAATGATATTGACGTGTTTCTATCACCGTTAGTCAAGGACTTACATAAATTGTGGAGTGAAGGGGTGCGGGTGTGGGATGCACATAAGCGAGAGAATTTCATATTGTGGGCCATGATATTTTGCACCATAAATGATTTCCCGGCCTATGGAAATTTGTCGGGGTATAGTACGAAAGGAGGCAAGGCTTGTCCTATTTGCCTGGATGAAACTGAAAGCATGTGGTTATCGAACTGCAGAAAAACAGTGTACATGGGTCACCGCAGATTCCTTCCGATGCATCACGCCTACCGCAAGAAGAGGAAGTCATTCAATGGGAAGCCTGAGAAAGGATCAGCCCCAATGTTTGTGATTGGTAAGGAGCTTTACTTGCGCGTGAAGGACATCAAAGTTGAGTTCGGTAAATGTTCTAAACCTCCAGGAAAAAATGTTTGGAAGAAGAGATCGATTCTTTGGGATCTGCCATATTGGGAGCACTTACAAGTTCGACATTGCATTGATGTCATGCACGTAGAGAAAAATGTTTGTGACAGTTTGACTGGTTTGTTTTTGAACATTCCAGGAAAGACGAAAGATGGCATCAACGTTCGCCGTGACATGCTCGACATGGGCATAAGGACTGAGCTTGCACCGTTGGAGAAGGGAAAGCAGACATACCTCCCCCGGCCTGCTATACTTTGTCAAAAAGAGGAAAAACAGAACTCTGTCAATGCCTACATGGTTTCAAAGTTCCATGCGGATATTCTGCGAACTTGAAAAAACTTGTGTCCATGAAAGACTTGAAACTGGTTGGTATGAAGTCCCATGATTATCATGTACTGATGTCACAAATGCTTCCCATTACTATCAGAGGCATTCTCCCAGTCAAAGTCAGAGAGACACTTATAAAGCTATGTTATTTCTTCAACACAATATCTGGCAAGGTACGTAAGCGTGTACTCCTAGTAAGTTAATTAGCTCCATTCGTGGAACTTGTCAGATTTTTTGGATCTGAATATTTGCTGCAACTATGTCCTTGCAGGTAATTGATTTGGATGGACTGGACGATTTACAACGCGATGTAACTACAACTCTTTGTCAGCTGGAGATGTATTTCCCTCCATCTTTTTTTGATGTTACGGTCCATCTAATTGTTCACCTTGTCAGAGAAATTAAGTTTTGTGGACCCGTGTTCCTACGCTACATGTATCCATTTGAGAGATTTATGGGTATCTTGAAGGGATATGTAAGGAATCAACATCGGTCTGAGGGCAGTATCATTGAAGGTTATGCCGCCGAGGAGGTGATCGAATTTTGCACCAACTATATGGCCGGGGTTGACCCAATTGGAGTTCCTACGTCCCGGCATGAGGGCAGGCTTCAGGGCATTGGAACGATTGGATTTAAAGCAGTCGTCCCCTCTAGTGATCTGTATGCAAAAGCCCATTTTTGGGTCTTACAGCACATGACGGGGGTGGAGCCATACATACACGAGCACAAGGAAATGTTACGGAAACAGAATCCCTCGAAGCCAGAGATTTGGGTCACCAGAGAACATAATAGGAAGTTTGCTGGGTGGATCGAAAATAGAGTCCTGCAAGCTTCTGAGGGCGACATAGATGAAGTTGTTACATGGTTGACCAGATGACCTAGATTTACTGTAGGGACTTGGCAGGGGTATGACATCAACGGCTATTCATTTTACACAAGAACTCAGGACGAGAAGAGTACTATGCAATGCAGTGGAGTGACACAACTTGCTATTTCGGAGGATGCCAGGGCAGTAAGGGCACTCGACTATGTATTACTTAAGATTCCTCTGTTTCGATGCCAATGGGTCGAAATCCCTCGTGGTGTTAAAGTCGACAATTATGGGTTTACTCTCGTCGATCTCAGTAGAGTCGCACACAAAGATGATCCATTTATACTTGCTGAGCAAGCCACACAGGTATTCTACATCGTTGACCCGGCCAACCCAAAGTTGCACGTTGTCCTTCACAGTAAGAGACATATTGTTGGGGTCGAAGACGTTGTGGATGAAGAAGAGTACGATCAGTTCGACGAACTACCTCCATTTTTAGACGGAATTCTTCAATCTGTCCCTACCGAAGATATTGACGAAACAAGTTACCTGCGAGACGACCACGAAGAAGGATTATGGGTGGACAACCATTCTTGACTAATTTGCAATATGTAAGTGACGTATATTACTTGGATCTTTAATCGAAGAATTCTTCAAATCATTTTTCAAAAATTCTTTGGGAAAACATACGTGATGCATTGAGAATCATTTATGCAAATTTTCATTTCAATTGGAGTATATAGTTGATTTGAGCAATAATTGATTCTTTTCACAAATCAATATGAAAACTGCAAATTTTCTTTTCATAATTGGTCTTTACTCTTAATTTATTTCAAAATTATTGGAAGTCATTTGCATGGGGTTTCAGGTGTCTTTACAAGTGCAAAATTATGTACTGAGACCCATCTGTAATTATTCTCAAGAAATCCCTTTAGATAAATTTAACAGTATTCTACTATCGGTTTCAACTTCCAAACCGATATGAAATTAACATATACTATCGGTTTATTGTCATAAAACCGATAGTAAAATACAATGCAAAATGATGTACTGAGATCATCTGTAATTCTTCTAAGGGAAATCCTTTAGGGTCAATAACATTGTATTTTACTATCGGTTTGAACTGTGAAACCGATATGAAATTAAACTATACTATCGGTTTATTGTTCATAACCGATAGTGATTTATACTGTGTTATGAGCCCCTGTTCTTAGTTTACTATCGGTTTAGCATAATAAAACCGATAGTGAACAGTGCCAACACTGCAAACCCTAACTTACATGTTTTTACTATCGGTTGGTGGTTATGAACCGATAGTAAATATTCATACATTAGGTTATAACCTTGCACGATTTTCCCTCCAGTGCAACTGATCACATTCCAATTTCCAAATACTCTCGCGGAAAACCCTAGATTCCCCGACGTTCGCTTCTTCGCTCCTCTGCGCCACCATTGCCGATCAGAATCTGGTTCTCCACCGCCTCCGGCACTGCATTGCGCCACCACCTCCGGCCACTCCACGATCAACTGTAAGTGTTCTTGACCAAATCGCTCGCGTGTATGCTTAAGTTTGTATGCAATGGTTCATATCCCGTTCAATGGATTACAAATATAAAACTAGAGTAAAATTCATGAACTACAAACTTGATAGCTATGAGAATGACAGAATTGATGAAAATTACTAGCAATTTGTCATACAGTGTAGTCCACTATCGGTTTCTTATTTAGAACCAATAGTAAATACCTTAAACTGAATTTTCTGTTAATTATTTCCTATTTTCTAATTTTCATCTGAAATTTTGGTTCATTTACATTTTAACATACTTTATGTTCCTGCTGAGAGACTAGCATAGTTTGCACTACTAATCTTATAGATTTTACTGAATACAAACTTGATTACTATCGGTTTGACTTGAAAAACCGATAGGAAATAGACTAATCTGAATTTTCTGTTAATTACTTCCCATTTTCTAATTTTCATCTGAAATTTTAGTTCATTTAAATTTTAACAGACTTTATGTTCCAGCAGAGAGACTAGCATAGTTTGCACTGCTAATCTTATAAGTTTTCCTGAATATAAAGTTGAGTACTATCGGAAAACCGATAGGAAATAGTGTACGTCATAGTTTGCACTGCTAATCTGAATTTTCTGTTAATTACTTCCCATTTTCTAATTTTCTTCTGAAATTTTAGTTCATTTAAATTTTAACATACTTTATGTTCCTGCAGAGAGACTAGCATAGTTTGCACTGCTAATCTTATAAATTTTCCTGAATAAACTTGAGTGCTATCGGTTTTACTTGGAAAACCGATAGGAAATAGAGTATGTCATAGTTTTCACTGCTAATCTGAATTTTCTGTTAATTATTTCCCATTTTCTAATTTTCATCTGAAATTTTGGTTCATTTAAATTTTAAGAGACTTTATGTTCCTGCAGAGAGACTAGCATAGTTTGCACTTCTAATCTTCATATCAATTGATGGTCTGTTCATGGAATTTTAAGTAAAGCCATGTCAGCATCTTCCTCGGTTGATAGTAGTGATTCGGGGAGGACGAACGTAGATGGCACTGCCTCGTCCCAGCGCAAGAGGAAGGCGCGAGGCGCGACGATGTTGGGTCGTTTGGCCAAGCGCGCGGATCTTTCATGTGAGTTCAACCAGTTCGGGAGACCGATCGGGAAGAACGCCAGCCACTATGCTGCCTATGTTGCCTTGTTGGCGAAGGAAAGGGTGAAGATCACTGTCCAGAGTTGGAAGGACGTCAAGGCCGACGAGAGGGATAGGCTGTGGGCGGAAGTGAAGGTAAAATTAATCAAAATCACTGAACTCTTGAGCAATCACATTCCCTTGGTTTATCCCAGAGATTAGTTAAGTCCTGCTTATATGCACCATTTGAAACTGGCCAAGTGGAACATCCCCGACGATGGTCCCAAGATAGCTTGCTTGAAGGACATGAACAACACGTGGAAAACCTTCAAGAGCGTCCTCGTCAGTACCTTCCTCGCTAAAGGCAAATCTCCATGCGAAAAGTACCCCTTCATAACGGAGGAGGTATGGGAGCAATTCGCCCAACAGAAGGGGACTCCTGAGTTCAAGGTATGTATGGTTCCTTTGCTTGGTTACACCATTGTATACAGTAAGCAGCGGTGCATTAATTTTCTTGTTTCCGGTATGAAGGCCCTCAGCGAGAAGAACAAGGCAATCCAGAGGAGGAACGACCACCCACACCGGCTCGGCTCTCGCGGCTATGTGGGGAAGGAGGAGCAATGGAAGAAGGCTGAAGACGAGGCGTCGAATTTCGTCGACTCCCCTGACCTACCACTCCCCGAGATCCGCAATCAGCGATGCAAGCGCTGGTGGCTGACCAGAGGGACGTGTCGGCCACGGGGACTGTGGCGTTCCCAAACCCCAGGGACGTCGAGGTCGTGCAGCGACTCGTAAGTTGGCTAACTTCCTGGTTGGAATCATAGAGTGTGGCAGAAAAAACTATGATCACTAGTGTGCGCACAAGTTTGTATATATTTCTTTCTCACAATGGAGAGCTTTCAATGTAACAGATCTCTTGCTCGAAGGAGGCGACCGAGGGATTGTTCACTCCCCATAGGGAGAACGACATCCTTACCCGGGCTCTAGGGAACAAGGAGCATCCAGGGCGGACGCGAACCGTGGGGGCTGTGGTGCCATGGAAGGAAGGCTTCTCGGAGCCCGGGCAAAAGGCGAAGAAGGCTGGCAGCTGGAAGGAAAGGGAAGTGGAGCTATCTCAGAAGATACGGGCAGATGTGACTGCACAATTTGCGGACATGTTCGCTCAAATGAACGAGAAGTATGAACACCTCAGCCGAGCTGTGCAGTCCAAGGGTTTAGATCTAGCTACCGAGGTCGACGCTGCCAGGCCGAGTAGTTGCGGCTCGAAGGTTCACGTGGATCCGGTGGACCTAATCGAGGTATTGCAACTCTTGAGCTATATATGCAGTTCGGTTGATGCCACTCCCGTTACGTTAGAATAGTTTCGCTAACCTGTTATAATTGTTGCAAATTGCAGAAGCTGGAGAGCTGTAGCTATTGATCAACATAGGCGACAAACCTGTTGCGGTTGCAAACGGGGTCGTATACCAGTCTTGGGAGGATGTCCGGATCCACTGCGTACCTCTGGAGCCTAGATTCGCAAAGGTACAGGTGGACATGGTCCTCCCGGGCTACAGCTCTTTTCCGTTGCCCGCCCCAACGGACGAAATGCGGACAATTAGCGAGGCATTAGGCTCGTACATACAGTGGCCCAAGAAGGGTGTTAGACTACAGGAGGTAAACCCTAGCCATTCTAGCTTACAACTCAGTTAATATACTCAATTTGTAAAATCTAACTTATGCGTTTGTACTTAAAGTGGACGATGGATACCAGCTCACTTCCTGAGGACACCACCCCCGCCACAACGAATGAGCGAACTCCTTCGGCCCCCATGCCTCCTCCGACGGCCTCAAACCCTTCGCCATCAAATGAGGCCGGCGGCACCACACCCCAACCTTCGAAGGTATACACTCGCTCCCCGCCCAAAGGCAAGGGCAAGGCCAAAGGCAAGGCCAAACAAAGCCAGCCGGGTACGTTCAAGAACGGGTCCCCACTCGTGTCGGAGTACCTTCTGCGCAATATGGATCAAATAACCAGAAGTCTCCACTAGTGGTACCTGACCCGGTCTAGGCGCCACAT